>OZ010577.1:25777186-25844686 GCA_963932145.1 Acanthosepion lycidas | reverse complement strand
ACACTCTCAGTTAATTGTATTAATACCTGTTATCATACTATACATATTTGGCTGTGGTGCATGTTATACTCTTATTAAATTGGGCCTCATGATGGCTATATTGGGTTTCGTATATTTGTAACCCTGCGCCATTTTTTTGGCACGCTGCTTTCTCCGTCAATAATAATGGTTTCCTTTTTGAAACATTCAAACTATGAAATTTAAAATATGTAAATATGAAAACTGTTGTAACCTAGAAAAGGTTAATGAATCGGGAATAACCAAAAAACGGAGGTTGGAAATGAAATGGTAATGTTTATAACATCAACAAAATACAATACTCGCCAGCAGCATGAAGTAGGTAAACCACTGTCAGTGGTGAACTACTTAGACATCATATTATCTCCACTTACAATAGTGTCCAACGCATTTATGAGGATTGAAACATACCAAATTAGAGTTCATAGGTACTGTATATAACAGTGTCAGAAAGAAAGAAATGGTAGAAAGAAAGGAAGAAATAGGAAAAAAGAAAGAAAGAAATGGTTGTCTGTTGTAACATCAACAAAATACAATACTCGCTAGCAGCATGAAGTAGGTAAACCACTGCTAGTGGTGGACTACATAGAGAGCATATTACCCCCACTTGCAATAGTGTCCATCGTATTTATGAGGATTGGGACATACCCATTGTCGTTCATAGGTACGGTATATAGCAAAAACTTAATATGCTAGGCCATAAAAATCTAAGCCGACCAAGCATAACAATGAATACAATGTGGGAACAATATACAATATGGAGTACTAGAGAAAAGCAGTAATAAGAACAAAATTGCTATATGAGTTCTGGTAAAAAAAATTATAATACAGGGACATTAAGTTTATAAGTCTCCAAAATTCATACACTTATGTACTCAAGGATACATGACACAGTGGATAAAAGTTGTGAGTTCAATACCAGGCTACTGCAGTGGCGAACAAAAACTTGGAGAGTTGAATTAAAGGGAGAGGCATGGTAGGTGGAACTAGAACAATTTACAAATGTGGACGAAATATAGGGCTCAGTTCAAAATTCCAATCACTCGAAGAAGGCCGGAGTGTACAACGGCCGAAACGTTGTGAATATGGCAATAAAGATGAGAAGAACAGTCCGAACAATTAATTTAGTTTAATTTCATGAATTTATGTCAAATCTGACGAAATGTTAACGTTTCTTTTTCAGTAAGAGCTTGGTTCAGCCGAAAATTTTTCATCAACTCATTTTATGCATAAAACTTTTAATTTCGGGATGTGCATATATAATATGTATGTGTATATTCTGGTTTGGCATTTATTTCTGTTGGGGTATGAGAATTAATGTTAATATTAATTGTTTCCTTATAAGGAAACATTTGGGATGCATTGACTGGTACTACTATCAGTTGAAATTTATAAATTATAAATAATAATACTGTATAATTATTTTAATTTTTTCATCCGAATTGTTTTAGAGAAGGGCCTCGAATTCCATATAGCTTAGGGCCTCTGGCACAGATGACGTTGTTTTGTTGGCAGATAGAAAGAAAACTGCAGGGTTTCCTAG
Organism: Acanthosepion lycidas; assembly: GCA_963932145.1. Classification (NCBI taxonomy): domain Eukaryota; kingdom Metazoa; phylum Mollusca; class Cephalopoda; order Sepiida; family Sepiidae; genus Acanthosepion; species Acanthosepion lycidas. The sequence continues at coordinate 25,843,125 of OZ010577.1, read as the reverse complement.
TTAAGGTCGTAACGGAAAACAAAAACAAATGACTATCAACTGTAAAAAGACAGATGCACGCAAACATACACCTTATTTCATTCGGTCACCAAATTCTAGTACAGAGCCTACAGGGTCCCCAGTAAAAAAAATTATTCTTAGAAAAAATATACCAGCTAAATTGGTCCATCTCAGTGACCGTCTAAAAGCCCAGGGATTATTGTATCTGGATTATACTCCTAACTCTCTTGCAAAACCGTCGTCGTTACATCGTCGATATTGAGTCATCGAAGTGGAATTTAACACTGGGATGGCCAGCTCCTTTGACATCTTGATTTACATTACGCCGTGAAGCAGCCATCTCTAATATATTCAATATTGAAGTCAGGAATAACAAGTTTGAAAAGAAATTCACAAATATTAGTATACCTCATACTGAAAGAAAGTGATTATATATATATATATATATATATATATATATATATATATATATATATATAAATTATGTGTGTGTGTGTATAGACAGATAAATAGATAGATAGGGGACATAAACACAAGTATTATTGCATGTGAGAAATTTTTCAATACATTTCCCCTATAAATAACCTAGGTGTCAAAAGCGACACTTCGGCCATTCAAGGTAAAACCTCAAATATCAGCTATTCCACTGAATATTTTTTAAAGAATTAAGTCTGTTAAGTATCTTTGCTAAAATTCAATAATTGTCCATAAGCCTCAGCATCAAACCAAAACTAGTTATTCCATAGTAATTTATTGAAAATTTGAAGGTGTCGAAAACGACACCTCGGCCATCCTAGTGTTAAATAAAACTTAAAATGAAATTCCTCTCGAAGCTATTCGCAAAACTATTGCCTCCTGGTTACCACGTTGTAACTTTGTGTTGAACATTTAGACAAACATTTCGAACATCCACGATGATTGTTCAAAATGTGTATGAATGATAGCTAAATACATTTCTTCCTTATTTTTCTGCTCTTTTACTGGACACCCTGTAGTAGCAGAAAAGAAAATGACCATTTTGAGTGATCCAAAATAGTTATTCATCTGTGATTTTAATTCCTTTTTTTTATTTTGTTTCATTCATTCATTTCTTCTTTACTGATAATTGATGGAAGTCAAATAATGAAAGTATTAAGCAATGTTAATCGATACAGTTTTTATAGGCCCCTATCGCATTACTAGAAATCAAAACGAACAAGATGTTAGATCATTTATTTCAATAGATCAATCGATGGTTAAAGAACATAAACTTGTACGTACAAAGACAGGATTCAACGGACTTCTTTACAAGATCAATCATTAAATCAATCGATGGATTCATGATTGATAAACAGAAAGAGAAGTTTTCTTCATTGCGAATTTGGAGGAATTCATTCAAAATAGTTTCCAATCCAATGATCTCTAACCGTTCTTCTACCAGATCGAATTTTATCTTCGATCAATCGATCAATGAAGAAAACAAGAGAAACAGACAAAATGATATAGAAACAACTGCACACACACGCACACATATATATATGATATAGAAACAAATACATATTTGTTTTCGACTGACATACAAAATGAGGATTAACTACTAAATATACACCAACATGCAATTATATATATATATATATATATATATATATATATATATATATATATATATATATATATATATATATATAAATATAAAGACAATAGGAAAACTGTAATAGTTGCCGACGCGTTTCGTCCGATTTGGACTTTTTCTAGGCAGAACGAAATGAATTTATTAAACAAAGTAACTAATAATAACAAAACAAAATGTCCTTAGCCACTGGAAGAATTTAGAGAACGATATTTTCATACTGTTAACTGAAAATTACGTCAATTATTGTCACGATGGAGTATTGGATAGCGGCTCGGATTGGGGAATCAGAGAGTTTGAAATCCAATTGAGGCCGTTACATTCACGTGCAAATTCCCTTGGTAAAAGGTATGAACCAATCACTTTTCTCCAACCAACTATGGATACATCGCAGAATACTTGGGTGGCAACCGATCTATGAAAAGGAAAACTCTAAATTCAAAACCTGAGGAGGGTTGTTTGGAGACCCATTGACACGCTGTGCACCAGTCTTTTGTATTCGGTTCTTCCAAAACGTACGGATGATTGCGCACAATAAATTCGATCAAACATAACCTTGATAAAATGCAGCTGTATGTATAGCTGGCCACTCTTATTCGAGGATATCCATCTACTAGGAGGCCTAGCCAATCCCTATTACAGACACTTGCTCAGGCGCATATGTGTTTATTCAACACCTACAGAACACACTTATGGTTTATACTGCAACTGAGCAGACCTTAGTTCCAGTTTCTGGGGAAGAGCGTGTTATCTAGCGTGATCAACAATCTGAACAAGGCCAGCACGCTCAAACCATCGGCCACGATGACTTGTGACTTCGTGTTAGCATAGCTATCGACAGCCTCCAAGGGTCCCGTTTAACCGATTTCAATCACATGGCTTGGTTGGGTCAAATGCTGGTATGGTTTTCAGGCCCTTTCCAAAGGTGCCGCACGCTGGGATCGACACCTCCAGTCCGATAACATCAGTAAGTCTCCTTCCTGATAAATCGACTATGTTGAGATTCGAACCCGGGTCTCATGGTCAGAATGTGAACGTTCTAACCACTCGGCACACATGACTATAAAATGTATAGGTTCCTTTCATGCATTTGCGAGTATATATATATATATATATATATATATATATATATATATATATATATATATATATATATATATATATATATATATATATATATATATATATATATATATATATATATATATAAACTCATTTCACCCGATATCAGTGGCTGGCCCGACATGTGAACAGGATTGGCCCAGCTGCACCTAGGATGTGCACACGCGTGAGATAAATGATGTGAGAGATAGATATATAAACACTCCATTTAAAGGGAAGAAAAGCCTAAGAAGCCTTCTATACTAAATAATATTTACCTGTACTCTGTATTGAGACCACTTTTAAATGAAATGTTACGGACAGTGGAATTATACTTTATCCGTTCCCATCTTACCTGACTGTGTATATATATATATATATATATATATATATATATATATATATATATATATATATATATGTGTGTGTGTGTCTGTGAGTGTGGTAGTTTGCTTTGTCTGCGTTTTCTTTATGCAGTTTCTGGACGGTCCTTGAAACAAAAGGGAAAATATTTAATTCCTTCTCAATTATAATCTTTTTATCTTGAATGAATTCTACTCATCTATTTCGTTTTCAGGAAGTCATGGTGATAAGTACATTTCAACCAATTAAGCTTCTATATATATTTTTTAATTAATGAGATCTGCTGGATAACGATTGTTGAATATCACTTGAAATAATGATCAGTTAAATTCCCCACCTGCTAACCTCAGCATTTACCAAATCTTTTACGACTTAAGGCTAGACAACCCTTGGACAAAAGATAAATGATAATGTTTGGTTTGGTTTAGTTTGTTTTAAGGTATATCAACCTCAATGGGTTATTTAATGCCGACAATTTTTATTTTTTGCTGGTAATATGTTTTTCTTCAAAAATATTTTCTGGGAATATTTTTCTTTGAAGAAATCTATAGCTGGTCATATTTTTTTCAAAGAATGTATAGCTGTTATTATTGCTAGTACTTTTTTTTAAAGTATTGTTGATAATAATTTTTCCTTCAAAAATTATTGCTGGTAATATTTTTTTTATTACAAAATATTTCTCGTATTAAAACCTATTTTTACACAAGTTTGGTGTCAACTATTTGTCCATAGCTCGTACCCTAACAGGTGCTACCACCCCGAGTCAGTGTGGACCTGAGAACGCCAGGAATTAAGAGATGGTTACACGTTCCACAAAACCTCCTGATCAGAGGCCATGCTGTTGGACGTAGTTTATAGTCGTACACAGGACGCGGATGTAGTTTATCGTCATAGACGGTAATTGACAAAGTCTGGAGATGAATAGCATACAATGTTAACATACAAGAGATTGTCTCGTTTTTTTTTTTTAGTAGTGTATGATGACTACGTTAAAGAGTGAAAATACGGATTCTTTCCCAAAGGAATCTGCACTCGGCTAGCTGGTTTCATTTTTTGGTGTCGTTAACCTTTGGGCTAAATTCAGTTTTCAATATTTTTATTGAGTAAGGTGGAAATTCATTTTGTTTTTCTGATTATTTAATATAGTATTTTATATATTCAGGAAACTGGAGAAGTTCTACTTATACAGTATATCCAAATAAACTGGGCAGTACTAAAAATAAAAACTCAAAAAGATATCACTAGACATGGTTATAAAAATTTTTAATCCCGTGGATTAAGTAAACGGTTCTGTTCGAGATGCCTGACGGTTATATAGATTGGTAAGCACCTGATGAAGACCGGGGGGGGGTACAGCGGTTGAAACGTTGTGATAATAATTACAACAAAGATGATGGAAATAGTTCAAATGTAAATAATGTAAATATTGATAACTCCTCATCCCAGAAATTTACCATTGAACTAGTCCTTCATTTTCGTATACTTAGATTTTTTTTATAGAAGGTGCCATCAATTGATTTAATACCTGAACCACATAAGAGGCGAGACGGTTGTTGCTTTTATTTTTAGATGCATAGATTCATCCAGGTAATGCATGCGTTCTAAGAGAAGATGCTGTTTTGGTTGGCTTTGCCACTTGGCAAAATTTTCTTAATGAACGAACAGGTGCGATAAAATCTTCTTCAGAAACTTCTTCAGCAATTTGTTTAATCGTAAGATAACAGTGTTATTTTCAGACTGGATCAATGTTAATGGATAAGCTAGGTAAGCTACATCATCGCCAGCCTCTATTTATTTATTGAAAAGATGTTTGTATCTCTTGAATAACATTTGTTCCGTCACAAGAGATCCATCATTGTGTTTCCACGAATTCCTTTCCCCAAAGCGTCTTTTTTAATCATATCATTCCATGCAAGGCAGCAAAGCCACTAAGACTCAAATAGTTACTTAGTGTGAAAGAATCAGAAAAAAAAAGAAACAGAAACATTATTAAGAAGCGAGAATAATAGGAGAGCAATAAAGAAAACAGTAGTTAACGATTGACACTGCTGTAATGGAATGTCCCACACTCCCTATCGTCTATGGGGACTGGCTATATTAGTTGCTATATATAGTGAGCATAGAATATACCTGGAGGCTTGCTTCGGGAATTACTAGCCTGCCACCCGATTCCCTGTCTTTCAGTAGTGTATTCTCTTTTACAATAAACCTCTCTTATTTCATCTACGCGTGTGTTGCTGTTCCTTCACTCGAGTACCACCTTTGCCTCGTTGTAACCTCTTTAAGGGTACAAAAACCACTGCATATAAATTTTTAAAGATCAAAGTTTGCTCGAAAGCATGGAGCCGAAAGATAGTTCCACAAGCGAGAAGTGCGAGAAAAGAAACTGTTAGTATAGAACTTACGGTTGCATCTAACCAATTGTAACTGTAAATGGATATTATGGATTTAGTACTGCGCTTAAGTTAAAGTCGAGGTACCATAGCGAAGAGCTCATCCGAACAATTACCATGAAGGTATTCATAGAAAAGGCAGAGGGTAGCAAATTTTCGACTGTGGGAAAGTGACTGAAGCCGGGATGCCAGGTCAAGACCAATAATATTGTTTTGTTTAAGAGTGAACCGAGAATATCTCGCATATAAACTAGGGAATAATTCGTAAACTTTATGGCTTTATCTGCTAAAAACGTTTATTTAACCAAGAGATACTGTTAGCATAAGACTTGCGGTTACATTTAGCCAATTCAACTGTAAATTGATTGGTACAAAACTAATATTCAGACAAGCTACGTTCCTTAGTTCCACCAGTTCAGACCTTCACATCTAGGACCCGCCATACCATTTACACTTAGTCGACCCATCCATTTCCACCCACACAGCTTTCTTTCCAGAACAGCTTCATTGTGGAGGACCTGCCATTCTACGTATACTGTGTCAAATCATTCTCATTCCCTTCATATTCTATGAGGAAGAAAGAAGTTCTACTTAGCTTCTTTCCGCGAACTGCTACATTGTAGATCAGACTCCCGAGAGGATGCTTCCTCAATCACTACACTCTTCACTTCTACCAGTCTAGGATCAACCATTATCTATTTTACATATTCACATATTCACTTACTGCTTCTTCTTTTATTCATAGCAACCTCATTCAAAAAAAATCTTCTTGAGTGACTCCTGGGCCTGATTGGATGAAAATAGTATTGATATGCTGATTTTCTACTTTCTTGGAACAAATTTGCGGTGTATTGTTATTATTATTATTAATTTTTATTATTATTATTATTTATTATTATTTTATTATTATTATTATTATTATTATTATTATTATTTTAATTTTATTATTATTATTATTAATTATTATTATTATTTTATTATTATTATTATTTATTATTTTATCATTTTAATTTTATTATTATTATTATTAATTATGAAATTTATTATTATTATAATAATTATTATTATTATTATTAATTTTCTCAAACCAAAAGAGACTTGTGGCAACAGAAATGAGATTCTATGAAAAGATGTTGAGAATAACATGGACTGATCATGTAAGTAACGAGGAAGTTTTTAGGAAAATGGAAACAAAAAAACAATTAAAATCAGAAAGGGACAATTGAAATATTTAGGACACTTAATGAATAAAGAGGGCTTGGAGAATTTGACACACATAGGCCAGAAGAATAGAAAGAAACAGTAACGAGTAACCTTACCTAACAAGCTTGTGTAAAGGAATTGTAGAACAGGCACTGGGAGTGATGGCGGAAAGGCAAGCCTTACTAAGAGATACAAAAAATAAGAAGTTGTGGAGAGCTTTTATCGTCCATGGTTTGAAGAGACACGGCACACAAAAGAAGAAAGTAAAATGTTTATTTTGAAAGCAGTACACTATTGAGACAGATTTTTAAAAAAGAATTTGCTTTACAGTAGTTAGTCTCAACGTGGTGGTGGTGGTGGGGGCGTAAAGACCTTTCTCGGGGGTATAAACTCTCAAGGAAAGGGTGTAAGAGTTCAGGGTGTGTTGAAATTTTAACAGAAACATAAGATAGTTTACCCCTTTCAAAGCTGATTGGAACAAATCATAATTTTTTATATGCATATGTTTTTACCTATATATTTATAAAATAAAATTTAACTTAAACATTTAACTGCAGTTGCATGGAACGCAACCACTCCGGAAGCTAATGTCCAGTATCTTCTATGGTCTGATTCGGTGTTTCCGGAAGACTTGTTCCCGCCGTAGCTTACTTCCGGTTAATGGCGGTGTTATAATGCAACGAAGTATAAACACATGACATTAACTCTTCTGCATTAGCTCTGCTTTACTCCATAGTGTGATGGTGATATTGAAGATTCCAACCCGAGAAAACGTATAAAAAGGGGGCCCGGAGAAGAAAAAAAATCAAGAACAGCTGCTTAAATTAGGCCTAACTACTCAAACCTATTCATTTCAACATTAAACTATATACAATATGCAGATGAACATGATTTTTGTTTGGTTTGGTTTGTTTTACGGTATATCAACCTCAATGGGTTATTTAATGTCGACAAAATATTTTTTTTGGTTAAATATTTTTTTTCAAAAATGTATTGCTGGTAATTTTTCTTCTCAAAAATTTATTGCTGGTAATAATTTTTATAAAAATATATGGCTGGTATTAAAACCTATTTTTACACTTTCATAGTGTTTTGAACCCAGTTTGGGGTTAACAATTTGTCCATAGTTGGGGTTCTAACGTCTTCACCTTTTATTTTCTTCTCAGTAACCCCTTGCGTCTTAGTGACTTTATTGCCTTGCTTGGGGTGAAATGATGAAATAAAAAAAATACTTTTTGGTATCTAAATCTGCTCACTTATATTTTATATTTATATGATCCAGGCCGGTATTGATACTTTTTTACAAACGCAAAAACAGGTATGTCTACTCGAATACGTATTCTCACTAAAAAATAACCTTTATATTAATAGGTGTGTGTGTGTGTGTGTGTGTGTGTGTGTGTGTGTGTGTGTGTGTGTGTGTGAGAAAGAGGTTTGGTTTGTTTTACCGCATGTCAACCTCAACGGGTTATTTAATGTCGACAAGATTTTTATATCAGGTAATATTCTTTTTTTCAAAAATCTATTGCTGGTAATATTTTTTTTTTTTAAATATATTGCTGGTAATTTTTTTTTCAGAAATGTATTGCTGGTAATTATTTTTTCAAAAATGTATTGATAATAAAAGTTTTTTTCCAAAAATGTATTGCTGATATTAAAATCTATTTTTTATAATTTAATTGTGTTTGACCCATTTTTTGGTGGGGGAGTAACTATTTTCCCATAGTTGTGACCCTGACAGGTACTACCACCCCGGAACAGGGTGGACCTGGGAATACCAGCAAATGAGGCCTTGCTGTCGGATGTAGTTTATCGTCATACCCAGGACGGAATGATTTTTGTAATTTTTTTTATAGTATTGATCACACAATACAAGAATCGACAGGCACTCATGGTAACTGGTTACTAAATGTGGTTGTTATAAGAGCTTAGAAGAAAAGAGTAAGTAGTTAGTATTTTTGAGATATGTAGGATAGACAACGGTTGAGCAAGACTTGAAATGTTTAAGTTTGTAGTGATCGGGAAGCATCCTTCCGGGAGTTTGTTACACAGTTCTGACGAATAAGATGTCTGGGTGGAACTTTCTCTTTACCAATGGTATATTAAGTGAATGAGGATGAGTCGAGTCATTGTACGCGGTACACATAGTATGCGAGTCCTAGATGTGAAGTTCTGAACTGACTGGAACCAAAGAATGTATTTCGTTCGAACATTTATCATGTAAATAGGGATAGAGTAGCGAGAATCAAGAAAAGTTTCGTCTGTAGGGACAGGGTTGTAGGATTGAAACACAATCCATCATCCACAAAGCAGCAAAGTGGGGATTAGACATCTCCGGTCCAGATGTGGTAGCAATGCTCCATTTTTGGTCTGATCTGAATCTTGCAAAGTAAGAGCATGGCAGGAGGAGTCAGACACTTTCTAGGGTTGTACAAGGAACTGACTGTATTGAGTTCCAGGCGATTGAGCTTGGTTCCCAAAAGATGATCATGTCGAGGAGTCACATTTAGAGTACAACCGCTGTTCAGGTCTATAGTTAATTTTTTTTAATACCATGTCTTTTCGGGGAAGTGTTTCAGCCGAATCTATAAAAGATAGGAAATTGTGAAGAGCCATGATCACCAACACCCTGAAGGGACACGGTACAAAGAAGAAGAAGAAGAAGAAGAAGAAGAAGCTTGATTCCCAAAAGATGTTCACGGCGAGGAGTCACATTTAGAGTACAACCGCTGTTCAGATCTATAGCATTTTAATACCATGTCTCTTTGGGGAAGTGTTTCAGCCGAGGTCGAAACCCGAAGCTGGATTAAGATAGCGAAAGGTGCCTTCCAAACGTTAAGCAAAGAATCAGAAACATTTCGTTATCAACAAAGAAAACAGTACTTAACTCTTATGCAATATCGATACCCCTATCTGGCAGTGAATGCGGGACAATTTTCTCAAAGATAAAAAAAAGGCTTAAATAACACAGACTGAACATGTGAGCAGCGGTAAAGTTTTAGAGTTTTATAGAAAATTGAAGCAAAAAGGATACATACTTAACAGAAAGAAACAGCTGACAATTGTAAGAAACATAATGGGGAAAAAGTGCTTGGAAAGGTTAACACTCACAGGAAAAATTGAAGGCATGTGGCAGGGGACAACAGTGCTTAACCTTCCTAACGATCTTGTGCAAATGGATGGCAGAACAGGGTTTAGGAGAGATAGCAAAGACAAAATTTACTGAGCTATAAAAGACAGGAAATTGTGAAGAGCCATGATCACCAACAACCTGAAGGGACACGGTACAGAGAAGAAGAAGAAGAAGAATGAGTAAATAAATGGCAGAACAGGGTTTAGGTGTGATAACAATAAGGTAAAATTTACTCAGAGTTATAAAGGACAAGAAATTGTGGAGAGCCATGATTGGCAACGGTCTGAAGGGACACGGCACATAGAAGAAGTCCTTTCTGAGTGCAGGTGACCATTGCTTTACTTCATCTGTGAATTACTGACTTCACCCGCCGCACAGTCAAGAAACACAAAAACGTAGACACACATACATAAAGAATTACGTATGCACCAACAAGCAGACCCCACAAGGAACGTAATGAGACACAAATGCATCTACAAAAAGTAAAAACGAAAATTCTGCACACAAAAATCTATGGAAATAAATAATTATTCGATGAAAGAAACTGAGAAATGTTTAAAGAACAAGGTATTTAATATCAGTTTCACATATATTTAAAATAATTCCTCCCGAAGCAAGGCAATAAAGCCACTAAGACGCAAATGTGAAATATATGAGAAAAAGAAAACATTATTAAAGGGATAGACAATGAAAGCGCAGCAATTAAGACAGAAGATAACGATTGACATTACACTTAATTCTTTAAAGATCAAAATTGACTGGAAAGCAAGAAGAAGACGGAAGAAAGTTCCACGAGCGAAGATTGCGGTAGAAGAAACTGTTATCATAGGACTTACGGTTACATCTGGTCATTACAACAGTAAAATGATGAGACGCTTAAATTCATAAAGTTTAGGTACTAAAAAGAAACGGTCACCGGAAAAATTATAATGAAAAGATTTTATGGAAAAAGCACAGAGAAGCTACGTTAGGATGTTAGGGAAGTAACTGAAGCCGAGATGCAAGGTCAGAACCAATAACATTGCAGATTCTTATTTGTATTTTATCGAGTATCTCTAAATACATAGAAGAAGCTGTTAAACAAATGTGATAATAATATTCAATGCATGGACGCGAATGGTAGACTTGTAAATGTGTAAGACAGATTCTGGCGAGAAAAATTGATTTGCATGACACAGTAAATCAACTTTCGTATCAGCAGACCAAACAATTGATTCAATATAATCTTTCCACTTCCTATCAACGGGAAACGTTAGCCCATATTTTTTCTTCATATTTTTTTTATTTACAGTCTTCGAATGTCTTGTTCAGGCCACTAATCAGATTTCAACATAGCAAACAAGAAGAATTAATCATAGTGGATGTAAACAACCCAGATCATATCTGTCTATATCTCTGCGATGAAATATTATGATTACTTGTATTATTTACATTATTTGGACTGTTATCCTCATCTTCATAGCCATATTCACAACGTTTTGGCCGTTATACGCCCGGCCTTATTCAGATGATTGGAATTTCGAACCGAACCCTTCATTTCGTCCACCGAGGGTAGATTGTTCTAGTTCCACGTGCCAGGCCTCTTCCAGATGTCTCGGTTATTTCCCTTTAACCAACTTTTACAGTTTTTGGTTCAAGGACACATGGTCTAGTGGAGAAAGACGTTGGTTAGATCCAGTGACTAGACCCAAAGAGTTGTGAGTTCAATACCAGGCCACAGCAGTGGTGAACCAACAACTTGGAGAGTTGAGTTAAAGGGAGATAACTGAGATATTAGAAGGAGGCATGGCACATTTCAGTTTATTTTGTCTTTATTGCCAATGGTATCAACACAACTTGCGCTATCTTCCTGCGTATTAGGATTTCTTTTTTTTTTTTTTGCAGTATCAATAGTAAGCGTAATAATAATGTTGTAAAGCCTGGGCCGCATTGAATAAAATGCACGTCATCTGGAAATCTGATCTACCAGACAACCTCAAACGGAGTTTTTTCGCGCTACATTATAGTTGATTTTAATGTATGGTGCCACTGCTTGGACATTAACTAAAACCCAACAGTCTAAGCTTGACGGAACCTACACTCGGATACCGAAATGTATACTTAACATCCCTTGGCGACGACATCCAACTAAATCACTGCTCTACGGACTCACCCTTGATATTTCTATATCAATAATATTACGTGAACGCAGAATATGCTTTGCAGGACCCCTCTGGCGAACAAGACAAGAACTTGCGAGTGATCTACTGCTCTGGTCACCTAGCCATGGCGCAAGATCGGTTGATAGCCCACCATCTGTTTATGTAACAATTGATTACACGGGTAATATTTATTAAACTTACAAAACACAGGTTCGATCCGTGTCGAGAAGTACATTTATTTTAATAAGATTTTTCGATGGTCTAAGGTAGAAGTTAATTTCACTATTGAAAAAAATAATAAATTAAAATAAAATAAAAAAATAAATGTCTACTCAAATATGTATACACAGAGAATTAACATTTATTGACTGGATCCATAGAAATTCTATGGTTGACGCAGTAAATTTTAATTTTTTCAGTTTGCTTTGGTTTGGTATATTTTGTTTTACGGCATATCGACACCTCAGTGGGTTATTTGATGCCGACAAAAATTTTAGAATAGGTTCGCATAAATAGAATATGTATTCCTTGTAAGAAATCAGTTTGTAGATCAGGTTTAATTGACGTATTTTTGTAAAGAGGGTTTTTTTTTTTTTTTTTTTTTATCGAGAGTCAAATGTATTTCTGGTAATATTTTATCTTTTTACAAAAATGTATTGCTGGTATTTTTTTGCGTATTGTTTGTAATTTTTTTTGTCAAAAAAGTATTGCTGGTATTTTTACACTTTCATAGTGTTTTGACCTCAGTTTGTGGGTTCACTATTTGCCCATTGCTGGGACCCTAACGGGTGCTACCACCCCGGGTCAGGGTATACCTGGGAACAACAGCAATTCAAAGGTGGTTCCACGCTCCTTAAAACCTCCCGATCAGAGACTTTGTTGCCGGATGTAGTTTATCGTCATACCCAGGACATTTTTCACCTTGAAGAGCACATTCAAATTCATCTTTTTACTGCTAAACTTAAGCACTTTAAACAATTTACCTATCTAGATACATACATCAAGTTATTTATATAAAATAGGTAGTAAGACAATGCCTGATCATATTTCAAATGGTTTGTTATGTAATTAATTTTCTTTAATCAAGTAGAGAGCGACCCGTGGGAATTCCGAGGATTTTGATAATTTTTATTACTGAGAATAATCCTTTCGAGTGTAGCAAAAGTATTAAGAATCAGGAGATTTTCCTTAGAAACAAATAAAAGAGTGCTGAACTCTTACGTAATATCAATCCTCCTATATGGTAATGAATACTGGACAATTCCCTCACAGATGAAGAAGGGACTTGAAGCAACAGAAATGTTCTTCTACAAAAGGATGCTGAGAATAACATGTGTGCAACGATAAGAAGTTTTAGAGAAAATGGAAACACAAAGGAGACCTTATATATATAGCATCAGAAAGAGAATGTTGATATTTCTAGGGAGCAAATGAAGAAAGAGGGCTTGAAAAATTTGACACTCACAGGAGATAATGAAGGCAATGGTGACAGAGGAAAACATCGCATAACGTACCTAACGAGTTTGTGATTTTGGATGGCGGAACAAAGTTTAGGAGAGATAACAAAAGGACAGGAAATTGTGACGAGCCATGATCACCTATGTTCTGAAAGGATACGGCGCATATTTAACTTTAGAACTATATCATTTCACTGAAGCAGACGTTTGTCGCCCAAAAGCGTTATCGTTTCCTCTTTCTTTTTTCTTTGCTTCTTTCTTTCTTTCAGTCCTGTGTATGACGATATACTACATCCGGCAGCAAAGCCTCTGATCTGAAGATTGGAGATTTTGAGGAGCGTGGATCCACATATTAACTGATTAAAAAAAACAAACAAACAGCGATATATACACATATATTAATCCTTTCAAGTCCACGAATTAATTTTTATTGTGGCTGTTGAAAATTGATCAAGAAAAATACCAAAATTTTCTTTCAAATAATTTTTATTTTCCCAAATACTTTCAATCTCATTTGAGACCATCTTCAAGGGCTAAAGATATCGGTGGATGTATATACAGTAGCTCCGTAAATTCAAAATATTTTTCCACTATTCGTTTAGAGGCGTTTCAAATTCAATTTTTATTCCAGTTATGCAAGTTTTGTAATTTTTTTTTAAAAGAGAAAAAGATTTTTTAATGTAATATTTTTATATAAAACTTTGCTGCCACAAACATTAAAGAACTTTGTTACTATATTCGTAGCTGACTTTATTTATTTTTGGCCTCAATTATCTTATATTAGGTTGGTGCAAAAATAATGACGTAATAATGTCGTTTTTTGACGTATTTTTAACGTCAAAAAACGACATTATTACGTCATTATTTTTGCACCAACCTAATATAATGGCTTCCAGAATATTAAGTTTTTGTTTATTAACATTTTGAAGAAGTACTAATATATTTTCGACTAATATCTATCTAAACTTTGAATGTGGACATGAGTGTTTCTTTAAATGTTCTGAGATTGAACAATGCTCATTCATATATAATGGAATCTGTTGAAAAGTTTTCTATTCTCTCTTCATTCATAGTTCATAATAACTGATGACCTACAAAATTCAATTCGAATTTACTCAGAATGGTATGACCTAAGTTTGTCTTAAAAGAAGTTAATTGATAAACACAATATCATTCTAAACGGGACAGAGTTTACATACCAATGCTTTGTACCTGGAAAGATATGTGTGGAAGAAAAAATCGATTTGTTGAAAAACAAGAAGATTTAACATTTAAAAACATGTCTGCTTCTAAGGCTTTCAAAGAACTACGTGCAAGTAATCAATAAAATTCAAAGTATTTACATCATCTTTCTAAGATGTCACACCTGTCTCTCTCTGTGTCCTTGACTCGGCCTCATTCAGACAGTGAAAAATAGATTAATGGACGGTCGGCCAGAAAGTGTTAAGAGTAAAAGTAATTCTGTAGTCATTTCGCGCAAGTTACTAATTAGAGAGAACACGTAAACACTTTCATATCAAGACATCGAAAGATGCTGACTGAGGAAGCCACTTTATTTTTTAACTAGCAGGCTTTGCCCGCTCACTGTCGCCACGCAAAGTAGGATATCTTCACTTCTTGAAATCTTTGAAACAAAAATTTTAAATGAACATCTAATTTATAAATTGACTTGTTATAGTTAAGAAAAGTTTTACAAATAGATGCCAACTTGTTGAAGGCCAAATAAAATGCAAATTTCAAACACTTTTCTGCATTATATAAGACAATATTCCTAAACAGAACTATTTTTGATATGAAAATCAAAACAATCTCCGAATAAAAGAACGGTAATGAAGTACAGTTAATTAATGAAATATACTTTTTCAAAATTAATATGCAAATTAGGAAAACCTCAAAAGTGATATTGCCTTATTATATATAATACTGATATTGAGCTCTTGGTGTACAAATTTCTATAAATTACTATATTGGAGTTCTTTTTTAACCCCAAATGTGGGAATTAGGCTCCAATTTCGCATCTATTCATATAGATAGATAACGTCTTTCTGTGTTATGGCAATGGTGAAATGTTCATAGATGAAACATTCGACATTCATTGATTGAACAGTCCTACTGTCGGTTGAAATTTATAAGATATTTTTTTATTAAAACTGTTTTATTCAAGAAATTACACTTCCGTTCGTATTTCGCAGTCATTTCTAGTACTTCTGGAAGTTTCCTTACAAACTTTTTGTTTATTGTAATATGAAAAGTTAACATTCATTTTAACATTATACTTTTCTACTTTTATTGTTGATGTTGGGAGTGTTTAAGAAAAAAATCATTTCCCCTTAAGAAAGGCAACAAAGCCAATAAAACGCACGGGGTTCCTGAGCGTTAGAGAATATGAGAAAAAACACAATTAAAGAGAGGGGACAATAAAAGAACAAGGATTAATAAGACAGAAGATAATGATTGACATTTCAGTTAAATTTTTGAAGATCAAAGTTGGCTGGTAATGCAAAAAGAAAAACAAAAATCGGAAGAGAGTTCCACAAGCGAGAAGCACGAGAGAAGAAACTATTAGCATAGAACTTACGGTTGCATCTTACAATGTTAACTATAAAATGCCGAGACCTTGCCGTCAATCTCGTAATGCAATTAAATTCATAAGATCTACGTACCATAGAGGAAAGTTATCAGACAAAATACCATGGAAGTATTTATAGAAAAGGCAAAGTGAAGCTATGCTACGGCAATTGCAAAGTTAATGAAGCCGTGATGTTAGGTCACGACTAATAACATTGCAGATTCTTCTTTGGATTTTATTAAGAATCTCTGAATATATAGCAGGAGCACCTGCCCAGAAGTGGCAACGCAAGGACGTGTGGTGAATATGAAATAAAAATAACTATCTTTTTTCACTGTGCGAAAATTTATTTTGACCAATAGAAAACAGGATTGGCCCCGGGCTAAAGAAAAGACCAAGTCAAAGTTTAACGAGCCTACGTGAAAATTTATATTGACTAATGGAAAAGGGAGTGACTTACAAACTAAGAAAAAAGTAACGAGCCAATGTGAAATCACAAACAGTTATATTCTCAGCCTCTAATGAAAGCAAGGCAATTTCAAAGAACTCTATTCAACTCCAAAGCTAAGTACCTTAAATGATATCTTGTCATTCATATTGAATACAACCGTATAACTATTATGTGAAAAACGAACTCTCTCTCTCTCAATTTGTTTTAAACATTCAGGAATTTTACTTTTTGGCTCCGATGATTTAATATAAAAAATTTTTCTTCTTGACAATTCATCGAAACTATGAACTTTAAAAATATTTGATTCCTTTTCCCGAAACAAGATATTGACAACTCTAAAGGTGTGAACTTGTAAATAAAAATCCTTATCTTGTTTTGTTAAAAATAACACGAGTATTTCCTTGTCATTATCCCGCAATTCTTCAAACGAATGGTAATCTTATAACTTTGTTAGATAGATTCAGTCGAGAGAATTTGTCTAACACGAGACAGTGAATCAATTTTCCTAGCAGGAAACTTAGCAATTGATTCGATATTATTTTTTCATTTCATGTCACGGGAAAACGTTATCCCGATAAGGCGCATTTAGTAACACTCTTGGAGGTTAGCATCAGCCATGCTGATGGAAGGCGAAAAGAGTTCTCTTAGACGATTAAAAGAGAGTAGTTTCATTTTGGGGGGGGGGTGTTAAAATTAACAAGCCATTCCTTGCTCCAATTAACAACAGACTGTAGTTCATTTCTTTTAAATCAGCTGCCAATTTGACCATATCGAACCGATCGTACTTAATATTAAGACAGGAGTTATTATTTATGTCATCAGCATCGATAACAAGTTGAGAATTAATGATATCAGGAAGAATAGGACACATGGCATAGTGGATAAAGGCGTTAGTTAGATCCAGTGACAGGACCCAAAGAGTGTGAGTTCAATACCTGGTTAAGGCGGTGGAGAACTTGGAAAGGGGAATTGATAGGAGATAACTGATAACTGACATCCATTAGACATGGCACGTGGAACTAGAACAAATCTACCCCAGTGAGCAAAATAAAGGGTTTAGTTCGACATTCCAACAAGACTTATTATAGAATGAAGAAGGTCGGAGTGTACAACGGCCGAAACGTTGTAATAAATATAGCGTAGGATATCGGGAAGGTCGTTGATGGAAATTAGAAATAGCGTAGATCCAAGGACAGAGGCTTGGGGAATGTGTTTTTTTTTTATTTGGTAAAGTTCTTTGTGGTTTTATATGTATGTGTGTCTACGTTTTTGTATTTCTTGACTGTCCGGCGGGTGAAGTCAATAAGAGCGTCACTATAAATGGTTTGACTGTTTTCTTTAAGATTTCATGATTCATTCGCTTGAAGCCATTATTAATCGTTGAACTAAGAAAACGGTCATTAAACATTCTATAATAAGTCTTGTTCCTCCTGTCTTTAGTTAGTTTGCACGACCGCGTCGCCCTGCCAATACTTGATAAATAATAGACTATTCCGTTTTGATCGCGTGAAAATACGGAAATGGAATATCAGAGATACTACTTGGTTTCAGTGAGGAAAAGAAAGAAAGAAAAGTGGATATTGAGATGTTTAACATCCCCTGCCAATACCTTATAAACGATGGACTATTTCACTTTAACTACGAAAGAATATAAAAAATATTAATTTCAATTAAAAAAAACTGGAATTTTCACTTGTCCCGCTAGTAATAGTCAATAGGTATATATAATGAAAATAAGAGAAAAAATTTCGAAAAAAAGTACAATGTTTTTTAAATAGTATTTTTTCATATATTTCTAAGAAGAAGAAAAAGCACGTGAAAACCTGTTATTTCCCCCAAAATTTCTGCAATTTCGAAAGTAAATACAGTAAAATTTTATTGATATTATCTAATATAATATAATATATATAATATAACGTCCATGAAATATCTAATATAATCTAAATATTATTTTTATCATATAAAAATAGTAGAAAATATATGTAAAGAAAAAAAATCTAAAAATAAAATAACACACTTTTATCCAGTTCTGTTTTCCCAAATATCGAATAGCTTCCCCCAAATCTACAGTTTAATATATTAATGATTATTACCAGCGCTCAGCAAACATATTAAATCCTTTTTTCGAAGATGCCATACATTCTATGTCTGTTCATATCTATCTATCTATTTATATCGATCTATGATTTGAGGATCTATTTTATATAAAATTAAAATCCCTACAATCATCAGCGTTCGGCCCAATATATCTGTTTTTATATTAATGTCCACTTAATACAAACGAAAGGACCACTCAACGTAGAGGGTCACTGCGTAGTGGTGTATAAGCGTAAGAAAGGACAAGACTTGAAGTTCATAGAGCTAAGCAGGAAAGATAACTGCTAACCCTTGACTAGAAGAGGTCACGATAGTAGTGATTAGGGAAACATCCTGTCAGGAATCTTTTCCTCAAAGTAGAAGAAACTGTCCGAATGGAACTTATTTCTTATGAATAAGAAGGGGTTTGGTTTGGTTTGGTTTGGTTTGGTTTGGTTTGGTTTGTTTCACGGCATATCAACCTCAATGCGTTATTTAATGCCGACAAGATTTTTATTACTGGTAATATTTTTTACAAAAATGTATTGCTGGTAATACTTTTTCCTTCAAAAATGAATTTTGGCAATATATTTTTTCTTCCAAAATGTATTGCTGGTAATAATTATTTACAAAAATGTATTGCTGGTAATATTTTTTCCTCAAAATATTCATTGCTGGTGTTAAAACATATTTTTACATTTTCACAGTGTTTTACCTCAGCTTAGGGTTAACTATTTGCCCATAGTTGGGGCCCTAACAGGTGCTACCACACCGGGCCATATTTGCCCATTTTCTGGGAATATTTTTCCTTGAAGAAATCTATAGCTGGTCATATTTTTTCCAAAGAATGTATAGTTGTTTGTATTGCTGGTATATTTTTTCAAGTATTGCTGATAATAATTATTCCTTCAAAAATTATTTCTGATAATTTTTTATTACATAGTATTTCTGGTATTAAAACTTACTTTTACACAAGTTTGGTGTTAACTAATTTCCCATAGCTTGAACCCTAACAGGAGCTACCACCCCGAGTCAAGGTGGACCTGGGAACACCAGCAATTAAGAGGTGGTTCCACGCACCTCAAAACCTCCTGATCAGAGACCTTGCTGTTGGACGTAGTTTATCGTCATACCCAGGACGCGGATGTAGTTTATCGTCATACCCAGGACGAAATAAGAAGAGGATGGGGATGATTCATCCTTGCATTCGTGCCAGGGCGGGGCCCTGTTTTAAAAGTCAGGGATCGTTAGACTAATGAATGTAGCTCATCAGAACACATGCCATGGAAATAGCGATAGAGCGGCCAGTGGCTAGCTACGTTTCCTCCGTAGGAAAGGGGTTGTTGGCTGCAAAATAATTAATCGCTCACAAGGCCGCGTAGCGGCTTTTGTATTCTATTTAAGAATTCAAGCGAGGACTGGGCAGCTCTCGCTCTGATATGGCAGCAATATTTTATTTTTGTTTTGTTCTCATTCTTAAATGACGTATAATACATATATAACAGGCTTAAATAAATTTGGTATAAAACTACAGATATTAGATATACTCGGTGTGAATCGAACCCGTACATATTTTCTGTAAGTGTACAATAGGCTCCTTGAATATAAGTTCTAATTCCAGGTGTTGTCGCTAATATTGTTTTTATTGTTATGAAACTGAGTAAGGCAGGGACTAAATTCAAGTCCTGGGTATAAAATGCATCCGTCAGCAAGGCCTCTGGTTGAGGAGCGTGGAACCCCTTCTTAATTGCTGTTGCTTCCAGGTCCACCCTGACCCGGAGTGGTAGCACCTGTTAGGTTCCCAATTATGGGCAAATAGTTAACCCCCAAACTGGGGTCAAAACACTATGAAAGTATAAAAACAAATTTTTATTGTAAAAATACTATTCATGGCGCCAAACTTGTTCAGAAATATATAAAATGTCCGCTATATGCAATCGCTTTCTAAGATCGATGGTTAAAAATGGCTTCCAGCGAATAAAGCCTGTAGGGCTTAGCAAGGACCATCCTTCTTCGAACCTCGTATACTGGCTTTACAGAATCACAAAGAACTGTATCAAATAACAGAAACGACATAATTTGAGGACTTTCAACAGCAGCAACAACTAAAACGGATATCACATATAACTTGAAGAGAAAATAATGACATAAGCAAGATTCTGAAGTTTTACACAACTTCAAACAAAATGTTAGGAAGGAAACCGAGAGCAACAGACATCGGTGAAAAGCATCGCTTATAGGTTTGTTTTTTTTTACTAAAAAAATATTCACTATCTCCACTCTTTCATCTACTTATATTAATTAGGAATAGAAATCTTAAAGCCCCAGCTATGGGTAAATATTTAACCCACAAAACTGGGCTAAAAAAAGCAAAAGAAAAAAGAAAACCATGAAAGTATAAAGATACATTTTTATAGTAAAAATACCAGCAATAAATTTTCATGGTAAAAAAAATTACCAGCAATATATTTTTGTAAAAGAAATTACTAATATTTCCAGGAAAATTAAATTTCGGCAGTAAATGACCCATAAGGAGTTGATATGTCGCTAAACAAACAAATGAACTAAAATCTCTGCGCACCAACGACCTCCCACCCCCAGAAACACTTTTGTCATTGGCACACAAACATGATATCTAAGAATAAAACAGATAAAGCTCGTTCTTTTCGAAATAACACTTCAGTCATTAAATGTGGTTTTATGTCATTCTTTTACGCTTAATGTTATGAAGAAGATGAAGTCATTTGACTTGTTGCCGAGTCAGGGACTCTGAATATTTGTAAAGTTAGAGTTAAGGGTAGATCAAGCGAAAGGAAAGAAAAAAATCTCTGCAATATGAATTCGATGCCATTAGCTCTACTTTTAGTGGTGAGTGAATCCAATCTATCTATACACGAAACTAAAAGAACGAAAAAAAAAATAAATAGACGACAAAATGTAGCAGGAATAAAATAATCTGCCCAGATCACTCGGAATTTTTGAGTCTTCGAGAGTTTTCAAAAATAGCCGAGTGATAACATTTTAGCAAGAAACTAGAATCGAGGTTACAATACACGCAACTCACCGACTTGTTTGTTTCGTGCTGCGTCAGCGGGCGCCATATTGAGACATTGGCTATATGAATCGAATATGGATATTTTTAGCCGATTCTCCCCTCTCTTTTATGTGTTTCAATACCAGTTTATTTCAGGCATATTGGTTCTGATCCAACAATGCCAGGGATTTTAATTACAGAGACGTTAAGTAATATAGATTGTGTTTTCGGCTTGTGAGTTTTCCTTCATAAGCTACATTTCTTTGAAGAACTTTTTTTTTATAGTTTGAAGCAAATTGCCGTTTTCATTAGACCGGCCAGCGTCAGGAAAAATGTACTAATAATGAATTTAGAATTATATAAACTAGCTGAAATACTGCCTTACAAACAGAATTTTAAGCTAGTTCCTAAATAAAAAAAATGAGTGGGACTTTTTTTCTAAATCAACATAACAAATACGTGATTTACGTTTAATTTAAATATCTGGTAGCGGAAGGATTTCACAAAAGTTTTCGTGTGTCATATTTTTTTAACCATATATTTTTACAGGAGAGTTCACAATAGAAATCTTCAAAATTGTGTACTTGGCAATATTTTGTAAAAACACACCATGGAATCATGTCAGGGAGGGCACATGAAAATAGGTTGCATAAATCATAAATTTATTTGATCCATTTTTATTTGAACAATAAACACAGATATAACACTGAACTATGTTTTTCTGCGGACTTATGCTTTAATAAACGTTGTCTCACGGTTAACGCCTGTGGCCTCCTGGTGGTCATTGCTCGTATTTCAAATGTAAACACAGTAGTACGACATTTTAAGAAAATAGTTTTAATTTTCCGGCGAACTGAAAAAAGGCATAGGGAGAATCCTCGTGAAAGACCATAACAGTGGATTCTGGATGGGAAATTTTCATCTAATTTTCTACTTTATACGGATAGAGCAAACAGATAAAGCATTTGATTAACAAAAAGAAAGTAAGTGTCGACTTTAGCTTTATACCGACATTATAATTCAAACTCCTTGCTAAAATCCTTAAATGTTTTGAAATAACAAATATTAGCACACTAAAAAGTGATGTGAGGTACTGTATTGTTACCTTAAGAAGTTCCTTTAAGGATTACATATGAATTCTAAAGGTCTATGGTTGGACCTTAATAAGAATTTCTTTCCAATCACAAACTGACGAGCTCTATTTGTCATCCATATTATAGTCAATGCTTCTTAATATTTGAGCAGTTCAATTCGGCTTTTGACAATTTTCTCGAAAGTTACATAATAGGATGACCAACCCGAACTAATATTCCTAAAACTGTGAGTTCACTTGCGTCAGTTGTTATTACCGTTTCCTTTTTAGGGTCGAATATTTTTTTACATCTGGATTCTTTGCCAGAAGAGCTTTTAAATTTTCAAATTCCACTTGTTCTTCAGTCCAAATAAGTTCCATATTCTTTTTTTCTTAAAACAGCAAATGGTTCTGTCAATTCGGAGTATCGCTGTACAATATAGTCTGTAGAAATTTAGAGTTATGAGAAGGATTCCAGTTCTTTTTTGTTCTTAGGTACTTCAGCTTAATATTTTGCCAATTAACGATTGGTCTGATGATATGACTTTGTTAGATATGAGATATCTTAAAATAATATTCTTTTTAGTGTTGTGCACACATTTTTTTCATTAATTGTTAATCCAGCATTATGTTAACTTAATCAAAACCATACTGGTTTTCAATTTTATTTCTTCGTCTTTAATAGCACCAACGTAAATGTCATCCTGGTAGCATATTGTATTTTTTTTTTATCTCGCTACCAATAACTTGCTCTATAGCCCTTTGAAAAATCGCACTTGCGGTTTTAATTCCATACGTCATTCTTTTCCTTATTAATAAGCCTATTGGCGTGTCTATTGTTGTGACTTAATTAAAGTCTTTGTCAATAGGTATTTGATGGTACGCTGATTTTAGATAAGTTTTAGAGAATATTTTCATAACTGTAAGTTCGAAGCCCATGCTACATAGGATATGAGTCTACTTATATTTTGTAGTTTACACCTATTTTGTAGTCACCACAAATGCGCAAATCCCCATCCTTCTTTCTTAAAATTACTAAGGGGTGGGGGTGGCATTTGCTTCTTCCTGGCAGAACTTGTTCAAGTTGATTTTGTTCCAGGGATTTTTTTTTAGTTTTTCTGCAACTATTGGTACTAAATGAACTGGTAATTTTCGTGCTTGAAAATATGAGGTGGGGTGGGGGGACATTTTCCTTTAGTCTTAACTTTTCTTCATACTTTTTTTTAACATTCCAGTTTCTTCTGTCTTGTTTTGTCGAATTTATGTTCAATAAATCATTTTCTATTAAACCGTGATTCTTTTCACAGTTTGACACGATAATTGGTAATACGTAAAACTTATTTTTTAGTTTCACATGGGCTTCAAAATAGCCGAATGTTTTTATCACGGATCCGTCGAACTCATTCATTTGGATAAGGCTTTTCTTTAATGTTGGTTTTGCTAATTTCTTCCAGAAATGTGTCGGTATCAACGTCACTTCTCGTATCTAGTTGCATGTCCAATAAAACATTATTGATTCAAATTTTTAATAAACTTTTTTCATTTTTTCTTTTCAATGAAAAGACATCCGTACTTATTTCCTCTTCATTTTGTTGGACCATCTCTATGTTTTTCTTTTTGGATTTACACATGGGTTTAAAATGATTCATTTTGAAACATTTTCACATTTTTTTTAAATACCGGGCATTTTTTATTTTCTCTTTGATGTCGATATCCACAAAAAGTACACATTATTCTGTCTTTTTTCTTTATCGTTTATGTGTCCATTTCCTTTACCGGATGCGAAGCTTTCTTTCTATTAAATTTTCGAATTAATTCTTGTTGCTGACCAAATTCGACACACTGTTCCAGTGACAATTTTCCCAGTTGTAAATGCATTAGAGTCTTTTGCCGATACTCCTCATTTTGAAGGCCGTTTACCATTTTCAGTTGGATCAAATCCTCTTCAATTAACTGGTTTTCCGATTCCAGCTTCTCAAATTCACAATATTTGGGGGACTGTTTTAAACGAAGAACATATTCAACAACTGACCCATTCGCTTTTTGTGACATATTCGTGAATTTAGCTCTCTCTGAACTTACTATCTTTTTCTTGGCTGCTTTTCATTATTAGTTGACATATCATCAAACATCATTTCTTCCAACTGTCCTGGGTGTTTAATTGCCGATAATTTTATAATGGTCTCAAAACCAGCAGTTACCAAGAATAGGTCAGTTATTTGGTTTTCTCCTCCGACTGATTTTAAATTCTTTAACATTTTTGTTCTAGCTTTAGCTGCTATTATCCCAAGCCATGCTTGGCCTTTCTCATAATTATCAATATTAGGTTGGTGCAAAAATAATGTCGTTTTATCACATAGTAACATATGTGAGAAAACGACATTATTTTTGCACCAACCTAATAAATGTTCATTCGATTCTTCAGATATTGGCAACGCCATTTTAGTGTAGTGTCACTGATTCACAGGAAGTAGTAGGCACTCAGCTTCCTCAGGAGTAATAACTGTAGCTATTTATAGTCTTTGTGACTTCATATGCAAATGCGTCATCTCTCCGAAACCCTGTTCTATCATCCATTTACAAGCGCACGTTATGCGTTGTTTTCCTCTGTCCCTCTTGCCTTCAATATGTCCTGTAAGTGTCAGATTTTCCAAACCCTCTTTTCTCATTATGTACCCCAGAAATTTCAACTGTGTCTTTCTGATGTTAACTATGTATCCTTTTTGTTTTCATTTTCTTTAAAACTTCATTGTTGCTCACATGTTCAGTCCGTGGTATTCTCAACATGTTCCCGTGGAACCACATTTCTTTTGCCTCAACTTCTCTTCTTCATCCGTGAGGAGATTGTCCAGCATTCAATTTCATACAAGAAGACTGATACTGAGTTACAGTTCAGTACTCTTTTTTTAGTTCTCACAAAATTCTTCTCTTTCTTAACACCTTGCTTAGCTTTTGGAAGGCATCTTTCGCTATCCAAATGCGCCTTCGGTATAACACATTCCGTCACCTATGGAAAGACTTCCCAGATATTTTAATTGTTGTATTTGTTTCATTTTTATATCTTCAAGTAAACAGAAAATTTGGAGGTCATAGCTTTAATTCGTATTCAAGACTAATTATGTTCGCAAATAAATGAAGTAACATGTGAAGTGGATGAGGTGGGGGGGAATTTGGGCTATACTAAATTTATGTGTGCATGTTTTCCGCGTTTCTATCCTCGGAAGGACATCTTCAGGCTAATAATAGTTTTATCGATGGTATATTTATAAATGTAGTGGGGAAACGAAATACAACAAAGGCCGGTTACATTTCTACATCGAGAAAAACTGAAGATGCAGAGCCGTTTGGGTTTTAGTCTCTGGCGTCAGATGTATCTTGACCCTCTAACATAGTCGACCTCATTTCTCTTTCGACCACGCCTTTGCTTTTATTTTAGTAGCATCGTTTTTAAAAATCGCGAATTGGAATAGCAGTAGTTTTATTTCTTTATAATTATAACATCATCCATTTGAATAACAATAAGGTTTATAAATATGGGCACGTGGCCGAGTGGTTCGCATTCTGACCATCAGAGCCGGGTTCGAATCTCACCATGGTCGATTTGTAAGGAAGTGTTATCGGACTGGAGGGGTCCCTCCATTCTCATCAGAATTGGAAACCTGAAACCACATGCCTTGTGAGTGAACCCTTGGAGGCCGCCGATAACTGTTCTAGCACAAAGTCACATATCGTGGCCGAGAACCTGAGCGTGATAGCCCTGTTCAAATTGTTGATCTCGCTAGATAACACGCTTTTAAAGGTAACACGTTCTTTCCCAGAAAATGTAACATAGTTGCAGTATAAACTACAGGTTGGCTCTGTGGGTGTTGAATAAACACAAATACGCCTGATATAGGTATTGGCTACCTGCCCTAGTAGCTAGGTATCATCAAATACCAGTGGCCAGCTATACATACATACAAGGTTTATAAAGAATAGTCTTAGGGAGCTAATTCACTTCATTTGATATATTCACTAACTGACCCACGCGGTCGGATGTGGCATAAGGCTGAGTTTATTGTGGGATATCCGAACCCGTAGGCTTGGGCAAAAATTCCCCGTAAATAAGGGGTCAGGTAGCTGTCTACCACCCCAGACCAGACTCTGCTCTTTCGCACAGCCTCGTCTGGGTTCCTCTCTGTCCGGAGGAAGAGAGTTTGACAAGCACACTGTGGAAGACCGCAGTGAATCACTTCATTTGATAATTGAAAGATAATGATAACATCCTTATAGTAATACGTTTTTGTGCGTGTGGGTTAGCGCAGGTGTGTGTATGTGTGTGTGTGTGTGCGCGTGTCGGTTAGCGCAGGTGTGTGTGCGTGTGTGTGTGCGTGTGTGTGTGCGTGCGTGCGTGTGGGTTAGCGCAGGTGTGTGTATGTGTGTGCGTGTGGGTTAGCGCAGGTGTGTGTGTGTGTGTGTGTGTGTGTGTGTGTAAATGAGTATAGCATTTTTTATTATTTTGTTTTAGAATGAAGAAGCTTACCCGCTGCCAATCATTCTGTGCGCCAAATTTCGCCTGCGAGCTCGTCCACTCCATTTATGACTGGGGAAACCTAGATTTTGGATTCTCTCATTCTTATGGGAATGGACGGACTACGGCCGAATTTGATTGAAGGAAAGCTGATGTACCGTTTTTTTTAGGGTTGGAAAATATCTTTTAAAGCCATTTGAATTCTGCGATTGATATTTTCACACGGCTCGTTGCCCGGTCACATGTTGGTATTTGATCACTACCAGCAGAGTAACCTGAGTGATGGAGCCTGATTTTAGGTAAACTCGAAACTCCTAAGGATCCAGGGGCAACATCAATGGTGATGTGGCCACGGTTATCTTAAAGATGTATTTCTAAACTCAGTATTAATAAAATGAGACTTGTAAACACGAATGTCTTAATGAGTCACATGCTTTTGTCAATTATTACGAGTACAATTAAATTCAATTATAACATCATAATTGATACGATGAATGCTGAAACATTGAGGGATGCCAGAAGGAAAGAGAAATTGAAAACAATTCCCTGCGGGGAACTTAAAAACGCCGACAGCAAATATCTTTCATTCAGAGAATACCTGAAAAGATTAAGTGTGTCTTATGACAGCTGCACGAAGAAAATCAAGTCACCAAATATATTGATTTTCTAAGCGTAGCTTAGATGTGGAACAAGGCTGAACGTATGGGGTACCCAGTGAGGATCGAACTCACTATTCAGTAGTAACTATTTTAGTGAGACAAGCTAGCTAGCTATTACATCACGCTGAGGTGACCAAGTCACCAGATATATTAAAGCAAAAATAAACAAACAGGAAAAATCATCACATGGAAACAAAGCGATGAAATTTTAAGCCAAAATATATGTATTAAGCTGATTGAAATAGAATAAAAAAAACAAAACAAAAAAAAACAAAACAAAACAACCCCCCCCCCAAAAAAAAAAACAAAAAACAAAAACAAGCAGGACAAAGTCGGAACGGCAATACTTTAGGAACGATACAGATTAATTGTGTTCGACTATTTTTAAAAATACAATGAAGAGCAAGTGGATGACAGAACGTAGTCTTGGTGGGGGGGGGTGCGTATCAGAGGGAAAGAACTTGTTGAGAGCTGCAAGGGATAGAGGGAAGTGGAGAGCCTTGATCGCCTACCTCCTGATAGGAATCACACGGCACATAGAAAGAAAAAGAAGGATGCCACTTAGAAGATCCAACTTCAAAGACTTTATCCGCCGGCCATAAAACGCGGCACAGTTGGGAATCGATATAAAACCAAACATCCTCCTTTTCTTGTAGCACTCATAGTGTCATACATTTAAAAAAGCAATTAAGAGTCAAATATTTTAAACAAGAAATCAAATATAGGCATTGTGAATAAGGAAAAGAAAATGAACCAAATAGTAGATGTAGAAGTGTTGTCATACCACAGCTTAAAGAAGAGCAGAAAAAAGATCTACCGGCTCAATTACAGGGAACTGCAGAAACTATATTGGACAGAGGTCGTACCTATGATCATTGGGATACTCGGAGCAGTGACAACCGTTATAGGAAAGATTAACAATATTGAGTGTGCTTGTTCGGACTACGCCTGTGCTGAGGTCTGCGAGAAATACTAAGTAAAATTCTATCTATCTATCTATCTATCTATCTATCTATCTATCTATCTATCTATCTATCTATCTCATTCTGTTCAAATCTATCTATCTATCTATCTATCTATCTATCTATCTATCTATCTATCTCATTCTGTTCAAGTCTGTCTATCTATCTATCTATCTATCTCATTCTGTTCAAGTCTGTCTATCTATCTATCTATCTATCTATCTCAGTCTGTTCAGATCTATCTATCTATCTATCTATCTATCTATCTATCTATCTCAGTCTGTTCAGATCTATCTATCTATCTATCTATCTATCTATCTATCTATCTATCTATCTATCTAGGTCTGGTTTGCTGCTGACTCGCACTCTGCCTAAATATTTTCAACACATTTATTCTGTTTCTCTGAATATGTACTTGAAAAGGTGTGTACAGTCATTGTTTCATTAATACATTAGAATAACAATTTGGTATTAATTATAGCTTTATAAAATAACGTTATCTGTTATTCGGAAATAATCAGTCGGAAACAAAGAGAGAAGTTCTTCATCAGGACAGTACCAGACACTCACCTCTCTTTGTAGAGAAACTGGTACAATATGACTGCGATGTCCTGCTATACCAGCTGAACTCACTTGACCTTACACATTCAGATTACCATTTATTTCGATTCTTCCCAAAATCTCCAAAATGGGAAAAAAAATCAGTTGTCTGGAATCCTGCAAAAAAAAAAAAAAAAAAAACAAACAAACAAAAAAACAAACAAAACAACAACAACAAAAAAAAATCACTGAGTTCATGACACAGAAAGGTACCAAGTTTTTGTAGGATAGTCATGAAGTTATTTTTAGGATGGCGAAGATAGTGGAACAAAATGGCAGACATGTTTTTGAATAAATCTATGTAAAAATATCAAAAACTGTAATTGAAATTCACTTCAAAATCGATGCGTAGTTTTTCTTCCGAAACGCTTATAATCTGTATTTGGGCAGCAATCCTTCTTTTATACAGGTTTCGTTAAAGTGAGGAACAAAGAATATTTTTCCTCGTTGGCTTCCGGGTCATCTAATTTGAATATTGTATATTTGGGCAGCAATCCTAGATAGATAGATAGATAGATAGATAGAAAGAAATAATTTTACTTAGTATTCATCAGAGAAAGGAACGCCTCGGCTAAGATAAGTTTTCCTTTTGTCTTTATTCGTATATATATATATATATATATATATATATATATATATATATATATATATATATATATATATATAGGAAGGTATGCTTGAAGCCTAAGAAGATTGTAGGTGCCGAGCAAGCAGGAAACTGGAAGGGCTTTCCACAGGCGGAAGAAAAAACTATTAGAATAGAAATTACGGTCACATCTAGCTCGTTCAAAAGAGAGAATTGAATATAAATTGTCTTAACACTTTCAGCTTTCGTAACTCATTATGAATGAGATTTATTTTGGTGATCATAGGGGTGTGCCTATTAAAAATATGACAGGGACGATTAATATGTTAATGTCTAAATAGATGATTAAAACCGGCAATGCTAAAATATGTATTGATTTATCAACCTCCTTTAAACATTAAATATTTTTATGCACACTTGTCGGAATAGTGGAAATTTATGCACACTGGTGGAAATAAATCCATATGCTGGTATCAAACGCCGCGGAATGTTCAACTGTAAATGAAGGTATTTATGCTTTAAAATGTAGAATTTCGTGTAAATTTTAATCTGATGTCTCGAAATAGGCGCTACGTTTGTGCATACCCTTTCAACAGGTCTTTGTATTGAATAACTAGACTGGTCAGATAAAACTAATTTACATCACTGCATTTTATTTCCTCTTCGCTTGGTTAAACGCCATAAACGCAGCAGAAACACTTGCTGGCTTAGTTCAGTATTGGAGGCAAGGTGCTGGGTGAGTGACTCTCACTAGCATAGTATCGAAACGGAATAAAAACGAAGAAAGGATATACGTCCAGCTAGCAATCATATTTATTATTTATGGAAGCGAGTTTTCCTAAAGTAAAGCATGTTAATTTAAAATCTCTTATTGTTTATGGTTTACTTGGTGGCTGAGGCTGTCACTTATTTCCTTTCGGTAAATATCAGCTGTGTTTGAGTGTAGAGAATTATCGGTAACTTCTAATGGTGATTTTTAAGTCAGACAGCTTCTCTTCATTTACTAGAATTCTGTAAAACAGTCTGGCTACATTTTATGCATTCTTTTACTTGTAAAAATCGAACCCCGTGAGAGTCTCCTACAGCGCCTGCTTGGCCTCATATTTTTCAATGAATTGAGGTGGAACAACTACATTGAATCAATAGCTGCATCTACTGCTAGGAAAGTCGGTTCACTGCGTCGTGCCAGAAGGTTTTTCTCGCCTGAGTCCATCTTACACATCTATAAATCTACCATTCGTCCGTGCATTGAATACTGTTGCCATATCTGTTTTCGTCTCGAGGTTCTTGACGAAATTCCCCCAAAAGATCTGCAATATATCTGACTTGCCATCTTGACTTCAATCGCTTTCTCATAGACGTCATGTAGCTTCCCTCTGTATTTTCTACAAATATTTTCATGGCATCTGCTCTGACAACCTTTTTCCCCTGGTGTCCCAACTTCACGAATTTAAGCGTGGTACTAGGTTGGCATCTCAGTCCCACCCATTTACAGTTGAAATAGTTAAATTCAACCACCACTTCTACTCTAGCAGTACTTTTTCCCACTTCCCGACAGTGGAACTCCCTTCCTCTTACTTGCTTCATTGATAACTACAATCTTCAAACATTTAAATGCAACGTCAATCGTAATCTTCTGTTACCTCGATCCCCGTTCATCTTTTATCCTTTACTTAATCCTCTTATACCCAGTTTTTTTTCTCTCATTTTCACTCTCTGTACCTGACTGTGTGTTAGTGGCACTCCCGCCTCCCTTGGGGTGAAATAATTAAAACAAAAATCCGGTAATATCACAAATATATGAATAGCTATGGGCAAATAGCTAACCTCGAAACTGAGGCAAAAAGCATTTTGAAAGTGTAAAAATAGATTTTAATACCAGAAATACTTCGTCAAAAATTATTACCAGAAATAAAATTTGAAGAAAAAAACTATTACCAGCAATACGTTTTTGAAAAAAAAAAAAAAAAAATTACCAGAAATAAGTTTTTGAAAAATAATATTACCAACTATACAATTTTGAGGAAAAAATTATTAACAGAAATAGATTTTTGACAAAACCAAAATATTACCAGGAAAAAAAAAGTTGTCAGCATTAAATGACCCATTGAGGTTGTTATGCCGTAAAACAAACCAAACCAAACTCCCTCTCCCCCCCTCTCTCTCTCCTATATATATATATATAAAGAGAGAGACAGTGTGATTGTATATGTATGCCAGTGGTTTGACATCGCCCGAGAAGACACATTTGTGGTGTTGAAACATGGTTGAAATTGTGTAGTGATTTTTAACGTTTTTGTTTTAATATTCTAAAATAAATAATGTATATGTATATGTATATATATACAGTAAGCCGTTGTTGTTTAGATTAAACTAAAAGGTATGAACAATTTAAATAAGGCCAAATTAGAAAGCAGTCATTAATTCAATTGGATACAAGAAAACTCGAAAAGAGGGAATCAATATGACCATAGGCTGACGTCTCGTTATTGAATTTCCGGTTGAAAATTTCACTTTATAATGTCCTATCTTTATGATTAATATTAACCACTTAAATATGTACATTGACGTGGAAGGAGTTTGTTGGAAAATAAATATTTGTTGCGTAAAATAAATGTCTATATTTTTTCATCATTTGGCTAGAGTTTTTGATTTCTTGACTGAGTCGCATTCGCTTGGTTCTACTAAGTTTCGAACATCCTTATCGTTACGTATGTTTCATTTATTCTTTTACGGCGCTTAGTTCGTTGGCAGCGTTCCAGGAAATGATGCATCCGCCCATCCCCCCCCCACCCCCAGAAATATACGAAATATTAGGTTGGTGCAAAAATAATATCGTTTTTTGACGTTACGTCAAAAAACGATATTATTTTTGCACCAACCTAATAATTACAACATTCAAGTGCTGACTCCTTTGCTTGCAAAATATTTGGATGACCCATAGGTAGATTTTAACGAACGGGCGAATTAATTATGGTTGTTTGCTTTTGTTTAGCGGCATATCAACACCTCTATGTGTTATTTAACACCGAAATCTAAATATTTTTTGTTCAAAATTTTATTCTATTTTTGGAGATAATAATAGTTTAAAGAAACCTGTCTTACTAATTAAGCCATAGCTGGGGGAGACCAGGTGGATTCATGCCTTTCCCAAGAGTATTTGTGCGTAAGTGAATATAACTCGACTGGAAGTGGAACTCAGCAATACGATTAATAATTCTGAGCCATTATCCGTTACACGACCTACAGATCCAAGCTTACAGCACTTAGTATGCCCAAGCGTTACTGACCAAGTTCGAAGTTGCTTAACTTCGGTGATCATACGGGAACCGATGTTTCAACGTGATGTGGCCGTAAACCTGAATTTAAATATATGTGTTGGTTGTATTTCATGGTATTCTTTCTGAAGTCTTCAACAAAGATGTAACTTTAAATTTAAAATCCAAGGTTTCTTCCCAGCAGGACATATGTAATATATGTTTGTGTGGAAATAAAATTTGCACATCACATCTCCTCTCTCGCTTTTAACCATCCATCACAGCAAGATAAACGGTTTTCAGCGCTGAATTAGTAAAATAAAGCTTCATAAACTTCTACTTAGAGTTGTCACTCTATGACAGTTGCTTGTTCATTATTATCTGCATTTCATGCTGTAAGACGTTAGACTTCAGTGATTTCGTATTTCGGTTTTATCAACTCCTTTGCTGGCCAGTAATCTTCTCGTCTTCGATGTAAGGCTTCAGAAATAGATAACAATTTGTTTTTCTTTCTAAAAGAAACAACTTTATATTTGGAGAAGCCAACGCGGAAAATAGAGAATGGAGAGAATAAATGAGGAACGTTTTCTTCGCCTGCAGCAGAAACGCAACTTACACGACTGAAGAATTTGAGTTACTGTGCATTTTTATGGATCGACGTATACCATGAGTGGTCGAGGTTGCTGATGGGGGATTTTTTTTTTCAGTAACTCTAGAATGGTTGCCACCCAAGGCTATGGAACTTAGTCTATTTTGCTATTTAAGCCATAGAAGAATGAATTCATACCTTTCCCGAGGGTATATGCACTTAAGTGAATGGAATGAACTCGATAGGAATTCGAACTCGGAAAGACGAGTTCGAATTCCGACCCGTTATCCATTGCAGCATCAGCACATCCTCCTTAATCTTTGAAGCTGCTTTGTCGAAATTACCAATGTTGGGAGAATTTCTTCGAAAGAATAAGTGTATATTTTTCAAAACTGATATTTCCGATACACTTGAGGTTGCACCTTTTTGCTAATATTGACCGCCATTTTTTTTTATAGCGGCCTGCAGAGGGGCTTGAAACAAAAAAGTTCTTCTTTAACCTCCGTCAGATCACTTTGACAGGCCATTCGGCCAACAGATGTCCCTTTTCGACTGCAATGTTCGCCCCTTAGCGCCTGTCTTCAATGGCAGTCTGTTCTACACGTTTTATTTGTGTCAGCCCGTTACTAGGACTATATTTTTACAAATGACATGACCAGATAATATGTCCAGGGTATGACGATAAACTTCATCCGGCAGCACGGCGTCTGATCCAGAGGCTGGAAGTTTTGAGGAGAGTGGAACCACCTCTTAATTGTTGTTAGTCCCAGGTCCACCCTGAGTAGGGGCAGTAACACCTGTTAGGGTCCTAGCTATCGGCAGATAGTGAACTCCCAAACAAAACATTGCGAAAGTATGAAATTTTTTATAGTAAACATAACAGCAATACATTTTTATATAAAAAAGGACCAACAATAAATATTTATAGTAAAATTACCAAAAATACATTTTACCTGTAGTAGAAGACATGCCTTTCAAAATATATTTAGTTGAAGGCATAAAATTGTGCTCAGATTATTTCGATTTCGGCATTAAATAACCCATATAGATGTTGATGTGCCACTAAAGAAAAAATAACCAACCAACATATCTTTAATAAAAAGAGGGTATTTGTAATTTGCCCACAAATGATAAAAATAATCAAAATTAGGTGATTATTTCCTAATTCAGAAAAGTATTCTTTCTATGTGGTCACAGATTGATACTTTGTTGAAAATTAAAAGTAATTACTTACGCAGAACAATATAGAAGAGACAAGCTATTGAAGTAACACTGATATCATGGGTAGTATTTATTAAAAATATACATCTATTCTCTTTTATTATGAGATAAGCAGTAACCATATAGCGATAATTACTATGTCCGCATATACATATATAATACAAATATAACAAATATTTATTTTTCCTTTATTCAATTTACTTAATTTAGTGTTGAATATATATACATATATTTAATTATTAAAACAGTAAGTTTAATTGTTCAAGTTCTGGCTTTAGTTAGTTTCTGAATTTCTTGTGGTAAGAAACAGGAGTTGCATTAACAGAGAAATGCTAAAAAGAATAATGAAGATACACTGAGGAATGGCGATTTTCATATGTGGCACAAAGCCGAAATTATTGGACTCACTATTCAGTTGTATCGTGAGGCATAGACAGTGGAACAAGAACAATGTAACTCAGAAGAATAAATTGTGGGTTCAAAATAATGGGTTTTAATTTTCTTGAATGTTACACGGATTGACTTTGAATTTAGTTCTTGATTGTAGATGATAGCTTTTCTCTCACTCTCTCTTTGTCTCTCCCTCTCCACACACACACACACACACACACACATATATATATATATATATATATGGACTGCTAGAGGGTTCGTCTAAGAAACTATAGAATAGGGATGCCGAGGGTAGCATCCATCAGCTAAGTGACAAATTTTATATTTGTATTAATCATATATATATATATATATATATATATATATATATATATATATATATATATATATGTATACATACACACACATACACATATATATATGTAAATTTATTGTTTATAATTTGGTATAATTAGAGTCAAGAGTGATCAATATTGTAAATAGTGCTTTATGGGTATATTCTGTCTTGATATAGGAATCAACACTCTATGTTGTCAGTTTCATGCTGGTCTCTCTCCCATATAATTTAACCGACACTATATATATATATATATATATATATATATATATATATATATATATTATGGGTGGGTGGCCATAAGATGAGGGTTTGAATCTCATCATGGGCGATTTGGACCTCTTGATAATATTAGCCTGTGGTAACGATGGCTGTACAAGTCATTGTGAGCGAGATTTTGAGTTTAATAGTCTCATTCAACTACTGATCACACCAAACTGAACGCTCTCTACCGGAAACAGTAAGACCAGTCCAACTTAGTTGCTGTAATAACTATATGTTAACTGTGTGGGTGTTGAAGATATGCAAATATGACCGAGTAGGTGTATACAACATACATTAGCTAGCTACACTAGCAGACAGGACAAATTTGAGACAAGTAGTCAGTAATTATAAAACATAGACACTCACATATATATTCATTATTTTGTTATATATATATATATATATATATATATATATATATATATATATATATATATATATGCTGAGTGTAACAGTAAATTTGCCCAAATCTTGTTACAGCATAATTGTTCATCCCACAAAATATTTAATATATAAAAAGCACTAAACTAATTAAGTTCCTTTTTTGCCATGTGTTCAGAGAAGACGATTAGCCATCTTGACACCATTTATCGTAAGAATCACTGAGAAAGCCTTTGAGTTATTCAGCTAAAAAAAGAACTGGTTAAAATTGTTTTGCGTCAAGCCCACTGTCTTCCTATATGAGCAATGGCGAGAGGGAAAGATCATTCAAGCCTTCAGTAATGATACCAACATTCATACTCTGGCTTCCATCTTCAAAGTTCATTAAAGAAACCATCATGAGATCGGTGAATAAGTTTAAAAAATAAGGAACATTTGAGAGGGAAACTGGATCAGGCGGTTCCAACAGGAAGAGGAATCATCATTTCGGCTTAGAACTAAAAGATCAATTAGAAATGATGCGAGAGATAAGTTTCAGCTATGACAGTGGAGAGAGCAGTGAAAAAAAAAAGACTTGAAATGAAATCGTACGTGAAAAGGGTGAGGCACCTTGTTACTCCAGGACAGAAAGTAAGAAAGTTAGAGAGGGCGAGGATCAGAATAAGATGAAAATGATCCTGGATATATATATATATATATATATATATATATATATATATATATTTGAACTAAATTTCAATCCTTCATGAGCTTTCAATCCTTAGCTATGATTAATTGATGAACATGTCATTTTCCTTTATGATCGATTTTGTTAAGCTTGGAGACTAATTACACATTCTGATTGCTAAATGTAGAGTTCAATAGTGTTAGAAAAACCTCGAAGAATTCCAGTAAGATATCTTTAATCATTTCTAAGATACAACGGTTCAAAGTTAACCTAACAAATGGACAATTTTTCTTTTACACGATTTGAACCATTTTTTGTTACATCGGGCATATATATATATATATATATATATATATATATATATATATATAATATGAAAAACGCACACACACAGACACACACACATATATATATATATGAGATAACGATATATATTTTTATATAGCGAGCACATTATTGGGGAAATTCTGAGACAAAATGGAAAAACTTCTGACGCGTTTCGTCCTTCAGTACTTCATCGAAATACATTTGTTATTTTGGCACGACTACACATGCACATGAACGGTGACTGCTAGGAATTTTAGAATTAAAAAAAATATATATCCTTTAATAATTGTCACAAAAATACATAGGAGAAGTCTCAAGTAATCGAAATAAATGATTACATGAACTTAAAAAGGGACATTTTACAAAATAATACGTCAAATGCTTCGGTTGCCCACCGTAATGACACTGGCCACAACTTTGACGTAAAAAATGTTACTCTGATTAAAGGAGAAAATAATTCACTACGACGTGCAAAGTCATCTATAGTAAATTTGCACTCTGGCTCTTACAACATTTCACCATTTCTGGTAGATCTTCAAATATCACAGCGTCCTGGGTATGACGATAAACTACATCCGGTCCTGGGTATGACGATAAACTACACCCAACAGCAAGGAAGGCCTCAGATAGTGTTTTCAGAAGAATAATGTTGCCAGCTATAGGTTTTTTTTTTAAAAAATAATGTTGCCAGCTATACCTTTTTGAAATAATAATGTTTCCAGCCATGTTTTTGAAACAATGTTGCCAGCTATACGTTTTTTGGAAACAATGTTACCAGGACAAAATAGGCATTTAAAATTCATATAAACTGGATTTGGCATTAAATAACCCACAGTGGTTGATATGCCATAAAACACAAACAAACAAATCAAATATCACAGAGTGAAATACCTACTTACAAAAGGGATGTAAAGAAAAAGAAAAAGACTCTAAATGAATTTAGTTGATGAAAAAAATTCTGAAAATCCCAGCATCCTCCGTTTGTGCGCATGTGTAGTCCTACCAACATAATAAATTTAGTCCGATGACATCCTGAAGGACGAAACGTGCCATAAGTAATAGTTTTCCACGTACAAAATTACATATAAACACATGTCTGCAACCTTCGTTTTTTACTTATTAAGTTTAAAGTTTACGGTAGACGCTGTTAAATGTACAATTCAAGATACAGGTAAAAATACTTTTACAAACTTTGGTGGTGGTTGGGTGTCCTGACATCAAAATAAGCTGAAATGTCCATATAAACATATGTCCAAAAGGCCATGGTTGCACCTCAACAAACCAACTCTTCAA
Source organism: Acanthosepion lycidas (assembly GCA_963932145.1). Lineage (NCBI taxonomy): Eukaryota > Metazoa > Mollusca > Cephalopoda > Sepiida > Sepiidae > Acanthosepion > Acanthosepion lycidas. Next base: position 25,804,477 of record OZ010577.1, on the reverse strand, counting down.
ATGTTCAAAATGTCCTCCGCTTGCACCCGTCGGATCATTGACTGGCGAGCCCTTTCAAATAGTCCCACAAGGTGTCGAACGGTTTCCCAGGCTCCCCCATGACACGTTGATGTAGAGTTTCTGCATTATTAATATCTGCTGCATAAGTCAATTGTTCTAAGTTGCTTCACAGATAAAATTCCAAAGGATTGACGTTAGGTGAACGTGCAGGCTATGGATCTATCCATCTTTTATGGTAGATGTCAGTCAGTGCATCACGGACAATGTAACTAAAATGTGTTGGAGCCCCATCATGCATGAAGCACATGCGTCTTCGTATTAGCAGAGGTACATCCTCTAGCAGGACTGTATGTTCGAAATAACTTGCTGTAAGACGTGCTTGGAGAACATATGGACCTACAAGACAGTCATCTACAATTCGAGCCCACGCATTAATTGATTCTGGTGTCTAGTCTGTATTATACCATGGGGATTCCGATCCGCCTACAAATGTTGGTTGTGTAGATTTTTTATTCCATCTCTTCCCAATGTTGCCTCATCGGTAAACAAGACTGAAGAGACAGACAACAGATCGGCATTTTGTGTAATAAGCCATTGGCAAAAGTTCTCCCGTGGCGAGTGATCAGAGTGCGAAAGATACAGCAGATGTTCATGAAGTACCCTCCATGCGGTACTATAAGATATACGACATGCTAGGCTCACGTGACGTGTGCTAATACCTGGATCGCATCCGACACCCTGTAGAATGTGTTCTTCGTGGTCAGGCACACGAGCGGATCTCGGTCTTCCGCGATCCATAGTTTGTGGTGTGGCAGATCCTGCCTCAGCAACGCGACGATAAACAGCAGCCAAGGTTGGATGACTCGGCTGCCTTTAGTCTAGAAACGCAATCTGATACAGTCGTGCAGCCTCGCGTCCATTATCATTTGCATGGCTGCTCATGATATGAATATCGTGCTATTGTTAATCAGAACACTTCTCACTTAACTCAATACTACACACGTTAAACGTTGAAGACAGACTAGCCACAAAGGTTCGCAAATAACAAATGTAACCTAGTCTACATGGCAACACAGCGCCATCTACCGTAAACTATTTTTAAAACTTAACTCAAATACGAAGGATATGCAGACATATGTTTATTTAGACTTTTGTCCTTGTTTTGGTATGAGGAACCCGTCTCCAGAAGTATTTTGATCATTTTAATTTATTTGTTATTATGACATATATATATATATATATATATATATATATATATATATATATATATATTAGTATATAACTAACTATGTCATTAAATCTACCCACGAATTCTTCCAAATAGTTAAAAGCACAAAATTAAAAACAAACCACGGCATTCTCCCGTCATTTGACGTAGAGAATTTATTTACTTAATGTTCCCGTCTCCGAAACTATTGATATTATCATTAATTTGGTGTATAAAAATAATTTAATTCCACCTCCATCAATCCAACACAATATTTTAAGAAAACTATTGCTCGCTTGCACCACTAGAGTTTCTTTTTTATAGCCAGAATGGTACTATCTACACACAAACTGATGGAGTAAGTATGGGAAACCCTCTCGGGCCGTGCTTCTCCAAGTATTATATGTCCTATGTGGAAAACAAGGTTTTTAATGAAGTTATTAAACCTGAAATATATGTTCGTTATGTCGACGATATATTTATTTTAGCTGAAAACAAGAAATATATATATATAAACTTGAAGTTTTTGATAATTTTAATTTGTTATGAAATATATATATATATATGTGTGTGTGTGTGTGTGTGTGTGTGTGTGAATTACAAAAATGAAACTCAAATTGTCCCATTCAGATGACCATTTCGTCCCCAGAAGATTCTCCCTGGGACTTGTCACGCAAATACATTTGTTAAAGAAAAATTGACCGAAATTGCCTGAAGATACCGAAAGGTTCAAACCAAGGTAGCGGAATCGGCTGATTTCCTAATTTTTTATACTATATATATATATATATATATATATATGTGTGTGTGTGTGTGTGTGTGTGTGTATCTGTCTGTCTGTCTGTCTCTGTCTCTGTCTGTCTGTCTGTCAGTCTCTCTCTCTCTCTCTCTCTCTCTATATATATATATATATATATATATATATATATATATATTCTTTGTTTACAAATGTCAAGTTTGAAAATATGCTAACGTCACTCACATCCGTGTGCAAAAAACAAACTGTTTTTATTTTACAAAAATTTTCTTTTAAATAAAGGACAAATATATATATATATATATATATATATATATATATATATATATATATATATATGTATGTGTGTGTTTTCTATCTTAAAATATTTTAAGCAAGAACTTATTTGGCGAAATCGATTTTTTTCCATTTTTAAGGAAAATCTGTTATTAAAGAACAAACAGATGCATCCATTTTCAAAGTAGTGCCACATTTTTAATTAAACAAAAATTTGAAAAATTAACAAAAATTTGCAGATATCAGTGACGTAAAAACATTTTCAATACACGACATCTGAAAAAAAACGAAGTGGAGATAATTCTGTAAAAAATCAGAAATCGATTTGACACTGTACTGATATTATAAATAGGAACCCTTTTAAATCGATAAAAAATCAATAGTTTTGGATTCTGATAAATGTCGGTGCTTGAGAAAAGTCAAACGGGTGCCAATTTAAAAATAAAATCCCTAAAATATTTATCCCTATTTTTTACGAGTGGACCCGTATATTCAAATACTTCTAGATAGATGAAGAAATTAAAGTACATTTATAAGCACTAGTCATTTTGGCATAAGAATAAGTAAAAATTTATACGAAGTCAGGAGAACGATCTTAGACTCTCTCGAAATGAACACTAAACGTCCAATACAATTTAAGCCAAAGTTTGGTCACGAGTTGGTTTTTCAGTGGATTTTCTCAAGATTAAAAAAATTCCAATTTTTCTTGATGTTGTTTTAAAATCTAACGTCACGTTAGATTTCAACGAGTAATTTGAAACTTTTTAGAGAAAAATAAAGTCTTTGTTGAGGAGTGTAAAGGCATAAGAATCATGTCACGCACAGTGTTTAGAACTACTTGTCTTTGTACGTTTTTGTAAATATTTATATAAATAAATAAAAAACGTTGGTATGAGGTCTAGAGACCCAGAAAAAAAAGTCCACAAGTTGAACTGATGGGACATTAATTGAATTCAAGAAATAGGAAGAAACAAAGAAAAAACACTCACATCGATTTACGGATAAATAAAATCATTGAGGAGATTTAAGAATTAAAAAAAAAAAAGATCTTTTGAAATTTACTGGTCATTCGAGACGAACCTCTCATATTCTTCAAATTAAGAAAGACGTCCGAGAAAACGCGTATACAGGTATATATGTTTATCAAGTTTGCTATAACCACTTCTAATCTCGCAAGCTGTTTGTGATTTCGTTCTATATTTGTGCAATGAATGTCAATTAAAAGAAAACACAAGACAATCACGTAACATTTTATTATGGGGTCCATCCTTTTCTGATATAAATGGACTCGTCCTGCTGCCATAAAATAGCCACAGTCACTCAGTCATGATGTCTGGAGGAGAGGAACGAGTAGAGGAACAGGGTGGAGAAACAGAGTGGAAAGTACATAGACATTGTGATTGAGTTGACGTTAGAAGTCAGTTACAAGGACGCCCGACTCTAAGGAAGTTTACTTCGAGACTGTATATAGCGATCTTTGATTAATACTAACCGGCGTTCCTGGATTTTACTAACAGCATTACCTTTTGTATTTTGTGTAAATACATTTAATTTCTTAGCTTAAATACTTGCGTTTGTCATTTATTGGAGACCGATTTTTCACGCGGAATCCACAACACATTTTATTCACTCCACTACTTTGTAGTTACTCTCGGTCAATCTGAGGTATGTGAGCAGCACTATATGTGGACCTTACGTCGTGTCTGCGATGTGTGAGAGACTGCCCGAGACGCACGGAACCGGTTTATATAACCATCTGTCCAACTCAGTAATTACTCAGGGTATGTAGCGTGTGACCTTTATGTAGTAAATCTACAAAAAAAAAAAAAAAAAAATTGGAATTTTATGCATAACAATCAGAGTAACAGTCATAATTTGATGGGTTATAGGTACATATTGTGCCACAGAACGAAAAGCAGCTGATCCATTTTCCAGTCTACTTAGACGCCGCGTTCCTGGTGTATATATTTTCCAGCAGCCCTCTTACAGTCTTTCAAAGACTGGACAAATTACTCTCATTCACTATGATGTGCACAAAACTGGGAAAGGCATGGTGTACATTCACAAAGAAAACACTAAAGAGGAAATTAACGCTACAGAGAGAAATGAAAAACACGATTCCTGTTTCCTGGCATTGTTAATTTTTTATACGATAGACAAAAGTGTCAACTCTTCTCTTCCTAACTTCCTGCTACCCCATCACGGCACGCAGCTCGTAACCAACCAATGGGTGGCTGAGAATTACTTTCCAACGGGCCGCTCAGCTTATTATAACTGTGACTCTGTTCATAGAAACCTGCGATCGTAACTTCCCGAATTCCGGCCAAATGGCACTTTATCTCGAAAGTTTTTATTTATGCATTTATATATTTATTTTATTTCCTTTCTGTTAGGGATTGACCGGTTCGAAGATCTTCCTTCGTAGATTTTATTGTCCATCTAGTCATAAATAAATGCCGTACTTTCTATTCAGATAGAATTATTCACATTCCACTTAGTGGCTGTTCTAAGCCTATCGTGTAGGGGGTACCTATTGTGTCATTCATATATATATATATATATATATATATGTGTGTGTCAGTCTTTGTATAGCACAGTATGTGTGTAGCACCTGCCAGTACATAGAGGTGGGAAATTCATTTCGTCCTATGTTATGACATATATTTTTTAAAAAATTTGTGCTGTCAGTTTCAACGTTTTTCAAGTATCGATTTTTAAACTTTTCGCATGTCTGTTCGTAGTTTCATATCTTCGATTCCGAGATTGGCTCTATGAAAGTTAAGTTTGTTTAGCTGGTCACTATTGGCTGATGTTACTTTCAAATTACACCTCTTGTGAAGGTATCTACTTCGTGAGAGGGTAGTACCTTTGCTAGAATTATTCTTGGGTTTCTTTTTCCGGAATACCACTCGGTGGTGTAATGATATGCCGCTGGATGTCAGGAAAATTTTGCATTTTCAGGGTATTTTTCAATTTTGGAAATAGTACAAAAAATGTACGCGCCTCCTTTAGGCGAATCGGTCGAATGGCCAATTTTATAAATATATTTCTTAGGCAGGAACTAGCTTTACGCGTCTTCTGTTAGAATGTTCTGCATTGTTTCCTTATTCATATTTAGTTTTTTGCTGCCAATCAGACGTTTAATCTTCGATCTGAGCGCACCAAAGCTCACACTTTGTCCACATTTATATCTGTTCCTTATGTTTTGGTGGCCCACATCATCGTTCAAATTTCACGCGTCCTGGGTAAGACGATAAAGTTACATCGGCATCGTATGTAAGACGATAAAGTACAACCGCGTCCTGGGTAAGACGATAAACTACGTCCAACAGCAAGGCCTCTGATCAGGAGGTTTTGAGGAGCGTGGAATCATCTCTTAATTGCTGGTGTTCCCAGGTCCACCCTGACCCAGGGTGGTAGCACCTGTTAGGGTCCCACTTATGGGCAAATAGTTACCTCCCAAACTGGGTTAAGACACAATAAAAGTGTAAAAATAGGTTTTAATACCAGTTATAAATTTTTTGAAGAAAATTTTTTTACCAGCAATACATTTTTGAACGGAAATATTTTATCAGCAATACTTTTTTTGTAAATAATTATTCCCAGCAATACATTATTGTCAGCAATATATTTTTGAAGAAAAACAATATTACTAGCAATACATTCTTGAAAACATTACCAGAAATAAAAATCTTGTCGGCATTAAATAACCCATTGAGTTTGATATGCCGTCAAACAAACAAACCAAACCAAACCAAACCAAACAACATTTCGCTCTTTCTGGAAAAGTCTGTCTGTAATAAACTCGCTATTCTAGTAATTTCATCAGTTTTCACATAAAATTTGATCTGAATCCAGATTTATTTCACTCATATTCCGCCAAAAGTATAAAAGTCAGTTATGGGCCATGCGAGATGCACGTTTTGCGATCATGTATTTTTCGATACATGACTGAAGAGGCAGATTTTTTCCCGTAGTAGGTTGTCATTTATTTCTGCGGTGGACCAGTTACTCAGGATTCCAAAAGAATATATAACCGAAACTATTTATATGGAAGAAATGTATTGTTGGTCATTTTGCTATAAAATCTATTGTTGCTAATTTAGCTACAAAAATGTATTGTTGGTCATTTTGGGATAAAAATCTATTGCTGATGATTTCATTATAAAAATCTATTGTCAGTAATTTTACTACAAAAATGTATTATTTGTAATTTTTATAAAAATTGTATTGCTGGTATTTTTTTTTTTTTTTTACTAAAAATGTATTTTTTATACGTGGGAACAACAGCCATTAATCGATGGTACCAGGCTCCTCAAAACCCCAATCTCCCGATCAGAGACCCCGGTATCGGATGTAGTTGATATCCGGGACTAGGGTATAATACGGACCCGTACAACTTCGTCGACTTCTTGGCAATGAGCAATTTGTCAGCTCTACATCTCAGCGGAAGTTGGTAAATGTTCGAACATGATAGGATGTAAATATTCGTTTAGCGATAGATTGCGGTAATTAATTTAAACATCCAAATGGTTTTAATATATTCCACCTTACACATACATATTCCACCTTACACACATATATGTGTGTGTATGTATATGTGTGTGTGGTTTCTTAAACAACGCATATATATAAACGTTGTTTACACACACACACACACACACACACACACACACACACACACACACACACACACTTATATATATATATATATATATATATATATATGTGCGTTGTTTAAGCAACCGTGTGAAATGATTAAAATAGCTACAACTTTTGACTTGAAAATAAATGGAAAATTCACGAAAATATAGGTGCTTTAAAAAAAATGAAAATATATCAAAGACAAGAATCGGAAATTCGAACACACACACACACACACACATATATATATATATGTGTGTGTGTGGTGCAGTTTAATTTATATTATATAAATCCTTCATACAAAAACAGATTAGTGAAGTCAATGATATAAATGGCAAGAATATATCTTCGCAAACAAATTTATTAAAATTACATTAACCCACGAACCTCTAGATGAATGGTGTGATCCCTGTTTTTAATAAATTCAACTTGTATAAGTTCTTTTTTTGCTAGTACTTTCATCTGTTCATACAGACATCATCAGGCATGGAAATTGATTTTTTTTAGTCCATCCAGGTAAGAATGGGACACGAAATATTAGATGTGAATCCAAATATGTTTTTTAGAAATGTGTTATTGTTAAATGTAAGAAATTTTGGAGCGTGCGGTCACAACGCTAAAGTTGAATTTTTTGAAAATTTAAGAGTGCGTTTTTGCTAATATGGTAATTGAAGAATACTTTTGTTGTAATAGTTTTTTCAGTCGATGTGGTATGAACTAAATTGTTCAATAAATAGAGCAATGTCGCAGCTTTTACCCCGAAAGTTGCACGTCGGATCAGTTCTTTTTAAATCAAATATGTGGTGCAGTTCAATTTATATTACATGAATCGTTCATACAAAAATTTACAATTTTCAAAAATTCAACCTATATATATATATATATATATATATATATATAAGGGAACATAGAAGTCAACACTTAGAGGCGACAGTCTGTTTCATGCTATATGCAATCGTCAGGCCACTGATTGCATATAGCATGAAACAGACTGTCGCCTCTAAGTGTTGACTTCTATGTTCACTTTTATATTTACACACGCTCTATCTCTGATATTGAGCACTTTATTCCATAAATATAGCCCACCTTAAGACTATATTTCTTCATATATATATATATATATATATAATAGTTGGACACGCGGATACCCGTCTACTAGTGCGGCTAGCCAATCCCTATTGCAGACGCTCGCTCAGGTACATTTGTGTTTTTGCTCAATACCCACAGACCCATCCTTTAGTTTATGCTGCAACCATACTGAGCAGACCTTAGTTAAAGTTTCTGGGGTAGAGAGAGTTATCTAGTGTAATCAACAGTCTGAATAAAGCCAGCACGCTCAAACCCTCGGTCACGCTGATTTGTTACTTCCTGCTAGCACAAACATCGACGCTTCCAAACAATTCCGTCTACTCAATTTCGCTCACAAGGCTTTCCAAAGGTGCTGCATGCTGGGATTGTTTTTCCCAGACTGATAATATTAAGAAGTTACCATTCTGATAAATCCACCATGGTGATATTCGAACCCGGGTCTCATGGTCAGAAAGCAAACGTTCTAACCATTCGGCCACGTTTGTATTAAGGTATGATATATTTATGTGCATAGAGTATATGTAAATATAAAAGTGGAAATTGAGGTCAACACCCAGCAGAGACAATCTGTTTCATGCTTAAACGCAATTTTCAGGCTATGAAGATTGGGTTTAAGCATGAAATACACTGTCTAGGCTGCATATTGACCTAAATGTCATCTTATATATATATATATATATATATATATATATATATATATATATATATATATATATATATATATATATATATATATATATATATGTGTGAACATTGAAGTCAACACTCAGAGGCGACACATTCCACTTTATTAACGTTCCCATATGTTCATATCTTTTTGGTGAACAATTCATAGCCCTTTGCATAACATTATATATATATATATATATATATATATATATATATATATATATGTATAAATATATATATATATATAGGGGTTTGTATGTATAAATAAATAAATGTATATTTGGGCAGTAAACATGTTTCATTGGATATGCCAGTCAAAGAAAATTTGATGAATTTTTTATTGAGTTTGTCTAGTATTTTTAAATTTTTCCGTTTGTTGTGCGTAAGAGAGTGTAAAAAATATCCCAATCGCTTTCTGCCACTTCTTTAGCCATTTTCACGGAGGCTGTTGTTAATTACACTATTTACATCGTTCATCTTTGTTGCCATATTCGTTGTACGCTTCGGCCTTCTTCAGGTGATTGGAATTTTGAACTGAACACTTTATTTCGTCCACCGGGGATAGATTGTTCTATTTCTACGTATCATGCCTTTTCCGGATATCTCGCTACTAATTATCTCCCTTTAATTCAACTCTCCAAGTTTTTGTTCACCTCAGCTGTAGCCAGGTATTGAACTTACAACTCTTTGGGAGAAGTCACTGGGTTCAATCAACTCTTTTATTCACTGGGCTATGTGACCTTGGAGACATCAGTGTATGGATCTTTGGGGCTTATAACATCAATGACACATTTTGTTCCAGAGTTCATATTACAATTTTTTGTTATTAATATTTTCTCTAGCACACAGTGTTACTGGTTCCCATATTGTATTCATATCTATGCTACTCCAGCTTAGGAGAGTTTTATGGCCTAGCATTTGTGCTGATTCGTTAAGTTTTCGATTTTCCACTGTCTATTATTTCAACCTTATCTCACAGAAGACGGTGATCTCGTTTTTCTCTTCATATGTGGTCATCCATGCCTAATTTTTCTATTTTCCCTCGTTTTACGGCTTACGGTTTTACGATGTTCTTGCAGCTTTTTTTTACGGCTTACGGTTTTACGATGTTCTTGTTCTTGTTCTTAAGGGGTTGCCTGTTTCGCTTTTATATTTCTTACCACAGCCTCATGGGATGGCGTACACACAGTCCTTAATCATGTCCCCCCACTATGGAAGGTATTACTCGGAAGAGGTGTTTGCGAAATGTTGAACCACTTTTAACGTTCATCATGACATTATTATGGAACACAGATCTTTTGTATTTTTTCCGATAATCCCTTCCCATAGGGTAGGCATACCGAGGTTATTTACTGAGTGTTGTTATCCTCTTACACCCGTCTATCACAGTTTCTCGGAGCTGCTGTCATGTACTTAGGGTAGTTGTTACGATGTAGAGTGCTGCTTATACTGGCCATTGACTGGCAGTGGACGATCCCTTTCTTTACATTGTATGAGTGATGGGAGTTGAAGTTGAGGTATTGTCCAATGAATGCTGGGTTGAACCCATGCTATGTTCGAAATATTATTACACCCAGGAATACGAGCTTGTTGTTGCTTTCCTCTATTGTGAACAGGTATCGATGATCTTTTTGAGTTCACATGGTCCTTGTGGTAGCTGAACCTCATCCTGATGTGTCCGGAATATGAAGGTACCATCAACGTATTTCAGCCATAGAAATGGCTTCAGTGATGTGGATTTTAATACCATTTTCTCGAAGTATTCCATTTATATGTTAGCCATTGCTGGTGACAATGGCGAGCCCATTGCTAAACCTTCACCCGCCGATATATGTCTGATCCCATTTTGAAGTGTGTTGCTTGTATACAGAAAGTCGGCATCTTCATCAGGTTATCTATTAGTACACTGGTACGTTCTCCTGGGGTGAGTCAGAGACCAGTCTGTCCTTGGTTGCCGATAGTTCCTCCTCCGTGGGTACCTTTGGTGTACAAACTCATCCCATCCAGGCTCACCATCTGGTTGGATTCGTTGGGAACATCTTCGTTTATTTCCATGAAGTGGGCAGAGTTTCGAATTTATGATGGTGAATTTCCTATTAATGGGCCAATTATGTCAACAAAGTAGCCGCTCAGGCGCTGTGAATGCTGACATGTATACATTCACAAGAAATTTTCGCTACACTTCCGATCTTTGAATTTTAACATACAAATGCGTATGTATATAGACAACAGCACACATATACATACATATGTCAAGTCCCATACTGTCCACTATGTTTATATATGTATGAGTCCCGGCGGGCGAGCGCGTGTGTATGTATGTCTGCGTACCTCAACGGGTGTACGGACATGCATCTATGTTTGCGTTAGCACGATGAAATCACGACAACGATCCCCCACTGCCATAATAATACCAATACACGCAATCTACATAAACCCAAAATTTTAAAAAATGAATCAGTTTGTCTGACGATCGCAGAAGCGTGAAACCCAGGGTCACAAACTCACATCAATCCAACCAAATATGTTAGCTCTATCTCTGATATTGTTATGGGATCTTACCCATAATAATGGACTATTCCATACTCAATAAATACTGCGCCTCAGTCAGTAGGCGGGAGTCAGTCGCTCACTTTCTGACCGGCTGATCGGTTGTACTCTCATCCTACGGACAGGAGGAACCCGAAGGAGGCTCCGCCGAAGGGCGGAATCTCCTTCGGGGAGGTAGACCGGCCCTGAACCCGTTTATACGGGTTCAATGGGCATATTTTTAGCCGAGCCCACGGGCTCGGAGTGCCCACGTTAAAAAGGCCTTGTTCCACATGACACCCTCGTGGGGGGGGTGATTGAATATCGTGAGTCGTTCACCTCTCGACCGGCTGTTCGGTAGAACTCTCTGCATTCGGGCGGGGAGGAATCTGAGAGAGGCTACGCCAAAGGGAAGATTCTCGTTCGGCGAGGTAAACCGACCCTGAACCCGTTTATACGGGTTCAATGGGCATGTTTTTGGCCGAGACCTCGGGCTCGGAGATCCCACATTAAATAACCAGCCTTGTGCCACATGATGTCCCAGTCCGGCGGTGGGGGGGTGACTGAATATCGTCAGTCGTTCACCTCTCGACCGGCTGTTCGGTTGAACTCTCTGCTTTCGGGCGGGGAGGAACCCGAACGACTCTATGCCGAGGGGCGGAGTCACTTTCGGGGAGGTAAACCGGCCCTGAACCCGTTTATATGGGTTCAAATGGGTATATTTTTGGCCGAGCCCACGGGCTCGCAGATCCCACGGGCTCGCAGATCCCACGTTAAACTGGCCTTGTGCCACATGATGCCCACGTGGTGGGTGACTAAATATAGTCAGTAGTTCAAATCGAGTCAAGAGCTGAGTCAGAAACAGAGTCGCGTTCAGAGAATTACTGCAAGACATTGGAATAGTGATACTGGTCGAGACTACATTGTTCTCACTACTAAACCTGATTGTTCATACTAACACTTTCTACTTCTCTGTATATATTCCTGTTTGTAATATATCTGTGTTATTCCATACCTGTCTTCGAGTTTTTTATTGGTTCTACCTTGGACTATCACCGTGGTACAAGGAACCGGATCATAACAGATATTGAGCGCTTTCTAATTAGTACCACGCATATAATATATAAATAATAATATATATAATATATTACACACACACACACACACACACACACACACACACACACACACACACTGATATATATATATATATATATATATATATTTATGTTTATATTTATATACACACACTTTTCACATGCACACATAGATATATGTAAAACTGGAAAAGTTTATTTGTGACGCGTTGCATTGTCTAGGATATCATCAGACTAGGCTTTGTTCACGTTGCCACGTCTACATATACTTCATATGCTTGTATTTTGATTGGTCATTGTAGCTTATGTAACATCGTTTCCCCTATCGAGTGGTGTTTGGTCGATTTGAACCTTTTAAAACTCTTTATTCTACATTCAATACCATCACTTGATATGACACCAGAAGTGATGTAACAAAATGGCAATTTTTGTAGTGTTTTTAATAACATATTTATGTTATAATTTTAGAATATATTATATTTGCTCTACTTTGTATTGAGCACTCTTTTAAGAATAGTATTTTTTGGTTATTGGAATTTATTCCGTATGCACCAATCCTATACTTGCATATATATATATATATATATATATATATATATATATATATATATGAAGGAAAATATACGGAAAAAAACAAACAAAAGTCCTTATATGCAATTATGCTGTTTTGATGTTAATATAATGTCAACGTCGGACGTTTCGGTCTAATAAACCATCTTCAGGAGATATTCATAAAATATAATTAACATTATCAATTCAACATGACAAAGACGATGGACATAAGAACAAGACTGGTATTTATTTGGACAAAAAGTACAAATTGTGGCACAAGGCCAATAAAGGGGAGGGGTAGAGGCTGGTCAACACTAACTATCTTATACCTAGCTAATCAGATTCGCGACCCATTCGTACATTACATTTTACACATTCACCAAAAGAACTCGTCCATCACCAAACAATCCTTCAACCACCATAATACCACGTGCTCTCAAGGGAGACCTACCAAAATCGCGCCCATACCATGAAAATTGTTAATTCTTCTTTTTTTTTTAATTAGATTTTGCTTACTTAGAAACTGTACAATATAGTATGGCGACCAAATGCGACAAAAATAAACGTACGATAAACATATTCATAAACACAAATGTATCTTGATTTTTATTTAAATGTACTGAGATTTTTTTTGTAAAAATCTCCAACCATAACTAGGAAAAGGCAAACGTTAAGTTAGAATGCATTATTTACGTGAGTGAGGAATGGACAACCCGAGAGACATATACAAGAAGAAAAACTTTTCAAACATTTATTAAATGTTATTTGTTCAAATAGAAGAGAAAGCAAAGAAGACAACGGCAAACGATTTATCTACGAAAGATAAGCAATATATTCACTTTTAGAAATCGTCCTTCAGGAATTTGAAAATAGCAACAAATATTGAAAGAAACGAACCAGGCGAGACTAGAAATGTATTTATTTTTTTCTTCTCTACGATATATCGAAGTGTTTGATATGATTCTGTATGGGAAATCTATAAAGTCTATCTTACGTGATAAGGTTTCCTCAAGTCTCATATTTATAATCACTCAACCTAAGCGCCAACTGGCATTTGTATTACGTTACTAACACGAAAGGTAAGACGACCGACTTGGATTTCTATTAAAAATAACGCAGTCTTAAGAACCACACTTAAATAACATGGATACTTCATTTATATATATATATATATATATATATATATATATATATATATATTTGGCCAGTTCATATATATATATATATATATATATATATATATATATATATATATATAGGAATAAAGTGTCGCTGTCGACACTTTAGTTTGAACATAGATCGACATTTTTAGTCTATCCTCTATTACTACACGGATCGCTATTTCTATTTTATATACTATTACTAAACGGATCATTATTTCAACTCTGTCCTCTATTACTATATGGACCGCTATTCTCAGATTAATGTTAGGTGCTTATGTTCGAGCGAGTATTATCGACCAAGTACTATTAGTACGAGTGATATTCGAAGGTGTCTGACACCAGTATTGTTCAACGGCGTTACTATAGTTGCATCTGTGATTACAAAGTCTCTACTACAAGGAGCATTACGAAATTGTTAACGAGTATTAATTGACAAAAAAAAAAATAAATAAAAATTGGCAACGAGTGTTCGTTGACATCAGAAATATATATATATATATATATATATATATATATATATATATATATATTCGACTCTCCCGTCGTATACGACGTATGAGGATCAAGCATCTCACTTCCTAGTAGTGAAGGGTTTGTGCAGAATCATCTACATTTTTTGAAGGGCCGAATACAGAGACCTGGTGTACTACGTGCCACAAGGACACCAAGCGACCCTCCACAGGTTTGGAATTCATAGTTGACCTTCTCGTAAGCCAGTTGTCTTCCAAGGCTATAGAACCCAGTCTGTCCTGCTATTTACCGATAGCTGGAGGGATAAGAAGAGGATTCATACCTTTTCCAAGGGTATTAGCACGTAAGTGAATCCGTATATATATATATATATATATATATATATATATATATATATATATATATGTAAAAATATATTATGAAATGGGCTAGTCCGTCAATTATTTTAATATATTTATTGTTTATACGTTATTTTTAGAGATACAAATATTTAAGTAAATGCACTGTTTATAATAAATAGTATTAACAACATTTACTGGCCATAATATCCAAGAAATTTCATAGAAATATGTGTCCTCGGACAGGAATCAAATCTGTATCCTACACGGAACCGTCATATAGCCTGACGTGCTATACGACTTAGCTACAGGGGAAGCGTCTGGTTAGCAAGGGCCTATTAAAAATGAAAATTAAAAGCAGTAATTGAATCTTGCTAACCAGACGCTTTCCCTGTAGCTAAATTTTTCATTTGTTTCATTTATCGTTAAGTTTTGCCTAGCCCTTGTATTGGTCAAAAGGCCCTTTTCAATTTTTTTTAAGGAGAGGCTGGGAGATTCAAGAATCTCAGATTTATCTCTTTAATCATTTTGACAGCTTTATTTGTTGCTGGGAAGTGGGTTTGGCTATTATGTATATGCTACCCTTTATTTTTTTTGATCTGTGTGTGTGTGATGTTTGTATGTGTATATATTTGTATGTACGTGGGAAATCTCATCACCTTTGCCTGCATCTCTGTCTAGTGTGGTTGAGAAATATCGGTGGGAGCTTTATCTATGGGATTATATATTAATTCTATCTGTGCTGCTTAGTCTGTTAAGTCCATCAGGACAAATTATTTTGAGGCACAAAATCACTTGTCTTCATGTCCTTCTAGTATTTTCCTAAGTATATCTTTTCTTTCTATTTCTATTCTTTTAATAATAGTGAATTTTGCATGCCTATTAAAATAATGTTTTTCTAGGCGGAAATATTGTTCTACACAGAATAATCTTTCGGAGGAAGCCAACTTAATTGTTAATTCTGTAGTAAAATAGCCATTCAGATTTCCCCACGTGTTTTTTCTGGCATAGTGTGCATTCTAAAAAGTAAATTATGCTATGACTTCTACAATTAGTGTTTTGGCAGATTTTGAAAGTTGTGTTAATGACTGAGCAAGTGAATGAATTGGTGTGTTTAATATCATTACAACATAAGCTCCTTTTGTTGTTACATGGTTGGGAAAATTATATTGTTTTTAATCTTGGTCTATTACTTTTTACTTTATCATCTGAAATTTGGTTCCCACCTATGATTTCCTAAAGGTTCTTTGGTGTACAATATGCTAAAGGGCCGGGTTACTCAAATAAAGTTCTTAGGTCTGGTTTCAGATGTAGTTTTTCCCAATGACTTTTGATTCTCTGAGATGGTGACGGTACAGTAGTATTGAAAGTGGTTACTAGAGGGATGTGTTTGGATTTATTTTTAATTTTATACTTTAGGGCATGTTCTCTCGATGTGATAATTGCTTTATTTATTTTTTCCTTGATTAAGTGCTGTTTATAGCCACAGATGAAGATAATGTGTATATATATATATATATATATTTATATATATCTATATTTACACACACATATATATATATATACACATAAACCTGTATATATATATATATATATATATATATATATATATATATATATATATATATGCGTGTGTATGTGTGTATGTGCGTGTGTGTGTCTGTGTGTATATATTACTGAAACGTTATTTTAGTGGATATTCGTATTTGAGATAAATAAATATACTGTTTGTTAAACAGTATATATATTTATTTTCATATACCTACCTGTATATTCGAGAAATCTTACTAGAGAAAAATATGTGATCTCCGGCAGGATTCGACACTGCGTTACCATAGGTGAAACCGTCATTAGATCTGACGTGCCTTGACTAAGCAAAGCACGAATAATGCACTTGAACACAGTTTTTTCTCTGACTCTTGGTTTATATCTACTTTTTTTTATATCTAATATATATATAAATATCATTATTATACATATACATATATATATATATATATATATATATATATATATATATATGTGTGTGTGTGTGTGTGTGTGTGTGTATGTGTGTCTGTACAAAACAGAAATGTATATGTTACATATATAAAACAGAATAGGTTATATATATATATATATATATATATATATTTAAAAGTGTGTGTGTGTTATACATAATATCTTACATCAATAGGACAACGCCGAGTTTCATAGCCAAGTAATTTTCAAATACTGGGAATATTATATTTATTTATTTTTTTTATATTTTGGTTGACATTTTTTTTTCAAATATTCTTGTTCACGCGAGATATATTATTTTGGGTGGAATATTATTAGAATTAAAATATTTAAATGAATTGTAGTTTAATTTTGAATTTGAATTTAAGTCCAGATTAACATGTAAGATTGAAAATAAAGTTGGAAATCGGAAATATAATTTCTAATTTCGAGCGACGCTTGTTTAACAAATTGAAGTGGTGTTATAAAATCAAGGAGAGGTTGGTAGGGTCTATTTTCCCCGGGAATCAATAGAGTAATTATTATTATTATTATTATTATTATTATTATTATTATTAATAATAATAATAATAATAATAATAATAATAATAATAATAATAATATATATATATATATATATATATATATATATATATATATAATGTGCAACGTAGGTAGCACAACTTGGAGTCTGACGCAGTCTTAGGTGCGGAGATATTCGCACCTGAAGATTGCATAAATTGCATGAATGAAACTCAGAGTTGGGCTATCGATGTTGGATATTATGTATATTTAATATTTTATACGTATAGCCCGGTTTCATAACTTTTAGCACTGTATTTATAATACCCGAGGAAGAAATACATATTATACGTACGTGTAAGTATTTTGGCCTCTATATAGATTTTTTAGTCTGGCCATTCTATATATATATATATATATATATATATATATATATATATATATATATATATATATATATATATATATTTATTTATATATAAACATATATATATTGATATATATATAAATATATATATATATATATTTATATATATATATATTTATATATATATCTATTTATATATATGCTTATATATATTTATTTATATATATGTTTATATATATATTTATTTATATATATATATTTATATATACATATATTTATATATATACTTTTATAAAAGTGAACATTGAAGTCAACACTTAGAGGCGACAATCTGTTTCATGGTAGACGATAAGTCGTGGCCTGACGATTGCGTCTAGCATGAAACAGACTGTCGCCTCTAAGTGTTGACGTCAATGTTTACTTTTATATTTAAACACGGTCTATCTCTTATATTGAGCAATTTATTAAATAAATATAACACATCTTAAGGCTATATTTCTTCCTATATATATATATATATATATATATATATATATATATATATATATATATATATATATATATATTTATATATTTATATATATATTTATATATACATAATATATTTATATATATATATTTATATACATATATATTTATAGATATATGTATATTTATATATATATATGTATATTTATGTTTATGTATATTTATATATATATATATATATATATTTACATATATATATGTATACTTATATATATATTGATATATATATGTATATTTATTTATATATATATTTAATATATTTGCATATTTATATATATGTATTTAAATATACATGTATACATGTATATATATGCATTTACGTATACATGCATATTTATATATGTGTATTTACATATATATATATATATATATACGCTTATATATATTTATATATATATATATAAGTATATTTATATATATATACATCAACATATATATGTATATTTATATATATGTATTTACATATATATATTTACATATATATATATTTATATATATCTTTATATATATATATTTATATATGTATATTTACATATAATTATGTATATATATTTACGTATATATATATTTACACACATATATATATATATATATATATATATATATATATATATATATATATATATATATATATATATATATATATATATTATGCATTTGTGTGTATGTAGACGGCGAGGTCGTTATTTTGACGATATTCACACGATCATTCAATGTTCCGAAACGGATTAATTTCGTCTCAGTCTATGGAAGTCCGCGTTATTAACGTCGATACTTTGAAGAGATTTTTTTTCTGTTTTTACAACGCTGAATTTATCAAATTACGCGGCTAAAAGCAGCCATACTTTCCTAAGTGGTTTTCCACAGATTATAGCATCACACCACATCCGAAAATGACGCAAAAGTGACGTAATTAAATGTTCGGCTCATCTTCTTCTCCGACTGGATCGTCTGAATGCATACTGATAAACAACCAGAAAGCTGCTGCAACTAGCAAATGTTAATGATAACAACTTTCATTTCTGAATTAAAAATAATATTGCATTACAATTATGTTAACAGTTAGTGTGATGAAAGTGTAATAGTAAAATAAGAAATATTGCACAGTACAAAATAGCCTAGGTTTCCGTATTGAACCCATAGCTGGGAGGGGGAGATGTGCGGAAGTGAATGCAACTGACTTGCTCGGAATCTGAACTCTGTTCTATTACACTACCGGCAAATCTTAAAACTGAACTTATTAGCTTATTAAAAAATTCTCTAAAAATACTTTCAAATAAAGCACACATGATTGAGTTTCGACATTCAACGCTTTTGAATCACAGAATTCAGAGTAGTTCATTATTACTCAATAATATCATTCAGAATGACTTTCATTTATTTTTACTTCATGAAGATGCCTGCATTTACTTTTATGCTACTCCTGGGTATGACGATAAACTACACCCGGCAGCAGGGCCTCAGATCGGGAGATTGGAAGTTTTGAGGAACTTGGAACGACCTCTTAATTGCTGTTATTCTCGGATCCACTATAATCTTGGGTGGTAGCACCTGTTAGAGTCTCTGATATGGGTAGATAATGACACTCCCTTAAAAAAACACTATGAAATATAAAAATAGATTTTTATCGAGAAAATACCAGTAATATATTTTCTAAAAAAAATACCATTAATACATATTTATAGTAAAATTGCCAACAATTAATATTTATAGTAAAATTACTAACAATACCTGTTTATAGTAAAATTATGAAATTACTTCGCAGCTCTCAAGAAAATTAAATTTCTGGATTAGATGAGCCATATTATATTCCGTTAAACAAATCAGTCAATCAAATCAATCATTTTCTTTTCGTGTGTTCTATTTTTTCTGTTTTAATTTTATTCTTGTTAACTCTTCCTATTATAACATTAGAGGTCAATTAATGTATCTGCTTCGTTTTCCATTTCAGGATCTTTCGAAAGACACAATGTTGGAGGCAAGCAATGGAAAATCTATGCTTGCAATCACAGTGTTTTCCTACGCATTAAGATTCTTCAAGGAACACGCTCTCCAAGAATTGTCCGACCAGTCAGGCATTAAGATTGTCAACGATGATATCCGATGGGTCATCACTGTTCCGGCGATCTGGAAAGCCCCAGCAAAACAATTCATGAGACAAGCTGCTTATCAGGTAGAGAATTGTGGGCCAGGCTTTAAGTGGGCTTGTAACAATGGGCAAATTCTTCACGGTTTTTAAGAAAATCAATATTGCACTCGGTCTTAAAACTGGGGTTTAATGTGATACATATCCACACTAAAAGTCAGGTTCATATTTTTTACCAATTATTGGCGTTATTTGCATACATTCGCCGCGGAAAGCTAAGCGCGGAAGGGAACGTATTAGGTTGGTGCAAAAATAATGTCGTTTTCTCCCATGTGAGAAAACGACATTATTTTTGCACCAACCTAATAGTTAACGGTCATGTTTACTGATCTTACTTGTCTCAACTTGTTTCAATTACTGTGAAAGAGAACTATATTGCGTGCGCAATAATCAAGACAAGTGAATATCCCACTTATAGTTATTCCGCAACGAATGTATTCACACAAAGCTAGTAATGGATCCCTGCAACGCGAATGGATCCGAACTTTTACTGTTGATAATTCCAAAACGGTAGATTTTATCAAATTTATCATGCTAGATTCGAATAAATCATGTAGAATTACACATAAATGTAAGTATTCGGGAAATTTTTTAATGCGAACTGAGCACGGGTGCTAATCAGCAAATTAATCTTGTATTCGATGTGTGAAAACTGTAAAAACTGTAAAAGATTAAAAAAAGCTATTCAATGAATATGATTTTACACTATTTAAGTCATTAAAAAAAGAAAGAGATAAATGTATATATAACACCATAATCCTATTAGACACAAATTATAAGACAAAATGTTTTACATTTGAATTGTTTGTTGAAAATTGTACTAAAACTACTGCATTCTAATATATTACATCATAATATATCTAAATTATTCAGTATAATTTCCCTTTGATGTAAATGAAGGTCTTATTTGATGACAAAATCATTTAGCAAAAATGTGCGTGTGTCTCGCTCTTTGCTCATATACAATTTGTGAAACTTCAGTAGTTAATTTAACTTCTCTTTAAACACCTTGCGAATGTGCAGATAAATTCAACAACTCCGACGTCGTTCCATTCATTAGAACCTCTTGCATTTCATTATTTGAAAAAAAAAAACTACTGAAAACGCAGGTTCAGAAACTCCATCTTGGGAGAAATTAATGAAACTTGACCAGTGTATCGCTTCAGGTTTGATGAATGTAATTTTTTTTTAACGCTTTAAGCCCTGATCACCGCTTTACCGATGGCAGAGAAAAATGACTTAATTCCACGACACCGGTTGAACGGTGGATAAACACTTGCGTCGTGTTTTGCTTTTGCTTGTCTTATTTGGGTAGACTGGGACACAAAGAAAGAATTCCGGCGATAAAGTTGTTATAGTGGAACACACCTATTCTTTAGTTAATAGACTCTCCCACCTATAATAAGTAGAAGTAGTAATAGTAACGAGGAGTGAGTCGGTCGGTCAGTCAGTCGATGCCGGACGACAGTTAGTCGAATACTAAAGTATCAGCGACCACAACTAGATTACTCTGTGTTATACCTATTATATCAAGTTCCTAACGTTTTGTACGTCGAACCTATTTTAGGATCGACTTAGTACAAATACAAGCCTCCACCGTGAAATCACTCCGCAACAAAAGCGAAGGCATGCAATCATAATCTTTACCTGTTAAGTATAATGCTAATATTTTTTGTAACTATTTTTATATCTACCGTGAAACATTACCTAGCAATTATTTGCGAATAGGAGCCCAAGCAGAAGGTTTAAAATTGTTCAGGAACGTAGGACTGAAAGGGTTAAATCCCTTCTTTCGTGGCTCGCTACTTCTGTAACAAAAGTATTTTTATTGGAAAATTTATCGATGCTTGGTTATATTTTTGTGATGTAATTTGAATTAAATTTTAAAATTAGTCATGTAAATTGACACAACTAATTAAGTATAAATAAAATTTGACTTATGTAATGGAGAACTTTAGCGTGTAAACTACTTTCTTGAGTAGTTTGTAACACGTCTATTTATCATTTTTCAGTTGCATCTCTGTCTTTGGGCAGACTGCGGCCTCGTCAAAGAACAGAGTCGCAACTGAGGAAAATTGTACTGAGAATTGCCCAGCCCTGGGGAAGAGCTGCCCGAGGCCGAACACTCCAATTGCAACAAGGCGCTCGCACCGAGGCCAGCGTAACCGACGAACAATTTTTGTTTCTATCCCGGGTGTACGCGCTCGGGCTCCCCACATTAAACCGACCTTGTTTCACAACCTGACCTCGTTTTGTAAATAAATACAAATCTAATGGAGAACTTTTTTGATAGCCTCCAATTAATCTGAACATCGAGAATGAATATTTTCTGGACGCAAGGCGAAAGCATTGCGCTGTAAATGTTTTAATACAACATTCTGTATTTTGGTTGTCTATTCTGGATCATAGTGAAGATTTACAATTGCCGGTTATGGAATTAAATATCACCTTTAATTTCAAACCAACTGCATATATTTCAATTATAAATTTTATAGGCCTGGGTTATAAGGCTTTCACTGACCATTGGAATGAAATTTCAAAGCTTCAATTTTGATCCTGAACGATTTGGAAAAAATATTTTGTGCCATTATTTCTCATGTGAAGCTCCAACTTTGAAACTGAATCCAATATTGGAATAACGATTTGTGATTCATTTTTGAAAAAAAAAATGGTAAGACAAATTGTTACGTCTGTAAAAAAGAAAGACCAGTATTTACCTATTCCCGAAACAGATAAATACTTATAGAATCAAATATAAATGACAAAGATATACATATAACTAAACCTAGTAAATGATTATAGATTCAAATGGAAACGAACAATGTTTACTTATACCCGAACCAAATAAACAACTCTAGACTAAAAGAAAAAAAAAAGAAGCTATATTTATCTATTCTCAAACTGAGTAAACAGCTATAGACTTAAATATAAATAACTCATGTTTACACATTTCCGAATCAAGGAAATGCTTATTAATTGAAGTATAACCGATCAATGTTTACTTATGTCCAAAAGAAGTAACCGTAATTTTCATTGTAATTGTTCGGATTACCTCTTCGCTATGGTACTTACACTTTTTGAATTTAAGCGCAGTACAAGGTTGGCGTAAAGGTCTCATCAACTTAGAGTTGAGCTGGCTAGATGTAGCCGTAAGTTCTATGCTAATAGTTTCTTCTCTCGCACTTCTCGCATCTGGAACTCCCTTCCGGCTCTATGCTTTCCAGCCAACATTAATCTGCAAAAATGTAAATGCAATGACAATCGCTATCTACTGTTCTCCTGATTGATCGTTCCTCTTCCGGCTTATTATTAATGTTTCTGTGCCTAATTCTTCAACAACCTGTAACTCCTTGTGTCTTAGTGGTTTTACTGCCTTTCATGGGGTGATACCTTTTACCCCCCCCCAAAAAAAAAGAGTGAGTGAGTCATATATAAACGATCGATATTTAATTGTTCCCGACCAATACATACCTCTTCCAAACCTATGTAAATACTTATATACTTAATAATATTATCAATAATAATAATATGATGATGTTGATGATGAAACTGTCAACCATATTATCTCAGGATGTTCGGAACTGGCAAAAATGAATATAACTAGAGGCATAACAAAGTGGCGACATATGTGCACTGGAAGATATGCAAGAAGCACAAAATCGAAACCACTGAGAAATGGTATGATCATCAACCCGACGCAGTTAACGAAAATAAGATGTAACTATCCCCTGGGATATGCCAATTCAAACTGAAAGGGAAATAAAAGCCAGCAGACCTGATATTATCATAAAAGACAAGAAATTCAGGAAGTGTATGATTATTGACATAGCAATAACATCTGAGAGAAACACCTTCATGAAAATTATCGAGAAATTGTCCAAATACAAGGAACTTAAGATCGAGATTAACAGGATTTGGGGACTGAAGACTGAGACTGTCGTACCAATAGTAATCGGAGCTCTGGGCCTCGTCGGAAAAGAAATGGACAATTTTATTAACAGTGTCCCAG
Source organism: Acanthosepion lycidas (assembly GCA_963932145.1). Lineage (NCBI taxonomy): Eukaryota > Metazoa > Mollusca > Cephalopoda > Sepiida > Sepiidae > Acanthosepion > Acanthosepion lycidas. The sequence goes on along the minus strand of OZ010577.1, from coordinate 25,780,133 downwards.
GTAACAACAACATACAAATTTGCCCAGAAAATCGCCGTACGAGGAACGACCCATATACTAATGAAAAGTGCTATCAATTGAAGGACAATTCATCTATAGGGCCTAAGAATCATAGTTTGAACCCGACTCTACAGGATACAAAGTAGGAAACATAACACACAAACAATAATAATAATACCGGTTACGGAGATAGGACCTGTTACAATTCTATGGGATTACACAATACACACTGACAGAACAATCAAAGCCAACCGCCCAGATATTGTTATTAAAGATCACAAACAAAAAAAGTGCCTCCTTATTGATATGGCAGTCCCTGCAGACTGCAATATATCCTGGAAGATATTAAAAAAGCTGTCAAAATACAAGGACCTTGAAATAGAAATCTCAAAAATGTGGCATATGGGAACATCAACAATCCCTGTTGTAGTTGGAGCCCTAGGACTGTTTGGAAAATATAGCAGTAGACTAATTGAAGGGATTCCTGGAAGTCCATGCCTCAAGGAGATACAAAAAATTGTTCTGACAAGTACAGCCCACACTTTGCGAAGGGCTTTATCTATGTAATTTCTTTTTTTTTTCTTCAGTGGAAAGTGTCATAATGCCATTTCTAACCTTAGGTTCCTGTGTGGGACCCGGAAAGAAATGTGTAAACGCCAGAAATCAAAGAAAATAATAATAATAATAATAATAATAATAATAATAATGACCAAAGAAAACGTTTAATAATCTAACAAATCAAATAATCCAGCCGAACCAATAGAAAAAGAAAAAGAAAAAAGAAATTGTGAAATCTTAAGCGAACTTTTTATGGATTCGTACCTCACCGGTTGCTCTTAAAATGCAACCTTGTGTCTGACTTTAGTTTAATCAAATCTAACAAATTTCTGTATACTGGGAATAATTTTCTTTACAGTTAAAACAAATGGAATTGAATGTAAAAACCGTATTGATCAGTAAACATCTTTAGAAAGACTCAGTAACAAAGAAACAAATGGTTCCTTTACAGTGTAAATACCAAACATTGCCTGGAAATATAATCTTAAAGACTCTTTAAGAACATTTCATTCATATGTTTTTCTTCTTGTCTTTTTTTTCAATGAAAATCCTTCATTTATTTTAATTGAAGTTTACAAATAATACGATGCTCTCTTAATGAGAAAACGCACAAACTCACACATATATTTATAAACAAAAGCACACACAATCATATACAGACACAAACACACACATACTCATAAACATATATAAATTAATACACAAGGACCGTATGTGTGTTTGTGACGAGAGTGCGTGTGTTTGTGACGAGAGTGTGAGTGTGTGTGTGCGTGTGTCAAGCGTCTAATCGTAATTACATCAGGACACAACAATAAAAACATTCATACACAAACACAAGCATTCATATACACACACAAACTTAATCGTAGCATATCCACATGCTTAAAAACGCATATAATATGACACCCACATTCCTGTATATACACATGCATAAATTTACGTCGACACAAAAAGGCAGCAAAAATCAAAATAAACTTGGGGAAATATAAAAACATAATACACAAGATATTTTTAAAGCCGCACATGATCTAAAATACAAAGACACACAGCATCTAAAACACACTAAGATACACATAATATAAAACACATAAAGGTACGCATCAACTAACACAAACGCACATATCAGCTAAAACACACAAAGACGCACATGTGTTAAACACACAGATACACATCATTTAAAACATACAAAGACATATATCATTTAAAACGCACAAAGACATACAAAGATACGCATCAGCTACAATACACAAAGACACTCATCATGTAAAACACACGAAGGCGCACATGAGCTAAAACACACAAAGACGCACTTGAGATAAAAAAAACAAACACATATCATCTAAAACACACAAAGACAGAAATCATTCAAACACACAAAGATACACGTCAGCTAAAACGCACAAAGATGCACGTCATTTAAAACGCGCAAAGAAACACATAATGCAAAACACGCAAAGACACACATCAACTAAAACACACAAAGAGAGATCAGAAATACTATCTCTAATTATACAGCGATTTTTAAGGATTGGAAATTATAGACACAATTAAATCATCATGACTGATTTATATCAAGTCCCTCTACAAGTGCTACTGGTAGCATGTAAACCAGTACTACATGCCATATGGTTGGGACATCGGTAATCAAGTTGGCTTCCCCCACTAAACTTTTCTGGTGCGGAGGTTAGCTAAACACTGGGCAGGATAAATAACCAAGACTTCACTGAAGATGAATGTATCTTATTGCGGAGCCGATAGTCACTACACTGCCGTAGGCTGGGATACGTAGCGAAACCGTAGCAGTTGGTAAGCAAACTATAAGCTGGAGAAAGATGAACTGACCTGATATTGATTCTGGATTCACAGACAGTTCTGCTTACAGCCATATCACATTAAAACAAGTTAAGTAAGGCCACCACCTAAATGGGTGACCACTTGGGAATACCAGGTGTTCTATGCTTGGATGTGCGGATGGTGTAATGGATAAGGTTTCGGAATTGTTAATTGGAGAGCAGAGTTCCAATTCCAGTTGAGTTAATTATATTCACTTACGCGCAAATAGCCTTGGGAAAGGTATGAATCCACTTCTTTTCCCCCAAGCTATGGGTTAATTAAGACTTGTATCACTAGAATCATTATTATCTAAAAAAGTTTCTTACAGTCTAAAATATTTTCTGGCTTTTAAATAACCTGAAAAGGGTTGATAAGCCATAGAAAACGAATCAAACCGAATAATATAGACCATTCTAATAACGATGATCAAGGATCAGTCATGGTATATTACACTGTCAACAGTTGGAAGTAATACCTACTAGCAGTTATTAGCGGTACACGTTTGACATTGTCGATTGATGGATGTCAAATGTCCTCACAAGTTCATAAATGGAAT
>OZ010577.1:25522186-25774686 GCA_963932145.1 Acanthosepion lycidas | reverse complement strand
CTATCTATAAATGGATGCAAAGAAAAACGTTTCTAAGTAGACTAAGGTTTGTAGATTCGAACAGGCTGAGATTACTCGATGTCTAACAAGTATGAGAAATTGTGCTACAGATCGAGAAATATGCAGGAGATTTTGCAGAACAAATCTACTTAAAAAAAAAGAATTGCTGCATCTCCGGATAGTTGCTTCTAATTTGCACGCTCGTCTCTCTCTGTTTCTCTTTTCTTTGCCCATCATGCGTTGGCCTTTTCCAGTGTCGTTTCCGTTCTTAGTGAATAGATATTGCCCCATTATTAACAAGCTTATACGAAGAGATTGATAGATCGCAGGAAGTTAAGAAGCTGAAATTGTGTAGAGGAATAAGGGAAGTTTATTTGGTCCGGGTTTTTGTTCCAAGTGCCAAAGTTACATTTAGATAAAAAGAAAGGAACTGCTTGGTGTCATCCGCTTGTTTACTCACAACTGTATATATTGTATTGCAACAGGGAAACTTAGAAATCTTCTTTAGTTCGAGATGCAATCTCAAGGTTTTGTTATGAGCCGTTAAAAGAATTGAGAATTTGGCTAATGCACTATAACAAGTATTCTCCTAATAGCTACAAGCAGATTATCCCTGCTCTTCCCCATAGAAGATATATATATATATATATATATATATATGCTAATAAATATTACTACACACACACTCACATGCATAAACAAACGTACAAAATCACATGCAATCATGTGCACATACAACCACGCACATAAAATACATATATACAATTGTTTATGAGTATACATAATATACACACACATACACACGTGGCACACATACGTGTAACCACACAAAGCAGATACGAACTAAGCACGTAGAAACAAAGGTGTTACCCCACACAATATATGACATACACACCTGACGCACATACATACAACCACGCACACATGCACACGTACAAACAAAGTATAAGACATATACACTAATAAATATTTACTGCATGCACACACACACATATACACACACACACATTCACACACATAAGCATACAAAATCGCACTCAATCATGCGCACATACAACCACTCATACATATAGACAGTCACACATAGGCACACATAACATATATACACACTCACGTGGCACACATACGTGTAACCACACACAGATCATACCCACTAAGCATGCAGAAACACAGACGTTTTGTACACACATATGACATACACACTCTGACGCACATGCATATAACCATACACACACATACACAAACACACACTAAACACGTAGAAACATAGATGATACATACAAAAGACACATAGAAGTTGCAAAATCTCACACAACCATATGCACATACAAAGACTGCAACATATTTACATACACATGAGCCGACATGGCATACACGTGTGGAACACGAGCATGAAAACATACACATATACACACAGACTATACACACTAAGTGTGTGGAAACAGACAAAACACACACACACACACACAGACGCATATGACCCGCATACGTACAATTATGTGCACACACGCGCACACATTATCAATTGACAGACACAACCATATACGCAGGTAAAAAAAACATCCGTGGGTAGAGCATTTGGTGTCATTTATCACGCCCCGTCGACATCAAGCAATCACAGCGTTTTCGGAACCGTCTTTTCTGTTATGACTATCTTCAAATACATTCGTTTATCCATCTATCGCATATCCTATATTTTAATCGTAGATCGACATTTATATATGAATTCCTCTTCAGTAAATCCTTCAATACTGTCTCCGTGAGTTTAGAGTGCAGTTGATGATTATCCAGTGACAAGCAAATGCATATTCATAGGACAATAAGCTTTCATATTTATTAACTGAACTCTGCCACTTCAGATGCTTTACGAAAGATTTATGAGTACGAGTCACATTCCAAAAGTGCTGAGCCTTAATATCATTGCTTTTACAGTGATTTGAAATTATTGTTTTCTTCTATCTATCTATCTATCTATCTATCTATCTATCTATCTATCTATCTATCTATCTATCTATCTATCGTTACTTGTTTATATATCTCTATTACTGTGCTCATATCTATCTATCTATCTATCTATCTATCTATCTATCTATCTATCTATCTATCTATCGTTACTTGTTTATATATCTCTATTACTGTGCTCATATCTATCTATCTATCTAACTATATCTATCTATCTCAGTCTGTTCGTATCTATCTATCTATCTATCTATCTATCTATCGTTACTTGTTTATATATCTCTATTACTGTGCTCATATCTATCTATCTATCTATCTATCTATCTATCTATCTATCTATCTCAGTCTGTTCGTATCTATCTATCTATCTATCTATCTATCGTTACTTATTTATATATCTCTATTACTGTGCTCATATCTATCTATCTATCTATCTATCTATCTATCTATCTATCTATCTTTTCATTATCTATATATCAATCTATGAGGCAGGTATAATATCTATCTCACGCACGGTGAATACTAGACCTGGCTTCTTTAATATTTCCCTTTTTCTAGCAAGATTAATGCTCGACAAACGTACATAAAAATTTTAGATTAAAATAAAATTCTTTTCATTTTTTTCATCGATGTATCGGAAGTAATGTGTATCTTCTGGAATGACCTATTTAAAAGATCCAGATTCAAGAAATTCTAGAAATATGCATGCTAGGTATCCAGAGAGAGGACTTCCCATTGGTAAACCAAATTTTTGTTTATAATAAATATTATTATACTGGAAGAAACAATGTGAAGTGCATAGGATGCATAATTTTATGCATTTCGAGATAGTGATAGGTAGCTTAAAGTCAATTTTCTTAAGGTGGTTCTCTAATCGTTTAATACATTTATCAACAGGTATATTAGTAAATAAAGATTTAATGTCTAAGCTATCTAGGGATTGATTTATCTACCCACATAAACATGCTTTAAAGGCGATTACTGATTACTGATTACTGAGATTTTCATTCTGCGAAGATTTTAAAATATACTCATAATAAAAATCTTAGACGGATTTATGAGGCAGGCATAATATCTATTTCACGCACGGTGAATACTAGACCTGGCTTCTTTAATATTTCCCCTTTTCTAGCAAGATTAATGCTCGACAAACGTACATATAAGTTTTAGATTAAAATAAAATTCTTTTCGTTTTTCATTCAAAATACTCTATTTTAGGAATACGTTTTCACAACATCGCCGACGTGACGCCGACGTGACGCCGACGTGACGCCGACGTGACGCCGACGTGATCATATTGAAACGGAACGCCGATCTTGAAAAATTTGAGTTGTCTGTTTTGATTAGTCTTACTCTTATGTCCATCGTCTTTTCATGTTGAATTGAATATAGTCTAATGTTAAAATAATGTTTTATGAATATGCCCTGAAGATGGTCGACTAGACCGAAACATCCGACGTTGACATTATATTAACGTTAAAACAGCATAATTGCATATTAGGATTTTTGTTTGTTTTTCCGTATATTTTTCTTCATATCAATCTACCTAAGTAAAACAGTATCTATCTATCTATCTATCTATCTATCTATCTATCTTAATCTGTTCATTATCTATCTCAATCTGTTCATTATCTATTAATCTATCTCAATCTGTAAATGATCTATCTATCTATCTCATTTTCACAACCTGTAAATTATCTATCTCAATCTTTAAATTATCTATCTATCTATCTATCTATCTATCTATCTATCTATCTATCTATCTATCTATCTATCAATCAGTTCCTTATCTATCTATCTATCTATCTGACTTTTGTCAGGAAATATACATGTATGCTTATGCAATGAAGTATGATCATACATTATAAATGAAAAGACGGAACTTAATCTTGCAGACGTAACATTCACTCCGGATTTGCTTAATTATTTTCGGCCTGTGTATACATGTGTCCCGGGGTTACTTATCCGAAACGTGGACCTTACATATCCGAGAGAAACTGTTTTTCTCTTCTCTGGGGTAGCTGTTTATATATATATATATATATATATATATATATATATATATATATATATATATATATATATATATATATATCATACGGTTATTTCCCATGCGTGTATTCTAGATGCAGTGGGTCGATCAAATGGGTTTGCACTCGGCGTTTAGGAATGTACCTTAGGTCAATAATGCACCTGGAATATTTGAAGGAAACTGACTGCCCTTCCGGCATAATCTGGGGTGAGACATACACTACACTTCTATCTTTGAAGCCAGGATTCTATGTCGAATATCTCCACTTCTTTCCTTCCTTTTTTTTAATTTTCTGGACGTGGACTTTTGGTGCCGCAAAAGTTTAACTAGTTTCATTAAGCTCTAGAAAGCATTTTCACAGGCTTTACACATTATCGGCTTACGGCCACAACGTGTTGTAACCCTTCTTCTTTTCATGTGCCGTGTCCCTTCAGGAGGTAGGCGATCATGACCCTCCACTTCTCCCTAACACTTGTAGCTCTCAGTAAGTTTTGTCCCTTTGCTATTTCTCCCATGCTACGTTCTGTCATCCACTTGCTTAAGCCGACCAGGTATGTCATGCGTGGCTTTCCTTTGTCTTTATTTCCATTTGACCTGTGAGTATCAGATTCTCCAAACCCTCCTTTCTCATTACGTGCCCCAGAAATTTCATCTACCTCTTCCTGATGTTAAGTATAAGCTTCTTTCTTGTTTGCATCCTATTCAAAACCTCATCGTTGCTCCTCTATACGATCACCGAAGTTAAGCAATGTCGAGACTGGTCAGTACCTAGATGGATGACCTTTTGAGGAATACAAGGTGCTGTAAGCTTAGTTGTGCGGGTGGTGTAATGGATCATGGCGCGGAATTGTTAATCGGGGATCCGAGTTCTAATTCGCGTTGGAATCGTTACCCGCAGATACTCTTTTGAAAGGTATGAATCCACCTCTTATCCCCCAGCTATAAGTTAATTAGTAATACTTGTATCACTTGTATCACTAAAGAATTATTATTCCCCCCCCCAAAAAAAAATCTTACCCGTTAAAAATATATTTTGGCTTAAATAAGCTATAAATGGTTGATGTGCTGTAGAAAACGAATCAATTAATTTACTCATTGACACTGCCTCTTTCTTGGGATTTGCCTTTTAAAAGCAATAAAAATCTGAAGAATTTGATAATTAATGAAAATCAGGATTAAAAATTGAAGTATGGAATTTTTATAGAATTTTCAAATTTGAAGCAAATTGAATGACAGCAAATCTATAATTTCATCCAAAATGCTTATAAAAGTTTATTTTGCATGCAACGATCTTTTGTGGGTGATTGTCGTCAGGGGAGGAAGATTTGTTGTCAGGGTTTAAAAACAAACCGCAGTCCAGCTGACCTATGGAAAGAAGAAAAATGTTGGTCGAAAAATAGAATAAAAATGAAATAAAATTCTTCTTTAGTTACTGTCGTGTCATTAAGAATACTGGATTGAAACCTATTGGAAGACTTTCTTGTATTTGGAACCCGATCAGGATGACGAGTGTTGGCGACTTCTTGGTAAAAAGCTTGGTGAATGGATTCACAAAAGTTTCAAAAGTAATAATAAAAGAAAAAAAAACCTTTTAAATATCATTTCAGGTTAACTTTTGCGCAAACAGTTCTTCTTCTGTTCTCCATGGCATTTAGAAAGAAAGAAAAAATAACACTTTTAAGGAAAAAAGTTGCGTGGCAGAATGGTTGAAATTTTGACTTAGGTCAAAATATCTAGGAATTTGACATTTGAGTTGTTTTGTGCAAACAACCTTTGGGTTGTACGTGCAAACTCTTTGGCACTTTCCCAAAAGTTACTTAAAAGATAGATGTATGTACGTATCTATCTATCTATCTATCTATCTATCTATCTATCTATCTATCTATCTATCTATCTATCTATCTATCTATCTCAGTTTGTTCATTATCTATCTATCTATCTATATATCTATCTATCTATCTATCTATCTATCTATCTCAGTTTGTTCATTATCTATCTATCTATCTATCTATCTATCTATCTATCTCAGTTTGTTCATTATCTATCTATCTATCTATCTATCTATCTATCTATCTATCTCAGTTTGTTCATTATCTATCTATCTATCTATCTATCTATCTATCTATCTATCTATCTATTAAAGCTTCTGTTAGTGAGTACATATGTATGCTTGTACAATGAAGTAAAATTGTACATTACAAATGAAAAGTTTGCGTGTGTGTGTAAGGGTCCATGTCCTCATGTCATACAGTTCTTTCTCGCGTAAAACCAGGGCTGAGTAGCATGTTGGTTTTCACTCAGCTGCTTGGAACCCAACTTGGATGAAACTTGAACCTGCTTTCTCAGAAGGATACCAAGTGCAAAGTCCACTCTGGCATGATCTGGGCTGAGGCTTACTACTCTTCTAGAATATCCAGTATCTGAGTTCTTTGGAACTAACAAACAAAATTGATAATATCGACTTTATGTAATTCAAAAATTCAGGACATGGTGGACTTTTTATTTATTTTTTTGCTAGTTTCACTGAGAATTTCTTTTAGAAAAAAAAACAGAAGGCAGAAGAAATGTGGTTCTACAGCAGGATACAGAAAATTCCATGGAGGGCGCGAGGAAGTCTTAAAGAAAATGGTAGCAGAAAGAACACTTCTAAATACTCAGCAAGTGACAGCTGAAATTTCTCCGACACATAATGAGGATAGAATGCTTGGAAAAGTTAACAATCATGTTGCATATTCAGGACCAGAGCGATATGGAAAGGCAACGAGCCTGATGAGCTTGTGTTATTGGATGGTGCGACGGGGATAATTAGCAAAAGGAAAACTGCTAAGAGCCACACGTGATAGGAAGTTATGGAAAGCCTTGATTGCCTATGCTCTGAGGGGTCGCTTCACATAGAAGAAAAAGAAGAACCAAATATTATAATTATATAAGGTTCTAGCTAATATTAATTTTGCATTTTCCATAGGTCTTTTTTCTAACACCCAGATGTTGGCCACGTATGTAATAATTTTAAATGCGGTCATTCAATTTGTGTATTTGTAAAACGCACCATGTTTAGAATAATAGCCATCGTGAGATATAAACATTTTCGTTTAATGTGTTTTTATTTCTATTTTTTTTAATGTATTTTTAAAAACCATATTTGAATCATTTAATGCAGGAAGTATCACAATAGTATATAGGTTCCAAATAATCTTATTAAATTTTCTTTTGAGATTCTATATTTGATATAACTTCAAATTTTCTGTTGTATTTTTCATATCTTTTTATTTCATGGCAAATCTACTGATAATATTGTCTACACTGCGTGCCAAATTATTATCGAGATAACTTTTTCTAATATTTCAAAAACTGTCCAATCAATTCACACAAAATTTTCACACAAAATTTTCACACAATGTTGGCAACACTGACCTGCGCAATCACTGAAATTTTCGTACTGATCTGCGCAATGGAAACAAACTGCCGCCATATTTGTTATCAGCATGGTGATTTGAGCGTGCCAAATTATTAGAAAGGTTTAGTAAAATTCCCAGAATTGAACAAACAAAACGTTTATTAATGTTGCACGTGAATGTTTATGATCAAAAGAAACTAATAAATAAGATAATCAAACAAATAATAACAGATACAAAGAAAGGCTCAGTTTTAAACAAATTAAGAGGGAATGTGTTTTCCCTGTTTTGAAATTACTTGAAGAAGTCGACGATCCATAGAATTTGTTAATTGTAGGATGTCATCTGCTGTAATGCCGCGAGATATGTCAAGAATTGCATCCCGCAACTCAGCGTTGCTCCTGAATTATCGTCCGTTGGCGTACAGTCTTTGCTTCATGATGCTCCAAAGGTTTTCGATTGGGTTCAAACCATTTTTCGAGGTCCATCGAAGCCTAACTGTTTCAAATATTCAGTAGTCTTGTGAGTAGCATGTGAGGGAGCATTATCTTGCATGAAAACAATGGCCCTTCTGAAGGCAACTCTTTGCCTTTTCATCCACGGTTCAAGATGCTCCTTCATAAACGCTATGTATGCATCAGCAGTCATTTTGACGCATCTGGTACTCTCCATGGGCCCACTAATGTTTTTCCAATAATGCCACCCCAGATCATTATGCCTCCACCGCCTTGTTGGCGTCTCAAACGCTGATGGCGATTCTGTCCGTTCATTACACAGCCTTTGCACCATCTATCTGTCCCATCAAATGTTGCTCGAGTTTCGTCTGTGAACAAAACTTTAGAGAAGTCAATCTTCATATTATTCTCGGCTCATTTCAATCGATTTTGAATGATTTCTCGTCAACGGAGGCTTCGATACAGGTTTGACTGTTGTTGCTATTTCCCTCAGATACCGACACCGAGTATTTTTAGACCCAGTACGACTGAAAAGCTCTTGACTGGTAAGTCCAGTGTTCTTCGTGGCCTCTCGTTTAAATCGTGACATGAGACGACGTGAAATAAGCCTCGGCATGCCTTTATCTGTCCTTTTACGTACTTGTGTAGGGTCGGCGGTGAACCTTTTCACTGTTTGATGACACTTCCCTATCATTTTACAAATTTCTAGGGTAGATTTACCTTTTGAGAGTTCTGAGGTGATAGTTTTCTTTTCAACATCACTTAAACTGCTTTTACGGCCCATCTTTTCACTAAATTCTTACACTTTTCTAATAATGTGGCACGCTCAAATCACCGTGCTGATAACAAATATGGCGGCAGTTTGTTTCCATTGCGCAGATCAGTACGAAAATTTCAGTGATATTGCGGGTCAGTGTTGTCAACATTGTGTGAAATTTTTTTGGGAATTGATTGGACGGTTTTTGAAATATTAGAAAAAAGTGATCTCGATAATAATTTGGCACGCAGTGTATAATTTTAAATCATTATCATTCAGATATTTATTCATTGTTATGTTGTTCCAACCACATTTCAGCTGGTTATTTACACGGATTTTTTGCAAAATTGTCTTTGCAAAATAGAAGAGGATAAGTTAAATTAATCATTAAAGGAAAAAAAAAGTCTTCTAACTAATAAACATTTGCTGTTGGAAATTTTTCTTTTTTCTGAAATACGACATATATTATGAGGTCAGTTGACAACACATGCCCCCACAAAAAAAATCTGTTCATTATCTATCTCAATCTGTTCATTATCTATCAATATATCTCAATCTGTTCATTATCTATCAATTTATCTCAATCTGTTCATTATCTATCTATCTATCTATCTATCTATCTATCTATCTATCTAAACCTGTTGTAATTTTTTTCTTTTTTCTGAAATGCGACATATATAATACGGTCAGTTGACAACACATGCACCCACCAAAAAAAAAAAAAAAAAAAAAAGAAAAAGAAAAAAAGAAGCAGGATTTGCCGTGCATTTTCATTGGTTCGTGAAATGATGAATCAGAAATTAGCCAGTATGTGAGATTTCCTGGTAAAAAAGGTTCTTCTTCCCCACTAAATCCCGCAGTGAGGACCTTCATCGCTTAGCGAATGTATCTGCATAACTAGCATAGGAATATTAATCTTCAAATATGGCAATAAATACTGGACAATCTTCTTGCAGATGAAGAAGAGACTTGAAGCAACAGAAATGTGCTTCTGCAGAAGGATGCTGAGAATACCATGGAACAAACATAGACAAAGTTTTACAAAAAACGGAAACAAAAAGGGCACATACTTAAGATAAAAAGAGACATTTGTAATTTCTAGGATACATAATGAGGAAAGAGGGCTCTGGAAATTTTGATACACACAGGACAGAGTGAAGGCAGGGGGAGGGAGAAAAACAACTTATAGCCTACCTAGCAAGCTTGTGCAACAATTTTTAGGAGAGATAACAAAAATCAAAGGTTATTAACAGCCACAAAGGACAGGAAGTTGTGGAGACACGGCATCTTTGTCATTAGCAATCACAGTAACTCATCTTAAGGACAATTTTCTTATTATCTACCAGTGATATTTTGGAGGTTTTAATGAAAAGAAAACTGAAAAAAATGGCACCTGGTCGTTTGATTTCTCGTTTTATTTCTCGCGCTATATTACTCGGTCACGAGATTTTAAAAAAACGCAACTCAGTTTTAATATAGATTGCTTTCTTTATTTACGCCACATTTTATATTCATATATAGAACTTGCAACAGTTTATTTACATAAAAGCATTTATATCCAGCTGATACTTTTTTCATTTTCCCTCGGAGAAAGTATAACACAGTATAACATTGTGTAAACTTCCCAAGGAATACAATTTAATCCTTTTAAAAAATTCACCCAGTAATGCTTGCTCTAAAATGCAATAATAATTATTTTAGGAAAAACTACGACAAAGTGGAAAACTTTATCAGACTAAAGTTATGTTTACATTGAAGCGACTACAGTTAAGTTTTGTGTCCACCTCTGTGGTCAGGTACTGAACTCACAATTCTTTGGGTCAAGTCATTTTAGGATAACTTCAACCAACGCTTTCATCCACTGGACCATGTGTCCTTGGGGACATCAGTGAGTGAATTCACTAATGGGAATTAACTGAAAACTGAGATAGCTATAAAAGGCATGGAACGTGGAACGTGGAACTAGAACAACCTATTCCTGTAGACTAAATAAAAGTGTTCGGTTCGAAATTCCAACGTATATCACCTGATGAAGGCCGGAGCATACAACGACCGAAACGTCGTGAATATGACAATAAAGATGAGTACAACAGTCCGAACAATGTAATTAGTGTAAGTAAAGAATTATATATATATATATATATATATATATATATATATATATATATATATATATATATATATATATATATATTTTAATTAGAGGTGGAATTTAATTAAAAATGCCAATATTGTTTCTCTTTTTATTTTCTCCATATCTCATTCTCTGATGAAGCTTTAATAAATGTTAGATAAAATGTTTAATAAAGGTTAGATTTATAATTTTTGCAATTGTTTCTCATCCTATCAGTCTGTGTGTTCCGATCCATATTCGATTTGTATTTGATCCCAATTCACTTATAGGTTTACAAAAATCCGATATTAATTATAGTTTGATTAAATGCACCATTCATTATAGGTTTATAAAAATCCGGTATTAATGACTACCGTTCGAAAAATGCAACAGCCGACATTAGTGAATTAAGCAAATACTTATAAAGTATTTGTTGAATAAGTTATTAATTAAATAAATGTGTTAAGCAGAGAAAGCAAGAAAGTTTATGAACCATAATAATTTCCTAGTTTCCTTAGATGTTCACAGTTCCCTTTTAAACAATCTAATATTATTGACCCTGACCTGGCATCTCGGCTTCAGTCACTTCCCCACCGTCGTAAAGTTGCTTCCCTGTGCCTTTTCTATGAATACCTTCATTCTAATTATTCGGATGAGCTCTTCGCTATGCTACCTACACTTTATGAACTTAAGCGCAGTACTAGATTGGTAGCAAGGTCTCATCATGTCACAGTTGAAATGGCTAGATGCAACTGTAAGTTCTATGCTAACAGTTTCTTTTCTCGCACTTCTCACTTGTGGAACACTCTCTCGTGGCTCCATGCTTTCCAGCCAACTTTGATCTTTAAAAATTTAAATCGTTATCTATTATCTTCCTGATCACTTTTTTTAAATTGTTCTTGCTCCTTAATAATGCTCCTGGTTTTTCATTCTTTCGCACTCAGTAACCCCTTGCGTCTTAGTGGCGTTACGGCGTTGTATTGAGTGAATTTGATTAAAAAAAAAAAGAATTCCTAGCATCACGGCTTACAACCACCTCACGCTGAAACCCCGGTTCTCGTACGATAACTGAAATTAAGCAACGTCGCACCTAGTCAGTACCAAAATGAGTGACCGCTTTGGAATACGAGGTGAAAATATTTATAGATTTAAGTTTACATTCTTCAAAGAAAGCTCGTTCTATACAAGTAAATTCTCTTCTGTATTAGCGTCGCCATTTTTATCTCTTTTCGAACAGGGATAAACCTAATGGATTTTGTGTACGGTTCACGCTACTAATTCTTTATATAAAACCATTCTATGAACATCTACTGTAGTGCAGTGGTTAGCTCACTTCTCTTGCAAAGTAGGTTATTAAAGTGCGATCCTTAGTTGATTATTCTTGATTATCATTCCTTATCTAGTTATTTTTTCACTGTTCCGCTTGTTCTAATGTCAATAGCCTAATTTGACGCAAAGCCACTAGTATAGTAATGATAATTATAACCGTTTCCTTATAAGGAAACTTTCGGCATTCACTGACCGAGCAGCCTGTGCTACTGTCGGTTGAAATTTATAAATTCATTCTATTAAAATAATTTTTCAGGAAAATAAATTTCTCGCGTCCACCAACTTTTATTGCGATGTCCAGTATTGATGGCGGTTTCCTTCCTAACCTTTTGTTTGAAGTATTTTGGAACGTCAGCTTCATCATGATGACATTATTTTCTCTTCGAGTTACATGTGATATCCATTTTAGTTGTTGCAGCTGTTGAAAGTCCTCCAGGGGTGTGCTTTCTGTTATTTGATACAGTTCTTTGTGATTGTGTAGCGCCAGTCTACTAGGTTCGAAGAAAGATGGTCATCACTAAGACCTACAGGCTTCATTCGCCGGAAGCCATTTTTAATAATTTATCTAAGAAAGCGATGCAACATTAGTAATTGTTAATCAAACTATCGCTTTAAGTATTGCCTCTCACCCCTATTGTCCTGATGTTAGGGATATTTTCTAGGCTCGTATGGCACAAGGCCAAAAATGTAGGACACAGTGATGACTAAACGTCTTGTTAACCGCAGTCACATGGAGAAGCGACTGTTCTGTCTTGAAAAGTTAGATAAAGAATTTACCCTTTATCATTATTATTATTATTATTATTATTATTATTATTATTATTATTATTATTTCCTTTGATTTCTGGCGTCTAAACATTTCTTTCCGGGTCCCGCCTAGAGACCTAATGTTAGAAATGACATCATGACACTTTCCACTGACAAAAAAAAAAAAAAAAATTACATAGATAAAGCCCTTCGTAAAATATGGGCTGTACTTGTGAGAACAATTTTTTGTATCTCTTTGAGGCATGGACTTCCAGGAATCCCTTCGATTAGTCTACTGGAATCTTTTCCAACTAATCCTAGGGCTCCAACTACAACAGGGATTGTTGATGTTCCCATATGCCACATTTTTGAGATTTCTATTTCAAGGTACTTGTATTTTGACAGCTTTTTGAATATCTTCAAAGATACATTGCAGTCTGCAGGGATTGCCATATAAAATAAAGAGGCACTTTTTTGTTTGTGGTCTTTAATAACAATGTCTGGGCGGTTGGCTTTGATTGTTCTGTTCTTCTTCTTCTCCTTC
Source organism: Acanthosepion lycidas (assembly GCA_963932145.1). Taxonomy (NCBI): domain Eukaryota; kingdom Metazoa; phylum Mollusca; class Cephalopoda; order Sepiida; family Sepiidae; genus Acanthosepion; species Acanthosepion lycidas. The sequence goes on along the minus strand of OZ010577.1, from coordinate 25,761,355 downwards.
TACTTCTACTTCTACTTATTATTATTATTATTAGTAGTAGTAGTAGTACTAGTAGTAGCAGCAGGGATTTTCGACCGGAAAAAGAGATAAAAATTAATTGTCAGGCAAGGCTCGAACTCGCATTCTCTTCTTCAGGAAACCTTTTCAAACACGGTAACTGCTTTACTAATTAGACAGAGAACCTGTTTGTAAATGATTAGCACTATCTATCTTCCCTGGTCTGCTGTCCTTATCTTTATTGTCATATTCATGACGTTTCGGCTGTTGTACCCTCCGGTCTTCTTCAGGTGTTATACGTTGAAATTTCGAACCGAATTCTTTATTTCATCGACTGTTATCCGAATTAATATTTCCAATGCGTTTTTCTTAGTGGCGGAAGTAGAGTGACGATCGGAGAGTTGCGATAAAAAGCATCTGAGATTAAGATCAAAGAAACATAAACAAACTAGTGATACTTGAACAGATCGTCATCTCATAAATAAAAGCAGTACATAAAATAAATTTATTGGTTCATAGAAAAAATAAACGAGAAACTTTAAAAAAAATCTACTGCCCAGCCCAGCAAAAAAAAAAAAAAAATATATATATAAAGCAACTAATTTAAAATAGCACCTGGATGGAATCAAATTTTATTTTGTATTTGACTGTTACTAATTATTCCTGTATTTTTACTAGGCTGGTATTGCTTCCTCTCTGAACCCAGAACAACTGATCATATCTTTGGAACCGGAAGCTGCTTCAATATATTGCCGGAAGTTAAGACTCTACCAACTGATCCCAGAAAGCCCTGTCATGCATCCTCTGACGTCGCCCAACAAGAAAACTCCGGAAATTCTCAACATGGAACTAGCCTGCTCTGATATCACCAATGGTAAATAATTTTGTAGTTATTTTCACTTTAAAATAATTACTAGTTTATGAACCCACTTAGTGATTGAAACATTTAGGGAAATTCTCGCTGTAGCAAGTGACAATTGCACAGGTCATTTTAAAAGTTTAATTGCTGAATGCTTATTTTCAAGGCAAATTAGAGCTGGGTGGAGAGTGGTTCTATAAAACATCCCGACGCCATAACAATTGGTACATTCTTGTAAATTTTGAAACACCCAAACATCATATCTACATGACAATGTATGTAATTTACTGTTCATATCAATATATTTATTAATTATTTATTATCGTTCTGTTTAGTTAATGAAATAATGAATCTACCCCTTATTATGGCTGCCATGTCGACAGGACCAAGAATACCTAGACTGCATTCCTTACAGAGAGTTAGGATCAATCCAAAGAGGACCGCGTTCAAGGTGAATATTAGAAGATTCGGACTGTGGAGTAATAATGGATGGCGGCTCGGATTGAGGAATCGGAGAATCAAGTGCGTCAAGTACCAGTTTAAGATGATGCTGAATGTCATGCAAATAAAAGGATTTCTCTGGAGTAAATAGAATGTTGAGATTACACGAAATGTCATGCAAATCTAGCAAATTCTTGAATTAATAGAAATTTGGGACTGTGATAAAGTCATGCAAATGTAGATAAATTGAAGATTATATAGTGATGAGATTATAGGGAAAGCCATGTAAATCCTGCAAACTGTAGAATCAATAGAAATTTGGAAATGTGACAAAGTCATGCAAATCTAGATAAATTGGAGAGTGTATAGAATTGAGATTATATAGAAGGTCATGAAAATCCGAGAAATTGTAGAACCAATAGAAATTTGAGACTGTGATAAAGTCATGCAAATGTAGATAAATTGGAAATCATATGGATAGTTGAGATTATATGGAATGTCATGCAAATCTTGGGAATTGTAGAATAAATAGACATTTGTAAGAATACTGAATATCATGGAAATCTAGAACATTTTCGATGATAGAGACTGAATGCCATGCAAATCCAGTGAATAGTTGGGGTAAATAGTCTGTTTGTCTGTTTTTATTTTTCTCTTCATCGATTTAATTAAATTCCGACATAATGTCAACCTGTCACAATGAATGTGGTCATTTTCTCAGACACGTATGATTTTTTTTCTCTAAAGGGATGCGCTACATGGTGGTAGATTGTGGTGGAGGGACTGTCGACATTACTGTACATGAAATGGAAAAAGAAGGCCTTTTGCGAGAATTATATAAAGCCACTGGTGGAGCATACGGAGGCACAGGTAAAAAAAATGTAGTTTTTTTTTCTTTTCTTATTTAAGTCTCACAGCGTGATGCTGATTGGATGGTCTGGCGCGGTTAGTTTTAGCGAAATCTCGAATATGATAGGAGAGGCATTCTCGCACAGAACGGTGTTATTGTCAAAGTGTTTTTACAGTTAATCATGTGTGAAAAAAAAACTTTAAATAAATGCTGCAAAAACATAAAAAAAGGTTGGATCTTTTCTGTTAATTCGCCCCTAAATATTAATTCACCCAAAATAAAAAAGAATTTATATTTACTAAAATCCACACCAAATTCTCCCAGAGCGATGCTTTTTCATTGCACTCCGTTTGGGTTGACCTTTGCGATCGCCCCAAATGTGGTGCGATATTTTTAAGCGTAGGGTTGACGTTCGCGCTCACCTCGATAAATAAACTAAAAACAGATTTTTTTCTTTAAATTGTAAGAAATTTCCTTGTAAGTACCTCGAATATAATCTTCACTTACGAAATGCGAATAATTCTCTGATTTTTGGTAATTTTTAATTCTGAGGGTCAGAGTTGTTGCAAGGCAAGCTAAACAAATTTTAATTTAAAATTTATAATTTCAAAAGAGTGCCAAAAATTTAATAAAAAAACAAACAAACTTTAAAATTTATAATTTCTTGGGGCGAATTAATATTTGTGATAAGTAACTTTACATTATTTGGGGTGAATTAACAGAAAAGACACAAAAGGTTCTCAAATGGGAGGCACTTTGATCCCAAAGCAGCAACAGTAACTCTAATTTTAACCAGAAGAAGAATTCGCAAATATTTTCAACCATGACTATAATTGTGACAAGAAAACAATTTAAAACAAGGTGAGGAACTGAGGAAAGCGGAAATCTGACGCCTCTAGTGACTATGAAAATTAATGTACTACATTCACCAAAATGTGACTGACAGAAGAACAGCTTTAAAATCCCGTTCTGAAATTCTCACCAACTGTTTATGAAGCTATTTGAGAACATTTAGTGTTTGATACAATCAAAGCTAACAGGTAGGATGCTCTCTAACTTTAAAGATAGTTTGTGGAATGTTTCTTACCTTTGAACATTAGAAATCTCCATTACTTTCTCCCAGAAGCTAAATGATTTAATAATTATCAACATTGAACAATTGCATATCGCTGAATATTGTCATATTATTCGACTTTGAATCGTGTTTAATCTTTTTGTACATTTAATTCCGATGCAGCCCACTTGCATCGCACGGGCGTTGTTTTGTTTTTGAATCTCTATTCCAGCACAAACGTATGGTAGACCCAGATTAAAGCGATCTTGTGTAGTATTGCAATAGGAAGGAGGAGGCAAATAAACATTATCTTTACGTTCATTCATAAAGTAAACATGCATCAAATCTCAAAGAAAAGGTTACAAAAATTACTAAAATTGCACGATTCGTTATTTTGCATGAATTTAATTGAAATATGGTTAGTATATGCCGATTGAATTCTTTACAGAGAAGTAAGAACCATCCAAAGATGTTGAATTAATAGAAGATTCGAGTATAATCCTGGACAATGTGTATATTTTTGACTAGTGTAAACTGAACTTATGCCTAACTATTTAACTCAAGTGCAAATCGGATCTTTGTCTTTTTTTAATTTTTTTTTGATTCGAATGAAAACCGGATCGATGTCTACCTTTTAACTCAAGTGCAAACCGAATCTGTGTTTATATTTCTGACTCCCGTGACTCCTATATATATATATATATATATATATATATATATATATATATATATATATACAATTTCGACTTTCTTGATCTGTGTCTAACCTTTCGATTCTTGTAAAAAACCGGATCTGTGTCTAACTTTGGTGTAGTGGTGTGGTGGACCCAAATTAAACCGACCATATGTAGCATTTGCTATCGGGAGGAAGCATTATATTTATTGGCATTCTTAGCATAAACCTAGACAAATTTTCAAAGAAAAGGGTACAAAAATTACTAAAATCTGCTCCACTGATTATTTCGCATGATAGTGTCCTACCAGAATTCCTTATTAGCGATCACAATGATAACTACATAAGATGAGGAAGTTCTGATAACAGACGCAGAAAAGAAAATGCAAGAACTCTTCCAGAAGTTAGTGAAGGAAAGCCAGAAGGAAGAACTAAACATCGATAGCAAGAAGGAATAACCCAATTTGCAAATTACAAATTGGATATACCAAAATCAAACAAGTACAACAATTTAACTCCCTGGGAACTGGTTTTAAAAAGGACGTGAAACGTGCCACACTGAAATCTGAAGGCGCATTGGATTATTGAAAGATGCTTTCCAAAAGCTAAGCAAAGTATTAAGAAACAGAAACAGGAGAATTTCATTAGAAACAAAGAAAAGAGTACTGATCTCCTATATGGCAGTGGATGCTAGTGAATCTACTCATAAATGAGGAGACTTGAACCAACAGAAATATGATTCTACAGAAGGATGCTGAGAATACTCAAGATACAATCTTACTACTTATACTAACAGAAGTGCTCGAAATATGAAAGAACTTCTGAACTGAAAGGTTGCAAGACATACATAGAGTTGGGTGAAAAGTGACAGAGTGAGTAGTCAATATTGCAAAAATTTGTCAGGTTCATTTGATGCTATTGAATATTAATAACTGTTGTAGCATACCTGCTGACGATAATGGGCATGTCCCCATTCACATAAATACAGTAGTAACTACTGTGCTGGTCAAACTCTCTGCTTCTGGGCAGAGAGGATCCCCAGACGAGACTATGACGAAGGGCAGATTTTCGTCTCGGGAAACAGCTACCCGATCCCAATTTATACGGGATCTACGGGTAATTTTTGGCCGCGTCTACGGGCTCGGATATCCCACATTAAATTCGGCAGTGTGCCACATCTTACCGCGTAATTATTCCGTCTTTCTTACACATATTTTGTGTCATATATATATATATATATATATATATATATATATATATATATATATATAAGATGGCGCACAATGAGTTCTTGTGGTAATAAAACATAAGCTTCCAGTAAGTATTATACCAGGATTACTAGTATTAATAGTGGTTCTATGATTCCTTTATTTCATTTGATAACACACACCAATGAATTCTTGGTTCCAGTGTATCTTCCCCTTTGCCGAAATGATTCCAATATTAACATGCATGCCCTTAATGCTTTCATCCAGGATAATATTCGGGTGATGAGGGAATTGTCTCTCGAGGCCGCTGACTATTCTTTCATGTGCTTTCGCTGCTAAACTCTGTCAGCTATCTCTTTTTTCTTTATAGCTTCCCATGTTCCCAAGGCAGCATTATATTAGACACATCAGTATAGAAAAGGAACTTTCGGTGACTTTAATGCTCATCACGACACATGGCTGAAACATTGTAAAGATACTGATGTTGCCAGTATGCAGATATTAAATTTTTCCATTGCCCAATCCCTCATTCAAATTGTGGACTTCACTACTTGTTTCCCTAGCCAGACCGAGCAACAGGTTTTCTCGATTGAATCTATTCCTTAACTTATCTCCCCGAATATTGCCAAGTTTCACAATACTGCCCTCTTGGTAACTCCGATCACTCCAGGGTAGCTATTGATATCCCCTCCCAGGCATCCATTAAACAGGAACCCCCTATCCATAAAACCTCTTTCTGCTATCAGCATGCTGATTGGGAGTCATTCCGGGATTTTCTTCGAGGCGTCTCTTGAACTGACATCTTCAACCTCCCAATTTAAAATTGAACCACTGAGGTTTCTTCTTGGGTCAAATCCGACATGGACGTTTTCAACGGAAATACCAAGTAAAACTGGAATTCTCTCCATGGTTCCCATCAGCATGCTCGGCCGCTATAGCATACGGGAAGCACTATTTTGGCTATACCAGCATGACACAAGGTGCCTATTTACTACTGCTTATAATAAATGTGAGTCCTCGAAGTAGCTAAGTCCCTGTTTGCCAAGAGAATGAGGCTCTGATAATTTTGGCTCTTGTGAATACTGGCGTCTCTTTAATACGGTACTAAATAAGTGAAAAGTCTCTATCCTACCTCTTCAATCGATTTGAGCCGTTATCATCATCTACTGATAAAGCTGTATGTTTTAACCGTAAATTCTTCTCAAACTCTACTCTTGACTCATCTGGAGTATCCCTGCCTAACTTTCCACCTAGAACTTAGCCTCTGTTGAGTGATATGCATATAACCCCCTTGCATGGTTTCTGCTATCACCTCTAACCTTGATCCCCATAAAGCATTTGGACCCGATGTCATTCCTGTTAAGGTCATTAAGAAGTGTGCTTCCGAATTTGCTCCTGTTCTTTCTAAACTGTATAATAAATGGCTCGCTGCCTCCCGCTTTCCTGCTTGTTTGAAGTAATCGTCAGTTTTTAAGAACTCTAGTGAAACTTCTGACCCATCCAACTATCGGATTATTAGCCTTCTACTTCTTTTTGATAAAGTCCTAGAGGTCCTAATCAATACTGAATTGGTTCATCATCTCAACACAAGGCCTGTCTCAGATAGTCAATGCGACTTTAGTTTCTCTAAGTCAACTGCTCCTGTACTGACGATAATTGCGGAAAGAGCCTATCATGCTATTGATAAAAAACGGTGAAGCCCGCGCTGTAGAATTGGACATATCGAAAGCCTTTGGCAGTGTCTGGCATTCAGGTCTTCCCCACAAGCTGAAAAGCTACAGTATCCCAGGGAACATTTTTGAGCAGATCCATTTGTTACTATCAAATCATGAAATGAATATTGTCCTGAACGGCCACTCGTCTACGGCCTTTCCTACTAAGCCGAGTGTCCCCCAGGGTTTTATCTTTAGTCTTAAACTGTTTTTAACCTTCTCGATGACATCAGCTCTCAACTTGGCATCTACACTGACGACATTACCATTTACTCCTGCCTTGATAGTAAGACTGATCAGTTAGACAAGATCAAAATATCAGTTGATGTACAAAACCGTCGTTAACTGGGGCAAAAGATGACTTGTCTATTTTAACACCCCTAAAACTAAACTTCTCTCCATGAATCATCTGATAGACACCTGTCTGCTTGCCATCAGCATAGCTGATGCTATCCCCCAGGAAAGTCACTCATTACGCCTTCCCGGGCTAACGTTCTCAGCTAACATGAGGTGGAAAGGCTATATTGAATCTATCGCGAGGTCAGCTACTAAACAATCAGTTCACTGCGTCGTCCGATACATTTTTCTCTCTGGAATCTATCTTGTATACCATTTTTCTATGCTTAGAATATTGCTGCCATATATAGTCCGGTATCCCTGCTATTTTCCTGGAGCTCCTTGATAAGATCGAAAGAAGAATCAGCAATATTATTGGTCCTGATCTGGTTTCTCGGCTTCAGTCACTTGCCCACCGCCGTAAGGTCGCCTCACTGTGCCTTTATTTAAAAATAAATACTTTTGGTAATTGTTCGTATAAGCGCTTCACTATGGTACCTAGACTGTATGAATTTAAGCGCAATACTAGACTGGCAGTGATATCCCATCAATTTACAGTTGAGTTAGATAGATGTAGCCGTAACTTCTATGCTAACAGTTACTTATCCCGCACTTCTCGCTTGTGGAACTCGCTCCCGGATCCATGATTTCCAACCAACTTTAATCTTCAAAAATTTCAATGCAATGTCAATCGCTATCTACTGTCCTCCTGGTTACTTTTCTCTTTCTATTCATTACTAATGTTCCACACCCTGTAGCCCCTTGCGTGGCTGTATTGCCTTGCTTGAGGGTGATACCGATTAAAAAACATTACACTCTGTTGATGCCATGATTCAGTTCATAGGGGGTGGGGGCTTGCCAGGAAATTGACGCTGATAAAGACTCCCTTTGTGCCAGAGTATCCATGAGTGTCCACTCTCGCTTAGAGGATAGTGTGAATGCCGTGGGGAAAACAGTTTGAACATTTGAGGGATTGATATGTTTATTATTGATGTACAATACGTTTTGTTATTCATTATCGTATATCGTCATTTGCATTCAATGTGTACATTTCTACCTCTTGCAAGTTGTACCAAACAGTAAGAAACAAATTTCTCTCTATATTTATTAGTCATTTAAATAAATATATATATTTCATATATATTTCTCCATAAGATAGTGTAAACGATTTTGTGGCTCTATCAAGGGTGGAAAGAGATGATTGGACACCTCCAGCCCAGATGTGGCAGCAATGCTCTATTTTGGGTCTAATCTGACTTTTGTAACGATAAAACATGGAAGGAGAAGTTTGATACTTCCTGGCGGCGCCAGCCATTTTTTCAACCATTTTTAGCGACAGATCATAAATATGAGTTTGATTTGAAGTCTGAAGTGAACTTCAGTTGTTCTAAGCATGGGGCCTTGTTGAGTGTATGAATGTTCGTCATGTCTGACGAAAACTCACCGCCCGATTTGCGTTGATGCAATGATACATGCTTGGTTGTGAGGTATTGAATGTTACACGTCACCGCCACATAATCTGCGGAATAAACAGTGCTGACATTATGCCAAAAGTCATGTAAATCTAGGGAAATTATGGAGTAACAACTTATTTGTGATTATACCGCAGTTAATTCAAATCAAAGGAAGCATAAATTCTCATGTAAATCGTAGGAATTTAGGAAGATCTATTTTTGTTCTGTCGGTAAAAAGAAGTTCATTTGTTAAACTGTTTCTTTAATCCTTTCGCCTAATGCAAGAAAAGTGGCTATTGAGTATGAAAGAATAAAAAAAGCGAAACATTATTAAGGAGCGAAAACATAGAAGGAGAGTAATCAAGTAGACAGTAGATAACCATTGACAATACATTTAAAGGTCAAAGTTGGTTGGAAAGCATGTGATATGTCCCGAAAAGGGATATATTTGAACGAAGTAGCTAAGTGGTTTTGGCTACTATAACTAAGTAGAATACGGTAGCAGTAATCGACTGGTACGCGTCGTAGTCGCAGGTAAGAAGTGTAGATCAATGGCCTAGTCCAATGGGCGTCGTTATAGACTTAGCTCTCAAGCTAAGGCTCTTTGACTCTCGTACACGTCCATCGGTATTTATGACGGACACCAGCCAATCCCATTCCAGTGAGAGGGGGAACACAGGTGTATGCATATTCCATTATATCAGCATGAAGCCGGTAGAGCATTCCACAAGCGATAAAAGAAACTGTTAGTATAGAACATATGCTTACATCTAGCCAATTCAACTGTAAATTGATGAGATCTTCTTTTCAATCTTGTACTGCGCTCAAATTCATAAAGTCTAGGTATCATAACGAAAGGCCCATTTGAACAATTATCATGAAAATATTTATCGAAAAGCACAGGGAAGCTACATTACGGCGGTGGGAAAGTGACTGAAGCCGAGATGCCAGGTCAGGACCAGTAATATTGGTGATTCTTTGGATTTTATCAAGAATCTCTAAATATACAGCAGGAGCACAGGACCATATGTGGCAGAAATATTCAAAGCATAGACGAATTGTAGACTTATAAATATGTAAGATAGATTCTGGAGAGAAAATTTTGCTAGTACGACACAGTGAACCAATCAAAATCACGTGCAAATCTTGGGAACTTCTGGAATTTTATTTTTGCTCTGTTTGTAAAAAAGTTTATTTGTCTAATTTACCAAAAAGATTTAACTTTTTGTGTTTGTATACAGAACCTTTTAATTTGGTGTTTATAAAGCACGACTATTTTCTCTGCACAAAGCTTCTGTCCTTTTAAGGTTGTCAGTCCGATCATATTCCAATTTCAGTCAGACGAACCGGAACATTGTAGACATTGCGTGACTAGCCGAAGAGATTAGAAGCCTTGAAGCGCCTGATTATTCTGCCAATCATCTGAGCACTTTGTGAAGTGGATACCAACACGATTTGATTGGAGCATTAATGAGAAATTGTTGGGTTTCGCCGAAAATAAATATGTCACTGAAGAAATGTCAACGAATTGTTGACTTTGTTAAGGTCTGTGTTAAAACAAATCACTTGATATATAAGCAACGCAATTAAGCTCGACACAATGTTATTATCGGCGCCATCTTTACTTTTCTTGGAACTTAGAACGTCGGTCAAATGGTGCATTATTACAAAAAATTTTGTCATCTTTTTTTGTTCAGCAGAGGTAATTGCGAATTCAGGTGCGCTTGATCTTTCGAATTTGAGAGTTTCCTGAAATTATTTAATAGTTTAAAAGCGAGCAAATGAGTAAATTTCAATATGTACTCAAATACATTTTCAGTATATATATATATATATATATATATATATATGTGTGTGTGTGTGTGTGTGTATGTGTTTGTATGCGTGTGTGTACGTGTATTTTTACGATGTATGATAGTACTGAAACCAAAAGAGAAAATCTGTACTCCGCGAATGTTTGAAGTCCGTCAAAAGATAAGCGATTGAACTTTTATTAATTTATCAAATACACACACACACACACACACACACACACACACATATATATATATATATATATATATATATATATATACATTGAGCACCACACAGATGTAGCACATCTTAAGCTGAGTACTTTCCCCACAATATAGCATAGAATAATATATATATATATATATATATATATATATATATATATATATATATATATATATATATATATATATGTGTGTGTGTGTGTGTGTGTGTTTGCGAGTATTTTGACAGCCCGAGGTGGTGGTAGAATTCTCCGCCCCTCTAAACAACAATCCCGACATTCCCAAAGTGGACAATATCTCCATCTTTACAACATACTACTAATTCAATAAAGTAATTCACCTAAATGCTGTCCGTCAAAACTTGCCACCCCGGGGCTGACCGCCCCTCCCGCTTTTTCTAAATCGATCAATGATTTAGGCAATAAGAATTTATCCAAACACATATAATAATCAAATAAACATATTTCTGTCCAATCATATAAACTGTGACTGTAGTTACAGCAAACCAACGCTTATGTTGAATATTACGATAATACAAATGTAGCGATAATCCTTAATTAGTTTTTGCTGAAACCAATTGCAAAATCCGATAAATGATTAATCTTTACTATCTTTTACTCTATTTATTTTAGAGTTTCTTTGAACACATTCCCATCTATAAAGGAAAGATTTTGAAAATCATCTAATGCGCATAATGGAACTGTTTTAGATGAGATTATCCCATACATAAAGTCCTTAAGAACCTAAAAAAAGATAATGTAATAAATTAACGGTTTTTCATGTAACTTCTTTTAAACAATATATCGCCATCATCATGGTCATCATCATCATCATCCTCATAATCATCATCGTCATCATCAGTTTCATGTGTTTACTCTGTCTCCCCACTATGACGAGTTGTGATACAAGGTCAGTTTTTAAGTTGGGGACCCGAGCGCGTACACCCGGGCCAGGAACAGTTACCTGCAGTCCACCCAACCGTCGGTTGCGCTGGCCTCGGTGCGAGCACCGATCCCTCTCTCTGGTGCAATGAGAGGACGCACCCTCGAGCAGCTGTTCCCCAGGGCTAGACACCTCACAGTATAATTTTACTCAGCCGCTCCTGAGTGCACTCTGCCCAAAGACAGAGACGCAACTGAGAGATGATAAATAGAGTGTTACAAACTACTCGAGAGAGCAGTCGTGTAATGTAGAGTCACTGAGCACTTGATCCCCTAAATTCTACATTTCTGGTTGGAAAAATGATGAGGCATTCATTCATGCGTAAAGCGTCTTGGACAAATAGACACGGCGGCGAACATATACACCCCAGACTACTTCATTCTGCTAGACAGGTATTATTTTTTTCGTTCTGCTTGGTGTCTAGCCAACCTTCTCACTAGAAAAGCCTCGTGCGGGATCCGATTTAGTCGCCGTGCGGCAGTTAGTACTGGGTTACATGGTATCTATAGCACTCTGTAGCAAGTCTCCTGGGATAAAAATATTTGATATCTGTTAGTAAATTCTATTGAACCAATACGCTGATGAGAAGAGTACTTATGTGAAACTCGAAATCTTTTAAAGTTTTCATTTTATTTAATTACACTTCCTCTCTCTCTTTATATATATGTGTGTATTTGTGTGTGTGTGTGGGGGGGAGGGGGCTTATGCGAGCGCGCTCGCGTGTGTGTATGCGTCACTGGGATGCAGTTGAAATTAAAATAATTATTATTTTGATCTTGTTATATTAAGCTTAGCCAGGTACGGTGCCAAAGCTTGGAAAGGTCTAGTGAGAATCGTACTCACTATTAATGTCTTACAAGTATAGATGTGAAAATATCTCAGCTCGGTCTACATTCTGAAACCGGACGAAATATCTGAACATTTAAAGAATCCGTTCTTGGTCGGGCCAAATTTCGGTTCGAACGACTTCACAAATCAGTATGTTTATGGGCAAACATCAAAGCGTGCCAGGCCGAGAATTTTTCAACACCTCCTCGTATATAGCTATAAAAGGCATTTTGTTACACACAGTGCATTTCCTCTCGGGGCGGTTGGTCAAAAATAAATAAATATATGTAAAAAGATTTCGAGTTTCTGAGATTCTATTTCGCAATAATTTTATCCAATTTTTGGCATCCTCTTCCTGGTAACCGGCAACAAGGACTCTGATTGGGAGATTGGATGTTTTGAGGATCGTGGAACCACCTTTGAATTGATGTTGTTCCCAGCTCCAACATGATCTGGGGTGGTAGCATATTATTATGAGACCGTAACATACCTACAACATGGACTCTTCCAGAACTATATAAAGTATGCGACATAACACTCTAGGAAAGAGAAGAAGAAGAGGAGGAGGAGTGAGAGTATTCTAATACCGTAGTATCAGCCGCGTACGACTACCAATATTGGACACTAGCACATAGTAAGCTCCACTTACACTTATACTATCTTTGTAACCTTTTGTTTAATATATCTTTCTTACCTCTAATCCGTGTTCCGTGTTTTCCTTCCGTGGTCTCGACTTTGGCCCCACATCACATATGTTAGGGCCCCAGCTATGGGCAAATAGTGAAATCCTTATGAAAGTGTAAAAATAAATTTTTATAGTAAAAATATCAGCAATACATTTTTATGTAAAAAAAAATCCAAATAAAATTAGCAACAATACCTATTTATTAGTAAAATTAGCAACAATACATTTTTATAATAAAATTAGCAACAATAGATTTTTATAATAAAATTAGCAACAATACATTTTTATAATAAAATTAGCAACAATAGATTTTTAAAGCAACATGACCAACAATAGATTTTATCTGTAGTTGAAGTCATACAATTGCATTCAATTATTTACATTTTAGCATTGAATGACCCATGGAAATTGTTATATCGCTAAACATCATCAACCAAGCAAACAACGAACATTAAAGATCTCTTTCATGACATTAATCCATATAATATCCTAGAATTTCTGAAAGAAATCAAACTGTATTCCAAAATATAACTTCATATTTTTATTATCACTTCAAAGCTCCCAAGAAGAAATTACATTTTGACATTAAATAACCCACGAAGTTAATATGCTGTGAAAAAATCAACCAGCCAATCAACAGTTATAGAAAGACATTTCTATGAAAAATAGTAAAACGTTTTCTAATTTACTGAATTTTATGCATATTTATATTATTTTAATGTATTTGGCAAAGGGTTTTTAGGCATGTCACCCTGTCCGTACTATACTGAGTACTGTACCCAAATAAACCAACGATCAACAACATTTAATTTGAAATACATTTCATTCACAAAATCGTTCATATATATATTTTTAAAAGCAGAATCACCAGCAATACATTTTAATTGGAGCTGTAGGCATACAATTGCATTCAAAATATATTTAGTTGAAGCCATGAAATTATTCAAATTATTTAGATTCCGGCATTAAATGCCTCATCGCGGTTGATATGTAACTAAACAAAATCAACTAAACAACCAACATGAAAAAACTCTTTTATGGCATTAATCCACATAATATCGTACAGTTTCTTATAGAAATCAAACTGTATTTCAAAATATAACTTCAAGAAAAGCACAACATAAAACAGACATATCAACGCCTTTATTAATCATGTCTACACAAACATATATATGCACAAAATCTGAGTATCATCTACCATGTATTCAACTGTGAAAGCAGAATAACATATACTTTTATTGCTTCAAAGCTCCCAAGAAAAATTAAATTTCAGCATTAAATGACCCATAAGGAGTTGATATACCGTTAAATAACAACAACAACAATTTATAAGTGCAGCTATTGGGCGGGGCGTCTGCTCGTTTCCTCGCAATGTTTCCACAGAGATTCAGCATAGAGGACAACGCAGACGACGCAGACAGACGGTGCAGTGTCTTTATTTAGAGAAATAATATTGTGCTGTTGACAGTTCCGACACTGATTAATTTTTTCATTCGAGGACACGTCTTACAGAGACTAATTTTATTCATTATTCTGGCTGGAGTCATACAGACAACGGGTGAGTCTTGACTTGATCACGAAATGTGCGTGAACGTTTTCATTCGCGTGCAGAAATATTTATTTTAGTATCGGCAACAAGTGAGGATATTTTCACGTCAATTCTCTAAAAGAACTGGATAGATTGATTTGGTTTTTTGCGGCTTGTCAACCTTTTCCAGATTATTTAAAGCCAGAAAATATTTTAGATTGCAAGAATTTTTTTTTCAAGATAACAATAATTTACTGATACAGGTTTTATTAATTAATTAATCCACAACCGGGGTGGGGGGAAGTGGTGAAATCATACCTTTTATAAGGGTACTTGCACGTAAGTGAATATAACGAATTCGGTTGGAATTGGTACTCGGCTCTGCGATTTTCAATTCCGAGCCCTTATCCATTAAACCACCTGCACATTCAACCTGGTATTCTCAAGCAGTCATCCATCGAAGTACTGACCATGCTTGAAGTTGCTTAATGTTGGTGATCGTACAAGAACCGGTGTTTCAACCTGATATGGCCGTAAATTATAAAAGAACTGAAATCTGAAACAGTATTACTAATACACACACCCCCAACACACGCCCGAGCGCACACACACACACATATATATATATATATGCAAGTACAGGATTGGCGTATACGGAATAAGTTCCAATAACTAAATAATACTATTCTTAAAAGTGTGCTCAATACAAAGTAGAGCAAATATAATTTATTCGAAAATTATAACATCAATATGTTATAAAATAACCACAAAAATAGCCATTTTATTTCAGCACTTCTGGTGCCTTATCAAGTGATGGTGTTGAAAGTAGAATAAAATATATATATATATATATATATATATATATATATATATATATTGGGCGGCTTTTAAACTAGCTCCTGTGGAGTGTTCTTAATTGAGACTTCATCACAATAGGTAGAAAGAAGTAGATGCGATAGGCAACAATAAACTACAGAACTTAAAATTGATCGCTGCATTTAAGAATTGCATTAATATTTATGCTTACCTTTTAAAAGTTCAACGATAATTCTTCTGCTGCCAACCTAATTTAAACTAAGTTTGATGTACGTAGATCCTTACTTTCTGTACAAACAATTACTTTTATTTAATGAGTGTCTTTCGCTGGATTTCGCCATCAATTTCGATGATTCTCAAATGTATTTCAAAGTTAAAAATTGTTATCGCACAAAAAATTCGTCACAAAAAATTGCGTAAAAAATGAAAACTTGGGAATCTAGAATTTCAGGATTGCTGGTCAGGATTCAGCCTGGAATGTTTTGAATTTGCTCACGGAGTTGGCCTGATTCCAAAATGGTATGATATATTGAGCTACGGCCTCTCAGAGTAAAGTTGAAAAAACGGACAATTTTATTTTGAAACACTGTAATTTGAGTATTTTTTCATTTGAACATGAGATGTTGAAAGATAGAGTTGTGTCCCTTCACATTTTTTCTCAGTAGAAGCCAAAATGGCGGAATCCAAAATAATCACAGTTACGAAAAATGAAGAATCCAAAGTTTCAGGATTTCGGGTCCAGATACGACCCGGAATGTTTTTAATTTGTTCATGGCGTCAGCCTGGTTCCAAAAAGGTATGGTATGTTGGCCTACGACCTCTAGGAGGAAAATTGACAAAGTGTGATATATTGACGCGTTGACATTCGCATTTATTATATACATATATACTGCTTCACACATTATTATAGTGAATAGGCGCCCCACTATTTTTATTAAACAGCATGTATTACGTTTATTGGACTGTGATATATATATATATATATATATATATATATATATATATATATATATATACATACATACATACATACATACAGTAGCTGCCATAATATAAGGAACGGAAACAACAAAGACATAAATATGTGTATTACTTAAAAAGTAATGCATGATTAGCAATGAAATTTTTACCGAATAAAGATTAGGGTGTAATGCATAAATATTATACAAAGTTACCAAAATTTACATAATAGTTTTTGTTTTTTTAAATAAAGATTAAATGGAACAAAGGAAATAAGCTATTGGACAAAAGTTAAGGAACGATGTTTATAATTTGCATAAACTTTTAATTTACATTGTTAAAAAACTCGATGGAGCTTTTCAACAATAAGTAAAAGTTCATTTATCATTAGGACTTTATTAGAAAAAAAAACTCATTTTCGCTAAGTATCAAGAAAAAAAGTAAATTTCAGAAATTTCTGATAAGGTTCATAGTGTCGTTCATCGTGTAATTAGCAGGTAATAAAACCGATAAAACTTTAGATGCAAAACCAAAAACCGGCAGACCTCCAAAAACATCGCAAAGAGAAGATCGAAGAATTGTTAGAATATCTACAAAAAACCGTTTTGAAACTGCTACATCAATTGCCCGTGAATTTAATGAAGAGACAGATAATAGATCTCAAGGAAGACGGTTGCTCGCATGTTAAAAAATGCAGGATTGCATGCCCGTATTCCAGCTTCGAAGCCTCTCATTTCAAAGTGAAACCAAAGGGCACGCCTGGAGTATGCGAGAGAACATGTTTGAACTGACTCACAATGGGATGCAGTTCATTTCAGTGACGAATCCAAGTTTACTATATTTGGTTCTGAGGGCAAAACTTACGTACGCCGTAGAACAGGTGAAAGACTGTCTTCTCAATGTATCAAGAAAACCGTTAAGTTTGGTGGCGGCAGTGTGATTGTGTGGGGAATGATTTCATCTGCAGGAATTGCCCCTATCATTCGCGTACATGGCAATATCAATGCTGAGATTTACAAAAGGCTTTTTCAGCAGCATGTGGTACTAAGATTACACTATAATCTTTATGAATCTTCTATTTTCATGCAGGACAATGCACCTTGCCACAAGGCTCAGAAGGTTATGGTTTTATTTGAAGAGGAAGGAATCGCCCTAATGAAGTGACCAGCCCAGAGCCCCGACCTGAATCCTATAGAAAATGTTTGGAACATAATTGGAGAAAGGGCTCAGAAAAGAAACCTGAAAAACTAGGATATCCTATGGGAGTTATTGAAAGACGAATGGGAGGGAATTACTGCAAGAAATTAATTAGATCATGTGGTCGACGATACAGAGAAGTTATTGAAAATAAGGGGATGTTTACCAAATATTAAATTTTGTTGATATTTTGTTCACAATCAAGTATTAACAAGATCATTCCTTAACTTTTGTTCAGTAGCTTATTTCCTTTGTTCCATTTAATCTTTATTTAAAAAAAAAACTATGATGTAAATTTTTGTAACTTTGTATAATATTTATGCATTACACCCTAATCTTTATTCGGTAAAAATTCCATTGCTAATCATGCATTACTTTTTAAGTAATACACATATTTATGTCTTTGTTGTTTCCGTTTCTTATATTATGGCCGCTACTGTATATATATATATCACAGACCGATAAACATTATCTATCTATCTATCTATCTATCTATCTGACAGTCCGATAAACGTTATACATACATACATACATACATACATACATACATACATACACACACACACACACACACACACACATATATATATATATATATATATATATATATAAATATAAAAGTGAACATAGAAGTCAACACTTAGAGGCGACAGTCTGTTACATGCTATATGCAATCGTCAGGCCACGTGTGCTGTTATTTTTCTCGGCTATTTATATATATACGGGTTAGTGGTGCATTGTGGGTATTCTGTTATGGCGGTTATTTCACCGGAAGTCGTTTGTTTATCTATTTAGGTCAAATTATATAGCTTGTTTTTATTTTTGTTTCTTATTTTATTTATTTATTTATTTATTAACGTAGTAAAAATTTGTTTATATCACTTATTTAACAGTTTTGTTTTGGTTTGGGAATTTAATTAAAGCTATTTGTTCAGTTTTGGGGTTGATTGTTGTAGTTCATTCTAAGTATTATTTTGGCGGGAACAGTTTTTAATTGATTATCTTTATTTGGGATTGGTTTGTTTATTTATTTACTTGGATGAATTTAGGTTAATTTATTTTACTTGTATATTCGGTTTTCGATTTTTAAGTAACATAGTGTTTTTTATGTTTTATTTCTATTTGTTTTTTTTTTTTGCTTATTAGTATATTTATTTGTTTTTATTTTATTTTTTCCGTTTTTAATTTTTTAGGTTACGTAGTAAAAATTTATTTTCATGTCTGCATTTTGAGATGAGTTCGGATCTTTTGTTTAATAATTTATTTTGGTCGGGAAAAGTGATGATAGCTATTTTTTCCTCCGAGCAAAGTTTGCAAGTTTTTGATTGGTTATTGTAGGCTGATGATTTTTTCCTTATCTTCGAAGATATTTTTGGTGTGATGTTCGTTTTATTTTTAATTTCCCAGATATACTTAGAAAGCATTGTACTGTTTGCATATTTACTATTTGTGAAAGATGTTTTGTGTGTATAATTTCTTTGTTTCCAGGGTCCTTCAGTTACTCCTATGTATACTTTTTCTTCATTATCTGGTGATTTTATAATATACAAGTAAAATAAATTAACCTAACTTCATCCAAGTAAATAAATAAACAAACCAATCCCAAATAAAGATAATCAATTAAAAACTGTTCCCGCCAAAATAATACTTAGAATGAACTACAACAATCAACCCCAAAACTGAACAAATAGCTTTAATTAAATTCCCAAAACAAAACTGTTAAATAAGTGATATAAACAAATTTTTACTACGTTAATAAATAAATAAATAAATAAAATAAGAAACAAAAATAAAAACAAGCTATATAATTTGACCTAAAGAGAAAAACAAACGACTTCCGGTGAAATAACCGCCATAACAGAATACCCACAATGCACCACTAACCCGTATATATATAAATAGCCGAGAAAAATAACAGCACACGTGGCCTGACGATTGCATATAGCATGAAACAGACTGTCGCCTCTAAGTGTTGACTTCTATGTTCACTTTTATATTTACACACGCTCTATCTCTGATATTGAGCACTTTATTCCATAAATATAGCACACCTTAAGACTATATTTCTTTATATATATATATATATATATATATATATATATATATATATATATATATATAATATAAATTAATTGATTTAAAATGTTTTTCCGCTACACAGTTCTAACCATGATTCAAAAATGGAAGGTCCGAGTTTAATTTTGTAATTAAATTAAAGACATTAGTTCCATTTCATCCTCAAGCGAATTTTGGAGTTACTTTTAGAATTACTGGGTTTTAAAGACACAGCAAAAATCATAATTCACGTTTCCAAGGTTACAGATAAATTCACTTCTACTAGACAGGGGTGTTTGCGTGTTCTTTATGTCTGCATTTTGATGTATTCGTTATTAGCTACGTTTTGGTAGGGAGTAGGGATGTATTCTTCAATCAAATCTCACATACATTAAATTCATGTCGTCTGGATTTTTAAAAATTTTATTGCTAACGGCAAAAATTCTTACGGCATTTTTTTCTATTTGTATATTTAAAGATTTTTTTTGGGGGGGTGTTCAGGTTAGAATACGTTTTATTTAACTACAATTTGAAAAATATTTTCACTTTTAATTTTTAATACTGTTCACTTATAATTTTTAATACTGTTCTTTCTTTCTTTATATATATATATATATATATATATATATATATATATATATATATATATATATATATATATATAGTTGGATTGCTGTGAGTTTGTGACTCTGGGTTTTACGCTATTTGCGATCGCTAATAGCATGAAACCCAGGGTCACAAACCCACATTAATCCAACTAAATATGTTAGCTCTATCACTGATATTGAGCACTTTCCAATAAATACTGTGCATATATAATATATAAATAATATATATTATATATATATATATATATATATATATATATACAGACACACATTATATATATATATATACACATACACATTTTATATATATAGATACACATATACATTTTATAGATATAGATACACATACACATTTTATATATATATACACATACACATTATACATATATACATATATACATTATATATATGTATGTGTATATATATACACATACGCATTATATATATACACACATATTATATATATATATATATATATATATATATATATATATATATATATACGCATACACATTTTATATATGTATATATATATATATACACATACACATTATATATATATATACACATAAACATTATATATATATATATATATATATATATATATATATATATATATATATATATATATATATATATATATATATATTATACTAATGTACCAGTGCCATCAAAAATGATGGCAATTGTTACAAAGTTTAAATAGTGAGACGCTGTGAGATAAAATTTTTCAAACAATGTATTGAGATTCACTAAAGCGGAGACACAAAATTCCTAGCTGAAATAGACGCCAATGAACCGTTTAATTAACCCATTATACATTTTACACGCTCACTTGGTATCTACAAATTATTGATTACTCCTCATATTATTTATTTTATTTAATTTTATTTAAATGCAGATATACAAATAAAATATTTATTTGTATAGATTATTATTTATTTTATAAAATATTTATTCGTATAGATCATTAAAACGACTAAGAGAAGTAAGTACTCATAAATTTGCTATCTTAATTTGATTCAACACACTTCCCACTACAGATGGGACAGGAATTGTATAAATGAATACACATAGATAATTATTATATAGTTTAATGTTTGTGTGTGTGTGAGAGAGAGAGAGAGAGAGAGAGCGAGAGAGAGAGGTCGAGAGAGAGAGAGGGCGAGGGCGAGAGCGTGAGAGAGAGATACTTCCTTTCGTATTTAGTTTAAAGATTGTATTGGTCATCCATTCACCTTCTGTCACCCACTAATGTACTCTAGTCCGGTGTGTCGTTCTTTGAATGGCGTCACTATCAGTGATTCTCCACCGTATCTGACCAACTGATGAGGCTCATCAATCTCTCACTCCGAAGGTACTGTAAACCAGCGGAAGTGGTCGGTTTCTCTGCGCTCTTTGTACTGACTTACCTTATTCATACGGCGTACTCAATGCTTTCTCTTCGTTCGCAAAATATACTGCCTCCAAAGTTAGTAGGTGTTTTACTTCGTACATAGTCACTACTGTTTCATTCCCGTCCATAAATATGCAAGTAATTCTCTTAGTATTTCCTGTTGTGAACTTTATCCGTAGAAAAAAAAATCAGTTCCTCCCTAGAAGGCTAAATATTGCATGTGGATAGTTAATGAGTTCAGTCAATACACAAAAATAGAAAGAGGGGGAAGAAAAAAAGGGATACGTTTTCCCAGCGGATTTCTTGAATCTATGCAGTAAGACGATCTGAAGAGAACTACGTATCCTACCAGGATTTAATACTGATGGCCAAGATATACAGATATTGTATGGACGGCCGACTAAAAAGGAACATTGAAAGAACTCTTAAACTGGGTAGCGAGGGAAATGGGGAAGAAAATACTAGCCATTAATTATAAGAAGATCGAATGTATGGTCGTCATTAGTAGAGGCAGCGAAAGATGTGAGTCACGAATTGGAGGACACCAGGAATCAACCATGACCAGAAATTTAACTATTTGGTTCATGTAGTAATAGACAATGGACAATGTGGCACAGAAATCGGAAGTTGCATCGAAATAGCGAAATATGTATTCCAGAAACAAAGCAAAGTACTAAATTTTAATTAGAAACCATACCTATTCTCCTATACGACAGTGAATGCTGGACAATTTCTTTATAGAGGAAGAAGAGACATGTAGCGAGGGAGTTTTATGGCCGGATGCGGAACATGGGAGTCTCGAAGAGGTTTAAAAATGGAAACCAGAAAGTCATATTTAAATCAGAAAGAGATAGATGAAATTTCTGGGTTATATTATGAGGAAGAACGGTTTGGAAAATTTGATACTCACATGACTTTTTGAGTGAAGCAGGAAGTAAGCTAACACTAGTGGATGACAAAGTAGAGACAATGAGGATAGTAAAGAGTCGAGCGTTGCTTAAAGCTACAAGAGACAGGAGATTGTGGAGAAACATGATCGCCCACATCCTGAAGGGAGACGGCACATATATAATGATGTGTACCTATAAATTTAAACCCTTATTCCAAGTTACAAACCTTATTGATTAATTGGGAGCATGCTCATTTCTTTATGGAAACATGTTGATAGCATGGACAGTGTCTAAACAAAGTCACGTGTGAAAGAATGTCGGAAAAAGGTATGAAAGGATTAGTAAAAAAAATAAACATTACTCATGTGCTGTGTCCACTCAGAGCATGGAAGAATATGGCTCTCCACAACTTCTTGTCTTTTGTATCTGTTAATAAATTCCGTCTTTTTGTTATTTCTCCTAATCTCTATTCCGCCATCTATTTACTCAGACACACTATGTTCTGCGATGTATTTCTCTGTCATTCTTGCTTCCAATCTTGTTCTGTGAGTATCAAATTTTCTAAGCCCTCTTTCCTCATTATGTAGTCTAGAAACCTCAATTGTCTCTTCCTGATGTTTCCTTTTTGTTTCCATTTTTTTAAAAAAAATTTCTAAAATTTTTTTTTACATCTTCGGTCTAATCCATGGTAACCTCAGCATCCTTCTGTAGAACCACATTTCTACTGCTTCATGTATCTTCTTGAACTTTAATAAGATTTTCCAGCACTCAATGCCATACAGGAGGACAGATATTACGTAACAGTTTGGTATTCTTTTCTTTGTTTCCAGTTTTTTCCCTATTAGTAATCTGCTAAGCTTTCGGAAAATAAAAAGCTAGATTTTAATAGTTGATAAAGTGAAATACGTCACTTATATAAAAAAAAAATAGTTAAAATTAGTAAAATGCTCATAGTCGTAGTTTGCTATCAGCTACAAAAAAGATTGTGTCGTGATATAAGCTTAAATGGTCATGTCTTCTTTCTGAATAGTTTTCGAAATTGAATGTTCGAAAAGTACTATTTATACTGCCATAAAGATACGCTGTACCAGTGATGACTTTTTGAATTTACGCAGAACTGAACAACCATCAATAAAGTTGGATACTTACATTCAGCTGGGCAAAGACAGTATGTAAAAATTTGGATAAGGAGATAAATATTACAACGCTACAAAATCATTTATAGAAATTTGAGTTCAGGGTTGCGTCATCTACTGATATGTCCCGGAAAGGGATATATTTGTTCGAAGTAGCAAAGTAGGTTTGGACTACTGTAACCGAGTAGGACAATCTAGCAGAAAACCGTAATGGACTGGTCCTCGTCGTAGAGGTAGGCAATAGGCGTAGGCAATAGGCGTAGTCCCTGTATCTCCACATCAGACTGTATTTATGGCTGACACCAGCCAATCATATTACTGTGTGGGGGAACCCAGGTGTATGCATATTCATTACATCATCTACCAAAATTAACTTCTTCTTTGTACCGAGCCAGTTCGGAAAATGAGAGATCATGACCCCACCAACTTTCTATTTTCTTTAAAGTTTTTAGCAAGGTTTGTCTTTGTGCCATCGTTCTCACTCCCTGATCAGTCATTTATTTACATAATCTTGTTAGGTAACTTACATGCTGCCGTCCTGGGCATGACGATAAACTACATCCGCGTCCTAAGACGATAAATTACATCCGACAGAAAGGCCTTTGATCAGGGGATTTTGAGAAGCATAGAAGCACCTCTTAATTGTTGGTGTTCCCAGGTCCACCCTGACCCAGGGGGATAGTACCTGTCAAGGTCCCAGCTATGGACAAAAAGTTACCCCCCACCAAAAAAAAAAAAAAAAAAAAAAAGAAAGAAAAAAAAAGGGGTCAGAACACTATGGAAGTATAAAAATAGGTTTCAATACCAGCAGTACATTTTTGTGAAAAGTATTACCAGCAGTACATTTTTAAAAAGAAAAATATTACCAGCAATACATTTTTGGAAAAAAAAAAAGATTATTACCAGCAATATTTTTGAATACATTTTTGGAAAAATATTACCAACAATTCATGTTTGGAAGAAAATATTGCCACCAATAAAAATATCGTCGGCATTAAATAACCCATTGCAGTTGATATGCCGTAAAACAAAACAAAGAAATTTACATGCTGTTTTTCTCTGTTCCTCTTACATTCACTATGTCCTGTTACTATCAAATTTTCCGAGTCTACTTTCTTAAAAACCTGTCTCTTTCTCATTCTAAGTATAAGCGTCTTTTCTGTTTCCTTTTTCCGTAAAATTTTCTGTTCACTTCCGTTTATTCTCAGTATCCTTCTGAAGAACGACATTTCTACTGCCCTTAGCCTCTTCTTCATCTATGAGGAGATTGTTAAATAGTAGAGCCGATATTACCTAATAGTTCAGTATTTCAATATTCATGTTTCTTAATAATTTGCTTCGTCTTTGGAAGACATCTTCATCTATTCGTATATCTTCTCGGATTTTGGTGTCACATTTTCCATCTTATGTTAAAACACTTCTCAGATATTTCATTTTTCGCATTTGCTTGATTATGGCGTCTCCAATCCGTAGGGCTGTTCCTCTTGCTGGCAACCAGAAATTCTTTCTTCTTACAATTGTTTCATTTACCATCCTCTCTAAGGGTTCCTAATAGTTTAGTTTCTGTGTCTGTTAACAACACTGTGTCATCTGCATATTTAAAATTGCGTCCGCTAAATATAAATCTTGGCAGGACTTCTAGTTCATTCAGGATCGCCTTGCTGCAAAAGTTGAATAAGCATTTCCTAACTACATTACTTACACCCTTGTGCAAATTAATTGAAACAACCGCTTTGGTTTCCTTTCTTTCAACATACGGTCATTTTCAGACCCACTGGAGGGACAGGGTGTAATCGATTTCTATTTTTTCCTCAGATTAGGTCATTTGCAGTGGTGTGCAGTAATATGAACCTATTTTCAGGGTGTATGAGGAAATTTGTTTGGCCTTGAAAAATATTGCATCAGCCATGATTGTATCCGATTTTCATCACTCCCAAACACTATTGTTACAACTGTCGATGAGTTTTCCTATGGCCATTGTATGCGATGGGTGTTACTCCAAGGCAGCGTATGAAAATGCTAACGCTGCATGAATACAATGGCAAGCCTTACCAGCGAGCAAATCAAAGTACTATCGACTAGCCTGGAAACTCTCCTGATTTAAATCCGATCGAGAATCTGTGGTCAGTCTGCAAGGAAAGACTTTGTGAAATGGATATACGAAGTACTAAAATGTGTACTTGGTCATGTTTCATTGGAAAAATACGATAAAAAACGTAACTAATAACGGAATTATTCGTTTTGTTTTAATTAATTTGAACAAGAGTGTATAAAAAGATTAAAAATAAAATCATGAATTATTGAAATATTTCCTGAGAAAAATCTGTTTTTGAGAATTTTTGTAATTCATTTTGAAAAAGATTGTATCTAACCTAGTCTAGATGCATTGTTTTCTTTTCTTTTGAATCTCTTACCAGTGGAAGATGAGTGTTTTATCTATCATTCGGCAGACATTTCATGATACTTTCACAAGATATTTTTCCAAGATCAGAATCATGTTATTTCGACTCATTTTTGCAATTGTTACAAATTCAATTCGATTTTTGAAAACCTCCCCACCTTCTATGAAATGCTTTTTCATACATACGCACGCTTTTATAAAATAAGATTATTATGCATTTTTGCAAGATGGAAAAATAAAGCCCCTTTCCCTAACTGCTGTTGTAGGCGAAGGAAAACAATGAAGCTGTGAGACCATGACACGTGTCTCAGTGGTATGACGTTATATTTCCGCGTACCTGTCGTTACTATGAAAACTGAATATTTGAAAAGAATTTAAATTTATAATTTTCGACTATGAATGAAATTTCTTTGTTACATAAACAAGAGGTTGCAATTATTAAACAGTGCTGATCAAACCCGTGTTAAGTGAGATGGTACTGCATATTTGAGGTTTCGACGAAAAATGGGCAAACTTTAGAAAGTGCCAAGAACATTAAGATGATACAGGTGGCGGATTTAAAAAAATGGCGGCAAGGATATCTTTTATAATTTCACCGTTGTCCATCGGGGTGACATCTCGGTCTATCTATCTATCTATCTATCTATCTATCTATCTATCTATCTATCTATCTATCTATCTATCTCTTTCTTCTCATATCTATCTATTCCAGTCTGTTCGTATCTATCTATCTATCTATCTATCTATCTATCTATCTATCTATCTATCCTTTTTTATCATTTCTCTCTCTCTTTTTCATACTATCTATCTATCTATCTATCTATCTATCTATCTATCTATCTATCCTTTTTGATCATTTCTCTCCCTCTCCATCTCTTTCTTTTTATACTATCTATCTATCTATCTATCTATCTATCTATCTATCTATCTATCTATCTATCTATCCATCTATCTATTGCCCTAACGTACATGAACTATACACGAACCATTCGTCATGAAATATATAGAACTATCTATAAGAATAAAACAAAATAATAGCTTATCGTGTGTCTGCATTAATTATATATGCTGACAACCCCGCACAATGTTCATTTATAAATTTGTTTCTTCATGCTCATCTCCTTGTGATGGTTATTTTCTGATGCTTTTAAATGCTGAGAACTGACATAATTTTGCTAGTAATTGTTTGGGGTCGATAAAATCTTTACAATTTTGTATCAGAGTCGATTGTCGATTGCGTCTTAATGTTAGCGTAGAAATGTTTGAATGACAACATACGAAACACAGATTTTCATTACATCTTTTCGTTTGAAATATAACAAGAGCCACAGGGAGTGAACATGAGAAGCGATAGAGGTTGTAGTTAGCTAATTTGAAAAGCGTTGACTTGGAGACGATGCATCACTATAGCAAATAGTTTAACTCAGAAATTTCACGCGTGTTGACAGTTAAGGTATTACTTATGAGTATTAGTGGCTTTACTGTCGACACTGTAACTATTAAAATCGGTTTTAAAGTTGTAATGATATTTTTTAAGTAATGAAAGAAAGAAATCATTGTTTCAGGAGCTGAATTTTGTCGTCTTGCTTTTTTCCCATGATTTTGTGAGCGGTGATTAGGTTAGGAGAATCTTGCTTTAAACAACACAACAATTAAATTGGATATCTTTGAAAATCCCTCAGTCATTGCCTTCAAAAGAGAACGGAATAGAATTGAAATTGGAAATATTATATGCATATTAAATATAATTGTACACATACAAAATAAATAAAAATCTGATAAAGAAGTTTGGCCAAAAAGTAAGAAAGAAAGAAAAAAAGAAAGAAAAAAAGAAAGAAAGAAAAAAGAAAGAAAAAAGAAAGAAAAAAGAAAGAAAGAAAAAAGAAAGAAATGATTAAAGATTGAGGAGGAAAGAATAATTAAGGAAAGAAAGTAGTGAAGAACTGTTATAAAAGAAAGAATAATGAAAGAAAAAGCAGGAATAAATGAAGGAAGAAGAAAAGAATGAAGAAAAACGAAAGAAAGAAAAATGATTGAGAAAGAAAGAATGATGGAAGAAAGGCAATATTGAAAGACTGTTATAAAAGAGAGAATGAAGAAAGAAAAAGCAGGAAGAAATAAAGAAGGAAAGAGTAAATAAATAAATGAAGAAAGAATGTTTGGGAAATATTAAGTAAGAAAGTGTGAAAATATTAAGAAAAATGAACAAACATAGCAATATTAAGAAAGAAAGAACGAACGAAAGACAGAAAGAAAGAAAGAACGAACAAAGAAAGAAAGATAAACAAAAGAAGGAAAAATGAAACAAAGAAAAAAGAAAATGTATGATGAAGGATTAAGGAAGAAAGAATGATGGGATTAAGGAAATATTGAGGAAACATAAAAGGAATGATAAAGAAAAAAAGAAATAAAAAAAGAAAGAAAGAAATAATACGGAGATATTAAGAAAAAAAGAAAAACGAAAGAAAATAATGAAGAAGAATCGAGGAAGAAGGAATGCTGAAAGAAAAGAGATATTGCGGAAATCTAAAAGAAAGCATGAAGAAAAAATAATATGAAGAAATAAAGAAAGAAACGATTGAATAATGAATGAAAGAAAGAAAGACAGAAAGAAAGAAAGACAGAAAGAAAGAAAGAAAGAAAGACAGAAAGAAAGAAAGAAAGACAGAAAGAAAGAAAGAAAGGAGATTTTAGGAAATATTAAGAAAAAAGTAAAGTGTAGAGAAATATTAAGAAGGCAAGAAAGAACGGAAGAAGTGAGTTAATATTTAGAAAGTGGAAAATAGTAAGATGAAAGAATGGAGAGATATTAAGAAAGAAAGAAAGAAAGAAAAGTAAAAGAAATATTACGACTTTGCAGTGTTTAAACAGTTTGGCGACAAACATTTCCGGTTGAGTAACATTTATTCGGCCCAGACTTGTCTGAAATGTGTAATGGTCGTATATAGAAACAAGATGAATAATAGTATAAGATTAATATTGCAATTGATATGATTAAATTATTGTCAAAGCAAGAAAAGAGCGGCATCTTGTTGCCCCGATGGCAGAAGTGATTTGACTTAATTTCAGTAGCGTTAGTAAAAGAACAGTTTAATAATATTAGATCAAATCTATAATTTGTCGAAATGATCACTCAGAATTTTGAGTTCATATTAAACTGAAAGTAAGATCCAAAAGAAAAAAAAAACAGCTTCTTTCAAACATTGAAACATTATAAAGGCTATTTACTGTATTTGGGTGTTTTTCTCTGTTTTAATAGTAAATAATTTTGAGTCAGTAGTGTTTAACTTGTAGTTTGCATCTTGTTAGTTTTCTTTTGCTGACAATCGTATATTTTGTGCTCTTACAATTTTTCGTTACTCCATTCTTCTCTCTTTCCTAAACAAGAAATCAGAGAGCCAAGTTCGAATTCCAGTCAGGTTCGTTACATTCACTTACTCGCAAATCCCCCAACCCCAGAAAAAAAACTAAGATCAAACACATTTTACATAGATAAAGATTTTCATAATGTATAAGCTGTAGTTGTGAGTATAATTATTTGTATTTCTTTAAGACATGTATTATCATCAATCCCTTCATTGAGTCTATCGGACACTTTTCCAATCAATCCGAATGCTCTTAATACAACTGGAATTATTGATGTCCTTATGTGCTACATTTTCTAGATTTCCATTTGAAGATCCTTGTATTTTGATAGATTTTTTGAAGCTCTTCAAAGATACTTTAAAATCTGCAGGGAATGTTGTGTCAATAAGAAAGTACATTCTATTTTTGTGGTTTTTGGTCACGATGTCTGTGTAATTAGCTTTGTTCTCTGTGTGTGTATGTGTGTGTGTATTGTAAAGTCCGATGAAATTGTTATAAGTCCTATGTCTGTAATCGGGCCTGGCTCGTCTTCATACAAATTCTTAGTTTCCTTCGCGTAAAACTTACAGATTTTTCCAATGCAGATATTGGCCCATTCATGTTGATTTTTATATTCAGTCGATGCTAACTCCGTGCAACTTGATACAAGTTCAATTGTTTCTGGATATTTAGCACACAATCAGCATTTCAGGGGTAACACAATTTTTCACCTTGCTAATTTCTACTTAGCAAGCATTGGTCCTGTGCAGCAAGAATAAAACCTTCGCTTTTAGTTGTTTAATCATATACTACTGTTTGGGCAGGCCTGCTACAATGAATATATCAGAACCGTTTTTAATCAAAATTATAGGTCCAACCACAACAAGAATTATTTATGTCTTCATGTGCTACATTTTTAGATTTCCACTTCAAGATCCTTGTATTTTGATAGATTTTTTGAAGATCTTCAAAGATATTTTAAAATCTGCAGGGAATGTCGTGTCAATAAGAAAGCAAACTCTGTTATGGTGGCCTTGATGTCTGGGTGATTAGTTTTGATTGTTCTGTTTGTGTGTATTGTATAGTCCCATGAAATTATTATTATTATTATTTATTTATTTCAGGAGTAGATATGGAATTCGAAAAGTTGCTGAATTCTGTATTTGGTAAAAGGTTCATCGACCAATTCAAAGCTGAGCGTCCAGTTGGTTGGATGGATCTGATGATAGCGTTTGAGTCGCGTAAACGCTCAGCGAGTCCATACAAGAACACACCGCTGAACATTTCGCTTCCTTTCACCTTTATAGATTACTACAAGAAAATCAAGGTACTGTGCTTTTTATTGAATTCGAACTATGGCTCAAAATATATGTTTGCGTTAAAGTAATTAAGTTAATTCTTATCAATGTATATCTTGATCAATCTCATGAAACCCAGAAAAGTCAGTCCTCCTATATATGACAGCGAATGTGGACAATTTTCTTCACATCTAAAGAAATGACTTGAGTCAACAGAGATATGATTCTTCTGAAGGAACAGATTGAAATAACCGGTACATACGGACAAACAAATGGTTTCTGTCTATATTTCTGAAATGAGGAATTATGTACACTATTTACATTATTCGGACTATTGTCCTCATCTTTTTTACCATATTTATTACAACGTTTTGGCCGTTGTACGCTCCGGCCTTCTTCAAGTGGTTGGAATGTCGAACTGAACCCTTTATTTAGCTCACTGGGGTAGACTGTTCTAGTTCCACGTGCCATGTCTAATGGATGTCAGTTATCAGTTATCTCCTGTTAATTCCCTCTCCAAGTTCTCCACTGCCTTAATCGGGGGTAAATTTTGGTTTTAACACCCTAGCGCTAAATATCCCTTAAATTTTTTCCAAAATCGTCATAATTCCGTGCAAATGTACATGCTGAACTCGAATTAACAATTAAATTATGAAGAAACCGTTTTGGAGTTATCGACAAGACAAAATCGGACTACTTTCTTCCCCCATTAATGCCATCATGAATATTGATTTGGTGCGGGGTACTTCCGGTGGCCTTTGGCCTATTTACTTCTTTTACAAACTTTCGTTGCAGAAAATCCCTACGCACTCCTATAAAGAAGTGTATTTCCAAAATGGTTTCTTCATAATTTAATTGTTAATTCGAGTTCTGCATGTACATTTGCACGGAATTATGACGATGTCGGAAAATTTTAAGGGATATTTAGCACTCGGGTGTTAAAACAAAAATTTGCCTAATCAGGTAGTGAACTCACACTCTTTGGGTCCTGTCAAAGACACATGGCAAAGTGGATAAAGGCGTTGGTTAGATCCAATGACAGAACCCAAAGATTGTA
Organism: Acanthosepion lycidas; assembly: GCA_963932145.1. Classification (NCBI taxonomy): domain Eukaryota; kingdom Metazoa; phylum Mollusca; class Cephalopoda; order Sepiida; family Sepiidae; genus Acanthosepion; species Acanthosepion lycidas. The sequence continues at coordinate 25,729,611 of OZ010577.1, read as the reverse complement.
AGTTCAATACCCGGTTAAGGCAGTGAAGAACTTGGAGATGGAAATTAACAGGAGATAACTGATAACTGACATCCATTAAACATGGCACGTGGAACTAGAACAGTCTACCCCAGTGAGCGAAATAGAGGGTTCAGTTCGACATTCCAACCGCCTGAAGAAGTCCGGAGCGTACAACGGCCGAAACGTTGTAATAAATATGGCAACAATGATGAGAACAATAGTTCGAATAATGTAAATAGTAAACAAATCGTTGTTCGTATGTACCGGTTATTTCAAACTTTTTAAACTATGAGTAATTTTAGTGGTTTTAAATAGTCGTCAGTTTTTATTCAGTGATAAAGAGTTGGGTTGAGGTTTAAATGTCTGTGAAGTGTTTAAACAGAGGATGAAGAATGTGACACCGAAATCCGAAGGGCCATTGGAATAGCGAAAGATGTCTTCCAAAAACTAAGCAAAATATTAAGAAATAGGAAATTTTCGTTAGAAACAAAGAAAAGTGTGCAGAACTGCTATGTAATATCAATCCTCCTGTGTGGCAGTGAATGCGAGCAATTTCACCGATAAAAAGATTCGACGTAACACAAATGTGATTCTATTGAAAGAAAAGACTGCAATAAACGTTTCTTTATATCTACCGGTTATTTTAATCTCATATTAAAAAAAAAAACTATGTGTGAATTTCGTGGTTTTAAATAGTCGCGAGTTTTTCTTCAGTGGTAAACAGTTGAGTCCAATTGAATATTAGGATTCAGAATCCTAATGTTCCTAATCTTCGACTGTTCTATAGTTTTAAATTCTTGTACGCGTTTTTCTTTTCTTTAACCGTCTCTCTGATATCGCTTCTGAGATTAAAAAAGACTAAAGTTAAGCTTAGCGTGCATCATTGCTAAGATTGGAATACATCGCCTTGAAACAATAGCTAAACCATTACTGTCGTAGAGAGTCCGATACTTCCCGGGTGCTGCATTGGATTTAGTAAAAATTAACACCGGTGGAAAGGAATATGAAAAAAAAGAAAAAAAAGAAGAAAGAAAATGGTCTCGAACATTGTCACTGTTATTTCTACAATTGACTAAAAGGATAGCACCAAATTGTCGTCGTCGTCATCATCATCGCCTTATTATTAACGTTCTAGCTATAAGCATCATAACCATCATCACCATAAACATTAACATCATGATCATCATTGTCATCACCATCATCATCATCATCTGAACATCCTCGCCATCATCATCATCATAACCATCATCGCTATAAACATTAATATTATGATCATCATCATTGTCATCACTATCATTATAGCCATCATCATCGTCACTATCACCATCATAAATTATCGCTATCATTATCATCACCATCATCGCCATCATTATCATTGACATCGTGGCCATCATATATCACTGCTATCATCATCATCGCCATAATGATCATCGCTACATTAAATATAAATCCATTATCATTGCCATCAAAATCACCACACATGGCCATCTTCATGGTTATCAATCTAACCATCATCATCATCACCGTCATTATTGTTACCACCATCATCATCGTTAGTAGTACAACAAAAACGGTAATCATGGTGTCGTATGCTGAAAAACCAAAACAACAAACAATAATAATAATAATAATAATAATAATAATAATAATAATAATAATAATAATAAACAAGATAATGCATTAAATAAAGAAAGTAGCGTAAACTGAAGCGATTTATTGTAGAACGAATTGTTTTCATGACGGTTTTCCGTTGTGTCTTTTGCGTCATACATGAACATGATATGTCACCTTCATCGAATGGCCAGCAGTTGTATCACGCATGAAAAACACTTGCAAATTATCTCTTCGATCTCAAAACAAACAAAACAATAAGCTTCAGATGAAAAAAATTGACGCACAATTGGTGCGTTTAATAAAAAAATAACCTCATTTACTTCCTCCTACTTTCGTTTTTTTTGCGTCGTAGAAAATAGTTAAAGAAGTCACGAGAAACGTGACCTTTTCATTTTGTCGTAAAAAGTGAAGTTATTCGCTAAATGATCAGGTATTGAGTGGTCTTTCCAGAAGATTTGAACCTCTTTCATCAGCTTATCCCGGCGTCACGGTGAGCTGTTCTTTTGTGAAGGGCATCAGACAATACAAGCTGCGTTCGATTTGCTATCTTCTCGACGGAGACTCATTTATGTACCTAAAAATAAATGCCACATTAAAAATTGCACCGGTCTATATTTCTGAGATGAGGTACATGTACACTATTTACATTATTCGGACTATTGTCCTCATCTTTGTCGCCATATTTATTAGAACGTTTCGGGCTTTCAGTATCTGACTATATTTCTGAGATGAGGTATTATGTACACTATTTACATTATTCGGACTATTGTCCTCATCTTTGTCGCCATATTTATTAGAACGTTTCGGGCTTTCAGTATCTGACTATATTTCTGAGATGAGGTATTATGTACACTATTTACATTATTCGGACTATTGTCCTCATCTTTGTCGCCATATTTATTAGAACGTTTCGGGCTTTCAGTATCTGACTATATTTCTGAGATGAGGTATTATGTACACTATTTACATTATTCGGACTATTGTCCTCATCTTTGTCGCCATATTTATTAGAACGTTTCGGGCTTTCAGTATCTGACTATATTTCTGAGATGAGGTATTATGTACACTATTTACATTATTCGGACTACTGTCCTCATCTTTGTCGCCATATTTATTAAAACGTTTCGGCCCTTCAGTATCTGTCTATATTTCTGAGATGAGGTAAAGTACACTATTTACATTATTCGGACTATTGTCCATATCTTTGTCACCATATTTATTAAAACGTTTCGGCTGTTGTACGCTCCGGTTTTCTTCAGGTGCTTGGAATGTCGAATTGAACTCTTTATTTCGCTCACTGGGGTAGACTGTTCTAGTTCCACGTGCCATGTTTAATGCATGTCAGTCAAGCTTTCTGTTTTAGGGCACAGTACGACTCATCCGCGGCTCTGTGTACAGACTAAGACACGGCTGAGAAAAATTGACAATGTAAAGTGCTCAATTCCGTGGTTTAGGGGAGCTGGGTAAATTTTGACCGTTGCTCCGTGCGTCAGCGCTCGAGTTCCCCACTCTGAACTCAACCTTTTGTCTCATCTCGTTACAGTGTTTCATTCTGTGTCACCCCGTGATCTCCACGCTACTACATAAAATGTTATCAAAAGGGCTATTTATTTTGGTATCCGTTTTGTTAACTCTGACAGCGTGGATTCTAACAGGCAGTAGTAGGTCTGACGTGACAGGAACGCATGTGGCACGTGGGCTCAGCGTCCCTTCGCTGGTGGTATTAGCTGAACAATAACGAAATTATAGAGAAAATGGAAACAAAAATGAAACTTATGCTTAATATCCGAGAGAGACACTTCAAATTTCTAGGGAACATAAGGAGGAAGGAGGGCTTGGAAAATCTGATACTCACAGGACAGATTGAAGGCAAGAGAGACAGAGGAAAACAGTGAGTTTGAGTAAATGGATAGTGGAAGAGAGTTTAGGAAAAAATAACAAAAAATAGAATTTTTAAGAGCTACAAAGGACAGGAAATTGATCTCCTACATCCTTACGGGATACGACACATAAAGATGATTTGATGACGATATAAAATAAAATATTGTTAAATTGTTCAATTTTCTCAGATAAAACATCGTCATTATTAAACTTTGCCCAGTGTTCTTTTCCATTTTGCTTTTGTGGCTTGTTCTGCAACTGTTAAGTGTATCCTTTCAGGTCGTGGGAGATCGTGGCTCTCCCTAGCTTCCTGTCCTTTGTAATTCTAAATACAGTTACGTTAGGTGGGTATGTTATACGCCGCTCCCCTCTGTCCTTACTGCTTTCAATATGCCCTGTGAGTGTCAAATATTCTAAACCCGCTTTCCTCATTATATGCCTTACAAATCTCAATTGATACTAAATGCGTCCTGTTTGTTTCCATTTTCTCGAAAACTTCCTCGTTGCTCACATGTTCAGTCCATGTGTTGTAATGGCCCCTCATTCTCGGATCTCTTGATGACGGTCTCAATTAATATTACTATTGTAAATCTTCTCTCTTTCTCGTCTTCTCCTGGCTATAGCGTAATGTTTTTGGAGTCCGAAATTAAAAGCGAGACATCAATGAAGGGATTTTTGAATCTTGCTAGCTTTATTCAATACGTCTTCTAACTAATCAGTTGAGTCTCTCTATTAACCCGACACGAAAAAAACCACGTCTACATTGTATGATGTGTAAAACTAAATTCCTGAAATCCCTTTCTATCTTTGACATTCCCACGCTAATTTTAGCCAATCAAAAACGACTTCCTTTGTTTTACTGTATCTGACCTCAAAGGTCAAAATGAGGAAGTCAGAGGAAATACAATTCTCTAAAAAATAATAGTCTCAGCATCCTTCTGTATAAACATTTCTGTTGCTTCCAGTTTTCACCTCATCCGTGAGGACATTCTGCAACATTCACTGCCATATAGGAGGGCCGATATTACATAACAGTCTAGCACTATTTTCTTTGTTTCTAAGGAAATTTTCCTGTTTCTTAACACTTTGTTTAGCTTTTGGAAGGCTTTTTCAACATCCCAATGCACCTTAATTAAGGAATTAAGAAGACAGAAGATAATGATTAACATTGCATTTAAGTTTTTTATGATGACAATAGACTTGAAAGCAAGAAGCCGGAAGCGAGTTCCACAAACTAGCATAGAACTTACGGTTACATCTAATTATTATCTAGCTGTAAAATGTTGAGATCTTGCCACCAAAGTCTAGGTACTATGGAATATTGGTCATCAGAATAATTACCATGAAAGTATTAATATAAAAGGTACGGAGGTACGTTATGGTGGTGGGAAAGTACTAAAACTGAGATGCCAGGTCAGGATAACTTGTCTTTCGCGATACAGTGAACCAAGCTTCCTAGCAGCAGATCTAGCAATTAATTCAATATAATCTTTCTATTTCATGTCATCGGGAAATGTTAACCCGAGATGTCGTAACGAGTCACTCTCGAGTTTAGCATCAGCCATGCTGATGATAGTCAAAAAGGGGTCTCTCAGACAATTAAAAGAGAGAAGTTTCGTTTTGGAGCGTTAAAATTAACAAGCCATTCCTTGAACTAGTTAACAGTAGACTTTAGGTCATGCTTGTGATCAGATCTTTCGTTAATATAAATGAATCATTTAGTGATAATATACATTTTTCTGGTACCATATACGGCTCGTTCACTCGTAAACTTCAAGAGTACTGAAATATCTGTTCAGAAATGATGACTAATATGATAATTAGTGTAATAGTCGATACTTATACCGTATTTCTTAACGAAAGTACCAAGTCAGTCTCTGATTTCCTTTTGCTTTTAATGATTTCCGTTTAGTCTCCTTGGTTTAAGCATCTACTGATGGAGGAAGGTGTTTTTCCAACGCTGTCAAAAACAGTATCAGGTGGACACATTGATAACAGGTTTAATTATGTTGCAGCAGTCGATGTTGAAAAGTAAGAAAGACATATATATATATATATATATATATATATATATATACAGAGAGCGAGAGAGAGAGAGAGAGAGAGAGAGAGAGAGAGAGATAGAGATCGATCAAAAAAGCATTTGTTTTGAAGCGAAAACTCTTGATTACATTCTAAGTTCTTCGTGACTATCGTTGAAAAACGTAGATTTAATTTTCTGAAAGACTTCACTTGTGTTTCTTTGTCAGGTTTCTGTATCATTAGTAACTTCCGCACGTATTACAAGAGGGAAGATCAAAATTTTCAGCGACAGATAAAAACTGACGCAAGATCAACCAGAAGCCAAATAAAAACACATTCAGAAAAAATAAAGAAAAGATGAATTTATTTTAAATAAAGTCAAGCCGTTATCATAGCAAGGAATAGATTCAGTACAGGAAATGTTTGTATCGTTGGCATTGGACATTCAATAGGTCAGCTCAATTTTAATAACTTCATTGACTGATTGAATGTACGCCGTTGTGCAAATTAATTGAAACAAAACGAATAATTCTGTTATTAATTACCTTTCTTTTTCGTATTTTTCCAATGAAACATGGCCCAGTGCATATGATATTACTTCGGACTACGAAGCCGTTCCTTGCAGACTGACCACAGATTCTCGATTGGATTTAAATCAGGAGAATTTCCGAGCCAGTCGATAATACTTTGATTTGCTCACTGGTAAGGCTTGTCAGTGTGTTCGTCCAGCGTTACAATTTTCATACGGTTCCTTGGAGTAACATCCATCGAATACAATGGCCTTAGGACAATTAATCGACAGCCGAGACAATAGTGTCTGGGCGTGATGAAAATCTGATGCAATCACGGATGATGCAATATTTTCAATGCCAAACAAATTTCATCATACACCCCGAAAATAGATTCATATTACTGCAAACCACTGCAAATGATCTAATCTGAGGAAAAAATAAAAATCGATTACACCCTGTCACTCCAGTGGGTCTAAAACTGACCGTATAGCGAAAGAAAGGAAACCAAAGCAGTTGTTTCAATTAATTTGCACAAAGGGTTCTGAGTGGACCCCATGTTAAGATAGCTTCAATTATTTTGCTACGTTTGTGAATATATATATATATATACATACTATGAAATGGCCAAAGTACGTCAATTATTTTAATATATTTTATAGTTATACGTTATTTATATAGCCACAATAATTTAACTAAATGCTTTATTTATAATAAACAGCAATAACAACATTTACCGCCCTGAACTTCTGAGAAATTTTCACAGAAAATATGTGTCAGGTTCGATTCCTGTCGGAGGACACATAATTTCACACACACACACACACACACACACACACACACACACACAGATAGATAGATAGATAGATCCAGTATGGATAGGAATCCTGGAAAACGAACAAGTAGGAAAACAGATTTTAATCTAATATGTTTCACTTTATTAAAGCTTCATCAGAGATCAAGATAGAAATGATAAAAATGATTAAGCACAAAGAGGCAGAGATTAATTGTTTGTTGTGTTAGGTTATTTCATTGCTTAGATACGAGTCACGTGTATTGAAGTAACAGATAATATTTAAATATATGTGGTAAACATTCTCGACTCTAAAGTGTGTAAAAGTTAGTAACATTCTTCCTTACACGTGACACGTATTCAATCAAAACATCCTTCTCCATCTTCTTCTTCTTCTTCTTCTTCTTCTTCTTCTTCTTCTTATTATTATTATTATTATTATTATTATTATAAGTGATTATAATAAAACATGTTGAAATCGCTACGCAAAAGCTTTCATGTTTCAATGCTTTGATTATACTTCTTCAGGCGATGTTAAGTAAATGTCGATTAAATGATTTTAATCACCAGTTACTTACCATCGCCTGAAGAAGTACAATCCTAATATTGAAACATGAAAGCTTTTGTATAGCGATTTCAACATGTTTTTCTCTTATAATCTCTTATAATGAAAATAATAATATATTGCTCTACTTTGTATTGAGCACTTTAAAAGTAAATCCTACGAACAGTGTAATTTTACTCCATCTGTTCTTTGTCTCTCTCTCTCTCTCTCTTATATATATATATATATATATATATATATATATATATATATATATATATATATATATATATATATATATATATATGTATATATTATTTTATATGCGCAGTACTTAGTGGAAAGCGCTCGATAATTTATCTGCGCCTTGACACGGATTGTTTATATACGTACATCTGTATGTATGTGTGTCTATGCGTATGAGAGTGTCACCCCAAACAAACACAGAAGTAGATTTCCCTTCCCACCGCCAAACATACCCAAACACGCATAAATAGATCCAATTTAAAAAAAAAAAAATTACCCAGTTTGTCTGATGATCGCAAATGCGTGATACCCAGGGTCACAAACTCATATCAATACAACTGAATATATATATCCACTACCCTTCTCCTCATACTCTCTTCTATCACTCCTATCTGATCTCGCTCTATATTTTCTGTAACCCATTGCGTCCTAGTGGCTTCCCGCCTTGCTTGGGGTGAAATGCTTAATATATATATATATATATATATATATATATATATATATATATATATGCAGCAAAAGAACTATTTTCCTGGAAAGAAAATAAAGAATGGCTATATACAAACGCTTAAAACTATTGAGAAAATGCAAAAAAAGTGTTTTATAGATTGGCGAAACAAACTTTGAATATTTTGGTCATAATTTGGAGGCTCGTTAGAAATCTAGTTCTAAAGAAAGCTGCTGAGACTATCAGGAACTGGACATGTGAGCGATGACGAAATTTTAGAGAAGATGGAGGCAAAACTTACACTTAATATCAGAAGGAGAAAGTTGAAATTTCTAGGCGCCTAATGAGACGAGAGGGCTTGGTGAGTTTAAAACTCACAGGACAGATTGAAGGCAAGGGGGAGAGAGCAAAACAGCACATAAGCTGTGTAGTTAGCTTTTGTAAATTAATGACAGAACCGAATTTAGGAGAAAATAACACAAAGACAAAAGAACTATATAGGTCATGAAATTGTGGAGAGCCATATCCGCCAACGTCGAAGTGACACAGAACACAGAAGAAAAAGAAAAGAGAAGGCGAAAAAGAAGAAGAAAAAGAAAAAGAAAAGAGAAGGCGAAGAAGAAGAAGAAAAAGAAAAGAGAAGGCGAAGAAGAATAGGAAGTAGAAGAAAAAGAAAAGAGAAGGCGAAAAAGAAGAAAAAGAAAAAGAAAAGAGAAGGCGAAGAAGAAGAAGAAAAAGAAAAGAGAAGGCGAAGAAGAATAGGAAGTAGAAGAAAAAGAAAAGAGAAGAAGAATGAGTACCGTTGCACGTTCATATAGACTTTAATAAAGAACAGCGGGAATTCTGTGATGTGGCGATACTATCAGGATTGACGTTATCGTAAATGCTGAAATGGTACAAGCAAATTCATATTCGTCATACGATTCTTTCGTAAATCTCTCTTATTGGGAATAGCTTTACTTTTCAATATGACACTGATCCCAAACCGAACGGTAATGCATTGAATGCGCATTTGATCCCAAAGTAGCTAACAGAACACTGACAATCATATCTTGGCCTCCTCGGAGCTATGACCTAAATATTATAAAAATATGAGATCACATGGATAGGAAAAAAAGCAGAAGACAGTTCAAGATTAGAGAAGCGATCTGCGAAGGTTTGAAGGAAGCCTTGTATATTTAGATATAACTTAAAATAACTAAGTTTGAGCGAAAGAGCTGAAGTTCTTCAACGAACAGAGGTGAGTAGAATCTGATACCTTCTCATCTACAATCTGTATTTTGCATTGTATTTATCTGAAAAATGAACAAGGATGAGGGGCATTTGAACTCATTAAGGAACTGTGTTTTTGATCAAACCGGACTCATAAATAATTACATCGGTTACACAACTACATGGTTATCCAGACGTTTTACGTTACACCTATCTGATCACAGCTCTATTAGAACCCATTTAAACACACACACAAATTTACCCGACTCCATTAGAAACATACTATTAGGTTGTCCCAAAAGTTCGTAAACACTTGCGAAAAATTGAATTTTTATGCAACCCAATGCAGCACAATCGAGACAAGCGATGGGTTCAGAAAGGGCAAGAGACACCGTCGGTTCCAAAACAAGATCGATTCGGCAAGAAAGTCATGTTGTGCGTTTGGTGGAACTTTGAAGGAATCGTGCATTTTGAGTTGGTTCCGAATGGTCGTGCCATCAGTGCCGAACTTTACTGTCAGCAACTGAAGTGGGTTTACGAAAAGTTGAAGCAAAAGTACCTGGCTCTGATCAACTGAAAGCGCGCTTTGATGCAGCAGGACAATGCCAAGCCACACACCGCCAGGAAGACCAAAGACAAGTTTGAGGAGCTGGACGGCGTTGAGATTCTGCCACATCCAGCCTACAGTCCTGACTGTGCTCCATCAGATTACGGCCTTTTCCGCTCAATGCAACACTTTCTGAAGGGCCGCCGATTCGACTCGTTTGATGAAGTCGAGGAAGCGTGTCAAGAATTCTTTGATTCGAAGCCGGCTGAATGGTACTTTCACCAGATCCGAAAGCTTGCAGATCGATGGCAGAAAGTCTTGGAAAATGATGGTCTTTATTTTGAGGAATAATTTTTGTTGTTTTTCTTATTACTTGTCGAGTAAAATTTCAATTTTTGCGAGTGTTTACGAACTTTTGGGACAACCTAATAGTAGAAAACACAAATATATTAATCGCATCCACCTGCAAAAAAAGACTAAAAATAATGGAAGCTTTAATAATAAAAAAGAAAAAGCCAACTCTTAACAATATTAACTACGAACAAACCCACAATGTGATAACCGTATTTGGAAATTAAAAACATCCCTACCACACACTAATACATACACAGAACGCACATACTCAATTAAGCTGAAAATCGAATCATCCTTGATAATGGCTAAAACTATAGCCGAAAGCGCTCGGAAATATAAAACATTTGGACAGTTCTTACACACCCTTTGTCCAGAAAAGAAAGCTCTTGTCAGAATACAAGAAAAATTAAATAAAAAGCTTAATCGTAGTACCTTGTCTGTCGTTTTTAATGAAACATGCATAAAGGAAAGATTGCTGCCTAAATATACAATACATATATATAGGCAGCAATATATATATATATATATATATATATATATATATATATATATATATATATATATATATATTATGAATTGGATTAAGTCCGGTAATTTTTTTAATATATTTATTCGTTTATACTTTATTTTTACAGATATAATTAATTTACGTAAATGTACTGTTTTTTAATTAAACAGTATTAATTACATTTACTGCGTTGAATATTTTAGAAATTTCGTAGAAATGGTTCCTATTAAGGGCTACAGGTTCGATTCCTGTCGGAGAAGCACATATTTTCTACGTAATCTATCGAGAGTGAAATATATTTAAATATTATCTGTTACTTCAATACACGTGACATGTATCTAAGCAATGAAATAACCTAACACAACCTAACACAACAAACAATTAATCTCTGCCTCTTTGTGTTTAATCATTTTTTTTTGTAGTATCAACTTGATCATTAATGGCAAGTGGTTGGAAGATGTGTGTATATATAGTGGTTTATCATTGTGTTTTCTGTATGGTTTATATGTACTTTTTCTGAGGTTGAAGCTGGCATCTAGAAAGTCTACTTCGTTTAGGTTAGTTTTTATATCTATGTTGAATCCCATATCTTTAAAATCTTTAGGATTCTTATGTTTGTTCTTATGAAAAAAAAAACATTCATAAAGATTCTGTGGCATTGAACTTCTACCTCATCCCCCTTACTCACCAGACTTAGCTCCATCTGATTTCTTCCTGTTTCCTAAACTCAAATCCCACCGGCCTGGTTGCTATTTTGGAAACAATGATGAGATCCTATGTACCGTGGAGGGGTATTTGGAAAACCAGGGCACCACCTTCTTCCGTGATAGGATTGCAATGCTTTAGCATCGTTGGACCAAGTGTATTGATGTCAAGGAGAGTGTATATTGAAAAATAGCGAAAAAATTGTTTTGTTACTCCAACTCCTGGGTGGGGCTTAGAACTTTCTTTCTTTTTTTTTTTTTTTTTATTAACGACCCTTGTAAAAAACAAATCATTCAATGATATTAAACTCTAGCTGGGGTGGGTGGATATAGATTAATACATTCAATTCTAGGTGAGGCATATCACTTTTTGAACGACCCCGCAAACATGTGAACTTGACCGGATTTCGAACTCTGCTCGGCGGTTTTAATTTCCGAGACGCTTAACTTTACACTACTTCTACATCTACAGGTAATTGTTCAAATTTAAAATCTATTCGCTGCTAACTGCTTTCCAGTACAAAAAAATTCTTTAAATTGAATATTTTTCATTGACATTCACTTTGTTCTGTACTTGTTTAAGTGATCTTCATAAATAAGACATGTTACAGAAAATTACATTTGATTGTAAACATGGTAGGAATCGAGCAAGACACTTGGTCGTCACAACGCCTACAGTTGGCGCTATTATATGACATCGGCGTCTGTACTGTTTTGTAGAATCTCAGCGTTCTTGTGTTGCCTGAAGAAATTTACCTAGGAGATACGCAATAATTATCTTTTGCAGAAGTGTCACGTAGAGAGCGCGATCAAGAAATACAATGATAAGAATGTGCGATGGTCGACGCAAGGAATGCTACGACTCAGTCCGGAGGTGATGCAAAATTTGTTCCAGCCGACGCTACTTCGAATTCGAGAGGCCATTGGAAACGTCCTCAATAACCCGGATGCTAAAGGTAGGCTGATATATTTAACGATTAAAAGACTTCGCAAGTGAGAGAAATTGAGAAAGTGACAGAGGCTATGAGAAAAGCACACACACAAACACACATATATATATATGTAAGATATATATACATACATATATTCCCTAATATATATATATATATATATATATATATATATATATATATATATATATACATTAGGAAATATATGTATGTATATATATCTTAATATATATATATATATATATATATTACATGAATCCTTCATACAAAAAATAGTTTAGTGAAGTTAATGATATAAATGTCAAGAATACATCTTCACAAACAAATTTATTAAAATTACATTAACCCACGAACCTCTAGATGAATGGTGTGATCTCTGTTTTTAATAAATTCAACTTGTATAAGGTCTTTTTTTGCTAGTACTTTCATCTCTTCATACAGGCATCATCAGGCATGGAAATTGATTTGTTTTTTTTAAATATATCCAGGTAATGATCCATGTAATATAAATTAAACTGCACCACATATTTGATATATATATATATATATATATATATATATATATATATATATATATATATATATATATATATGTTAGGAAATGGATTATATCCGACATATTTCTAATTTATTTGTTTAAACATTTTTTAAATGGATATCCATATTTGAGTAGATGCTTTGTTTTTATTTATTTATTAAATAGTATATTTATTTAATGAGATCTACCGGCCTGTTGTGTGTTCAAAGCAGTATTCGGACTTTGTCTAATCATGAGGTCCTACATGAGCGAGTTGGCCTAAAGCATGTCAGATCTAATGACGGTTTCCCCTGGGGGAGGCACGTTCGAATCCTGCCGGAGGATGCATATTTTTCTAGCAAGATTTCTCGAATTAATTAAGTAATTAAAAATACACACACACACAAACACACACACACATATGTGTGTGTATGTGTGTACGTGTGTGATATGGGTGTAAAAAAGAAAAAATGATAGTGAGACCAACAGACTATCCACCATAAACCTATAAACAAAATGCACACAAAAAAATCTAAACTAGAAAAAAAAAGGGACCAGAAGGCAAGTGCTTACGGAAACAGTATATTAACGGCGCTCAACGGTTAGGCTTTCCAGACAGAGCAACAAACGCTTCACATCGTCAACCCTCAAAGATACACGACTTGGGTTACTACAAATGTTTCAATATATATATATATATATATATATATATATATATATATATATATATATATATATTGATATGATTCATGATGATGATATTTCATCATTCTAAAAATGAAGACCTAAAATTTCACAATTATAAAAACAACCTTTCCACCACAAGCAGTAGTAGCAGTAGTAACAAGAACAGCACAGACTGGACAAGACGTATCTTCTTCGCTCTGTGAAAATCAACAGTATCAACGGTATCAAAAGTTTCCCTTAACCATGAAACTCTAAGAACATGTAAGCCCAAATTTTAAAGAAACAAAAAGTGACAATAGCACATTTAACACACACAAAACCAATATTGTAAATAACATCACGAAAAGAAAAATGCACATTCTTGTCATTAATTTCAACACGTGTCTCAAAGTCTTATTGTTGTATGTTATTGTTGAGTAAATTTACTGCAGATGACTTTGCGATTAAGGCTCTCTCTAGTCATTTATGTCGTAGCGAATTATTTTCTCCTTTGATCAGAGTAGCAGAAAAAATTCTAAAATTCCCAGCACCAATCTGTTGTGCACATATGTAGTCCTACCAACATAACAAATTTAGCATATTAACAAATATATATATATATATATATATATATATATATATATATATATATATATATTCTGAACTCTCCAGTCGTTTTTCGAAGTATGAGGGTAAACTGACAGACAAATATGATTTAATTATAGTGGTGAACCAACCACACTTTTTGAAGAGCCGAATACAGAGACCTAGTGCACCACATGTCACGAGGCCTCCAAACAACCCTCCGCAGATTTTTAATTCCTAGACGAGTTGCCATCCAAGGCTATAGAACCTAGTCTGTCCTGCTATTTACCCTGAAGAATTGAAGAAGGAAGAAAAAACGTCATACCTTTCCCAAGATATATATATATATATATATATATATATTATTTTGTGTATATTTAGGCAGCAATTTTTCATTGATGAATGTTTCATTAAATAATATAGACGAGTTTTGTCTATTTATTTTAAGTAAGTTCCTTTCATATCGTCTGATAAGCTTAATAACATTATCATTGAAAGACGAAAGGAAATCACCATATTGATATTATTTTATTTATTATAACTTTATCACTTTCGTACACACACACACACACACACACACACACACATATATATATATATATATATATATATACATATATATTCGATGGAGTACACAATCAACACTAGAAGGAGCAATAGCAGTTTCTGAACTTGAATAATTTATTTTCCTGGAAAATTATTTTAAGATAAAAATTTTATAATTTCAACTGATAGTAGCAATACCTGCTCTCTCATAAAATATTTCATTATAAGGAAATGGTTAATATTGCCATTGGGGACGAAAAGAACAGATATTATATTTTGAACTCAGACCGATGGCTAGGGACTAAAGAAAAGCGTAACTCAAGTAGCAGTGGCCTTTCAGCCAATGAACGCATAATACTTCCATAAACGGAAACGCTTAATATTTCAATTATCATAATATATGAGGAGAAAAGCTAGTACACTATGATTTCAGCCCGATGGGCAGGAAGCAGTGAAAAGTCTGATACTGGCTGCTTGGTCAATGAATCCTGAAAGGTTCCTTATAAACAATTGGCTAATATTACCATTACCGCTACATATAATCAATTCACCCCAAGCAAGGCGACAAAGGGCAAATGGGAGTGAAAGTGGATGAAAAGATCTAAGAAAGAACAGGAAACCTAAATCTAAATAGGAAAGAAGGGATAATCCTCTACTCCTGTTCAAAAGACTGGGGAGGAGTATAAACCGGACAATAGGCAAACTTATCTACTTCTATTAATCGGTGAATCTTAGATGTAACATAAAAATAGTCCTTTTTTTCAAATATAAAGAAATTTTTGCTATTATAACAGACAGATAACAATTCATTAAAACATTTTAGAATGTTAATATTTTTAATTGCAGTTTTAAATGTATTTTTTATTATATTTGTCGCTATCTTTGACTAGAAGTTTATAATAAGCTAATCAGTAATATTGAATAAAATAAGAAATCTATTTTTTTATCAAAAAGTCTATTCGGCCGGCGAAGACATGGTGTACGCAAAAATATAACTATATATATATATTTTTTTATTCTTGATGTGAATTGATAACATAATGACAGTTATTCTTAGATAGGTAATAGATAGACAACTGATTTGTAACTATTTTTGCAATCACATAGATGAATAGAATTCTTTCTGAGATAGTAATGTTATACTTACCACAAGTTTCATCTATTGAAGTAAGTCAAATAATTCGGGCAACATACACGACCAAAAGTGGAAAATCGACAAGATAAGTGCTTTTGAGAATCACTTTCGGAATTGGAAAATATTTGGGGGTAAATCATTAATTAATCACATTAATTTTATTTGAATATGAATTGTGTTGTCTTTATCTGTTTCGGTACAAAAATATCTATCTATCTATCTATCTATCTATCTATCTATCTATCTATCTATCTATCTATCTGTATGTATGTACATATATATATTACCGGTTATCTATCTATATTTTATGCTGTTAATAATCTATCTATCTATCTATCTATCTATCTATCTGTTAATTATCTATCTATTTATCTATCCATCCATCTGTATGTATGTACATATATATATATTACCGGTTATCTATCTATATATTACGCTGTTAATAATCTATCTATCTATCTATCTATCTATCTATCTATCTATCTATCTATCTATCTATCTATCTATCTATCTATTACTTATTTATCTGTCTGAAATCAAGAAGCCAGGTAACGATTGATTACTTTACAGAGCCTTCTTTTAATTTTGTAAAGAATCTTGAAATATAGAGCAGTAAAACCAAAGTAGATATGGTGAGTAATATTCAGTACTCGTTCGAATGGTAGATTTATAAATTTGCATGATGGACACGAAACCCTTTCAGATATATAGAGTCACAGCCCGAGCTTTGCCGTTGTTATGTAAAGCTTGATAGACAAATTCAGTGATTGCTGTTTACTTATCAGCTGTATACCTGGCGAAACTGAAGTGATATTGTTTATTTGAAAGTAAGTGACGTAAGATGCTTAAGTAATTCGTAGTTGATTATAACCTCTAGTACTTTGCCAAAAGAGTTAAGAGTATAATAGGGCGATATTATGACGGGTCAGAAGTTACCCAGAGTTATTAAAAATAGGAACTACAGAAGAGGACTTACAACATGGTGGAAAGTTTGGAATCTGCAAACCTTGTGGGGATTCAGTTTAGAAATGATAGCAGACATCGTGGACAGAGTTATGTGAATATTCGTCAGCAGAGATTCCTTTCTGTGGGAAACCTGGCAAAGGTACAATCTATCTATCAGTCTGTATTACTATCTATCTATCTATCTATCTATCTATCTATCTATCTATCTATCTATCTATCTATCTAAGTCTTTCATTATCTATGTTTTGTTTCTTTTTGAAACTCTCATCTTCTGTAATTATGTGGTGTGTCGAGGAAGAGATTAAAACCTCCTGGCGTTCGTTGTTTTTGCTTGGAGTGTTTAAGAAGCTCTCTACTTATCCGAATCCTAGCGAGAAAGAAGAATTTGAAGAATATGAAATTAAAGGGAGAAATAAAACAAAAGAAAAAACATGAAGTAGAAAATCAGATCTGAAAAGATAAAGACTATCCGGCCGAAAGCAAAATGTAAAGTAGTAGCAGTAGTAGTAGCAGTAGTAGTAGGAGTAGTAGTAGCAGTAAAAGAATAATAAAAGGAAATCAAAAAGAATTGAACGAACAATGGAGAAGGAGAAATCTCTATCTATAAAAGGCAGGATGTGTGTGTGTGTGTGTGTGTGTGTGTGTATAACGAATGCACGGCCGCAATTTTCGACGGATTTGCACCAAAATTTACATGCACATGCTCCAAGTTAGTGGCAAGGCCAAGACCGACTTTGTATTTCCTAACTCCCATCGATAGTGGAAATAATCGATTTTTTCATGCTTCTACGGCAGTTTTTATGTAGTTTGCGACCATTTTGTACTGGCCAGAGTGAGAGCCTATAAAGCAAGGAAGGGCAAACATATTTTAAGTCAAGTGATATCGATTGCTGTATGTGTCGTACGATTTTTGAATCAAGCACGGGCAACGTCGGGCCATGCTGCTAGTAATAATAAATAGAATTAGAAGATGTAAGAAGAAAAATAAGAAAATGAGAAGATTTAGATTTTGGGATTTAGAATAAGAATTAAAGAAAGGAAAATGATATTGGGGATGAAAATGTCAAAGTAAAAATATTAGAAGAAGTGAAGATAAGTAAGAAAAAAAATACACAAACATTTAGGCGAAAAGAAACTAAAAAAAGGAAAGGAAGAAGAAAAGAAGGAAAACAGATTTTGATGAAGCAGGTGCGTGAGGCGATAAAGAAAGTCAGAAAACGAAGAAAAGAAATATATAAGAAGAACAAAATAGAAAGAAGGTGGAAAGAAGAAGAAGAATATAAAAAGAAGAGAAAAAGAGGGAGAAAAAAAGAAGAAAAAGAAGAAAAGAAGAAAAATATAAGAAGTAAAATTGAAAAAAAGAACAAAAGACGAAAAATGAAAAAAAGAAGAAAAAAGAGGAAAAAGAACAGAAGAAGAAAAATATATGAAGAAAAACAACAAAAGAAAAATAACATAAAAAGAAGAAAAGAAATAAAAAGAAGAAAAATAAGAAAAGAAGAAGAAAAAAAGAAAAATATAACATAAGGAGAACTTAATAAGAAGAATAAAAGAAAAAGAACAAAAGAAGAAAAAGAACATAAGAATTACAAGAAAAGAAGAAGAAAAAGTAGAAGAAGAAAATAAGAAGAGAAAAAAGTAGAATAAAAGAAGAAGAAAAGAAAAAGAAGAAAAGAATAACAACATAAGAAGAAGACAAGAAGAAAAGAAAATGTAAGAAAAATAAGATAAGACACAGAGAGAATGAAGAAGAAGAAGAAGAAGAAGAAGAAGAAGAAGAAGAAGAAGACGAACGGAAGAAAAACAACAAAAGGAGGGGGACAACAATAAGAACAAGAACAATTATAACAAAGCCAGCAGAAGATTAATTGTATGCTAAAAAGTTCTCAGCCCAACCAAAAAGAGACGCTACGACCATAATTTATGATGTTTGGTCCTATGGCCAGATTTGGGGCAAGTTGGTTAACTCAACAAATAATTAGTTTTTGATTCGAGTTTTCATTTTACACCTTAAGAAATAGCTATGTTCAAGAATGAATATATTTGAGTACGTTGTCAAATATTTAAATAATATGTTAAAATATATAAATAATACAAAATACATTTTAATATATCGATAGTACAGACTCACCGGTTAAATTATTAATTATACTCTCTTCTTGTACGGGATTGGACTTCGATTTGCCAACCTCAGTTCTTCTTTGTATAGATTCGACGATATCCTGGAATTCCGAGTTCGAAATTTGGATCCATGCGATACTTCAAGATTTGTTGTCTACACGCCCAAGATTCGAATTTTCCTTTCCACCAACTGAAACCCGGTGATCGTGGAGGCAATTTTAAAAGAGAAAACACATTGCCGGTGTCCCATCAACCAATATGTTGCTATTTCTGATATGTGGCACGGTGTGTTTATCTGTTGAATGTGGTGCGTTTAACATGTTGAGTGTGGTGCATTTGCCTGTTGAGTGTGGTGCGTTTGCCTGTTGAGTGTCGTGTGTTTGCCTGTTGAATGTAGTGCGTTTGCTATAGCACCTAGGTAGTTTACAATATTTAAACTATAATTTATTGGCACCGTGGATCCAAATATATTCTAGCAGATGATACAAGACAGGATGGGTTCATATTTTCGTATTGTTTATGTCAAATTCAGGCCTTTCTATCCGAATGATATGGCTGAAATCGTGACTCATCACATTAAGCATTGTGTTTTTAATCTGTTGTTAAATTTGGGTGATTCTTAGCGAATTGTACCCTTGACTTCTTGTTATTTTGATGTTTCAAACCTTGTTTTAATAAAAAAAATTGAATACAATAAGAGTCATGATGGAGGGAATCAATATAATATAATATATATATATATATATATATATATATATATATATATATATATATATATATATATATTCATGCTATATGCAATCGTCAGAGGACATGTGGCCTGACGATTGCATATAGCATGAAACAGACTGTCGCCTCTAAGTGTTGACTTCTATGTTCACTTTTATATTTACACACGCTCTATCTCTGATATTGAGCACTTTATCCCATAAATATAGCACACCTTAAGACTATATTTCTTCATATATATATATATATATATATATATATATATATATATATATATATATACAAAGATGTTGTATTAATTTAAAAAAAACCCAGAAAACTTGAAAAAACAACATAACAATTGAAAAATAAGAATTAAAAAAGTAATTAAAAGAAGAGGAAAATCAAAAAATGAGTTAATTTAATTAATTGATTCATTGTCTACGGTTTATCAAACTTTTTTAATATTGTAAGAATTTAGGAGGTGCGGGCGGAAATAATAATGGTTTAGTTATATAAGTCTTACTAGTTAACCCATAGCTGGGGTGAAAAGAGGTAGATTCCAAAGGTATTTGCACGTAAGTGCATATAATCAACTGGAATTCGAACTCGGCTCCCCGATTAACAACTACGAGCCATTATCTATTACACCACCCACACATTCAATCTTACAGCATCTGGTATTCCCAAGCATTCACCCATCTAAGTACTGACCTGGCTCGAAGTTGCTTAATTTCGGTGATCGTACGGGAATCGATATTTCAACGTAATGTAGCTTGAGTCAATATTAGAATCTAATTCTTATAATGATACAGTGGAAGTAAAAAAAACAAAAAAAAAAAAAAAAAAAAACTGCTTAACGTGAATTACGTTTTGTCTCGTTGATATTTTTAAAAAATCATTTCGCCCCAAGCAAGGCAATAAAGTCACTAAGGCGCAAGAAGTTATTGAGTGTTAGAGAATACGACAACGAGCAGCGTGAGAAATACCATTCGTTTCATTCCAGTACAATAAACGAGGAGACATATTGCCGGTCATCTACGTGACATCCAATTACATGAACTGATAAGGCTAACCGTCAAGTTACCAATGTTTCTATTGTTGTATCATTGACCGCTTCTAATCGATAGCTTGTCATTAATGCTTAATGCATATATTTTTATATTTCTAAACTTAAAATATATGCTTTAACCATTTTGATAAACGTATTTTATGCACAATATCCTTTCCAAGCAAGTCTCTTGAATTTCCAATTCTATTTTTTTTACTTTTTTAATCACTAAAGCCACTAAGAGACAAAGGCTTACTGGGTGTTAGAGAATATGAAAAAAAAACTACTATAAAGGAGAAAGTACAATAAAAAAAACAAGAATTAAGAACACAGAAGATAACGATTTACGTTGCATTTAAATTTTTGAAGACCAAAATTGACTTGGAAGCAAGAAACTGGAAGAAAGTTCCACGAGCGAGAAGTGTCAGAGAAGAATATGTTAGCATAGAACTTACGGTTACATCTAGCTATTTTAACTGGAAATTGATCAGACCTAGTACTGCGCTTAAATTCATAAAGTGTAGGTATCATAAAAGGAAAGTTTGTTAGAACAATTATCATGAGAGTATTTATAGAAAAGACACAGGGAATCTACATTTGCAGCAGTGGGAAAGTGACTGAAGCCGAGATGCAAGGTCAAGACAAATAACATTGCAGATTCTTCTTTGAGTTTTATTTGAAAATTTGAATATTTTTGGCTACTCAAGACATTGGCGAATGTGGTTTTCTCAAAATAGAAAAATGAAATAACAAATAACCCACAATAAAAAAAAAATCTTCAATGTATTAACATATTTTTTAAAAATCATTTCACTACAAGCAAACCAATAAAGCTACTGAGATGCAGGGAGTTACTAAATGTAAAAGAGTACAAGAAAAAGAAAAAAAACACAAGAAAAGGGAGAGAGAACAATAAAAGAAGAGAAATTAAGAAGACAAAAGGTAACAATTTACATTATATTTAAATTTTTGAAGACCAAACTTGACTGCGAAGCGAAAAGCCGAAAGAGAATTCTACTAGGAATAAGTGAGGGAAAAGAAATTGTTAGCATAGAATTTATAGTTACGTTTAGCCATTTCAACAGTGAAATGATGAGACCTTGCCGCTAATTTAATACATAAAGTCTAGGTACCATAGAAGAAAATGATATTTATTCTGTGAAATATAAAAATTTGGCACAAGGTCAAAAGGGGGCTGGAGAAGGTTGGTATTGTTTTGTCTTATACTTAGCTAGCCACAATCACTGGCCCAAATATACCACAATATTCCTCTAAACAAAACAACACATTCTTACTTATTCTTACTACAGCCCACATAATACCTCAGTCTCTGTTAAGTCCTAACTAGTCCGCATATGTACAATTTGTCTGTGGTTGTCCGAAGAATAAAATAACAATTAAAAAAAAATGAAACCCCATAAAGCAAAGTAATAATTATTTTGAATACAAAATTGTGGCACAAGGCCAAAATTGGGGGGGGGGAGATGGTCTCAAATCTGTCTTATCTTAAACTTAGCTAGCCACGATTAATGATCCAAACATACCACAGTATTCCTTATACCAAAACAACACATTCTTACTTACCATTCTTATTACAGTCACCATAGTACCTCAAAGTCTCTATGTAGTCATAATTAGATCCCATACGTACAATTTGTCTGTGAGGAGATGGGTATAAAAATAACATTTAAATATGAAATGAAACCCCAATGAATATTTATATAGAGAAAAGTTCATCAGAACAATTAGCATGAAATTATTTATAGAAAAAGGCACAGGGAAGCTACGCTACGGCGACGGGAAAGAGGCTGAATCCTAGATGCCAGGTCAGGCCCAATAATATTGCAGAAACTTCTATGGATTTTATCAAGAATCTCTAAATATGTAGCAGGAGCACCGGTCCATATACGGTAGCAATATTCAAAGCAAGGACGATTGATTGACTTATAAATATGTAAGATAGATTCCGGTAAGTAAAATTTCTAGCACGACACAGTGAATCACTTTTATTAACTGCAGACTTAGGAACGTTATGTGTGTATGTATATATATATATATATATATATATATATATATATATATATATATGTATTGTCATTCAAATAAATTTTATATATAGATTTTATTATTATAAATTAAAAGATGGAATTATTTTTCTGATGACTCGAGTTCTTCGGTGAAATGTTTCAAAGTAAAAGAATTCCATCTTATATTTATTATCTCGTCGGATTGTCAAAAAACTTTACTTACGTATATGTTAAGTGTTTCTTTTAAATTAACTGTAGCTGATGCTGATACTGGCACGTTCTTGGTTCGAACAAAAAGGTTTTCCTATATAAAAATATATATATACTGATGTTTAATCATTTGGTGAGATTTTTCGAAGTAAGTAGGAACGAGACATTTTCAACGTATTCCCTCGGACAAACCGAACAAGCTATTTAAAAAAAAAAGATAGAAAATTAAGATAGAAAACGTTACTAATTCTGGAAGACGCTAAAAGCGAAAGGCAGACGTTAAAATCACAAAACTTGTGTAAAATATATTAAAAACACAACAGGAAAATAGGCGATGAAAAGCTGATTATTTTTTGTCAGGAAATTGTACAAAATACCAGTAAAGAAACAATATATAAATATCAAATGTACTTATGCATAAATAAATCTCATATGTGGTAAATACACAATTTATAGAGAATGTTAATTTATAAATAAACAATTATTTGTTTGGTATGCATTTGTCTTCAAAATGACGTTTTGACGATGTTTTAAATGCATACTGATCTAAGTTGGGAAATTTCGACGTGGTGTAATGGTTAGCAAGATGGTCTCGCTAGATCAATTATGACTGAGTAGTGAGTTCGATCCAGACTTTCGGCCTTGTGTCACACTTAAGCTACGCTTAGAAAATCATTTAGGTCACTTGAACGTTGTGTAATGGTTAGCGAGATTGTCTTACTAGATCAGTTAAAACTGAGTAGTGAGTTCAATCCTCACTGGGTGCTCCATACTTCTGGCCTTGTGCCACATCCGAGCTACGCTGAAAAAATCACCATACTGATCGAAATTACTCGGAGGATATTAAGAACATCATCATCGTCATCATTTATGTTAAGGGGTTCACCCCTTTTTCATACAAGTGGACTCGCCCGGTGTGTACTGCTGCCGGTGAATACCCGAGAGTGACAGTGATACAGTGAGAGTGTGAGGTAACCGCTTTGTAGGAGTCACAGTTGCGAGCACGTAGACTCAGAAGGAAGTCATACTTCGATACTGAATTTCCCAGACTGTATATAGATATATTATTATTGCTACTAACCGCATTTCTGGATCTACTAACCGTATTACCAATTGTATTATTACGCCAATACATTTATTTGCTATATTTCATTCCTGCGTTTGTCATTCATTTGAGACCGGATTTCATCCCGGAATCCACAACAATTTACATGCAATGTCCCTTCAAGACGTGAGTGGTATAGGTCGTCACAACTTCCTGTCAGTTGTGGCGCTAAGCAATGTTTGACTATTTACACCCCCCGCTCTTTGTCCCTGCTCTACTCTGCCATACTGTATTTGAAATTAAGCAATAGTCATTGTTCCTCCGTTTGTTTTTTTCTTCTTCTCTTTCCGATTACTTCCCTCTCTGTTTAACCTTCTTGTCAATGGAGCAACTGGCAAAAATCCTGAGTGGGATTTAAGCCGAGTGACAAAGATTCCCCAGAGAGAGGGAAATTACGAAGTTGGTTATATCAGATCACCCCTTAAGTTTTGTCCGAATTTTAACTTTTTGTTAAAATGAACGAAATTTAAAGAGTATTTTATAATGTCTAATGGAGCTGGACGTCATTTTTATGTTTAGATGCATTTAAACTGATCAAATTTTATTTCAGAGAACAATGAAATTAAATTTTGTTTGATTAAAACCCTGCTAACAAGGAAGTACCCAAGAATCATTTGCGGCACATAATGCTTTATGAGTTCAAGAAAGAAAACTCAGCAGCTGAAGCAGCTAGAAACATTCACTCAGTTTATGGAGACGAATGTGTTAATGAAAGTACTTGCAGAAGATGGTTTGCAAAATTCAGAGGTGGAGATTTCACCCTTGAAGATGAAGATCGAACTGGACGTCCAGCTGAGTTTGATGAAAAGCTTGAAGCAGCCCTTGAAGAAAATCCTGCTTTATCAGTTGAGGAATTGGCAGTGGTTCTCAGTTCAAACCATACAACTGTTCATCGTCATCTTCAACAACTTGGAAAAGTTCCTAAACTTGGAAAATGGGTGCCTCATGAATTGTCTGAAAACAACCTCAAATCCCGAGTTGACATCTGCTCTTCTCTCCATTCTCGCCAACTTGTTTCACCTTTTTGGGATAAACTTGTGACTGGCGACGAAAAATGGATCTTTTAACGAAATGTTAAGTGTCGTAGACAGCGGCTTGGTAAAGAGGAAGGACCCCAGTCACAGCCGAGAAGGGAACTTCATGGGCAAAAGCTTCTTCTTTCAATCTGGTGGGATCACCAAGGAATAATCCACTTTGAATTCTTATAACCAAATGCAACAATTAATGCTCAAATATACTGTCAGCAATTACGGCGTTTGAACCAAGCTTTGAGGAAAAAAAGATCTGCTCTAGTGAAATCGAAAAAGGGGTGATGTTTCATCAGGACAATGCGCTAACCAACACAGCAAGAATCACGTCACAAATGATCGAAGAACTTGGTTGGGAGAAAATTCCTCATCCACCTTATTCTCCCGATCTTGCTCCTTCAGACTACCATTTGTTTTGAGCTTACAGAATCATTTGGAAGAAACAGCTTTTGTAACATTGGAAGAGGTTAAAACTGACATTTGTGAGTTCTTCGAATCAAAGCCAAAATAATTTTACAGTAATGGAATTAGTAAGCTTGTTAATAGATGGAAGGAAGTCATAGATAATCAGGGAAATGCATTGTTGATTGAATCTGTAATTAAATGTAACATTTGGTCACTTGTTTTCTTTATTCAAAATTCGGACAGAACTTATGGGATGACCTGATATATTAGAAGTTGGTTAATATATTAATATTAATTTGAAATATTTCAATGAATAGCTACTTCATTCTCTTGCTCTCTCTTCAGCAGTTAGGGAAATGTAGGGAGTTTAGTAAAAGACAACAGAAAATATGATCCATGAGTGCGAAAGCGGGTAGGTGTTAAAACTTCCAGAAATTAAGCAAAGGATTAAGAGTTTTGAAAATAGAGAGAAGTACGTTTATCAGGATTTATTATAGGCGGACATATTCAGATACGCAAACGACATTGTCTTGATAATACATTCAGAGAAAACTGAAAGGAATCTGATACAAGGCAGTAACGGAAAACAAGAAGATAAAATAATTAACTCTTAGAAGACATAATGTTTGGTTTTCAGTACGCGACAACGTAAGGTGTAAACTGCATAGTCAGGATAAAACAAAAGTCAAACAAATAGAAGACTGGGCCATTTCTTTTATATGCATGTCCCTTCTGAACGCTGGTGATCATGACTCTCCACAATTTCCTGTTTTTTGTAGCTTTTAGTAAATTTTCTGTTCGTGTTATCTCCCCATAACTCTGTTCTGCCAACCATTTACAAAACCTCGTTAAGTAGGTTATGTTCTGCTTTCCTTCTTGCTTTATATGACATGAGAGGGGCTAATTGTCTAAGCCCTTTCTCCTCATTATGTACATTAGGAATTTAAACTTTATCTTCCCGGTATTAACTATAAGTATCCATTTTGTTTCTATTTTCTCGGAAATCCAAGCTCAAACTCACTATGTAGGTTACACGTTGTTTTCATTTGTCCAACTTGCCCTCAATCTGTCTTGGAGAATCAGATATTACAAGGTTTCTTTTTTCATTACGTGCCCTAAAAATTTCAACTGTCCCTTTCTGATGTTAAGTATAATTGTCCAATTTTTTTTTGTTTTTTTGTTTCCATTTACTCTAAAACCTGTGATTGTTGCTCTCATGATTCAGTCCATGTATTCTCACCATCCTACATTTCTGTTGCGTCAAGTCTCTTCTTCATCTGCGAGGAGATTGTCCAGCATTCACTGCCATATAGGAGGGCTGATATTACATAACAGTTCAGTTCTCTTTTATTTGTTTCCATTGAAACTTTATTAATGGCGTGAAAACAGCGGAAAATTTGACATAGAAATTTGTTGGCGCAAAGGAATAGGGAATGAAACCTTCCTGAAACTAAACAAAGTATTAAGAGAGAGAAAAATTTCGTTGGGAGCAAAGAAAACAATGCTGAACTTCTATGTAAGATCTAATCTCCTATATGACAGTAAATACTGGGCAATCAATTCAAAGATGAAGAAGAGACTTGAAGAGACAGAGATGTGGGTCAACCGACCAATGCGAAAATTACTCTGGCGGTAATATGAACTACAAGGAAACACATTTACAATCAGAAAGAGTCAAATAAGATTTCGGATATAAATAATGAAGAAAGCGGACCTAGAGAATTTAACGCACACACAAGACATATGTCATTTTGGATATTAGTTTTTCGATTTTGCTCTGTCTGTAAAGTTGTCTAAGATTAGGTCAAATACTATGATACATAAAAATTGGGACAAAAGGTTCTCTTTGGAAGGCTTTCTTTTATTACTTACACTCTGTCTGAAGTTATTAAGCAAACCATTTAAACTTCAATAATTCCAATTTGGTTTTAAAAAGTTGTCAAATTTTAAACAACCAATTTAGATGTCAAAACAAAAGCCCGGGTTAAAATTTTATGTAGTATCAATATATTTTATTGAAGTTATTGACGTTATTTAATGTGTTCTAAAAAGCTGCTAAAAATTCTAAAAAGCTGAAGTTATTAAGCAAATCCAAATAATCACATTTTACTTCAATAAAAAGATAATAAAATCATCAAAAAAATTATTAACAGTTATAATGGAACAAATAACAAATACATATGATAAGTCTGAATCTTTTACATCTTAACATAGTGGCCTTTCTTCTCAATAACAACCAGTAATCTATTATCCATTGATTTTGTTAATTTTCACTTCAGCAGTTTCAATTTCCGATATGATAGTTCTAATTGCTTCCTATAGGTCTGCTTTGCTGTTATATTGTTTGTCACTTTCATATAATTTCATCTTCCCAATTGACCATAGATTTTCGATCGGAATCAGATCATGATTAGATTGGCCATTCCATTATCTGCTGTCATGTAAATCTTTTATGCTCAAAGAATTCATGGGTAAGCTTAGATACACGAGAAAGAGCACTGTCGTGCAGAAATACAAACTTCACTTTGAAACTGCAAGACTGGGACTTGTTCATAAAATTGCAATAGTTAGCACTGTTCACTTTAACTGCTTCATCGACTTTAAATGGTCCAATAATGGTTTAGTGGACAACTCCAGCCCATAGCATAACACTACCGCCGCCTTCTTGCCTTCTTTTAGCCACAGGTACGTCTGAATTGGATAAAATCAATCCTTTGTCTCATCAAATGTCACTCGAAATTCCTCTGTGAAAATTAGTTAGAAAAGTCAATTTTCATGTATTTCTTGGCCCAATTTTGACGTTTTAAAATATTTGCTTCAGTGAGAGGCCTAGGAGATGATTTTTTTTACAGATCTCCATTCACAAAGTATTCTACATATTTTTGTCCTTCTTGACTCCCTCAATCCCAGCCTATTCAAAGGTCTGTGTGCTGATCAAAAGTGGTTCTTTCACTATAACTCGCTTTAGTTTACGTTCATCTTGAGAAATAAAGCGTTTTCCTTTGCTTAAAGTTCTCAACTTACTTATATTTTCAACAGCCTTCTTTATCGTTCACTGATCTTTGCAAAGTTCCTTTGATATCCCCAATGAGGACATTTCCTCACTAAATAAGTTGTTAGAATCTTCTCTTTACCCATGTTTCAACATACATTATGGACAAAAAGAAAAAATAGTTTTTATTAGATTTCAGCGGTCTTAATCTAATATTACTTTAATCAGCATGATAACTCCAGTCGGTCCATTTTCTTAAATTCTATTAGGTTGGTGCAAAAATAATTTCGTTTTCTCACATAGTAACATATGTTAGAAAACGAAATTATTTTTGCACCAACCTAATAAATATCTCAGAAACAAACCATTAAAATGGTAGAAAATTTAATTTAATATTTTACTAAGGGTAAATTCGGACGAATTTAAATTTGACAAACATTATTAGAGAATTACTAAATATAAGAGACGTTAGATGGAAGTGAAAACTATGAGAATAAGGAGGATAGACAACAATTGACGTGTGACTTGAAGAGGTTAAGATTGTAGAGTTCATCCACACAGAACTATGTTTTGCAGTGTATCGGGAAAAAAAAAGCTGAATCGAACTTGTTCCTTACATTTGGAATACGGGGGAAATGGAGATGATTCGACTCGCTGGACATAGAATAGCGAGTTCTTGATGTAAAGATCTGAACTGGGGGAAGTAAACATTTGCCAAGGAAATAGCGATTTAGTCGTGATAGGCATGAGACTTTGCATCTTTGAAGAAAGAGGCTGTAGAGTGGAAAATAAGTCACCCCCTTCTATAAAGCAGTGTAAAGTCTATCAAAGCTGGAAAATGAAGGCTGCAACCCAGATATGACAGAACAATTTCATCTTTGGTCTAATCTAACTCTTGTATAAAGCATAGCAGAAGAAGTCAGGCACTTTTGGGAACAGTATAAAAAATTCGATCATTTAAGTTAAGCAACATCGACCTTAGTTAGTATCTAGATGGGTGACAGCTTGGGAATACGAGTTACTGTAAACTTGGATGGGTGGTTGGTGTAATGGATAAATGTTCGGATTGGAAGTCGGAGAGCCGAGTTCGAATTCCCGTCGGGTTCGTTATATTCACTTACGTGCAAATACACATGGAAAAAATATGAATTCACCTCTTCTCTCCCCCAGCTATGGGTTAATTAGTAGGATTTGTATATGTAAATCATTATTATCTCTAAAAGATTCTTACAATCTAAAAAATATTATCTAGCTTTAAATAACCAGCAAATACGCATGGGAAAAATATGAATTCACCTCTTCTCTCCCCCCAGCTATGGGTTAATTAGTAAGATTTGTATATGTAAATCATTATTATCTCTAAAAGATTCTTACAATCTAAAAATATTATCTGGCTTTAAATAACCAGCAAAAGGTTGATAAGGCGTAAAAACCCCCCAAAACAAATCACTCAATCCACTTGGGGTCTGGTGTGAACTACTGAGTCAAATTCGTTTTTATCGATTTGGATTTGGTGTTTTCACGAATGACATTCAAAGATTTATGTTTAAAGGATAAAGTCGTATTTGCATCGTAGTTCCATTCATCATTTACAACGTTTATCTGCAACAATATTTTTCATATTGTTTATTTTGGCTACTCAATAATCTTGGTTATTATTATTTGATTTAGCGATATTTCCTTTCATATCTGAGTTTGAATTTTATGTTCCAAACGTATATTTTCTCTGTTTGTCAACAGCTTTTCACAATTTTAAACTTAATTTCCCTTGAGATAGTCAAGCAAACAAGCTGAAAATACAATCAATAAGCAGTGTACTTAACAATACATGCATGTTCAGAAATACCAGTAAAATATAAATGCCGTTGAAATTTATTTTGCGAGAAAGTTTGGATTTTGGATCAAGTAGGAGACGATTACCATCAGAAGAAAAGAAAACAGGAAGAAGACATCCGAAAATTAAAACGAAAATTTAGTGAAATTAATTGAACATTAATTTATTAATTAAACTTTTAAAATTTGCGAACAAAAATCGATGAAATGATTCATTAAACAAAACGACATCATCATCATCATCATCATAATCACCACAACCACCACCACCACCACCATCGTCATTTTGTTGTTGTTGTTGCTTCCACCATTATAATTCGATTTATTCTAATATGCGACGAGGACGTAGGTGGTCATGATTCTCCACAACTTCCTATCCTTTGTGGCCCTAAGAAATATTTGTCCTTCTACTGTCTCTCCCAGTCTCTTTTCTGACATCCATTTACATAATCTCGTTCGGTAGGTTACTCTCTGTACGACTTTGCCTCTCTCGCCTTCAGTATGTCCTGTCAGTGTCAAATTCTCCAAGCTCCCTTTTCTTTTTAGGCATCACAGAATTTTCAGCTGCCTCTACTTGATCCTAAACACAAGTGCCCTTTTTATTCCTATTTTTCTTAAAACTTCCTTGTTGCTCACATGTTCCATTTATGTTATTCACTGCATACCTTCTGTAGAGCCACATTTTTGCTGACCCAAGTCTCAATTTCATCTGTCAGTACATTGTCAAACATTCACTGTCATATGAGAGGATTGGTATTATATTGCAGTTCAGTACTCTTTTCTTTATTTCTAACAAACACTTCCTGTTTCTTAATACATTGCTTAGCTCTTGGAAGGCATATTTCTCTGTTTCACTATGCCTTCTAATTTCTACGTCTCAACCTCTATGAAAATACTTCACAGATATTTACCTGATTGATATTGACGTCTCCAATTCGTACCTTGAATCTTTTGCTAACAACTATATAATTTGTCTTCTTACAATTATTTATTAGTCCTTTCTTCTAGCCTTCTTCTACTCCCTTATCTATGCGTTCTGAGTGTTTTCTTTCTGTCTCTACCATCAAGCCTGTGCCTTATGTGTGTCTACCACTAATGAATCCTGGTAGGATTTCTTGGGGATCCCCTCGCTGTAAAGTTTAAATAAGTCCAGTGAGAAGATGCGTCCTTGTCTTACACCCCTTTCTGTGTATTGTCTAATTCCATAGTTACTGCTACATATCTTGTAACATCAAGTATACCAATGACTTTCTGAACGTTTTGTCATAATGAGCATTATATCTCGATTAGGTTATCTTCTATGAGCCATATCTCTTCAGGACACGGGAATCATGGCTCTCTATAACTTCCTGTCTTTGTAGCTCTTAGTAAATAACTTGGCTAACAGTCTAACTCTCTGCCTTCGGGCGGAGAGGAACCCGGACGAGGCTCCACCGAAGGGCAGAGTCTCGTTCGGGGTTGTTGACTGCCCCTGAACCCGTTTATGCGGGTTCAAAGAGGGAATATTTTTGGCCGAGCCTACGGGCTCGGAGATCACACGTTAAACCCGGCCTTGTGCCACATGTAACCCTCGTGGTGGGGTAGCTAAATATCACTATCTTCTAATCCCTGTGTTGCCAACCAGTTACGCAACCATGTTAGATAGGTTATCCTATGCTTTTTGCCGTCTCTTTTGCCTTCCATATATCTTTTGAATGTTGAATTCTCCAAGCCCCCTTTCTTCATTATGTATTCAAGAAATTTCGACTGTCGCTTTGTGGTTCTATGTATAAGTGTCATTTTGTTTCCATTTTCTTTAAAACGTGCTCTTCGCTCACATGTTCAGTCCATAGTATTCTCAGCATCCTTCTGTAGAATCATATTTCCGTTGCCCCAATTCTCTTCTCCATTTGTGATGAGATTGTCCAGCATTCATTGGCATATAGAAGGGCCGATATTGCATAACAGTTCAGTAGTCTTTTCTTTGTTAGTAACGAAATTTTCCTGCTTCTTAATACTCTGCTTAGCTTTTGGAAAGCATCTTTCGATCTTCCAACGTGCATTCTCCCTTCTCTGTTAAAGCACTTGCTATTGACGTTTTTGTACTTGATTTTGGGGCCTCTAATTCGTAGTTCGCATGTCGGGCTGTTCTTTTTGCTAAGAGTCTTACATTTTCTCGTCTTACAATTGACCAGATAACGTCGAAACTGATGCCTCCAGATAAAGTGACAGCAAGTATCGTCAATACTCCAGCACTCTTCTCAGTAATTTAGGCGTTTGAATGAATGTTTTCAGTTCTTCACCTGATTTAAAAAAAAAAGTATTTCGTGCTCTTTCAATTGATCAATTTACCAGGAACTAGCAGCATGACCCGGCGTTGCCCTTGCTTGATTCAAAAATCGTACGACACATACAGCAATCGATATCAGTTGACTTAAAATATTTTTGCCCTTCCTTGCCTTTAAAGGAGTTCCCTTTGTCGTGCTGATGTTGCTACATGCCTTACTTCTTGCCTATTTCACACTGCGAATTTTTTCTAAGCTCTATACTAAATATTAAATCTGTTATGAAAAAAGAACTAAACAAAATGAACACAAAATGATCATCTTTAAAAAAAGGACTCGTAAGTGGAAAAACCGAATGAAAAAAGAATGTTAACAACATACTTTTTCAAACCCAACCCAAGTTCTGCGGAATCAGAATCAACATTGAGTTTAAGCAAGCGAATGAGCCAATTGGAGTAAAGTGCCATGCAGATTTAAATTTTTCCCACTATGTGACGAATGCAGCTATCGATTTTTTTTTGCATGCTAGCATGCTAGTTAACATTCGTGTCAGTCAGCTGTTGGCTCTCACGCTGGCCAATAGAATCTTCCTACCTATTCGTGGCAGCTACTCTGGCCAGTAGAAAATGGCCGTAAACTACATGAAAAGTGCCGTAGAAGCATGAAAAAAAATCAATTATTTCCACTATCGATGGGAGTTGGGAAATGCAGAGTCAGTCTTGGCGTTCCCGCTAACTTGGAGCATGTGCATGTAAATTTTGGTGCAAATCCGTTGAAAATTGCGGCCGTGCATTCGTCACACACACACACACACACACATATCCTGCCTTTTATAGATAGAGATACTGTTGAGAGATTATATTTGAGACTTCAACAATTGAGGTAGCTGGAATCTGTGCTATTGCCTGATAATAAAGTCGCTACTATTCACGATGAGGCCGTGCTAATCTTTGGAGCTAAAGAATACAATAGAAACTGCAGGAGAACGATTAGAATCCATTATAATATTTTATTCCACTAAATTTCCGTTCACTCGCCAGACATTTGTATTCAATTTATATTTCTTTTTGATGCTGTGTTCTTATTTAAATTGATACATGTGTGCTCCACTGATAAGACCTTTGCAAAGAGAATTTTATAATGAATTCATTATCTAAATAATGAGAAACTAAGCACAGAATTAGCAGATTTACAGCATCAAATAATATAGATATCTCTAAATTTGAGCAAAGAGGGAGTTTAATGATAAGAGGAAACTGCAATGAATCGTATACTTACAACCAGAACGAGACAACTATTCTGGGACACAATGAGAAAAAAGGATCTAGAGAATTTAACACTCACGAGACATGCTAAAAGGAAGAGAGCCAAGGGGGAAATGTGAGATATGTATTTTTATGCGTAACGCATATATTTTATATGCCTTTTGTTTCAATCACGGCGTGAGTACCTTTTATCTGACGATCCCTTCTTTCATCCCAACTTGAACCTACCTGAAGTAGATGCTTGTTTAACATATAACAAGGTAAAAAAGTTAAACTGTTCTATTCAGTCAGTCTCACAAGATGATCCACAATCAGTTTAAGTATCTCATTACATAAAATGTCTCTGGTTCTTTTACCAGAGACATATTTTTAAATTAGATTAATTAGCCACTCAGGCTCAAAGGGTGTGAAACAATTAGAAAGCAACCCCCCCCCCAAAAAAAAACAAAACAAACAAACTTAGTAACAAGAGCAATAGAAGGGTAATCAGGAGGACAGCAGATAACGATTGACATTGTATTTAAATGTTTGAAGATTAAAGTTAACTGCGATGCATGGAGCCGGAAGAGAGTTCCACAAGCGAAAGCGACAAGTGCGAGAAAATAAACTGTTAGCATAGAACTAACGGTTACATTTAGCCATTTCAATTACAAATTGATGAAACCTCGTTGTTAACCGGTACTGCGCTTAAATTCATCTGAAAAATAACCATGAAATTATTTATAGAAAAGACGTGGGTAAGCAAATTTACGGGGGAGTGACTGTAGCCGAGGCGCCAGATCAGTACCAATAATATTGCTGATTCTTCTTTGGATTTGATCAAGAATCTCCCAATATATAGCATGAGCAACACACCATATGTGGCATTAATATTCTATGAAGGGACGAATGGTAGCCTTATCGATAGACATTGGAGAGTGAAATTGAACAATGACACAATGAACCAATTTTATTAGCAGCTGACCTAGCAATGGGTTCAATATAATCTTTCCACTTCATGTCAGCTGAGAACGTTAGCCCGAGTAGACGTAACGAGCCAATCTCCTGGAGGTTAGCATCAGCCATGCTGATGGAAGGCAAAATCCAAAGAAGATGTCTCTAATGTTATCTTCAGTTACTTTCCACCGCCGTGACATGGCTTCCCTCTGTCTTTTCTATAAATATTTCCATGTTTTAATAAGCTCTACGCCGTGATGCCTCGACAGCATGAAATGAAATGTACTACTAGATTGGCAGTTAGGTCTTATCGTTTTATTCTTAAATTAGCTAGATATAACCGTAAGTTCTATTCTTATAATTTCGCTTCTCGTATTTCACACCTCCGGGGCTCTATTTCGCTTTCGTGCTTTCCTGCGACTGAGGCTGCATTTTTGAAGATTGTAAATCTTCAATAATGCAATGTCAATTTCAATCTTCTGTCTTTCTGAATCCTGCATTTTTATTGTACTTTCTCCTCACTAAAGTTTTCCTATCCTCATTCACTCCCAGTAACCACTTGCGTTGTAGTGGCATTATCGCCTTGTCCGAAGTTAAATGATAAAAATAATAAGGCAAACAGGTTGAGAGAATTAAAAACTCACAAGACATACTGAAGACAAAAGAACCAGAGAGAAACAACAAATTTGTGCGAATGGATGACAGAAACACAGACAAAGAGCGATGGTATATATTAAAAAATTGCTTAGAACAACAAGTTTGTAAAGAGCCATGATCGCTCTTATTCTGAAGGATTAGGGTCGTATAAATCATTGCTAAAAAAAGCCCATGAAACGTTTTGCAAAAAATGTTCTGGGCAAAGACTTCAGTAATATTTCTAGTTCTATCTGAAATACCAAAATGGAACGAACAAACGCAGATAAGTCCAGCGAGGCAATCAACCAAGGTCACATGAGAAAACGTTTATATTGTCGTTTCTATCGACTGGTGCCACAAGAGTAAATGGCAGAACAAAGACCACAGTGGGATGGCATTAGGTCGGTCAGGCTTTTTTGTTATTTAGTCAACCATAAAACAAGAGCTCACTATCAATGGCAACAGCAGCAAATCATAAATCGACATTCAGTATTATCTTCTCGGAAGAAAATTCTTGGAATTGTCATTATTATTATTATTTGTTTCAAAACTTTTTAAAATTAAGTGTGATTAACAGGGATTGTTATATGCCCTACCTATGAACACTAATGGGTATGTTCGCATCCCTCATAAATATGTTGGACACTTTTGTAAGTGAGGGCAATACGATGTCTATGTAGTCCAACACTAGCAGTGGTTTATCTACTTCACGCCGCTGTCGAGTATTGTATTTTGTGATGTTATAAAGATTAGCATTTCATTTACAACCTCTGTTTTGGTTATTCCTCATTCAGTAACCTTTTCTAGGTTACAACGCTATCTATCTATCTATCTATCTATCTATCTATCTATCTATCTATCTGTATGTATGTACATATATATATTACCGGTTATCTATCTATATATTACGCTGTTAATAATCTATCTATCTATCTATCTATCTATCTATCTATCTATCTATCTATCTATCTATCTATCTATCTGTTACTTATTTATCTGTCTGAAATCAAGAAGCCAGGTAACGATTGATTACTTTACAGAGCCTTCTTTTAATTTTGTAAAGAATCTTGAAATATAGAAGCAGTAAAACCAAAGCAGATATGATGAGTAATATTCAATACTCGTTCGAATGGTAGATTTATAAATTTGCATGATGGACACGAAACCCTTTCAGATATATAGAGTCACAGCCCGAGCTTTGCCGTTGTTATGTAAAGCTTGATAGACAAATTCAGTGATTGCTGTTTACTTATCAGCTGTATACCTGGCGAAACTGAAGTGATATTGTTTATTTGAAAGTAAGTGACGTAAGATGCTTAAGTAATTCGTAGTTGATTATAACTTCTAGTACTTTGCCAAAAGAGTTAAGAGTATAATAGGGCGATATTACGACGGGTCAGAAGTTACCCAGAGTTATTAAAAATAGGAACTACAGAAGAGGACACTTACAACATGGTGGAAAGTTTGGAATCTGCAAACCTTGTGGGGATTCAGTTTAGAAATGATAGCAGACATCGTGGACAGAGTTATGTGAATATTCGTCAGCAGAGATTCCTTTCTATCTATCTATTATACACCGTATCTATGAACACTAATGTGTATGTCCCAATCCTCACAAATATGTAGAAACTATTGAAAGTGGGGGTAATATGCTGTTTAAGTAGTCCACCGCTAGAAGTGGTTTCTCTTCTTCACGCCGCTGGCGAGTATTGTATTTTGTTGATGTTATAAAGATTACCATTTCATTTACAACCTACGTTTTGTTTATTACTCATTCAGTAACCCTTCCTAGGTTACAACACTATCTATCTATCTATCTATCTATCTATCTATCTATCTATCTATCTATCTATCTATCTATCTATCTATTATACACCGTACCGATGAACACTAATGGGTATATCCAAATTCTTGCAAATATGTGGACACTATTGTAAGAAGGAATAATATGCTGTCTAAGTAGTCCACCACTAGCAGTGGTTTACCTACTTCACGCCGCTGGCGAGTATTGTAATTTGTTGATGTTATAAAGTTTACCATTTCATTCCCAATCTCCGTTTTGGTTATTTCTCATTCAGTAACCCTTTCGAGGTTACAACAGGGACCTAACGATTAAAGAGGCGAAAAACAAAAACAGTGATCAGAGTTCAAATTTTATCGGAGACTGTTTATATTCCTTTCTCAGACATAACATTAGGAAAGGCCTGAATCCATGTTTCCCTCATGAGTTAAAGAACAAAGCAGTGTAGACTTTCTAACCTTTGTTACGTGCAGGATATATCCGAATTTAAATTCACTATCTCAAGACATGGCAACGTAGAGTTTGTCGACATTAAAAAACGAAAACTGCGGAGAGACATGATCGAGCACGTCCAGAATGAATATGAGATATTTAAAGAAAGAGGAAAATAACAAAGCTATGTACTTCAATATTTCAAAAATAGGTAACTTAATGTTCTTTATTTTCTTGAAAACTTCCTCGTTGCTCACATGTTACGTCCATGGTATTCTCATCATCCACCTGTAGAACCACGTCTCTCTCGATATAAATGATGTTCTTCATCTGTTCTTTTTAGTTTTCTATCTTTATTCTCAAGATATGGTCTTCTACATATCGGATTATAATAATAAGTCCTGGTAATTCTTCTCATTAGCTGTGGACCATCTCGCTGTATAGGTTAAATAGCTCCTGTGGGAAAATGCATGCTCTTTTTACATAGTGCATTCACTGAACCTGTTCTCGATTTTTTTTCACGCTGTTTGTTCCCAGTAAAATTTACGTTGATTAAAACGTTGATTAAAGTAATTAAAATCGATTAAAAACTGCAGCGGTGTCAGTGGAATGAAATTCGGTAAAAGGGCAGAAGTGAGGAGAAAAAAAGAAAGACTCGTTATAAGAGAGAGAATGGATAACAGAATCAAGAGAAGCATGATGCCATTAACCCTAGAACACTAACTATGGGTATATAGTACCCAGCGCAAATTTTCCTATTTTTAATTACATTTTTCAGTACCTGATTTTCTTACCTAAATAATATGTTTTTCAGTTCCTATTAATGTTAACTCAAAGTACAAAGTTTGAAGTGCCTGCTTGTAAAATATTTCAAATAAAGATTTATATATTTTTTTGATATTTTCAAAATCGGGTATGATATACCCATAGTTATTAGTGGTGTAACTTTAATTGATGGTTAGTGTTCTAGGGTTAAGAACTGCTACAACTATTTTTTTTAATAAACAAAAGTTACTCAATAAATCCGGAAGAAAATAGGGGGAAACAAGGAAGGACAATTTTAGAAGATTAGCGAAGATTTTCGAAACCAAACTTTAGAAATTTAATAAAAAGGGAAGAACTTGTGGTCAGTCTTACTAGTGATATACGGAGCACTCTTTTTAGGCTAGACAAGAGAAAGTTGATGGTTCGTTGTACACGGAAGTTAGTGACTCTATACACCAGAGACCAAACTGCTGGACTGTATTGTCAAGAGAAAAGAATCGAAGAGAACTCAGTCGAGGAATTGTATTCAAAGATTTTTTTTTTCAAAATGTACAAATAGAAAAGGTATAAAAAAGTACAGAAGCTACTCACAATGGTTGATCATGTGCTAAAAAGGACGACAGAGTCAAGAACGACGAGGAATGTCACAAAGGTAGAAAACACAAGAAGAGAAATGAAATGTTTTTGTTATTACAGCCGAGAACCAATGAATAAGGTCCAATTATGCCAAAATAAAAACAGGTAAAATCGAAAGAAAAAAAATGTTATCAATACCTGACATTTTGGAACGGGGTACTCTTAACAGACTATCACAGCTTGATATTTGCATCGACTAACAGTTAAACGACCTTTGAAACATCGGTTCTGATAATCGATGTTAAGCAACGCTGAGCCTGGTCAGATGAGTGACCGCTGAGAAATACCAGCTACTGTATTCTACGCGACAGGCCTAGCAAGCCGGCGATGGATAAAATCTCGTTACTTATGTATTTATTGTATCATTGTTTTTACTATTTTAATCCGAAGCAAGGTGATAATGCCACTAAGACGCAAGAGGTTAATGTGAGTGAAAGAAAATGAGTAGACCTTTTGAGACGGAACCAGAAACCCAATACTAAACAGTTATCAAATGAATCATCTAAAGGAAACATGTTTATGTCAAACATCTGTCCTGGGGATGACAATAACCTACATGCGATAGCAAGGCCTGTGATCGGAAGGTTTTGAGGAGCATGAAATTAATTACAGTTGATACCAGGTCTGCCTCGAATAGGGTGGTAGTACTTGTTCGGATGCCAACTATGGGCAAATAGTTAAAAGATAAACTGGTGACAAAACAACATGAAAGTTAAAAAAAAAAAATACATCTTTATAGTAAAAATACCAGAAATAAATTTTAATAGTAAAAAAATTCCTGGCGATACATTTTTGTAAAAAAAAAGGAAAGAAGATTAGCAGCAATGAATTTTGATTAAAAAAATACCAGCAATATATTTTTGTAAAAGAAATTACTAATGCTCGCAAGAAAATTTAATGTTGGTATTAAAAAACCTATAATCAGATGATATGCGACAAAACAAACTAACGTCCAATATGGCGGGTGAGCTATTTCGCTTGATTATATAAATATTGTCTTGACATTATCAGCAATTAAAACATGGACATCTAAACATTTGCGTAAAGCATCATTTGTAAGAAGGAAAGATTGTTCTTTAGTATTATGTTTCAGATTGTCTATTTTGTAATTTAAAGATAATTTTAACATAAGCCTCCATCATGAAAGAGGGACTTGGAAAACCTTTACCCAAAGTGGCGTCGTATGGAAATAATTTTCGTTGGTTTATATTAAGAGACGTCAATTACTGTTGATATATTAAAGATAATTTTAACATAAGCCGTTGTTATAAAAGTGGGAATTGTAAATTGTAACTAAAGTGACGGATTAGCGAACTTATTTCGTTTGCAATTATTTACAGGACATCAGTTACTGTTGATATTTTAATGATAATTTTAACATAATCCTCCACCATAAAAGTGGTGTTTGGAAAACCTTTATCTAAAGTGACGTCTTAGCGAACCAATTTCTGTTGCTAATATGACGAGACATGAATTACTGTTGATATGTTGAAGATAATTTTATCTTAAGCCTTCATCATAATCGTGGGATCTGTAAAAAACTTTACCTAAAGTGATGTCTTAGGAACCAAATTCCTCTGGCTAATATGACGAGACATCAATTACTCTCGATATTTTAAAGATAATTACAGCATGGCAGCAACGGTTGAGGTATTTTCGAAAGAAAGCAAAAAATGAAAATTGGACTTTGGGAACTTAAAAGGAATATATATATATCTTATTAATAACGAAACTCCCGGACGTGGACATTGGGAGAAAAGAACGATCGAAATCTTATTCTGAACCAGAAAAAAATCATGAAGCGAAACTCTATTAAACCAAAAATAGATAAATCTCCGACTGACATCAAATGTTTCATTTGCGGAAAATAAAAATGATGCTTGGGTACACTATATCATAAATGAATTCTTCAAGTTGGCTTCGAAAGAAAAGAGATTAGAGATAGTCATACACTAGGAATTATGGAAGAAGCTTTCTTACGGCTATGTAAACAAAGGATATCTGAAAAAATGTTTTGGAAAATTAAAAGAATAAGAAATAATGTCATTTCGAAATCCACACTATTCATCTCATTCAAGTGAGGTGCCCGGATCAGACAGAATTAAAGAAGGAAAAACGGACCAATCAACTTGTTGACATGGTTTTGACAGCGTCCGAAAGAGTGCAATAAATCGAAAAGGAAAAATTGGAAAAATATCAGAAAGGAAGAAACTTTAGAACATGGAGATTAAGGTCTTGCTCATAACAGTTGGCGCACTTGGAACGTTGCCAAAATCACTTGAATCAAGTTTAAAGGAATAATACTGACAAAAATTATGATTCATCAGGTTGAAGTCTGTCAGAAACTCATTCTCCAGAGGGAACCGTCAGATATTTGGCGGAAATATCCATATACTACTACTACTACTACTACTACTACTACTACTACTGGTAAAGTTAATATTAGTTGGTTCATCATGAAGAAACATTCGACATTCGTTTCCCGAGCAGCCAGTGCAGTCAAATGAAAAATGTGGTCTCCGAAAAGGAAAAGCCAAAAATAGACAGTAAAACAATTTCATGCACATTTCCTTGTACGCAAAAGGGAGAAAGAGAAAGACGTCTATTCAAACATGGGTATCAACAAAATAACGTTGGAAATTATGTCGGATAAGAAATCTATTGCTTTATTAGAAATTATTATACCCTTCGGATACAAAAAAAAAAAAAAAAAAAGAGCCGATATGGGCATTTGAGAAATCTTTAATAATAATAATAATAATAATATATACTATTTGCACCGGTAAAAATTCCAGAGTTTTTATAACACTGCTTTTTTTAGATTAAATTATGAACGTAGGTACGGTTTACTCTCCATCAAGATTGACGTCAGAAATAAATTACTTATACACGCTTCTTTGCAGTTGTAATTACTCATGTGAAAATACTTTTGACAGGAAGTTCTTAAACACCAGGTGGAGAAGAGGAGTAGTGTGAATGATAGAGTTAATTAGACAAAAATATTTACAACGAGTGCTTACACTTCTAAATATCCATTACACACACACACACACACACGCATATATATATATATATATATATATATATATATATATATATATATATATATAAAGGAAATAACAAAAATGACAAAAAAATAGCACTTCCATGCAGTAATCCATCAATGCGTTTTGTTTCAATAAAAGTTCTTGGGTGATGAGAATATACACGAATTATCATAACAAAACACAGACATGTCGTCACATTATCAATTCAAAATGATTTACATATATCCTTCCCTGCAATAAATCAATTAATCATTATACGATGTTAAGTAAAAAATTATTCGCACTTTCGCCATAAATTATCTTCAGGTTTGCCAAAATGCCTTCCGTACATCCATATGCATATAGTTGTTACTATTGTTGCCACGAGATCGAAGATTTCAGCTTGATCACGTCAGTTTTCTTCCTGTTGTTACAGTGTAAACATAGTCACTTCGCTTGCAGTGTGCACCAAGGAGGAACAATACACACACACACACACACACACACACACATATATATATACGAGCTACTTTCGCTAGTTCCCAGACTGCATGAATTTAAGCGTGCTACTAGGCTGGCATCACGATACCATGTTTTCACTATCGGAACGGTTAAATGTGGCCGTCTCTTCTACTCCAATAGCTTCATGACTCGCACCTCCCGACTGTGGAATTCGCTACCTATCACTTGTTTCCCTGATAGCTATAATCTCCAACTATTCAAATGTAATGTCAATCGACATCTCCAGATACACTGACCTATTCCCTGTCCTTCTCGTCATCCTTCACATAGAGATGACAGTCTGTTTCATGCTAGATGCAACCGTCAGGCCACATGTGCTATATTTCTTCATATATATATATATATATATATATATATATATATATATATATATATATATATATATATGTATAAAGAGTAAAGTGGATAAAAAATGGAAAATATTTATGACTCAACTTAAGACAATGATCCTCTTCATTGATATTTTATGATGTTAATAAACTGATTATTCATTTATTGGGTCTTGGTGTGGCGCATGATATCAGGATTTCTTAAAGAAAACTTTCATTTACTCTGTGTCAGTATTTATAAAAAACAATATTTCTAGGAAATAACTGTTTTTTTTTTCACGCAGAATTAATTGATTAAATAACAGTTTTGCAGCGAGCGTCTGTCGGATTTGCCGCGCTCGCGGGCGCTTGAGAAAGGACAAGTGTGTGTGTGCGTGTGTTTGTGCGCGTGAAGACGAAGATTGTGGATTTAATGGAAATGTCAGATAAAAGCGGATTTAATGGGAACGCCAGATAAAGATAAAAAAAAAAAATATTCATTTTGTTCGCCCGTTAACGTTGTTCCGTAAATCTTTCAAGACATGCAAAAAGCTGTTAGTGGATGGTGGTGGTGGTTGTAGAAGGGGGAAGACTTTGTGCGGCGAGAAGTGAAGACAGATTTGGCGTCTTGTGTTCTGCATATAGACTAGAACCTGGAGATGCACAGAAATGCCAAAGAAAAGTCTGTCAGAATTCATAAAAACAAACAAACAAAAGACAAAACAGAAAAAGACAATGCTTAAACCATGATCGAAGGCCAAATATGGTGCCTGCCAAGAAAATTAGCAATCGAAATTCTGTTTTTCTTTTTTCCTCGGCCCTCAAACACTGGTGAGAAAATGCAAGAATCTCAGTTCAGGAATAGTGCACGTCATATATGATTATTCTCGCTGGAAATTGATTATTTTGCGTTATTTTGATAAAAGACACGCATGAAATGACACTGATAACTTTATATTCAAATCCGAAAAAATGTGCGACGAAGGGAAGATAACTGATCCACTTTCCCTAGCGGGTGATTATGGCACCCATGTTTTAATTCTAGCACCCACCGCTGCGCCTTTGTTAAAGTTATACCACCCGCCCCAACAACACCGGAGATTAACTACCTTGAGATTAAAGTGCTTTCAAAGGATGATACAGTCCATAATGATAATCTAATGCTTCAAAGTCAAATACATCTTAAAATATTGAATGGGTCAATATATATATATATATATATATATATATATATATATATATATATGTGTTAGTTTTACAGTAATGTTCCCCCTGAACAAGGTTCGGGGGCTACTCGAGGTAGAGAGTTACGATAAGAGGTAGTTTATATGGATAGGAGGGGAAGATAACGGTTGACTCTAGACTTGAACAGGTTAAGATTGTAGCGTTATATATATTATTTAGGACATTTTTTTATGTTTATACATTCTTTTTATAGATACAAATATTTAAGTAAATGCTCTGTTTATAATAAACAGTATTAACAACATTCACCGGCTTGAATGTCCGAGAAATTGTCATAGAAAATATGCGTCCTCCGACAGGAATCGAACCTGTATCCTATACGGAACCGTCATATAGCCTGACGTGCCTTAACCGATTGGGCCACAGAGGATCGTTCAGTTAGCAAGGTCGATTTTACTGTTTTTAAACACAATTCTCTATGATTTTCTCTTATTCATTCATATCTGCTCAATGTAAACAAATGACGTCATACAATCTGAAATGGACAAAGTCCGACAATTATTTAAGACTTTTTATGTTTATACGTTCTTTTTATTGATACAAATATTTAAGTAAATGTTCTGTTTATAATAAGCAGTATTAAACAACATTTACCGACCTGAATGTGAAATTTTCATAGAAATATGCGTCCTCCGACAGGAATCGAACCTGTATCCTATACGGAACCGTCATATAGAATTGTGTTTAAAAAAATGTCTTAAATAATTGTCGGACTTTGTCCATTTCATAATGTATGTGTGTGCGTGTGTATATATA
This sequence comes from Acanthosepion lycidas, assembly GCA_963932145.1. Classification (NCBI taxonomy): domain Eukaryota; kingdom Metazoa; phylum Mollusca; class Cephalopoda; order Sepiida; family Sepiidae; genus Acanthosepion; species Acanthosepion lycidas. The sequence continues at coordinate 25,684,792 of OZ010577.1, read as the reverse complement.
TATATATATATATATATACATATATATATATGTGTCTGTTTAACTCCAACTTGAAAATTCTCACTAATATTCAAATATATGAAAGTTTTTAGCATATGAGATTAATATGTATCAAATAAAGTGAAAAAAGCTATGTTTAAGGAGAAAGAAACCAAAAGAAACAAAAAGAATAAATAAAAAGATCAAATAAAAAAACAATCAAAATCTCTAGGAGCGGTTACACTGTTGTTCTATAAGCCTACCATAGTAGAAATTATGGTAATAGCCCAGATGTTTGTTTGCTTGATTTTAGTATGGCGTCACTATAGTAGATGAGAATTATGAGAAAATACCTGAAACAGAGAGAGAGAGAAAAAAAAAAAAAAAAAAAAAAGATTCACGCTATAGTTTAAGTTAGGAAAATCCAAAGTTTCAAGGACATAATATTGAACTTTTATTTCTTTTCAGACTTGAAGTACCTGTTCTTGGTAGGAGGATTTGCCGAATCACCAATGCTGCAGCATTTTGTCCGACAAGAATTCGGAGATATCCTCAAAGTGATCATTCCACAAGGAGTTGGATTATCTATTTTGAAAGGTGAGGAAATAAATAACATAAACCTCGTATTAAAGCGTATGATTCGCTTACACACACACACACACACACACACACACACACACACACACACACACATACACACACACGCACACACACATGCACACACACACACTGATATATATATATATATATATATATATATATATATATATATATATATATACTGTATTAATTTTTTTCATTTTTCTACCTGTCTGAATTTTCGTTTTTATCCTTGGTCACGCCAGATTAAATAAAGAGATAAATGGGTGTAGGAAATTCGCTCGTCCAGGTTTTTTTATATTAAAAATTTCAACATTTTAATTCCTAAGAATAATAAATTAAATAAGTAAAGCATATTTATACATGTTAAATTAATTATTTGTATTTACTATCAAGAATTCAAAGCGTCAAAAAAACAAAAAGCATTAAAAATAGTCTTCATTTGAGTTAAAGTCTTTGAATAGTTGCGCCACAGAAAAAAATCTGTAGTTTAAAAAAAGACTTTTATTAGTCGGTCCACAGTAAAAAAAATGGCGGAGGAATAACTTTTGAGTAGTAGATCCACATTCAAAGCTATGATTGAGAAAAAATTTTTATGTAGTTGGTCCACAGTACAAATCTGTGTGTTAGAAATGACTTTGATCGTCAGCAAATATTCACTGACCGTCCCTGCTGTTTTTGTTGGAGATGATTCATCTGAAGTCGCCGACATATGTTTCTTTCAGCAGGCTCTGAGGTGGAGAAGGAAAAAGAGATGTTGTCATGTCTTTTCTTGTGTTTGAACGGCTTGAAGACCATTGCATCTTGATGAAAGTCGAAATCAATGGGATTTTATAACAAATCTTTACCGAAAGTAGGATCAAAAAAATTTACATTGGTCAAACACTTCATATGGTGATGTTGATTTATAACCAATAGACACTATAATTTAAACGGTGTGTATTGTATTCAGGACATTTTTGCTTGTTTGTAAATAAATGCCTATTATTTGATAGAAAATAAAGTTTGGGTCAGTTATAATATGGTACTAATCAGTAAAGGAAAATATGACAGTAGTAGCTGTAATTTTCCTTGTCCAGAAATATTTTTTCCGCCAGTGTTTGATTTTCGGAACTTAGCCATGGGTTCCAAATAAAAAAAATATAATCTATAAAATCTAGAATCTATTAGATATTTGTAGCACGCATTGCTGGAGTGAACAGAAACTGCTAGCTTAATTTTCTCTTACTTTAAAAAAATAATTTTTTCTCTCTTTTTTTATTTATGGTAACTAACTTTCTGATTGTTTAGAGTAATTAAAGGTATCGATGTGAAAATCTCTATATTAAACAACTTTAAAAAAAAAAATGACAACTTCAAAAAATTATCAGAGGTACGCAATTATCGAGGAACGCATTTGTCTCAGGACACAAATGTCCAGGGATGCAATTGTCTGGTACGCAATTGTCCGGGACGCAAATGTCCAGTACGCTACTGTCCGCCCACCGTAAGTTGTGGGGAGCCATGATCACCTACGTCCTGAAGGGCAATGCGGGACACTGAAGAAAACGAATCAATTTCTTATTGGAGAATTTCAAGTTTAATCAAGTATTTATACTATTAGGTTGGTGCAAAAATAATGTCGTTTTCTCACATAGTAACATATGTGAGGAAACGACATTATTTTTGCACCAACCTAATAACTTCCTATCAGATCGATCTATTGTGTCATGTGATAGGGAATTCAAAACGAATCGTAATGGATCCTGTCTTCGGCTTTTCTTCGGAGGTCGATGACTAAGAAGCCAACTTGCAAAAATAAATAAATAAATAAATAAATAAATAAATAAATAATAGCTGGACCCACGCCCAGTTTATTCTGTAGCAAGAAACCCAAATCCAAATAATTTGTGACCGCATCACCTTTGATATCAACAGACTTCTTAGATATTCTCGATAACAGTAAACTAAACCGAAGATAATAAGTCATTGTTTTCTGTCTGTTTGCAGAAGATAGTTAACATCTTCAGTGCCAATATTCCTTTTTTTATACTGACGTGTATGTAGAAAGGATAAAATAAGAGGTGTTTTCCAAAGACTAGCTTCATTGAAAAGTAGATGTTAACTATAGAAGTATGCAAAGGAAAAAAAGGCACTAATTTCAAAAAAGGCCGGCTTTACGAAATTATCTTAATTTTTTTAATATTATGACTTTTCAAGTCATTTTTTTACAGCAATTTTCACCCTGTACAAGGCCCGGGGCCACTCGAGGTAGAGAGTTACGTTAGGAAGCAGATTGTATAAATAGGTGAAAATAACGATTAACCCTAGACTCGAACAAGTTAAGATTGTAGTGATCCGGGAAATATCCTCTTCGGTGTCGGTTCTTGGGTTTGCGGGAAGAAGCTGTTCGAATAGAACTTATTTGTCACCAATGGAGCACGGAGGGAATGTCGGTAGTTTGCTACTATTTAAGTAGTATGGCGGGTCCTAGCCGTCAAGGTTATGTCTGGCGGAACCAAGGAGTGTAGTTGGTCTGAGAACTTTACGTGGAAGTGGCGATAGAGCCATATCCCGCCTGTGAAAGAAACGTTGGTGGGTGAAAAATAATTCGTCACCCCGCCACCAGGGCTCGGAAACGCTTTTTGACTCTATCGAGTCTGGAAAACGCGATCTGTGTTGTTTCCAACCATATATGGCAGCAGTCCTCCATCTTAGGCCCAATCTCGCGCTTGTAAAGGTAGAGTATAGCACGTGCAGTCAGGTACTTACTGGAGCAGTACGAGGAGCCAACTATTTTAATTGTATCTTTAGCGATGGCTTGTATGTACGAGTTCCACTTGAGGTTGGGTGTGAGTTTGAGGCCCAATAGGTTTTCAAGGCACGGTGCCTATCGAATGAGACATTCGTTCATCGTGACTGGCGGCAGTTCGGGGTCCGATCGGCGATTATGGCTCTCTGCAGATTTATTTTCTTTATTATGGGTGAATATGATATCTAAATTTCTATATATCAGAACATTGTTAGGTAACTGAATAACAAAGTGGAAAAAAAATCTGTGTAACGCGTTTCGACCTGTAGAAGGACTTCATCAAACTAAAGTAACAACTTTTTGAGCAGATCTTCTGTTCTCACAATGTTGGATGCGTAAAGACCAAAAGCAATTAAAAAAAAAAAAAAAAGTAGAGAAACTGAATGAGATCAGTTAAATTGTCCATCTAGACACGTCTGATGAAAAAATAATTTTTTAATTCAGTGTTTCCGCATCTTCAATGTTTTCCCTCGTTACATAATTACAACCGACACTTGTGCTTATATCTCCCCATCCTATATATATATATATATATATATATATATATATATATATATATATATATATATATATATATATATATATATATATATATATATTAACATGGTTAATTTACTGTATTTGAACTTCAATCTTCTATGAATCTCTCACGTACATTCATATCTGTTTATGGCGTATCAAATGTAAATAAATGACGTCACACTTTATGAAATGAACAAAGTCTGACAATTATTTAAAGACATTTCTATGTTTATACATTCTTTTTATAGATACAAATATTTCAGTAAATTCTCTGTTTATAATAAACAGTATTAAACAACATTTACCGGCCTGAATGTCTGAGAAATTTTCACAGAAAATATTCGTCCTCCGACAGGATTCGAGCCTGTGTCCTATACGGAACCGCCATTTTTTTTCTGTGAAATTTTCTCGGATATTCAGGCCGGTAAATGTTGTTTAATACTGTTTATTATAAACAGAGAATTTACTGAAATATTTGTATCTATAAGAAGAATGTATAAACATAAAAATGTCTTAAAATAATTGTCAGACTTGTCCATTTCAGTATATATATATATATATATATATATATATATATATATATATATATATATATATATATATATATATATATATATATATATATATATAATTCAATCAATGAAAACATCACCTTAGTCTGATGAAGTTCTCGACTTTTCCACTTTATCATTCAATTTCTTTATTATGTTTGAATTGCCATGACCACTTGGGAAAGCTAGCGGAATTCCCTCTTGTCTTCTTGAACGTATCGTAGTCAGAGTAGTTCTTGTTCTAGACTGGTTGCAACCAAGGCTAGAGATTCCATTTTATTCTGTTATTTCACAAACACGTTCATCTCGTTGTTTGACGCTCAATATATTGAGAGGAGATCCGAGTGTAACCAGATTAAGAATTTATTCTTAATACCTGATAATCTCACCGATAATCCTTGGCGGCAAAAACTGATTCACGTTACTTACATGACGTACATAATTTGTAAGTATCTTTATTCAAACAAGCTATATTAAAAATGCATGAACCTTTATTCAAAATGATGTACCTTTCTATGAGCTGGAAATTTAACGTTCTGTGTTCGAATCTCAGTATCATCGATTTGGGAAAGAGGTGACATCTTGATAATATAGACCTGAGATAATCCAAACCCTGTTGGAAAGTGCCTGAAAACCATACTACGGGTTAACCGAAGCTTGTTAGTGAAATTGAGTGTACGAAGCTTCATGAAGTCACAAATCATCGTGACTGAGGATTTGAGAGGGGGACTTATTGGCAACTCTCTTTCAGATTACTGTGTGTAACTTATACCCGCTCAGTATAGTTACAGTAAAAATCACGAGTGTGATTTTCAGGTGTTGAAGAAAGATAAATCTGTCTGAGAAGGTGTCTGCAGCAGGGACTAGCTATCTACCGCCTCTATCTACCGTGGTCAAACATGTATCTTCCTTCAAAGAATAGTTATTACAATCCAAATGAATTAAACATCGGGCACCTGATAAACAGTAATCTAGTTTTTCGGTTGTCCAATCAGGATTAATACGTTCAACAGTTTGATTGCAAAGATTATAATAAACCGATTGTAAAAAAAAATCAATCTTCATGTGATTAGTGTAACAGATTATCGGCAAGGAAAATGGATATCAACAGGCTGAGTTTAAATGACACTTAAGTCAGTTGTTTTTCCTTTCAGGAATGTCATACGCCTATTTTTCTCTACCTATATGGGTTAAGACTGGGTTCCCTAGCCTTGAATGGCAGCCAGTCTAAGAGAAAGATAACGGATGTCAAAACCAAGATATGACTATTAAAAGATATTAACGAAAGTTGTGGAGAGACATGATCGTCCACCTCATGAATGAAGATGGTATTAAAAAGAAACCATGCAGTCGGGACTTAAAATGTGATTATATTGATAAAACTAATGCACCTGAATATAGCACATATACAAATCTAATTAGAAAAATCCAGGATATCAGTTGGAGATCCCATGCAAAGCTTAACACAATTTACGGAAAACTGAGACCAATCTGTCTTAGGCTCAAACAAAAGCGATTACAGTTTGCCGGCCACTGCCACCGAGTGAACGGGGAGGTCGTCTCATCTATGGCATTCTACTGGAGGTCTCTTCTCGCGAAAGATGACTTTCTCAGACACCATGGCTCGGAACTCGGTGTTGGACATTGGGGATCTGGAGACGGTAATGTAGGACAGAGTAGTGTAAAAAGCGATTGTTAATGGAGTTCCGACCAACCACTGGGTGGTCGAAGGATGATGGATGCGTCCGAAAAAGAGATACTACCTTCAAAATAATTTTCTTTAATATTTAGCAAGTGGCAAGTCGAATTTTCATGAAAAATCAAGTGTGACACTATGATTTGGACACTCACACAGAAGTGGGTGATGTGTGATTTTACTTCGTTTCCAAGTGTTTCGTGTTTTATGACCAGAGATAAAGTCTGTGACCTGGGGTCTCCGAAGCGGCCACCCACTTGACCAAAGAGAATAGAATAGTAGTGAAATAAATGAACATCTTTGGGAACAAGTGACAACAAAACCGGCTATTGAGGATTTCTAGTCACAGGCTTAGCTGGGATTGATATATTAACAGACTATACTTAGAGTTAGTTGCTGCTCGTTAGAATTACTAGCCGTGCAATGTGATATTGAGACGGGCGGAGTGTGGTCCAAGAAAGAGTTGAGGAAAAAAGTGATTTGTTAGTCTGATAATTCGGAATTGGCAGAAGAGGTCCCAAGTGTCACCTACCTGCTCGTTTAAACTGTGCAAGAGAATCTTCCAATTAAACATCTAAACATTAGGTTGGTGCAAAAATAATGACGTAATGATGTCGTTTTTTGACGTTAAAAATACGTCAAAAAACGACATTATTACGTCATTATTTTTGCACCAACCTAATATATTGAAAACAAGATTCGAGTCGTTATTTCTTGCCGTGGCGGTTGTTGTTTTTCAGTTTTCTCTTCTTGATGAATGTGTAGTGGCCCATTCCAAGTTTTTGTTGCACACTAATATCAAAAGGAATAGAGATGCAACATGTATCTTTGTTTTGTTTCCGGTCATTGAAAAAGCGGGAGAGGAGCCCGCTGCATGTTTCCACAAATAGCTTTCTGAATACTTCTGTCAAGTAACTACAAAGAGTTTCTGGTTTTAGTTAAAATATATGCGTGAATTACAAGAATATGATCATAAAGACTGTCTTTGATGCGGTAGAAACATATGCAAAAACTTCTAGTTCAATGATTGGAATGACTGTCTTCAATATGAACTGTGTGTGCCAAATTCTCCAAGCCCTCCTTCCTCAATATATATTTCAGAAATTTCAGCTCTTTCTTATTCTAAGTACGGGTGTTCTTTTTGTTACCATTCTGCTTAAAATTTCCTCGATGCACACATGTTCCGCCCATGGTATTATCAGCATCCTTCTGTAGAACCGTATCAAGTCTCCTGTTCTATGAGGAAATTGTCCAGCATTGATAGAAATATAGGAAGCTTGATATTAAATAACATTACATACATTTTTATTTGTTTGTTTATTTATTTTGAGAAAATGATCAAAAATTATTTAAAAATATAGAGAAAATAAATTGAAACCAATTTTACATATTTTAACTTTTGAAACTTAAAATTCAAGTTGAATTTTTCAAAATAAAATCTTTTTCTTTGTTTTTATCTATCATAAAAACCCAAAATGAACACTCAAGACAATAGATAACAAGAAAATTAAGAACTAAATAATATGTCTAATATTTTGAGATGTTATCATTTTCTGCAGATAAAGCTGAATGCTTCGCCAGTAAACTCTCCTCTAAATCTACTCTTGACTCAGCCGGTGTACACCTGCCTAACTTTCCACTTAGAACTGAATCTCTGTTGAGTGATATATATATATATATATATATATATATATATATATATATATATATAATTATTTATTTAAAAAAAATTATAATATAAATATGTTATAAAATCGCTACAAAAATAGCCATTTTGTTTCGACACCCTCGGTGTCTTATCAAGTTGATGATGTTGAATGTAAAATAAATGGTTTTAAAAGTTTCAAATTAATTAGCAATCTTTCGCAAAGGGAAAACGTTGTTAAAAAAAGCTAGATTGACCAATCAAAATACAAGTATAGGAAAATTCAAAAAGCTCGACAACGAATTCATGTTATAATAGCTATTAAGATGTTTAAAATATGGGTAATATTAAAAAAGAATTTATTCTAACCAATAATTACTAAATTATATGATAAAATTTAATATTAAAATTAAAAACTGCTAATTTCAAAATCGAAATTTAATCGCTATTAAGTTTACAACTATAAAATTACTGAGGAGAAAAGAAGAAATATATATGTTATTCAATTTATTTCTTCATTGAAGTTACTTTACTTTTGAGATATATATATATATATATATATATATCCATGGTTTCTGCTGTCATTTATAACCTTGATCCACAAATACTTCCACATCATGTAACCCCATGCGTTTGAGTGGCTTTACTGCCTTTCTTGTGGTGAAACCAATTACAAAAATTATTGTCCGATGGGTAAATATTGAAAGAACGAATTATGTTATCTTCCTAATATCTTCACCCAATTAGACATATTTCTAAAGGATATTAGAATAATTCAGAATTTATACTGGCAGTAAACTGCCTGCATATACATAGACAAATGAACTCGGTAAATATGTATATAGTGGAGTAATGGATCGCGGTTTGGATTGAGGAATTGGAGAGCCGCGTTCGAATTCCAGTCGAACCCATTACATTCACTTAAGTGCTAATACCCTTGGGAAAGCTATGAATTCTCTTTTCTCCCCTTAGTTATGGGTAAATAGCAGGACAAACCGGATTTTATAGCCTTGGAATACAACTGGTCTACCACAGAATGGCAACCTACTACGGGAAAAAAATCTGCTTCGTCCGTCATTTTAGAAAGATACATGATTGCCTAAGCATGTATCACTGTATTAACTGACCAAAATATGCAAAAATAGAAAGGATGTAAGACAATGATGTATCTTCTCACCGGACTTATTCAACCTATTTAGTGAGGTGAGAGAAATAGAAGACCTATTGGGATTCATTATTGGCTGGTACAATCTCAACAACAGAAGATATGCAGATGACACAGTGATGATAGCAAACACAGAAAGGTAACTACAAGAACTCGTACAGAAGGCTGTAAAGGAAAGCGAGAAGAAAGGACTAATTATCAATTTCAAAAAGACAGAATGCACGATTGTTAGCAAAAGGAACAGCCCGACATTTAAATTACAAATTGGAGATACCAAAATCAAACAGCAGTTATAAATATTTGGAAGTGTTTAAAGGAAGGTGAAAAGTGCGGCACTGAAATCCGAAGGCACATCGGTATAGCGAAAGATGCCTTCCAAATGCTAAGCAAAGTATTAGGAAACAGAAACATTTCGTTAGAAACAAAGAAAAGAGTACTAAACACTTATTTAAGATCAGTTCTCTTATATGGCAGTGAATTCTGGATAATCTCACAAATGGAGAATAGACTTGAGCCAACAGAGATGTGGTTCTACAGAAGGATGCTGAGAATACCATGGACTGAAGATGTGAGTAACAACGAAGTTTTAGAGGAAGATTAAACAAAAAGGAGACATACATAACATCAATAAGAGGCAGTTGAAATTTCTAGAGCACATAATAAGGAAAGAGGGTTTGGAAAATTTGATTGATAGATTGAATAGTTTTCTACGGCTTATCAACTCTTTTCAGGTTATTTAAAGCCAGAAAATATTTTTAGACTGGGATGCGCAATAATTGTTTGTGATACAATTCTTACTAATTAACCCTTTAGCTGAGGGGCGATGATGTGGATTCATGCCTTTCCCAAGGTTATTTACACGTAAGTGAATATAACGAACTTGACTGGAATTCGAACTCGGCTCTTCAATTTTCAATTTTGAGCCATTATCCATTACACCATCGGCACATCTAAGATTACAGCAACTGGTATCCCCAAGCTGTCACCCTTCTAAGTACTGACCAAACACAGCGTTGCATAGCTTCAGTGATACTACGGGAACCAGTGTTTCAACATGATTCGACTCAAGCTGGAAAGTTTGATACTTCAAGGCAAGAGGGACAGAGGAAAAACAACGGGTAAGCTGCCCAGAGAGCTTGGGTAAATGGATGGCAGAGCGGGGTTTGGGAGAGGTAACAAAAAGGACAACATTTATTTAGAGCTATAAAAGACAGGGAATTGAGAAATTGAAAGGACACAGCTCAGAAAAGAAGTTCTCGTCAAATGCGAGATTATCTACGGGATTTGTTAATCAAAACCAAGCCAGTATCGAGAATGAATAAGAAACTGAACAATTCGATGTAATGAATGTCACTGTTCAGTGGAGCACGAATAAAAATGAATGAGATATAACATATTCCGGTAACGTACGAACACAATTCGACTCGGCTGAATTTACTTGTACCACCCAAAATACAGTGCTGTTTGATAAAAGTGACTCACCTGATTTTTTTCACTAAATGTTCTCTTCTCCGACGAAACGAAAGTTGAGCTAAATTCAAAGAATAAGCGATCTAAAATCCGAAGAAGAAGCTTTGAAAGCTCTTTGAATTTAGCAGCAAGTACTGTTATGCATCAGTTCAGTACAATGTTCTGTGGATGCTTTTCTTTTCATGGAACTGGTTTCTTAAAACATATTGAAAAGACCCTCATGAGTGAGCAGTACGAGAGTATTTTAGTCTTGTCAGCTACCTTCTGCTGAAAGGGTGCAAATCGACCCCACCAAGCTCATTTTTATACAGGATAATGCTCCCTGTCACAAATCAAAATTGATGAAGGAATACTTTGATGAAAAGCAGGTGAGTGTTATGACATGACTGCCCCAATCTCCTGACCTCAACCCCATAGAAAAATTATGGAGCATTATAGAGTACAGGCTCTCGAGAAAGCAGTTGAGCAACAAAGGATTTGATTGTGAATTTCATATCCGAATAGAATTCAATGCTTGAAGATGAGATTTGCCAGAACCTAATCAAGTCAATGCCAAAAAGGGTTGAAAAGGTTATTCAAAATAAAGGAGGACCCATAGATTATGAAATATTTCGAACTATATTAACTATTATATATAAATTATAACTCTATTATTCTTTATTTAAAGCTGTTCGGTTATGTTTCTATTGATTACTAGTTGCAGGAAATAAGTGAGTCACTTTTTTTCATAGAGTTTTCCCCTAAATCTCATTTATATTCAAAATTATAATTATTAATACAATACCTTAGAGTGAGTAAACTTTTTTACTAGGTGGTCGGGAAGGGATTTCTATATTAGTAAGATTAAAAATTAGTTTGACCCCAAAGACAATAGGCGAAAAAAATTTAAGTAAAAAAAATCAGGTGAGTCACTTTTATCGAACAGCACTGTATATCTAATCTCGAATGTTAGCACTTACGGGACAAAAATATAATATAATTCGGACATATAAAAATGGTTAGCTTCTCGTTTCGGACTATACCCATTTGATAGGGTGGTTAGCTAATCCCTTTTGCGGACGTTTGATCAGGAATATCTGTGTTCTCCAACGCTTACCAAGACAATATGTCGTTTATGCTGCAAACATGCTGAGAAGACTTTACAATTTCTGGCAATTTCTTGAAGAGAGCGCATAATCTGGCGTGATGAACAGATTTTAAACAAGACTAGCATGCTCATACCCTCGGTTACGATTACGATGAAGCACAAAAATCTATGACTACAGTTCTATCTACGCAATTTTCCTCAAAACCGTGTCAACTTGTGTTAATGTGTTCATCCACTCCCCAACAGTACTAACACCGGGGTCGTCTCTCCAGGCATATATGATCACGGAGTCAAGTGACAAATTGACTATGGTGAGATTCGAACCCGAATCTCGCCATCAGAAGTTAACGTTCTAAACACTCGATTCAATCATAAGCGGCTAGGATTCATCAGTTAACGATGAACTGTAAAAAGTTCCCTTCCGTCGATTGGTAATGATAATAATAGCCGTTTCCTTATAAGGAAACATTTGACATTCTTTGATCGAGCAAAAAATATACAGTGATAATTTTGATTGAAGTTTATAAAATCTTTCAGGAAAACAGTTTCCTAAAGTCCAGTAACTGTTATCGCTCTTTCCATTATTGATGGGGCTTCCTTTCTAACCTTTTGTTTGATGTAGAGTGGAATGTCGACATCTTGATTATATCATTATTTTCTCTTCTAGTTACATGTGCTATCCATTTTAGTTGTTGCTGTTGTTGGAAGTCTTCAAGTAATGTGGATTCTGTTATTTGGCACAGTTCTTCGTTTGTGATTCTATAGCATCAGTTCACAAGGTTCGAAGAGGAATGGTCCTTGCTGAAATCTCAAAGCTATTTTAATTACTGATCTGAGAAGGCGATTGTGTTAAATATAGTCGAGTTGAAATAAAATTCATAAATTGATTTTTCATGGTTAGGTAATGACTGTTAAATAATAGTCTAACAAACTAACTAGCTTTTAGAGAATTGTATTCTCTGACTTCCTCATTTTGACCTTTGAGGTCAGATACGAGAAAACAGAAGAAGTCGTTTTTGATTGGTTAAAACTAGCGTAGGAATTTTAGAGAGATAGAAAGGGATTTAAGGGAGTTAAGGTTTTATACGCCAAAAATTTAAACGTGTTATTTCGTGTCAAGGAACTTGCTCCTCAGTGGGATGATAGAGCGACATGCCACACCCCCTACCTAGTTAAAATGTACACACCGACGTGTTTAATAAAATAGATAAGTTTAAAATCTCTTTTGCTGAAGTTCTCAGCAACCGGGAGAAGACAAGCGAGAGAAGATAGAACATTATGAAATCGACCCCGTCAACCAAGATCTCCTCAAAACAAGGGTTGACAAGAGCTATGCAAAAATTGTATACATCTGACTGGTTAGATATTTAAATAAACGAGCTGGGCGCCATGTATGACAGCAATATGAATGCTTCGATCTGACGAAGCTCTTTATGAACATAACTTTTTTATGTGAATGTTTTGTATTTGTAGCAATTTGCGGTATTGTATGAAACTACCCATAGATCAGTCTATATTACATTCAATTTCCTTATATCCTAAAGAAATCATATCAATAAAAATATTAGGAAATTAAATCGTTTTATGCATGAAGGGGTAGTGAATTGAATGCGATCATGTGTGGATAGGCGTGTATGTTTGGCGATGTTTGTAGTAGTGAGTAGTACTGACTAGGGCAACCTTTTTCGAGCAGTAACTTGTATGAGATATGGCTTATCACAAGCTTCATTACTAAAGAAATTCAAAGCAATTTTTCTTTGAAGATTCCTCAGCCACTTTCACTACGGAGGACCATAAAAGTAATCATCAACCTTAAAACTAGAGAAAAAGTGATTTTTTCGTTGGAGAAAATATTTTTCTCGGATTAAAAAATTGAAGTTTTGATATATTATCACTCAAGACCGTTTCTTTAATACACGTAGCATTTTTATGATTTGTTTCTAATTTATTCATTTGACTATGATAAAAAATACATTTTAAAGGAAGAAATAAAATTTATTCTCTATAGAAAATAATTATTAAGCACGTTTCATTTTTCTAAAGCAAAAGATGTTGATCTTCCTTAGTGAAAATCGTTAATTGTTTAAAATGATGAAAGCGTTAACAACATGCAAGAAGAATTGTACTTAATCATTGTTTATATATGTGGTTATATACGTGAGAGCATAGTTTATGGTTTGCCTTACGGCATATCAACCTCAATGGGTTATTTAATATTATTAAACGATTTTTAGATAGGTTCGTATGAATAGAATACATATTCTTTGTAAGAAATCAGTTTGTAGATCAGGGTTTGGGTTTATTTTGTTTTACGGCTTATCAACCTCAATGGGATATTTAATTTTATTTAAAGATTTTTTTGGATAGGTTCGTATGAATAGAATACGTATTCTTTGTAAGAAATCAGTTTGTAGATCAGGGTTTTGGTTTATTTTGTTTTACGGCATATCAACCTCAATGGGATATTTAATTTTATTTAAAGATTTTTTTGGATAGGTTCGTATGAATAGAATACGTATTCTTTGTAAGAAATCAGTTTGCAGATCAGGTTTCCTTGACGCGTTTTTGTAAACAGATCACCTGTATCGCTGGTAATAATGTTATTTTTTCAAAAATGTATTGCTGGTAATTTTTATTTAAAAAAATCTGTTGCTGGTAATATATTTAAAAAAAATCTATTGCTGGTAATATATATATTTTTTTGAAAATACCATTGTTGGTATTTCTGCTATAAAAATCCATTACCACACCTTCATGGTTCTCTGAGCCCAGTAAGGAGGCGAATTCCTGCTCATAGATGCGATCCTAACAACCCAGGTTAGGGTGGACCTAGAAACAACAGGAAACAAGATGTGTTTCCACGCACCTCGAAATCTCCCGATAAGAGACATTGCTGCCGAATGTAGTTTATCGTCATACCCAGGACGCCAGAGGGTGTGAGTGAACAAGTAAGAAGGAAACAAAATTTTGTTAAACTATATTTCCCTCATGAAATTATGTGTGTCATTCATAAAGTCAAAACAGACTGAATACGACTCGCGGGCCGCATTTTATCTATGACTAGTATGTATGCATGTACGTCTGCGCATACGAGCGCACAGGAACCACTGAAAACAATATCTAAAATAGCACTGGCAGAACCTTAACGTGTTTATGAAAATCTTACTTATAAATTTATTCAGTAACTTCGAAGGGATGAATATTTTAGCTCATCGAAATATTAAAAAAAGAATAAAGATTTACATTAACTCTTATTTTTATATATATAAAAAAGAAGTTTTACTTTGATGTTTCTCGGGGTTACTTTTTATTATATATTCGGTTAATACATGTGAAATTCAATGCATTGGTAAACACATATTATTGTTTCTTATTTTGCATCATGACTAGATTGTAGAACAATGAAATGATAATGTATATCGATTATCGATAAGGTTTATAAAGTAACTCGAATCCAGTTAAATAGCCATTGATAACGCAAGTAGCTTGTTATCATTAACCGAAAGATCGAGGAGTAATTCAAAAACATATTTTACTTGAAATACTGAGAATGAGCAAGGGGAATCGGAAAACTAGAAAAAGGATATTTTCTCCAAAGGGAAATGGCGTTATATAATCTTTCCAGAATAATGTCTGTGTAAAACAAAGTCTAAATCTTATCGCAGATTGACATGCCAAGTGTTCAATAAAATATTAATGTTTCAGGTCATGGGTCATCAGTCGGCCGAAAATCCATTTTTTGACGCCAGGGATGAATGAGAATATCGTGTTTTTATTTGTCTCGTCTAACAATATAATTTTAAAGATAAGAGATCAGAAAGAGATTTGTTATTCATGGCGGAAGAATATAGAACAATAATCACCCAATTTGGCCGTTTAAATTGTTCGTCAGAAAAACATAAAAAAGAGTGCTGACCTGTTATCTAATAACAAGCTTCCTATATGGCTGTCATTGCTGGACAAATTCCTCATGGAAGAAGAGACTTGATGCAATTCTACAGAAGGATGTCGAGAATACCATGGGCGGAACATGTAAGCAACGAGGAAGTTTTAAACCGAATGGGAACAAAAAGAACACTTGTATTTAGAATAAGAAAATGTTGATATTTCTGAGATACATAATGAGGAAGGAAGTCTTGGAGAACTTAGTACCCACAGGTCATCTTAAAGACAAAAAGAATAGAAGGAAAAGTCTACTAATTTACCTAACGTTCTTATGTAAGTGTCTGGTAAGGGGACAAATATTGCTTCGAGCTATCATGGATAGGAAGTTGTGGCGAGCCATGATCACACACAATGGTTCATAAAAGAAGCATAATCTGTTATCCTGACATCCATTTAATATTTTAATTTGGTTTAATGTAACAAAAATTATTTAGATATTTAAATTGATGTTTCAATAGCGTAATTTTCGTTTGGCAAAAGGCGTAATTTAAGGGAACATAGCAGAGAAAATTGCCCGCCTTGAAAATCATTTTAAGTTTTGGCATTCACCTGTTCTCAAACTCTGACTACGAAAGTCGGCTTCAGTATACACAAATTGACTTTCAAGAATGTGGAATTTATAAGTTCTAAACACTTCAAATAACTCAGTGTTTCGATCAGTCATAACAAATTTAGTATCTAAGACAAGGAAATTGAACCCGGGTCAGATTGCGCTAAGGGACACGCTATTTTGGTCGCCGCTAGCTGCTACAAAATCAAAATATTAATCTCAGAACGAGGTATGTTCTTAAATAACCTTGTCAGCTCTAGACTCTCATATAAATGTCATGCATTGCATGCAGCTCGTTCAGAAATATGTAAACACTGCCATAAATACGGTGCGATGGATAAATTGTCGTCTAGATTACGTAAAATCGAAAATAACACTGATGTTTCATTTTAATAGATATATTTACCCAAATTACATAAAAATATCTTGAAATACTAAAGAATAAATTTATTCAATAAAATCTCTATTGGCTTCAACCATGGCCTGCAGACGACTTCGGAAACTCCTGCAACTCGTGTGGACGATCCCCTTCTTTAAGTTGGTGAATGCTGCCCTAATCTTTGCCTTCAGTTCATATTTGGTGTTACAAAGAGTTATGTTGGTATCTCTCTCTCAACTGCGTCCCTCACATAATAATCTAGAAGATTGCAGTCTGGGGAGTTAGGTGACCAGATATAAGGGGTGATGCAGTCGCAGAAATTGCCTGACAGCCATTATCGGGTTCTCCTGCTTGTGTCGCATGGCTCAGAGTCCTGCTTCCAGACATAGGTTCTTCGAGCAGCCACCTTCTTGACCCAAGGCAACCCTAATTCCTCAAGACATTTGATGTAAGCCTTCGTGTTGAGTCTGAGTCTCTGTGGTAAGATAAACGGAGGCATAACATCACCATCGCTAGTGATTACGCCAAACACCTTCGTAATTACCATCAAATTCTTTTCAAATCTTCTGCATTGTCTTCAGATTGACACCCAAATGTTCGTCTTGAAACTTCCGGCGCTAAATAGTATAGCATGTCGTTTCCAAATTTTTGTCGGCGTGAATTGCGGCATGATGTTCTTTTTCTCAAAGACGGTACCCAAAATGACCCTACTATACTGTGCAGTCGACAAAATAAAAACAAATAATATAAAATGGCGACAATTTACTCATCGCACTCTGTTCAACCCTTTTACCCAGATCAATGATTAAAAATGACTTCAAGCGAATGAATCATCTAAGTCTTAAAGACGAAAACCATTCATTAAATCTTATAGACTGGCACCACACACGAAATTTTACCGAATTACAAAATCAACGTCACTTGAAGACTTCCAAGATCAGCAAAAACTAAAATGGTTAGCACATGTAACTAGAAGGAAAATGATGATATTATTGTTGTGGTAAACTCTCTTACAGTATAATGAACTCTTCCTTCTCTCATAAATACAAACTGCGAGAGTCGGACGGGAGCGCAGAGGGTGAAGTCGAGTGGAGTAGTAGATGCAGTGCTAATCTACTTATTACTAACACTATTGTTTTGTGTATATCTTCAATATACTTTTTCAACCTACCTTCGTCTTCCGTGTCTTTCTTTCTGGCCCCTAAACATACCACAACAATTATAAAGATGAATTTACAAATTACTTCAAACAAAAGGTCTCGATGTACTTCACCGTCAATACTAGAAAGAGCGATAACAGCTTGAGATGCTTATTTTTTTGAAAAACTGTTTTAAGAGAAAGATTTTATAAATGTAATCGGAAAGAAAGACTAACTGTTCGGACAATAGAATTCCGTATGTTTCCTCTATGGAAACGGTTATTCTCACCATTATTATTATTATTTAAAATAATTACAGTTGTTTCACGTATCCGCGGTTTCACTTTCTGCGTTTCATTTACACGTTGATTATCTGTCATATCTCGTTCAGTACCACAATTTTGCTTGTCGGTTGCTTGACCATAACCAGACGGATATGCTGACTCGGGTCTAAAGTACATGGCGTTAATAAGTAGGACTAATGAGGGAACCTGATGGCCGGGTGTCAAGAGGGTTGTTTTTAAAAAAAATTAATTGAGTGACGAAGCAGCTAAAGTGACTTGGGAGTCACATCTAGATACATGGGAACATCTTCAATCGGAGACCGTTTGTACTTAATGAGTTACCCGACCTGAAGGCATTTCTAACTGGGCCTCACTTGGAAGCTTATGCGTTGCTTCTATTTTAAAAAGAAATGATTTTATTATGTTGGTTTGCGCGAGATTGCTGGAATTTAAATCTCCATTGTAAACCACCACCAAGAAGAAGAAGAAGAAGAAAGAGGAGGAGGAAGAAGAACAGCATAAGAATAAGAATAAGCAGTAGTATTATCAGCAGCAGTAGCATCAGCAGCAGCAGCATCTTGTGGAAAGGCATAAAATGTGAGGCAGATGTAGTTGGAAACCCATACAATATAACCAGTTAAAAACATGAAAGAAAAAAGAAATGGCTGATCCTCCAAACATTTTTCCTGTCTGGTTCATCGATCAGATTAATATTTTTTTAAATATCTCATAGCTATATAGCTTGCATCTAAATTATTATTTAGTTTTTCTGCAATAATAATAATAATAATAAATTTACAATTCTATATATTCATTTAATTTTTTTCATTAACTGCTTAACATTTGTAGACAAGCGTCAGCGTAAAGATCTCCTGTTACCGTCAACCCTAAGTTGGCGGCAAGGGATTTTGAAGTGTGTCGTTCATGCAACCGGATTAGACACAGCGTTTCGGGAGAAAATAAAAACAAACGTGGCGCCAGTCGATACAAAATGACAATACAGAATTCTTCTCATGTGACTTGGCTTCACTGCCTGTCTGGACGGAGATGCGTTTGTTCATCCTATTTTGATATGTCAGATAGAACTAGAATTATTACTTAAGTTTTTGATCAGAATATTTGTACCACGATGTTTATTTGCCCTTTTATAGAAAAAATTATAAGATCATATAAGAAATTATATAAAAAACTTAGAGCACCTTGTCTGTCATATTTATTGTAGCTTGCACACACACACACACACACACGCACACACACACACATATATATATATATATGCATACACACACACATACATACATACATATATATATATATATATATATATATATATATATATATATATATATATATACGAAGATAAATGAAAATTTAGATAAGGTAAGAAAATTTGTTTAGAAAGGGAATAAATTGGAAACTTTCTACGCTATTATACTTTTTCGTTTGGTGTAAACGCAAATCAGACATTTATTTAAAACTTCCGACATCTTTTCTAACGCTAATTTAATAGGATCAGGTAGGTTTTACTATCGTCCGGTTCACACTCCTCTCCGCTCTTTTGAACAGGAGTAGGGGGTTATCCTTCGTTTCTTGATAAAGATTGTGTTTCCGGATCATCGTAAAATCTTCTGATTCTCTTTCACTTCCAGTAACCCCTTGCGTCTTAGTGACGTTATCGCCTTGCTTGGGTCGAACTGATTAAAAAAATGACCTGTTGCTTTTTTCTGGTCCGTAGCTCTGCAATGAAGAATAGTACGTAGTGTTGTTGATAAATGAAACCGGTTAATAATCTTATTTTCAAATAATATTTTTCAGGTGCTGTGCTCTATGGCCTAGACCCGTCGGTGGTCAGTATACGCCGCTGTCGTTTGACCTACGGCGTTGGTGTCTTGAATAAATTCGACGAGAACAAGCATCCGCAGGATAAGCTATTTACAAAGGACGGCATGAATTGGTGTTCGGATGTCTTCGACAAATTCGTGGTCATCAACCAGCCATTAAGGGCCGGAGACACGGTGGTTCGCAGCTATACGCCGGCTAAGATTGATCAGAAGCTGAGCATCATCAATATCTATGCATCCGACAAGAAGGAAGTCCAGTTCATCACCGACCCTAGCGTCCGGAAATGTGGCACTCTATCACTGGATCTCTCCACAGAAAGTCCGATTACCCCAACGCGGAGAGAGATTCAGACCATCATGTCCTTTGCTGACACGGAGATCCGGATGACAGCATTGGACGTCCTCACAGGGAAATCGGTCAAGTCAACCATTGATTTCTTGGAATGAAATTCAGTTATTGAACTCACAGAAAGAACTCTAAGAACCAGAATTGTATTGTGGCCCACGCATACATAAGTATATATACGACTATAAACATATGATATTAAATACATAAGTACACACAAATGTAAGTAAAAATACATGTACCCCCATATACATAGTAAAACGTAACGAAAGTGCTACAAGAATGAAGAATACATATAAATATAATTAATTACATTGTAATGTGCGTCTGTCTTGTGTGTCCATTTCTATAGTATCTGATGTTTCTCTTCTAATAGCTCTATTTAATTCTGTGTCCATTTCTATAGCACTATAGTATCTGATGTTTCTCTTCTAATAGCTCTATTTAATTCTGTGTGTCCATTTCTATAGCACTATAGTATATGATGTTTCTCTTCTAATAGCTCTATTCAATTCTGTGTGTCCATTTCTATAGCACTATAGTATATGATGTTTCTCTTCTAATAGCTCTATTCAATTCTCTGTGTCTATTTCTATAGCACTATAGTATCTGATGTTTCTCTTCTAATAGCTCTATTCAGTTCTGTGTGTCCATTTCGATAGTACCATACTATCATATGTACCTATTTCCAACGCACTAATCCCCCCTGTGTGTCTATTTTCATAGCACTACACTATCCTATATATCGATTTCCTTATGACTAGTCTGTCCTATATGGCCAGGTTCATAGAACCATAATATACAGTGTGTCCATTTCTATGATACTATACTGTCGTATGTGTTCATTTTCATAGCAATATATTATCCTGTATCCATTTCCATAGCAATATTCTATCCTTTCCATAGCATTGTATTATTCAGTGTATCCATTTCCATAACACTATTCTACCCTTGTTATCTTTTTTCATAGTACTACACTATCCCGTATATCTATTTCCATAGTACTATTCTATCCTGTGTCCATTTCCATAGCAATATATTATCCTGTGTTCATTTCAATAGTACTATTCTATATTGCGTGTCCATTTCCATAGCACTATTCTATCCTGTGTGTCCATTGTCATATCACTACCCTATAATGGGTTTATTTCCATAGTACTATTCTATTATGTGCGTCTATTTCTATAGCATTGTATTATCCAGTGTGTCCATTTCCATAGCACTACTCTACCTTTTTTTATCTATTTTTATAGCACTACACTATCCCATGTGTCAATTTCTGCCGTACACCTGTGTCCATTTCCAAAACACTACCCTATCATAAATGTTCATTTTCCCGGCATTATTCTGTGTTTAATTCCATAGCACTTTAAAAAACATTAAGGTTATAATTAAGACCACACACACACACACACACACATACATACACATACATGCACATATTTACAGCTTTATACTAATACTTTTATTTTATTTTTTCTAGCGTATTTTGCACAAAGACCAATGGCTAGGGATGGAACTGAGATAAAAGCTACGATTTTGAAAGTCCCTTCTTTCTTTCAAGATTGTCGAAACACGATCTATTCCCTCATTTAGCCTTAGGCCTTGTGCCAGACTAAATTATACTTAGTAGCTATCCATACCCACGTATCGTTTGGCACATAATATCAATAAACCTAGCCATGAGAGTTTCTCATATATATATATATATATATATATATATATATATATATATATATATATATATATATATATATATATATATATACATATATATACTTAGTTCTATTGATGTGAGTTTGTGACTCTGGGTTTCACGCCCTTGCGATCGTCAAATAAACTGATTAATTTTTAATTAATTTAATTAATTTTTTGATGATAGCAAGGGCGTGAAACACAGGGTAACAAACTCAAATTAATGCAAATAAGTATGTTAGCTCTATCACTGATATTGAACGCTTTCCAAGAATTACAGCGCATATATAATATATGAATAATATATATATAAATTGCATATATATATATATATATATATATATATATATATATATATATATATATATATATATATATATATATAGCTTTTGTATGTAGGTATATGCAAGCTTGTATGTGGATAGGTGCTGTCGTGTATGTGCAATTCACATGCATAGCGAGTAAATGTGTTTCAAATGTAATTTAATTGGTCAAAACCACCTGTTCGCGTTTCTCTTTGCTAATGATTCATACTTACTTGACGACCACAACGCAGTTGTCCATGATGACCATTTGCAGAGCCACTCTGTAGACCTGCTTCTCTTTTAGAAGTGAGGAGAAGGAAGCATATCTTCGCAAATGGCGCCACTTGTTGTTTTATTAGTCATATTCGAACCGAATCTAGTCTTTCTACTTGTACATTCTGTAAAACCGTTCAGTAAGACGTTTAGTATGTACAACTATATAATGATCTATCCATCTATATGGGGAACTCTGTAGACTCTTACCTTTCTAACAACCTCCCTACCTATTTAGAAAGAGAAGAGCTATTTTTAATGGATGTTCCATACATGAAGCCTTGTACCAAACATAAGCTACACTTAGCATGTATCAGCTATGATCTATTTATTGGACATCGGCCATAGTGCTGTTAACTTTTCTATGAATAAACCTACCGTTGTAATGTTTATACAGTTTCGTTTCTTTATGGAAATAAGTGTCATATCTAGTCAGCACATAAGTAGTCATGGTTCTCCACATCTTTCATTTTTTTTTTAAATATCTGTAAACTGTGTTGCTATCAGTATTCAATACAGCGGATGGAGCTTCAAGTCGTCATCTCCATTGCTTTTGAATTAAGAGTTGGTCTTTGCATGGACTGTTTGATAACAAAGGCTAGCGAGCGCACTCTGTATTGATCTTTAACCCATAGTTTGGGGAGGAAGGGATAGATGGATTCCTGCTTTTTCCAAGTGCAAAATGAAAACAAACTATCTTTGGTGGGTTTTGAACTCGGCTTGCTGATTCGATTTACTTCCCTGTTAACCTTAAGTCTCATGCACCTCCATACAGTTACATAAATACTATTTATTGGAAATTTGCTACTGACGTATCAAACTACATACGTACATATTTAGAATCTTCCCTTTTCATTAAGCAGTCTATTTACTAATATAGTTAAGTACTTACTAAGTTTTTTTTTTATTTTTATTGGGCGCTTGCTGTAGATATGTGCTCATATTTTGGGTTTGAGTTTTAGTAGCTCTATTATATAAGCTCGGTAAATTTCTACAGTTTTTTTATTTTTTAAAAATATACTGGGTTTATCATGGCTCAAAGACATTAACTTGGAACCGAGTGAAGTTCGAACAGTAGTACTGGTTTTTAATTACTATGACTTCATTGGAAATATAATAGAATGGTCATCAATTGCACTATCCTACTATTTATAAACTATAGATCTGGGAGAAACGAGCATGTTTAAGGTTTGTAAATTTCTCGTGGTTATTAAGAAATTATAATTAACGGGTGTATAAGTCCCAAATCCATTGACGCTTACGTACACACACACACACGCACGAGTGCGCAAACACACACACACACACACGCAAATACACACATACTTACACTCGCATAAACACATGCAAGCATACTCACATACGTACACGCAAACACACACACACAGTACTATTATATCCTGTGTGTCCATTTTCAAAACACTATCCTAACAGAAATGTCCATTCTCACGGCATTATTCTGTGTGTTCATTTTCATAGTGCTGTACTAAACATTAAGGTTATAATTAAAACCACACACAACCACACATAAAAACACACACATGGAAACAAACACACATACAAACACATACACACACTAAATCCATCTCCCACACTCCTGAAATACACGGTTTCATTTCTATTAGAATTTACATATACCAAAATACGCAAGCATATACACGTTTAAGGGCCAGAAAGACGAGCATGAATTCTGTGTATAAACAGGTAGAAAAAAAAGCCTGTCATATTGTGAGTTTATAATCGCATACGATTGATAATGTTTTCAGATCGATAATTTTTATGCTTCGATGATAAAAACAATATTTTTCCTTTGACGGATTCTTTGTTTCTGAAAACGAATACAAACAATGTTTTCTTACATATATAGCAAAAGTATTTCTTTTTCTCTTTTATTTTTTTACAACTTTGCCAAGAATAAATTGTCGCCCTCCACAATTGATAGCTTCGTAAAGCTACTTGACTGTATTCTGAAATTTAAGCAGCCACCTGCAAGACTTAAAATATTCGTCCACGAATAGAGATAATTTTACGATCTGAATTCAGTGTGTAAGAAATTCTGCTAAGAATAACCCCAAAAAAGAAAAATGAGATTTAGTTCTCTCATTTCCAAAGAATTCTTGATGTCAACCAGTGATAGAAAATGTTTTTCTTTTCAGTTTTTTAACTACGAAAATCTGGCTAATAGAACGGGAAAAAAAGTTTGCATAAATGAATTCCTATTATTTCGAAAATTACATTTTCAATTAATTTTCTTGGTACGTCTCTCTTGGTTCATTTTTCGTGGAGATTTGTTATGTTAAATACGTAACAACCACTAATATTCTTCAAAAGGAATAGAATGAAAAAACGCTCATTGTTAAAATTCGCTTTCTTTAATAAGCCAATTAATCCATATTGTAAACGTTACATTTAGTGGGTAGTTTTTGAGTATTTTTTGAGTATCTATACAGGCTTTTTAATTCATATATAGCAGCCATAAGAAGATCTACCGAACGACTGGAATAGAATCTGCATTCCCTTTTCATTCTGGGAAACAGCTTTTAATTCAAGTGTGCTTTACCTTAAGACTACGAGAAGACATTAGAGCAAAGCAATTTCGTTTAATCATTTCACCCCATGCAAGGCCATAATGCCACTAAGATGAAAGCAGCGAAAGAGAATGAGAGAACTCTAGGAGAAGGAACCGGAAACCAAATCCATAACAGGAAACAAGAGATAAACCTCTACTCCTGTTCAAAAGATGCGGAAGGTGTGTGAACCGAGTAATATCCGAATGTGCAATTACTTCCATTTCACTGTTTAAAAACAAGGAGATTACTAAATGTAACATTTATAATAATAAGAGATAAAGTCGAATTAATAATCCCTTTATTATTAGGTTGGTGCAAAAATAATGACGTAATAATGTCGTTTTTGACGTTTTATTAACGCCAAAAAACGACATTATTACGTCATTATTTTTGCACCAACCTAATACTTAAGAATGTATATATATATAAATTATATATCTGCATATATTTATGATATATAATACATGATATAACACACTTACACCCTCACACACACACACACACACACACACACACACACACACACACACACATATATATATATATATTTATATACACACACACCCACCCCCTGGTCAAAATCTTAACACCAGATACAAAAGGGTTAAAAAATATAAAATACTGTTACTTTAATCAAAATATATTTGCGAAACATTTACATTTAATTAGAAAATGTAGTTTATCAACAGACAAGTGGACATTTTAAGCTTTTAATTGATTAACTTAAACAAACATTGAACAAAAGGATTTTTTTGGTTGGTCACAAAGATAAAGCCATTTAAATAAAAATAGCAAATACAGAACAAATAAGTCACAAGGACAATTTAATTCTCAGTATATTTTCCATTTTTACGAATTACTTGGAAAATTCGCTTTGGCATACTCATTATTAACTTCTGCATGAGTGGAATGCTCTCCCACGATGCATAAACTGCAGCACGAAGTGCATCCACAGTTTCAAATTGCGTTCCATCTTTATAAAAATCCTTTGCCATCCATCCCCAAACATTCTCGATTGGGTTTCGATCTGGAGAGCGTTGTGGATTGCAGCAATGTCCTGCTGGAAAATCCAGTTGTTTCCACATATATGAGGACCTTCAGTAATTAGCGATGCCTTTCTTAACATGTCATTGTAATTAGCAGCTGTCTGACGACCTTTTACCTCCTGTAACTCAAGAGTTCCATTGTATGAACCCCACCATAATTAATCCATCTTCACTGTGTTGTGTTGAGAAAATTTCTTTTGGGACATCTTTTGCATGTCAGCAACACTGAAAACCGTCTGGGCCATCAAGATTGAATTTTTTCTCGTTTGAAAACAACACTTGCTTCCATTTATCCACATCCCAAGTTTGATAATCAGAAGCAAATTGTAAACGGGAGGGTTTATAGCGAAGAAGAAGGCGAGGCCTCTGTAGCCTTTTCAAGTTCTTAAAACCTTTCTTATTTAAATGCCATCGAATTATTCGAGAGCTGCATTCAGCATCTGTATTCGCTTTTATCTGATTTGATGTTAGGCTTGAATCTCTCTTAACTTCTTGCCTAATGCTTCTGTCTAGAGATGGTAAGATTTTATTGGGGCGACCGCTTAATTTTTTAGAAAAAATACGCATCCGGATTTTTAATGAAATTAGCAATGACAGTTCTGTTACGGCCAATTTGCGAAAGACCACATCTTTGAAGTTCAACAATCCTGCCCTGTTCGAACTTTGTTAAAAGTTTACCCTTAGCCATTTTAAAATCTGACATTTAATACTGGAAATGCTACGTAGATGTCTACACGCCTGAAGCTATGAGCACACTGACTAGTTCTACAATTTTTGTCCAGTAATTTGTTTTTTCACACATGGTCTTATCTTTATGACCAGCCAAATAAATCCTTTTTTCAATGTTTGTTTAAGTTAATCAATTAAAAGCTTAAAATGTCCACTTGTCTGTTGATAAACTACATTTTCTTATTAAATGTAAATGTTTCGCAAATATATTTTCATTAAAGTAACGATATTTTATATTTTTTAACCCTTTTACATCAGGTCTTAATATTTTTACCAGGAGTGAGTATATATATATATATATATATATATATATATATATATATATATATATATATATATATATATTCAAATATTATAAGATAAATGTGTTATAACATCACTACAAAAATAGGCATTTTGTTTCAACACTTCTGGTGTCTTGTTAAATGATGGTGTTCAATGTAGAATAGAGAGTTTTAAAAAGGTTCAAATCAACCAAAAAAAAAAAAAAAAAGAAGCTCTCAATGGGGTAAACGTTGTCACATAAAGTTTAAACTTAATACAGGTTAAATTGAAAATTGGTAATTTTTATTTTTTATTTTATAGTAAAATTTAAAATTAATCAGAATGATTTCTATTTTAGTCTGACATTAAAATTAAGGCATTAATTATTATAACTAAGGTTTGTTGTTAAGTTTTTGGAATTATCATATACTTATTTTGATTGGTCATTGTAGCTTATGTAACAGCTTTTTCCCCTATTAAGGTGTGTTTGGTTGATTTGAACATTTTTAAAACTCTTTATTCTACATTCAACACCATCACTTGAGAAGACACCAGTTTTTGAGTAAATACTATTTGCTCTACTCTGCATTGAGCACTCTTTTAAAAATAGTGTTTTTGGTTATTAGAATTTTATTCCGTCTACACCAATCCTATACTTGTATATATATATATATATATATATATATATATATATATGTGTGTGTGTGTGTGTGTGTGTGTAAAATTATATAAAATCTATCCATATATATGTAATATTCTTTGTTGTTGCTTTCTTTAAGTTATGTGTTTTTCACTTTAAAAAATAATGAATAAAGTTTGAAATAAATCGGTATTTTCTTTTCCAATGTTGTTAGTTTTATCTGAGGTGGAAAAACGTTTTTTTTTAGTCTGATATCAAAGTTACTGATCTTTTTTATGTGAAAAAACAAAAAAGCCAAAACGTATTAAACGGTCACCCTACACCCCCCCCCCCAAAAGAAGCATAATAATTGGATAAAGAATCGATCCAACCATTGCCACATAAAATATTTTCATGTCATTTCTCTTCAGGATGTTGGTGATCAAAATTCTCCATTTTTTTCTTTTATTATCTGTGAATTTTCTTGTCTTCTTGAAAAAGATAATGAAGAAGTTTTCCGTTGCCTTCTCCACCGCATGTGAAGCAGAATTTTCCTTCACTTAGACTAGCTGCCATCCAAGGTTAAGGAGGCCAGTCTACCTTACTATTTAGTGAGAAAATGTCGGTTCCATGCCTTTCCCAAAAAGCATTAGTATGAAACCGCAGATCAAGCCGGATTTTGAACCCGAATCGCCTATTATACTCTCAACACCGACACCGGTTACACTACCCGCACATCCTGCCATAAAATCTAACAAACGAATAGAATGATATATATATATATATATATATATATATATATATATATATATATTACGCTTAATCATGTATATATATTACACTTAATCATATATATATATATATATATATATATATATATATATATATATATATATATATATATATATCTTACACTTAATCATATATATATATATATATATGTATTACACTTAATTATATATATATATATATATATATATATATATATATATATATATATATTAGGTTGGTGCAAAAATAATGACGTAATAATCTCGTTTTTTGACGTAACGTCAAAAAACGACATTATTACGTCATTATTTTTGCACCAACCTAATATATATATATATATATATATATATATATATATATATATATATATATATATATATTACACTTAATCACAGACTTTCTCTTTAGTTTCTCAGCAGCTCTATCTGAAAATGCCTTCTACAAAGAAAAGTTTACAAAGAGCTACGCATGTGTAAAGCATGAGTCTGCCTCTTGAGATCAGGGAACTGTAAACGGGATCTGTAGATTTTTATACTTCAGTTGCTGTCGATAACGCAGAATCTTTTTCCCCAGCCGAGGGTAGATGAGGCGAATGTAGAATGTCCTCTACTGGGCAGTTTTTTTTTTTTTTTTTTTTTTTTAAATGAGAGATCGACAGTTTTCACACGCACCACGCCCACCCTCTCCATACCCCACCGATGTTATCCGGAACCGTTACAGGATTTGACAGAACGAAGTTTGACGCAAAGTCGGATTCCAGCTCTAGATTTTATCTCTATGGTTTACTTCCGAAGCTTTTCCTGTGATTGAATATAGCTGAAATGAAGCAGAGGTTCGAAATCATGGTTGTCCTCTTAGGTCAGTGTTTCTCAAGCGGTGCACTCCGGTGCACTAATGCTACCTGAAAGGGTAGCCAGGTGTGCCCTGCGTTAACAGAAGAGTAATTTTTTAAATTATTTTTATATCTAAAAAAATCTATAAAAAGCTAGAGACGCCAATCATATAGCTTTCATGTATAAGTCAAGTCTTTGTTAGTTGATATTTTAAAAGGAATGCTAAATTTCTTAATCTTTAAGAAGGAGTGGATAATACTTTCCCTTTTGCCTTCCTCAAAAGTTTTAAATAAGTCATTATCGATCTCTCTCAAATGAAAAATAGCAGATTATTCATAAACCCATTTAAATGAAAACTCTTAAACATACGATGTAATATGCTTACTTCGGAAGACATCTTTATTAATTTCAAATTTCGTGGCTAATTTTTCCTTATTAAAATTTAAAGTGTGTCCAAGAGTTTTAGTTATTCTACAAATGCGCCCTGAGGTAAAAATGGTTGAGAAGCATTGTTTTATCATAAAGTAGAAAAAAATCTATGTAAGACGTTTCGTCTTACATAGATTTTTTTCTACTTTATGATAAAACAATGAAAGGATTTCATCAGACTAAAGCAATGTCTGAGTAATGGAATTATATATATATATATATATATATATATATATATATATATATATATACATTAAGAAATGGACAAAGTCCGACAATTTATTTATTAAAGACATTTTTTAAAAGAACGTTAAACATAAAAAATGTCTTTAATAAAAAAATAAATAAATTGTCGAACTTTGTCCATTGCTTAATGTATGACGTCATTTGTTTACATTTGATCCGCCATGAGCAGTTATGAATGTACGAGATTCATGGAAGATTGAAGTTTATAAGCAGTAAATTCGACCTTGGCTACCGAACGCTTCTTTGTAGCCTAACGTCAGCGTAAATGACGGTTCCGTATAGGATGCAGGTTCGAATCCTGTCAAAGAACGAATATTTTCTATGAAAATTTCTCGGACATTCAGGCCGGTAAATGTTATTTAATACTGTTTATTATAAACAGAGCATTTACTTAAATACTTGTACCTATAAAAAGAACGTTACACATAAAAAATGTCTTTAATAAATATATATATATATATATATTAGTGATTGTGCCTTATACATACATATATACATACTGCTACCAGCAAGCAGAAATATTTCTCCTCCCGATGATGGCCATTTTGGTCGAAACTAGTCGAGGAATCTAAATGAAATAATAATAAAAAAAACGAAAGAATATTAATCTACAAACCAGTGTGTCTAAAGATTTTAATTTTTTTATTTTTTATTGTTCAATATATATATATATATATATATATATATATATATATATATATATATATATATATATATATATATATATAAGGCACAAACACTAATATTCCATGGTCATAATTTATTACATTGAAATCGTAATCACGATCCAATTCATCAGACCTACAAATTCAAAAAGAAAATATACAAAAAAGACAGAAAATATATCTCCGGGTGTAAAAGTAACAACAACAAAAAATATTCAGTGAGAGTGTATGTGTGGGAGTGAGAAACAATGGTGAGAGGGAAATGTATGAAAGTTCTAGAGAGAGGTGTAAGGGAAGAAAGAAGGACAGGAAAGGAAGTGAGAGTTGGGAATAAAATTTAAAAGAGAGAAAGTTTAAAGAGAGATATTAAATAATGGTTTAAATTAATGAGATACAGATAAATATGAGTTATTTTCAGATTCATAAATTACTACCGATTCGCTGACCTAAAATTAAAAAAAATAAAAAACATTAGTTGAAGTGGGAGATATAAACGTAAACGTCGCTTATAATTGTATTAGGTTGGTGCAAAAATAATGACGTAATAATGTCGTTTTTGACGTTAAAAAATACGTCAAAAAACGACATTATTGCGTCATTATTTTTGCACCAACCTAATACACTGAGTAAAAATGCTGAAGATGGACGAACGCTAAATTTAAAATATTAAAAAATCAAACGTGTCTAGACGTACAGCTCAGCCGATCGCTTGTTTTCTCAATGATTTTGCTAATGTTTGCATCGCTGTTGTTTGTAAATATATCACATTGTGACAACATGAGATTTAAGGAATGTAAACTGTAAGAAAGTGGATGCAATTTTATGGTGAAGGATTCAGAAATCAGAGCACTTTCTATACTTTTTCGCCCTAGTAAATTACTTTCTTCTTTAAATAAAACAGCATTTTACAGATTTCCTTTTCTAAAATAAACTGCTATACCAGGCTAACGAGTTCCATCTACCCGATTTAGGCATTATGTCTCCTATTTTTATATCTTTATCTTTCATTTCGAGTATATCTGTTAGCAAGTGATGGTTTCATATTGTTTAAAAAAAAGACCCAATATTTCTTGCGTTAGCTTCCGAAGAATATTCTTATTATATCCGTTAAAAAGTGATGGTTTCATATTGTTTAAAAATGAAAAAATATTAATAAAAGATATCTGAGTAGTTTTTGCCTTAGCCTCTGAATCTTATCTTGAGTCAAAACGAGGAAGCGCTAGCAACTTAAAAATAAACAGTTTTTCAGATATACCTGTGATCTTATATAAATGTGCACACCCATGCGCCTATACTGCGCATGTGCACACACTAACGCAGGTTCGCACGTACGCGCCCATGTGTGCATTTAGGGGGCGTTTGTGAATACGTAACTACGTATTAAATGATGCATAATATGAACACACACATCTAATACATGAACAACTACGTACCCACAAACTTATAGACGCAAACAAATTCCCAGCCTAAATTGATAGGTGAAGTCTTTGAAAAAACGCCTTTTTTATTTTATACAAAGCAAATAAAAAATGCCTTTTCTCCGCCCCCACTATTTTTGCTTCGCCGTTTCTCATGGACTTTGACCTTGTTTATGCCGTTCTTACGCCAGACCTAAACCCGCCGGAAAAAAAAATTTCCAAAGAGACTGATCGCTGATTCATGTCGATAAATAAAACATTTTATCTGCTTTCTACAAAAGAACTCCCACTGTTGTGCTGCCGTGAAGAAACTCGCGATGACTTCGGACTATTTTTTTTCCCATTTGAAAGCCATATCATCTACTTTCTTGTTTGTAAGAAGAGTTGCGTTAAAATGGTTTCTCTTTATTTGGTTTTAAAGTAAATAGAATTCTGGGTGTTCTGTTAACGGAATGGTTTCTTATAGCATAGATCTATTCTCAAATGTGTACATGATCTTCACCCCATTACCTTGCTAGCTATTCTTGCCAAGCGTGCCTGCGATACTCAAGCGATCATCATCATCATCATCATCATCATCATCATCATCGTCATCGTCGTCATTGTCAATGCCATCATCATCATCATCATCATCATCATCATCATCATCATCATCATCATCATCACTATTATCAATGCCATCACCATCATCATCGTTGGCATCATCATCATCATCATCGTTATTGTCAATGCCATCATCATCATCATCGGTGCCATCATCATCATCATCATCGTTATCATCAATGCCATCATCATCATCATCATCATCATCATCATCATCATCAGTCCCATGACCGGGCGTGGTCGGAGAGTTGTTATGCAGTTGAGCACCTGGCCAGCTCCCTCCACATATCTCAGCTGCATGTCACACTGTCTGAGTTTCTGTGGTTGATCTTCCAGTTCACCCAGTGATGTTATCAACCCATTTCCTCGCTCCCCACTGTCTGCATCTTCTTTTTGTCTGAGGTGGCACCTTGTAGGCTGGCATTGGAAAGCGTGTTGGCTCTTGAGTCCATAACATTTCTTGACGGCGGTATTGAGGTTCTAAATATCCAACATTGTGAAAACAGAAGATTTCTTAAGAAAATTGAAATGTAAGAATCTGGACGTAATTTTACTGGGGACGATTCAAAAATCAGATTAGTTTCTCTTTTACTTAAAGCAGCATTTTTGAAGTCGAAATTAGAGAAAATTTAGCTTTTTTTTCTTAAATAAACTGTCCTACCAGACTAATTCAAGTAACCTTTTTTAAATCGAAATTATGAAAATTATGGTTTTCTTATTCTTAGATAAACTACCAGTTCCATTAACTTAATCTAAGCATTATATCTTCTTTTTATTGTATCTATATAATGCATTTTGGGTATACGCATTAAAAAGGGATGGTTTCTTATTGTTTAAAGAAAATGATCAAGTATTTCGTGTTTTAGCTCCCGAAACATATTTTGAATATGTATATTAAAAATGATGGTTTAATAGTATAAAAAATATTTCCGGTATTGGGTCATTTTCTCGTTTGATGGTGTCTCGCATTGTTTCATTTGTAATGCAGGTAATAGTTAGGATGGTTATGTACCATTGTATTCTTCGCTGAAACTCTGATATTAGTGTGCAAGATTCGCAAGCGTACAGATGGAATGAAAAGGCAAACACAGACAGCAGCCTAGTCCTTGATTTAAGGCTTATATTCCTTCTTTCGTGATGGTTCTTAGTTTTCAAACAGCTGCCAATGTTTGTATTGCTCTTGAATTTATTCCAAATCCGGAGCTCTTTTTACAGATAATCTAATATTTCAATTGGCTCAGTACTGACCACCGATTTTTGTCTTGCTTGAACGCCATTTCTAATTGTTTGTCATTACTTTTTTTTTCCGGCATTAATCTCTATGTATAACTGGGGGATATTTTCCCCAGTTTTCTTACAGACTGATGAATTTCTTTCCTTTGGCGCTCAGACAAAGCGAGTAAATGTTGCAACTTCCGATAATAACGATCAATATTTTCGTAAATGGCAGACTATTTTACGTATTGCAATTGATTATTGGACCAATGATACAGCACAACTACCTCGTTTCTTGACGTTAACTGAGAGTTTAGGGCATACAAAATAATCAGTCTTTGTTTTATAGATTAGTTTGACAAAAAGACCAAATTCTGAGGCATCTAGTAAGGATCGAACTCACTACTCGGTAGCAATGGTCAACTAGACTAAATCGCTAGCTATCATTATATATGGAATATTAGAATTTATAGCCGTTAAGCTTAGCATCAGTATGTACAAAGATGGAGAGCATAGAAACCTCATGGTTCGGCACTGACTTCGATTGGGTCGGTTGCCTTGCCCGAATGCCAGACATCCGTCTACCCAAACAAATCCTCTTCTCGTAGCTAACATCTGGCAACAGTGCCTCACATCATCGATTCAGGGATCAGCTCAAAAACACCTTGCCATGGACAAAAATCGACCCGGTCAATTGGGAGACGGAAGCTGCAGAAAGAACCAATTAGAGAAGAGAAGTTCACGAAACAAACTACACAAAACAGCAGAAAGCAAATAGAAGAGACGAAGAGAGCAGCCCCCCCCCATACCAAAAAAAAAGCCAGTGCTCTCCAGGCCCCTCCTACCCTACCATGCGCTGACTTCAGGCATCTTTTCAGATCCAACATAGGACTTCTTTCACACAGAAGGAAATATCGATGAACACCTCAGTACTTGGCAAAGTACGAGGCAAAATTTAATGGGAATAAAAATGGGCCGATTGTGTTCCAAGAATATTCTTGCATTAAAAATCAGCGTTCGTCTACGTATTTACCCGGGATCGAACGTCCGGTAAGAAATACATATTTATGAAAGACATATAATGATATGAGCATTATTATCATTGTCATCTGGTATGGAAGTTGTAGAGATCCATAATTTCCCACGTCCTGAAAGAAGAAGAAGTAGTAGTAGTAGTAGTAGTAGTAGTAGTAGTAGAAGAAGAGGAAGAAGAAGAAAAAGGTATATGGAAGAAGAATAAGAAATAGAAGATTATATCTACCAATATTTATGCGGTATACACTTAGTCACAATTGTAAATGTATTGGTTTTCATAAGTAGCCAATAAAGTATATCTAATGTTTTCGAATGGCATCAAAAATGTGTATGAAGGCGGGAGATTTTGCTTAAATAATTTATGTACACTCTTGCATTATTAGGAACGTCAAAAGAAATCTATTTGTTTTTCAGACACTGTTTTTCCTTTAAGATCTGAGGATTTGACTATAAGTGTCGAGGTTTTTCTAATATCTCTTCTTTTTAAAATATTTATTCAAAGAAGACCGCACTGAAATGACAAGTTACAAGTGTTTAACATATTTTTATGTGTATTAAAAATGAAACTCTATCTATCTATCTATCTATCTATCTATCTATCTATCTATCTATCTAAAAGTGTTTTATTTGTCTAGCTATACTTGGAACGATCATTGAGATCAAGTGTATTTATCAAGCAAATCACCACTTGTGGATGCATTTTTCGCGGACAAATCCAAAGAAACATTTTATGAAGGTTTACTGAGACGCACACACGCTCACGTGCGTGCATGCACACACATACATACACAGACATGCATGCGCATACAAGCATACACACGCATAATATACATATGCATACATACATAAACACATATGTCCATACACATAAACGCATACACACCATACATACACACACGCTTACACACACACATAAGTGCAATTAAGGCATATGGTGATTTTCTAAGCACAAGGCCGAATGATGGGGCACCCAGTAAGGTTCGAACTCACTACTTATTCGTAAGTGATCTCCGTGTGACAAACTTGCTAAACATTACACCACGTCGAAGTGCACTTTTTATAAGCGTAGATTAGATGTGGCACAAGGTTGGACACCCAGTGAGGACAGAAGTCTCTACTCGGTCGTCATTGATTTCGCTAGACAAGCTTGCTAGCCACTTCATCAAGACATATACTGATTTTCTAAGCGTAGATTAGTTTTGACACATGGTCTTACATTTTAGGCACCCAGTGAGGATCGAACTTACTAATCAGTCATAATCGTTCTAGTAAGACAAACTCGCTAACCATTACGCCCTGATTTTTTTATGCGTAGCATATACGTGGCACAAGTATTGGACACCCAGTAAGGACAGAATTCATTACTCAGCCATAGTAGATCTCGCTAGACAAGCTTGCTAACCATTACATGAAATAACATGTATGAAATTATTTATATTATTTTTTTATATGTTCAGTTTTATTACTATGAGAATAATACTTTAAAGTAACCGCAATTATATATTTATTGTTGCATAAAACTAGAATAGAAAGAAAGAACCAGAAAAAAAAAACTTTTATGAACGAAATCTAAATTTGTACGCATCTGGCACCGACGTCGAATGCTTTTATGCCCTTGGCCTAGAAATTCTGACTAACACAACCTTTCAAGGGCATTCTGTATCTTTTAGCGACTTTGAGCACTTCCTTTATAGTTAGATAAGACTTTAGCAATATTTCCAAGTTAATTTCCAATTGAATATTCTCGAATGTTTATCAAAAGAAAGTATATTTCTCTCTATAAGTATATCTAATTGTTGGTTTTATACATTTATTTTTTAAACCAATATTGCCCTAGTACATAGGGAACACTTCGGCGTGGTGTAATGATTAGTAACCTTGTCAGGTGCATCAATTGCGACTGAATAGTAATTTTGTTCCTTGCTGGATACCCTTTACTTTCGACTTTGTGTCACATTTAAGCTACGCTTAGAAAATAACCATATTTCATTTTGAACTTCGATGCGGTGTTATGGTTAGCAAACTTATCTCGATGGATCAATTACGATTTAATAGTGAGTTCAATCCTCACCTTTGGCCCTGTGCCATATCTAAGCTATGCTTAGTAAATAACAATTGTGTTAGTGCGTAGGCTATGATAGTTCTACGCACATTTTTTTGACCAGTAGATCTCTGCAATAGTTACTGCATCCAGATATAATCATTTTTTTCGAAATTCTTTGTCATCGTGTGATGGATATCGGAGCGAAAGGATAAAATCGGAGAGGTGAGTTCTAATTCCCGTCGGGTTCATTCCATTCACTTACACACAAATACTCTTGAGAATGGTATGGATCCCTCTCTTCTTTTGCCAGCTATGGGTTGAATAGCAGGACAGACTCGCACCTATAGCCTTGGTTAGCAACAAGTCTACCACAGAAAGAAACCTATTGCGAGGTAATTTTTCTGTCTAGTCAGTCAATAATCGAAAGTGAGATGGTTGCATAAGCCATGTCCCGTCATGACGTAGGCGATCATGACTCTCCACTTCCCCCCTATCCCTTATAGCCCTCAATAAGTTTCGTCCCTCTGCAACCTCCCCCAGACCACTGCCTTTAGCCTGTCAGGTATGTCATGCATTGCTTTCCCTTGTCTCTTTTTCTCTCTATTCGACCTGTGAGTATCAAATTCTCCAGTCCCTCCTTTTCTTATTACATGTCCCAGAAACTTCATCTGCCTCTTCCTGATATCAAGTATAAGTCTGCTCTTTGTTTGCATCCCTTCCAAGACCTCATCGTTGCTCATACGCTTGGTCTATGATATCCTTAGCATCCTTTTGTAGAACACATCTCCATCGCCTGGACTCTCTTTTTCATCTTTCAGGAAATCGTCTAAAATTCGCTGAAGGACAGATGTCACGTAGAAGCTCAGTACTATTTTCTTTGTTACCAAAGAAATCCTCTTGTCTCGCAGTACTCTGTTCAGCTTTTGGAATTCGTCTCTTGGCCATTCCAATCCATCTTCGGATATCAGCGTCGCACCTACCGTCCTCCGTCAAAAAAATTCCCAGATATCTAAACTTCCACACCTGCTTGATTCTAGTGTTCCCAACCTGCAAATCGCATTTTGGGCTCATCATCTTGGACCATGCATTCTGTCTTCTTGTAGTTTATGCTTAGTCCCTTCTTCTTGCTCTCCCTCCCGTGGAAGTCAAAACAAATAGAGCGTGATTTCTTAAAAAAGAAAAAAGAAAAGATATTCGTAATCTGGCGCGTTTAATCTATAGTAATATATTATTATTTTTAATATTTTAAAGAAAACATGAGGTATAAGCAAAATACAAATATTGTTTATCAATAACGCTCAAATGCAAGGAGTGTTATTGATAGTATAACCGCTCATCATTTAGAGAATTCAGGGTCTGTTCGCTGATGATGGGACAATACCAGCTTAGTTTTGGAGGTAATGAATGTATAGGAATTCGGCGTTCATAAGAGCCCCCCCCCCTTATTTAAATGCTGATCGGGTTCGGAAAGGCGGAATATTCTACGCCTTGCCAATAGGGAAATCCAAAGTGGGTGGGACTTATGTAAATAGCAGTCTGTCAGAGTAGACCGATACATGTATCTTTACGGAAAGATCCCCAGTGAGGATCGAAAACGTTATGTCTTCTATGTCATTCTCGTTTAAATCTACGGCAAGCGTCCTATTCACTCAGCTTTTATTTTTGACTTCCGTAGTGTGATCAATTTACAATTAATTTACGTAGGAAACTGGATCCCCTCCTCCGTCAATTTTGATATTCATGATCTAAATTTATTTTTAACCCTACGCCTTTTTATTATCAATGAATTGGTATTTATTCTTGGGAAAGATAGTGGGGTGCTTTCCAACTGGCTTCTACACAATTTTGAATTAAGAGTTATCCTTCTACTAGACTGGCTACAATACAAGATTAGAAAGCACAGCGTATTCTTACGATGAAACTCATTGATGGTCGGGGAGAAGTGGTTTGGTTTGGTTTATTTTGTTTTACGGCATATCAACCTCAATGGGTCATTTAATGCCGACAACTTTTTTTTTCCTGCTAATATTTTTGTTTTGTCAAGAATCTATTTCTGGTAATATTTTTTTTCTCAACATTGTATAGCTGGTAATATTTTTTCAAAAACGTATTATCAGAGGTTTTGTAGTTTATCGTCATACTCAGGACGTGGATGTATTAGGTTGGTGCAAAAATAATGACGTAATGATGTCGTTTTTTGACGTATTTTTAACGTCAAAAAACGACATTATTACGTCATTATTTTTGCACCAACCTAATAGTTTAAGTGTTAACTATTTACTCATAGCTGGGACCCTAACAGGTGCTACCACCCCCGGTCATGGTGGACCTGGGAACACCAGCAATTAAGAGGTGGTTCTACGCTTCTCAAAATCTTCTGATCAGAGGTCTTGCTGTTGGACGTAGTTTATCGTCTTACTCTGGACGCGGATGTAGTTTATCGTCATCCCCAGAACGTGGATGTAGTCTGGGTGATAACTATTTGCCCATAGCTGGCACCCTAACAGGTGATACCACCCCGGGTCAGGGTGGACCTGTGAACACCAGTAATTAAGAGGTGGTTCCACGCTCCTCAAAACCTCCTGTGCAGAGGCATTGCTGTTGGACATAGTTTATCGTCATTCCCAGGACGCGTATGTAGTTTATCGTCATACTCAGGACGGGGAGAAGTGGTAGGTTCATACGTTTGTGTGAATGTGAATGCAACAGGTTATGCTCAGCGATTGTACTTTGGACATTAACTGCTAAGCTATGCGCCCATGCCTACAGTATTTTGTAGAAAAGCAATTTCTAATGTATTTCCGCGCTAAAATACGTTAGTAGGAAATTTATATTTTGTATCACTACCAATATAGTCAGTGATGGCATTCTTCTTTGCTGACCTCTGATAGTCTCTTTCTTTCCTGATTTCCAATGCATTTGCCTTCTGTGAAGTAAAATCTAAATTAAATCATGGACCTTTCTTGGCCGGACGGTCAGTCGATTGCTTTTGCGATCAATGCATTACTTTGGTTGCTGTCTGCCTAAGAAAAAATACAAAAGGCCTGAAAAACAAGCAAAGAAACAAAGAAACAAAGAAATAAAAAGATCTAACAACAACAAAACAAACAATAACAAATATATATAAAAAGACAAAAATAAAAGTAAATGATAACATTTTACTTGCTTGAGTCGTGGCTCTAAAATTTCAAATCTTTTGTCCGATATGTTGCGATAAAAATAGATAAAATATGACAAAACATATATTAGTGTAATGTGTGCGTAACTTAAACACTTTATACACGCTGCTAAAATGACAGTATTATATATATATATATATATATATATATATGAGGAAAGATGTATTACAAAGTTTTCGGGTGACGCGTAACGTTCTTTAGGACTTTAGCGGACTAACTTTGTTTACTTTGATACGACGACATATTTGTACGAATGAAAAACGCTGGGAATTTTAAATTAAAAAAAAAAATTTTTCTTTTTCTATGTATTTTGGGTCTATAATCTAACCAATTCTTTTTCTTTTTCTTTCCATCATCTTTGTTATTAAATGTCCCACAATATATTCCGATGTACCCTATTATTTCTGGAATAGACTGCGCCTCCCCCACAAAAAAATAAAA
The DNA here is from genome assembly GCA_963932145.1 of Acanthosepion lycidas. Taxonomy (NCBI): domain Eukaryota; kingdom Metazoa; phylum Mollusca; class Cephalopoda; order Sepiida; family Sepiidae; genus Acanthosepion; species Acanthosepion lycidas. The sequence goes on along the minus strand of OZ010577.1, from coordinate 25,644,422 downwards.
TAAACTGGCTAAAGCCATAAGAAAAATGTTAACCTTTCTCCTTGGAACAATCAGTCCATCACATATAAAAAAAAAGTTCAGGCAACCCTGTTGAAAAACTAAGAGAAACAAATATAACTGACAAACCCAGTGTAGATATAAAAGCACTTTACACTAACGTCCCTGTTAAAAAATGCCTAAATTTCTTAAAAGAAGCATGTAGCACAATCAAAGTTAAGCGTCTCCCTGCGAAAAGCTAAAATAATACAAATCTGCCATCTCAACACCAATAAATGCTATTTCACATTTAATAATTTTTATAAACACACATCTGGATTACCAATGGGATCGTCCTCAAGTGTAGTAATGGCATGTATTTTCTTAGAATTTCTCGAATCTGTTCCTTTACAAAATATTTTATCCTAATCGACATACTTCCGATATATTGTTGATACTTTATTAACATATTCTCGTGATACGGATTTACCTGATCTTGTAAATAAAATAAACAAAGTCGAACATACAATAGAATTTACATTTGAAAAAAAAAATACTTTACCTTTTTTAGATATCATTCTACACTGCATTGGCAGCAACCTAAAACTTAGTGTCCACCGAAAATCAACTAATAAAAAGGATTTCATAAATTTCTATTCCCATCATAATAACAAAATATAATCCGGAATAATCATCAAATTCTACTCAAGAGCACTCACAATTTGCAGCCCTCAATATTTACACGAAGAGGAAAAATATATTGAAAATACTTTCAAGACTCTCCAGTACCATAACTATTTCATATTTAATGTGAAAGAAAAGGCTCATAAAATATTCTAAAATAGAAAAGCGGCACCTTCTGACAAACCGAACGAATAAAAAAAAATTGTGTTGTACCCACTAACTCTATCACAACTACAACCGATAAGAATTTATCTAAACACAACATAAAATTTGTCACAACTACATCTAAAACAATAAAAGATTTAATGAATACAAAATAAAAAAAACGAGCCAAAGCTTGAAGGAAGAATTTACTCTATCACCAGTAAGAATTGCCGGAAAGAATATATAGGAGAAACCTCAAGAAGTTTAAATAAAAGATTATATGAACACACAAGAAAAGCAACACATTATACGCAATAGTTGCTCACCGGAACGAGACTGACAACAACTTTGACATAAAACAATGCTACTCTAATTAAAAGAGAAAACAATTCACTGAGATGAAAGTGATTAGAAAATGTTTTAATCGATTGTTCATCCAAAGTAAATTTATATCCAGGTTCTTAGAACGTTTCACCATTCTTAGCAGACCTCTTATTACAATGTGGGATATTTGATAACAAAGATGATGGAAATACAAAGTAAAAGAAAAAGTATCTAAATGAAACTGGCTAGATTGTAAAGCCAAAACACATAAAAAAATTTTTTTTTTTTTCTAAATACAAACATGACAATATCTCTCGTTCGAGCGCATGCGTAGTCACACCAACGTAAACATAGTCCGATGAAGATCTAAGGGACGAAACGCATCACACGAAAACTTTTTCCACTTTCTAATACATCTTTCCTCCAAAATGGTTCTTGAATAATAAAAATTTATATATTTTCATCACATATGGATATATAATATCGTACATTGATTGACGGTGTTAATGAAATAGACCTCGATGTAAAATAACAGCGATATAAATTATATGTTAATAATAAATATACATTTTTTCTCACCGGTAGTGCAACTCTGAGTTTTAAAAACAACGCAGTCTTCAGGTACTGACCGTTACATAATTTAAACCAGGTGCAAATGAATGTGCACCCCATCGGACAATTAGCCTAACGTGCCATATAACAAAACTCATCATCCGAATACTGATGACTAGAGCGCACAGCAGAATCAGAGCGGAGATAGGACAAGAACAGTGCGGGTTCGTCAAAGACACTAGAACAAGGAATGCAATATTTATGCTCAGAGTTTTATCAGAAAGAGCAATACAAATGCAGAAGGACTTTACAGATTAAGCAAAGGCGTTCGATAAAGTACACCACAAATATCTGTTGGAACTGGTCAGTAACCTTGATATATTTGGGAAGGATATTAGAATAATTCAAGAACCTATTCTAGCAGTAAACCGTCTGTATACGGATAGAAAATGAGTTTTGCAGATATACAAAAATTGAAAGGTCTGTAAGACAAAGATATGTCTTCTCAACAGATTTATTCCGCCAAGCCAGCAGGGTAATTCTGAGTATTAGATATCATTATTCGCGGCCAGAATCTTAATAATGTAAAATATGCAGATGTTGAGAGCAGATAAGGAAAGAAAACCACAAAAAGTTCCTACAGAAGTGAAGGAAAGCGAGAAGAAAAGACTAAACATCAATTGCAAGAAGACAGAATGCATGGTTATTAGCAAAAGGAACTGTGCAACATACAAATTACAAATTAGAGATGCCAAAATCAAGCAAGCAGAACAATTTAAATATCTGGGAAGTATGGTACTGAAATTTGGGTAGCGAAAGATGCCTTCCAAATACTAAACAAAGTATTAAGAAACAGGAAAAATTCGTAAGAAACAAAAAAGGAGTACTGAACTCATGTAATATCAGTGCTTCTATATAGCAGTGAATGTTGGACAATCTTCTCACAGATGAAAAAAAATACTTGGGATAACAAAAACCTGGGTCTACAGAAGGATGCTGAGAATACAATGTACTAAATATGTGATCAATGACAAAGTTTTAAAGAAAATGGATGGGTTTAGGAGAGAGCAAAAAGACAAAAATTACCAAGAGCTACAAAGGACAGGAAATTGTGGAGAACCATGAATCCTAACGTCCTGAAGAAGTGTGAAAACAAAATGATCTCAATATGTTTGGTTTCCTTCCATAGTAAAGGGGTAAAAGTGATGTGATAAATTTATATCAAACAGATTTTAGGGTTTCATTTTTTTATGTCCCCTTAATTATCAGGTTTACTAAAGTGTATTACTGATAAATTTAATCAGTTAATTTGAATTTTGGCGATAAATTGGAAAAATTCGGTACTTCTATTTTAAAATATTTGACACAAAAACACTTTATAAAAATAGTTTATTTCAGGTGGTCGACATAAATTGCTCGGACTATCTGAAATTTGATGGGTTTCTACGACCTTTATTAATTAAATTTTGCGATCAGCCAAGATCTTACGTTGATCTTTTTTTCCAAAATGAGCGATTTCAGTACAGTAAAAATGGTAGCTAACCATGAAAAACTAAGTTCATTTTCGGAATCAGCACCATCAAATTAGCTAAAAAACATGTTTTGTTTCTTATCACCCAAAATCGTGTTGACCAGTGTTATTGATGGCCATAGTCTCAACAACATAAGATATGCCGATGACACAGTTTTAATAGCAGACACAGAAAAGACACTATAAGAATTCCCGTAGAAGGTAGTGAAGGAAAGCAAGAAGAAAGGACTAAACATCCATTGCAAGAAGACAGAATGCATGGTTGTTAGCTAAAGGAACTGTGCAACATTTAAATTACAAATTAGAGATAAAAAAACAAACAAGTAGAGCAATTTAAATATATGGGAAGTGTTTTTAACAGAGGGCGGAAAGTGCGACACTGATATCCGATACAGAATGATGTTGAGGATATCCGGGACCGAATCCTTGAGCAATGATGATGTCTTGGAGAAAATGGAAAAAAAAGGAAACATACATAATATCAGGAACAGACAGTTGAAATTTCCGGCGTACATAACGAGGAAGGAGGGCTTGGAAAATCTGATACTCAAAGGACAGGTTAAGGGAAAGAAAACGGCGCATAACATACTTTGCGAGATTAAGTAAACGAATGGCAGAACAGGGTTTAGGAGAAATAACGAAAAGATAAAATGTATTAAGATATGGAAAGGGAAGGAAATTGTAGAGAGCCATGATCGTCTACGTCCTGAGGGAACATGGCAAATAAAGAAGAAGACTAGATTGGCAGCTAAATCTCATAATTTCACTGTTGAAATTGCTAGTTGTAACCATATGATTTAAGCTAATTTTTTCATTTATCTCTTGTGGACCTGTCTTCTGGTTTTTTGGTTTCCTGTCAATTACGATCTTTAAAAAAGTTAATGCTACGTCACTCATCGTATTCTGTCGCTTGAAGTCCTGTTCTGTTATTATTCTTTTTTCTTTTAATTTTCAGTACTCGTTTGCATCTTAGTGGCTTTATTGTCTTCCTTGGAATGAAATGGTTATAAAAGGTTGTCATGACTAATTTTTCCTCTCACTACTACTCTTTAAATTTACAATTATTCACGCACATGTTGATCATATATGTGCATACAAATTCTTTTTCTGTTTGGATTTCATGATAAACAGATAATGAAAAATTTTCATTGTCTGGTTTTTACGATAATGGCCAAATTGTCGCCATTTTATATTTTTAATTTCGCGCATGCGCGTTTTTGTGTTTGATTTTGTTGACTGCACAGTATAGTATGGTAACCGTTTGTGAGAAAAATAGCACCATGATGCAATTCACTCTGCCAGAAATTTGGAAACAGGCATGCTGTACTGCTTGGTATTCGCGCCAGAAGCTCCAATGCGAACATTTCAGAGTGTTTGGGTGTCACTCAGGGCAGCACAGAGCAGAGAATTCAGAAGAGTTGGATGATATAACCAGTCCAAATCACGTTGTTTGTACAACGTGATTTGTATCTAGTGATCGCTAGTAATGGTGAGGTAATACCTTCATTCATCTTCCCACAAGGCCACAGACTCAACACGGAGGCCTACATGAAGTGCCTTGAAGAGGCAGGCTGCCCTGGGTCAAGAGAGTGGCTGCTGAAAACACTATATTCAACAACAGGACTCTGCATCATGCCACACAAGCAGGAGAACCCAGTCATGGCTGTCTGACAATTTCTGTGATCACATCACCCTTACATCTGGTCACTTAACTCCCCAGACTGCAACATGATTATTATGTGTGAGATGAAGTTAATCGACAGACCAACAAAACTCTTTGTAGCACCAAAGATGAACTGAAGGTAAGGATTATGGCAGCATGCACCAACTTAAACAAAGAGGCCGTCCAGAAGAGTTGCAAGAGGTTCCGAAGTTGTCTGGAGGCAGTGGTTAAAGTCAATGGCGATTTTATTGAATAAACTTACTTTTTAGTATTTCAAGATATTTTTGTGTAATTTTGGTAAATATATATGTTAAAAGTTGTCAGTGTTATTTTCATTTTTGCGTAATTTAGACCACAATGTATCCATCGCACCCTCTAACATAGCATTCGTGTTAATATCCACAGCAAATAATTTACTGTTGTTGCCATATAATTTCACAAGCAGGATAGAATATATATATATATATATATATATATATATATATATATATATATATAAAGACATTTTTATGTTTATACATTCTTTTTTATAGATACAAATGTTTAAGTAAATGCTCTGTTTATAATAAACAGTATTAAGAACAGTATTCTCACGTACATTTATATCTGCTCGATGCGTATCCAAATGTAAACAAATGACGTCAGACATTATGAAATGGACAAAGTCCAACAATTATTTTATTAAGAAAATCATGGGAAATTTTAGTTTAAAAACAGTAAAATCGACCTTGCTAATCGAAACGCTCCTCTGTGGCGAAATCGGTAAAAGTACGTTAGGCTACATGACAGTTCCTTATAGGATACAGGTTCGATTCCTGTCGGAGGACGCATATTTTCTATGACAATTTCTCGGACATTCAGGCTGGTAAATTTTGTTAATACTGTTTATTATAAACAGAGCATTTACTTAAGTATTTGTATCTATAAAAAAGAATGAATAAACATAAAAATATCTTACAAATAATTGTCGGACTTTGTCCATTTCATTATATATATATATATATATAATGTGTTTAAACAACTGCTAACTAAATTTAATACATCATATTTGAAGAAATTATCGTAAGATATGACATTCTTTTAAAAATATTTCTTTATATGCAAACATAGATCAAAAGTCGCTTTGCACAAGGAACGTTAAGCTGAGTATCAGCCAGAATATGCAACATTTCTTCCAAATATTATCAACTTCTACGTTTATTTGGCAATGCAAATACATAACGAAGGGCCGTTGATAAAACAAACGTTTTGTTAGATTTTCATAAGGGCACATCTGCATATGCAAACATGTAAGAAAAAAATCGAGGCATGTTTTTGGTTCAGTTCTTCCTGAATAGATGAGTCATTTTTGAAAGGAAAATAATTACAAGTAAAACAAAAAGAAAATTAAAATTGACGTTTATTTTTATGCGAAAAACTTTATACACCGTTATGAGCTAAAAATGATCAAATTCGATAAATTGGGCAAATATAAGAATTATTTTTTTTCAAATGCCCAAGTCGGAATATTGATAGCTGCCTTGATATGCACCTGATTATGTAGCTCTGGAATATGTTGTTCCTGGAGCAGAAACTTATGAATAATAAATATTCCATATCAACTCTTAAAATGTTTTTTTTTTCTTTTACTTTATTTCTGTTATTATTTTTAACAAAAATTTTCATTTCAATTTTTTCAGTTTTGGGCAGGAAATGTATGCAAACGATCAAAATATTTACGCACCTCAAAATCAAGCAAAAAGAGGAAACACGTTATTTCAGGTCGTTGGCTATCATGGTTCTCAACGGATTCAATATCTTTATTATATCTAAACTACCACGACTTCTCAAAAAAAGACATCAGAGTAGTTTTCTGTTTCCCTCCCCATGATGTTGAATATAGAGATTTCTTTCTCTTCAATTGGCTACTGTGCAGCGGCACAGAGTCCAGTGTTGCGTTATGTGTCGTCTCAGGATTCTAGTGGTCTATTGGTAATTCTTCAAGCACCCAACGCTGCATCACGAACTGAATGAACGATGAACAATTTTGTTTATGTTTCTTTTCACTCGCAGAGTAGGCAGCCGTATTATCCTCGTTTCTTGGAGGAAGCGACATGGAGATGGAGATGAAGAAGACGGATGTGAAGAAATTGGCCAACCACTGACAACCACGTGATGGACAGTCTCACTAAGAAATCAGATCGGTGAAGCGTCTTCACTCGTTTATTCTTACAACTGGACTGAATATTTTCTTGCGTTTTTCGGTTGTATATTAAAATTCGAAAACAAAGGCAACGCATTACTGTCAAAATTTCACGCCCACTGGGTGCAAACTACCGCCACTCAATTCCGGTCATCAAATTCTGAGTAGTACAGTGAGGTCTATATTTCTGAGATGAGGTATTATTTACACTATTTACATTATTCGGACTATTGTCCTCATCTTTGTCGACATATTTATTACAACGTTTCGGCCGTTGTACACTCCGGCCTTCTTCAGGTGGTTGGAATGTCGAACTGAACTGAATGTTCAGTTTGACGTCATCTCTATAGAGACATGTTTTTTGTGCATTTTTATACCACATTTTTGTCTTCTAATTCCAACAGAATCTTTTGATATGTCTGGGATATAACGAACCGGATTAAGTGAAGACTCAGACGCAATTATACAATCGTTGTCATTGCTACAGACACTTCCATTACGCTATTTATGCATACAGGTATTAAATAAAGAACTAACCAGACTATAATTGTATCCCTTTTTCCCTCAGTAGGAAATTACCTCTTATTTTATCAATTTAGGTACTTTAATTTGTATTTGATATTAATATTAAAGATAGCCGTCTCCATGCAGGAAACATTAAACATTCATTGACCGAACTGTTAGCATTACTGTCTTCTTTCAAAAAATCATTTTACCCCAAGCAAGGGTGGAATGTCACTAGTACGCAGGGGGTTACAGGGAGCGAATGTAACCCCCCCCAAAAAAAAACAAAACAAAAGAAAAACTGACTATAGAGAGTATTGAGAAAAGAACAAAGGATGAACGGGATTCAAGAAGACAGAAGATGGTGGTTGACGTTGCATTCAAATGTTTGAATATTGTAGTTATCAGGGAAGCAAGTAAACGGAAGGGAGTTACACAGGTGGGAAGTGCGAGAAAAGAAACCGTTAGAGTAGAATTGGCGGTTGCATTTAGCTATTTCAACAGTAAACGGGTAGGACCTAGATGCCAATCGCTTAGTGTATTCGGGTCACCGGGGAAAAAGGCTTGTCAGAGCAGTTGCTATGAAAATATTTGTAGAAAAGACAGAGAGAAGCTACGCCACGTCGGTGAGAAAGTGATTGAAGTCGAGATAATCGATTGCATTACAGATCCTCCTTTGTATTTTCTCAAGATGAATAGCAGGAGCACCAGACAAGACATGGCAATAATATTCCATGCACGGAGAAATGGTATATTCGGATGATATTTATAAAATGTTTCTCTTGAAATAGTTTTCAGGGAATATAAGCTTCGCAAATCCAATCTCATCACTTTTTTTTACTGTTGATACAGGTTTCCTTCCTAACCATTTGTGTAAGGTAGAGAGGAAACTTGCATCTTGATTATATTATTATTTTCCCTTCTAGTTATATGTGTTTGTGTAGCAATTTTACATGTTTTCGGTGTAATATCCTAATATATATATATATATGTATATATATATATATATATATATATATACAAGTATAGGATTGGTGTATATGGAATAAATTCTAATAACCAATAAAATATTACTCTTAAAAGAGTGCTCAATACAGGGTAGAGCAAATATAATTATTTATTCGAAAATTATAACATAAATATTTTATAAAATCATTACAAAAATAGCCATTTTGTTTTAACACTTTTGGTGTCTTATCAAGTGATGGTCTTGAATATAGAATCTATATTCAACACCATCACTTTATATGTTTAGGTTTAGGCATATCAACCTTCATGAGTTATTTAATGACGGCAAAATTTTTATTGCTGGTAATATTTTGTTTTGTCAAAAATCTATTTCTAGTACTATTTTTCCTTCAAAAATGTATTGCTGGTAATATTTAAAAAAAAAAATGTATTGCTAGTAATATTCTTTTTCAAAAATGTATTGTTAGTAATATTTATTTTTTAAAAACATTGTTGGTAATATTTTTTTTCAAAAATGTATTACTGGTAATAATTTTTTTTCTTCAAAAATTTATTGCCAGTAATAATTTTTTTGCAAAGTATTTCTGATATTAAAACCTATTTTTACACTTTCATAGTGTTTTGGTCCGAGTTTAGAGATTAACTATTTGCCCAAAGCTACCACCCCAGGTAAGAGTGGACCTGAGAACACTAGCAATTAAGAGGTGGTTCTATGCTCCTCAAAACCTCCTGATCGGAGGCCTTGCTGTTGGACGTAGTTTATCGCCATACCCAGGAAGCGGGTGCAGTTTATCATCATACCCAGGACGGATATATATTGTCAAACGAGATTGTTAGTGTACTTTTGTCAAGTTTTTTATTATATTTTTCTTGTATGTGAACAAGTCTCTTCTCTTTGAAATTTATGAGTGTAGAAAATTGTACAAATGTTTGCATATTCCAAGCGATTTCGATAAATCAGTTGGACATTTAAAAGGTCTTAGTTATGCTACTACAATAGAGGGTGTAGAAGTGCTATTGTAGATGGTCTAAAAGTTACTGAAAAGCAAACGTATTCTTAAACCCCGAATATGGAAGACTAGCAGCATGGCCCGGCGTTGCCCGTGCCTGATTCAAAAATCGTACGACTCATAAAGCAATCGCTATCACTTGAATTAAAATATTTTTGCCCTTCCTTGACTTTAAAGGAGTGCCCTTTGCCGTGCTGATGTTGCTACATGCCTTACTTCTTGCCTATCTCACACTGCGAATTTTTTCTAAGTTCTATACTAAAAATTAAATATGTTACGAAAAAAGAACTAAGCAAAATGACCACAAAACGATCAGCTTTAAAAAAGGAGTCGTAACTGGAAAAACCGAATGAAAAAAGAATGTTAACAGCAAATACTTTTTCACACACATCTCAGTTCTGCGGAATCAGAATCAACGTTGAGTTTAAGCAAGCGAATGAGCCAATTGGAGTAAAGTGCCATACAGATTTAAATTTTTCCCACTTGTGACGAATGCATCTATCGATATTTTTTGCATTCTAGCATGCTAGTTAACATTCGTGTCAGTCAGCTGCTGGTTCTCACGCTGGTCAATAGAATCTTCCTGCCTATTCGTGGCAGCCAGCTATAGGCTCCCACTCTGGCCAGTACAAAATGGCCGCAAACTACATGAAAACTGCCGTAGAAGCATGAAAAAATCGATTATTTCCACTATCGATGGGAGTTGGGAAATGCAGAGTCAGTCTTGGCGTTCCCGCTAACTTGGAGCATGTGCATGTAAATTTTGGTGCAAATCCGTCGAAAATTGCCGCCTTGCATTCGTTACACACACACACACACACACACACACACACACACACACACACACACACACATCCTGCTTTTTATAGATAGAGATTGTGGTAGTGTTAAAAATGATTATTAAATATTCCTTTCTTTATTAACTTTTATTTGTTTAATAAGAGCTTCCAATATTGTTAAACGATGTTTACAATTGGAGATGCCGATCTGGATTCTCGACAAGTATGTTGCGTATCGAGCTTGCTTTATTCCCATGCTAGTTCAGATGTGTCCGTATGGAACTCCATTCAGGGAGGTGTAGAGTCAGCCTTTTTGACAGGCGAGTGGTTGGAAGTCAGAGAAAATTACTCATAAACTTGTTTTCGTCGAGAATGCAGTTGTATGTTGGACATTTACAATTATAGATAATGTTGATCTAATATAGTCTTGATTTCGCCGAAATCGCTCAGCATCAACAAACAATTGCATATTTTAAACACTCATTAAGTCCATAAAAGAGAACCCTTGTTCGTATACAACATATGATAAAAAACCTAATGTCAGTCGTTTTTATTAAAACATGCAGTAAAGATGGATTGTTACCAAAAGACACAATATATATATATATATATATATATATATATATATATATATATATATATATATATATATATATATTATAATAGCGAAAACGAACACTTAAATACGATCGTGATATTTATTTCATTAGAATCTTAGTTTCGATTCCAACTCTTCAGATGTATTTTTACACACAAATATAAATGAACAAGGATTCTGCCCGGTTTAAAAAAATAATCAGAATATAAACTATGTTAAATATGCATATTCAAATTTAGGAGGGTTAGGGAAAGAAAGAGTGTGTATTCAAAAAAGGAGAAGGTAAAGGGTGGAACGGCGAAATATTCAACCCTAGGAAGAAATATTTGTTCAAAAAGATAGTTGAGGTTGTAGACATGCTGAACTAATTTTTAGGCACACAATTTGAAAAGGAACAGACTTCTACAGATGGTAAAGAGAAAAGATAAGGAAGAAGAAAGAAAGGAGAAAGAAACAGAACCTCAACTCGATGGACGGCTGGATAAACTGGCAAATTTTGTATACACCGAAAATGTCTTTTGTCTGGTTCATGTAGTCTGCTATATTTATGACACTTTTTAATTTAAAAAACTAAAATATTAAAAATAATTATGTTGTAAGGAATTATATATATATATATATATATATATATATATATATATATATATATATATATATATATATATATTTAGTTGGATTAATGTGAGTTTGTGATCCTGGGTTACACGCTATTTGCGATCGTCAGACAAACTGATTAATTTTTCAATTTTGGGTTTAAATATGATTGCGTATATCGGTGTTTTATAGTAGTGGTTGAAAAACGGCACTCATACGTACACAGGCATACATACACACACATTCACGCATTGCAGCTCACACAAACATAAACATATATGAAGAGTGTGGGACTGGGCATATATGCGCATCCATGTGTCGTTGCGTACATACGTACGCAATTGGTCACTGTAATTCAATGTTGGATTGTGTAGAGAATATCTTTCGTCGTGAGCTGCAACGATATATAAATCCAAAAATTAAAAATTAATCAGTATCTCTGACGATCGCAAATATACATACACATTTTACATATATATATATCTAGATATTATTTTTTCAAAAAATTGGATCTTGTTTAAAATGATTAACATTAAGGAAAAGAATATGCGTATTATTATTATTATTATTATTATTATTATTAATAATAATAATAATAATAATAATCATAAAAATCGATGAAATAATAATAATAGCAATAATAACAATGATAATAATAATAATAATAATAATAATAATAATAATAATAATAATAATAATAAAAGATTAAAATATATGTAATAAAAAAGAAAAACAACAAAAGGCTAACAGAAAATTAGACAAAAAAATAAGAAAACAAAAGGGAGATGAAAGAGAAAAACATTTAAAATGAAAGAATTAAAATTAAATGAAATCAAAGAAAATGAAATATTATTAATTTATGATAATAAGTATAAATCTAATAAAAATATATAAAAAATATATAAATAATGAAATTTATTATATATATATATATATAATATTTATTCAAAATTATAACATAAGCATCTTATAACATCACTACAAAAATAGCCATTTTATTTCAACACTTGACACCAGAAATATTGAAACAAAATGGCTGTTTTTGTAGTCATATTATAACATGTTTATGTTACAATTTTTGAATAAATAATATTTGCTCTACTCTGTATTGAGAACTCTTTTAAAAATAGTGTTTTTGGTTATTGGAATTTTCTTTCATCTATACCAATCCTTTATATATATATATATATATATATATATATATATATATATATATATATATATATATATATATATATAGTTTATGCAAAACTAGGTAATCCGCATGGGTAGACCCAAGGAGGATGATATCCAGAGAGCTCAATGTAAAATAAAGTAAAGTGGTCTGTTTTTATTCAAATATATATATATATATATATATATATATATATATATATATATATATATATATATGTAGTCTATTTCAGTAGCAATAAATCTCTCTAGCATGTTTGGTTCCGTCTGTCTGTTTTTTATTTAATTTTTCAAATTTCCAAATTAGGTGTTTCGTGTTATCGGTAAATCTGCCAAAGTTCATATTTATGTTTATTTTATATTATTTTCTTCCTGAGTACTTACGAAGGTTGCTCCATTCGTTTTCAAGGATTGGTCTGTGTGTAGTTCCGGAAATGTTTGTTTTTCACTTTCGGCGTTCTCATGTTTGATGAAACTAATGTCAGGCCATTCAATGTGACGTCATATAGACAGTCAACCTGATTTTTTTAAAACACACACTCACACACATATATATATTAAGACATTTTTTATGTTTATACGTTCTTTTTATAGATGCAAATATTTAAGTAAATGCTCTGTTTATAATAAACAGTATTAACAACATTTACCGGCCTGAATGTCCGAGAAATTGCCATAGAAAATATGCGTCCTCCGACAGGAATCGAACCTGTATCCTATACAGAACCATCATATAGCCTGACGTGCTTTTACCGATTCAGCCACAAAGGAGCGTTCGGTTATCAAGGTCGATTTTATTGTTTTTAAACTACAATTCTCCATGATTTTCTCTCGTACATTCATATCTGCTCGATGCGTATCCAAATGTAAACAAATAACTTCACACATTAGGAAATGGACAAAGTCCGACAAGTATTTTAAGACATTTTTTATGTTTATATATATCTGCTACAATCCCTACTAAGGTGGGCTGGTCCTGTCCTACTGTTGACTGAGGGCCGCATACTCAGGATATTGTTATACTGTCAGCTTCAGGATGGTGCGCGCAATGTAGGCGGAGTACTATTCAGATATAAAGATAAATTGAAGTACAATCATTAGTCTGTCCTTGTATCTTTTACTTCTTTTGAAGCCCAAGCTGCTGACCTTGGAAAATGGAGGACAGTCTGGCATGAAGGGATAAAGAACTTCGAAAAAATCTCGTTCAGTTCTTCTAAGCGATCTAAAATCTAACACCAAGATTCGATCAAACCTTCCAATATTCTGTCTTCTGCACTAAATGCGGTTTGATGCGTAAATCTGAATACATATGCATAAGAAATGAACTAAAAAGAATCTTGAGTCCTCATACATCAACTCAACAGGAGAAGCCATCATATATATATATATATATAAAGAGCTTGAATCTTTATATATATATATAAAATTTGAGAGAGAAAGAAAGTTGTATTTGGTTACTGCAATAAATAAGGTTTCAAATTCGTATCCGTCATCATTTTGTCAGCGAAGATGTAGTAGATACGAGCAGAATAAATTCTTCTTTCGATAATTAATGAAAAGTAAGTGGCCTAAACAAACCCAGACTCTAATAGATCTGTGATTTCATTACAGATTCGGATATCGTCGAATCCAGAAATTTTGTTCGTAATCGAAATCCCATGCGCCCTTTTCATTAAAGATAGAATATCATTTTAAAGAATTCGAAGATTGAGCTTTCAAATACATAAAATTGATCTCGGAAACATACCGAAAGAAATCTTTTTCTTTTTTTTCCATTAATGCTTGATTCATTTCCATTTTAATACTTATGTATATATATATATATATATATATATATATATATATATATATATATATATATATACATAGATAGATAGATAGATAGAGAGAGAGAGAGAGAGAGAGACAGACAGACAGACAGACAGAGACAGAGACAGACAGAGAGCAGCCAAAAATGCATACGCTCGAATATATTTTGATCTCCTGAAGAATTTCTTTTGGTATTTGGCCATCTCTTTTAAAAGTCAGACCAATAAGTATTTTACGATAAGTTTGTTTACCACTAAATAATCTGGAGTTATTTACTAAGAAATGTTTAGTCTGACACAAGGTCACAATAATGAGATATCTGTGAGGATCGAATTCCTGATTCTGTTTAGGTTAGGAAATACAGACTTAGGTCAGGTTTTACACTAGAAACAAAAAAAAAGAAAAAAAAAAGAAAAAAGGTAGACATAGTCCGGTTGACTAGCAGCGGAAAAGGTAAACATAGGCCCAGTTTTACATGGGAACCAGAAAGGTAGGTGTATGTTTAGTTGACGCAAGTATCAAAAAGGTAGATGCAGAACCAGTTGAGAAAAGTAGACATGTTCGATATTAATCTATAGACAAAACGGTCACTGGAGTCAGAAGTAGACATTGGTCCAGTTTGCACGAGATTAAAAAACTAAAACTAAAAATTAGAGATAAGTTTAATTTTAACTTGAATTCAGACATGTAGATATTTGTTTCGTTTACATCAGAATCAAAAAGTTAATCATAAATTCAATCTATACCCGAAAATTTGAGGATTTGCGATTAGGGTTGATATGCCGCTAAATCACAAAAAAGAAAAAAGAAAAGAAAAAATGAACGTGGCTTCTTACTTTTGAGATGCAATGGACACAGTTAGTGCTTGTTAAGCCCCATAAAGAGCAGATTGATTTATTCTGTAACATTAGATTGTTAACGATAAGATTACCGTAGGCATTGTAGATGGATGCTTTCCGAAGGCATCAAAGTGTTAGGAATGTCGAACAAATATTGATAGATAATTTAAGCATAAAATGTAGAACCATTTTACACTGAGACTTTATTGGAGACTTTCTTCCCATAGAAGTTCTTCGCATTTCTGTTTGGTTTCTATCAATATCTATCGCTTTTATTAAAGGTTTTTATTTTCAGTAAGATTTTCCTTGTTCAAATGTCAGTCTGTTGTTATTTCTTTCTAAGGACAATTGAAGATATGAAAAAAAAAAGAAGATATTTAATCATTTCACACAAAGAAAAGTGATGAAGCGACTAAGACGCAAGGGGTTATTGAGAGTGAAGGAAACTTAGAAAACGTTATTGAGAAGAAAGGACAATAAAAAGAACAAGATTCAAGGAAACAGAAAATGACGATAAGCGTTGCATTTAAAATTTTTGAATATTTTAGGAAATATATTAAAATATATATTTTAATTTATGCAAATTACATATTTACTAAATATAGCTCAATCTGTCCTCTAAGCCAAATGGGAAAAATTGTGTTGCATCAATATTTCAATTAGAGATAGCTTACCTTGAAAAACCACTAATCGAAATCCAGTTTTTTACACGGGTTTGAATATCGGCCAATGGCGCTAGAATTAAATTTTCATGTTAGGCTATAAAACGAATGGAATATAAAAATAAGCAAGTAAATTGTGCTTATTACATTATTAGAGAAACGCAATCCATTTGCATGTGGCCTGAAGGGAGACATTTTTTTCTGCAAGATGATGAGTTAGGTTTCGTCATAGAGTGAATAGAATAACGTTAACGACACTCTCGGACGTTTTAGCAACTTACAGCACATGGTTTATCTGTTTCTGGGTTTGGATCAACCAAAATTCCCCTATCTAACGAATAGTTCTAACATATCACGATCGTATGTGCAGTTGTATCAGAGAGAGATACCGTCTTTTTCGATGTGCCGTATCCCCCGAGCAAGTTTTTTTTGAGAGGATATCAGAAGTTTTTACACTTCTGATATTCTCTCAAAATTGAGGAAAACATGATTTCTTCTTCTTCTTCTTAAAAAAAAAAGCCATTTTTCAAAGATGAAATTATTTACTAAACGGTATGTAGTCTGGCATAAGGCCTCAGTAGTGGGGTACCCAGGAGGATGGAAGTACTAAACTAGCAAATTATGCTTAAGTTTGGTTAATGTAATAACATATCAACTCTTGTTTAATTATCCATGTCGAAAACAACGTTTATGGACCAAAAATAGCAATGAATTAATTGAATGGTAGACATAGGTTCGGTTTTACACTAGTTGAAAAGGTAGACAAGCCCACTTTACACTAAGGATAAAAAGGTAGATATAAGTCAGATATACACTATAATCAAAAAGGTAGACATTAGGTTCGGTTTACACTATAGTTGAAAAGGTAGACATTAGGTCCGGTTAACACGATAGTAAAAATGGTGGATAATGCCAAAGGTTTGAAGAAAGCAGAATTCACAGTTTTGATTTCGAAAACCAAAATTCATTACCTAATTTATTCCCTTTTCCTTTATTTAAATGAGGACGGATAAATATGCTCGAGGATTTAATTCTCATTGTCACTGTTATTTGTGAAGGTAACAACAGCCTCACTGAGATTTTAGTCATGGGCGAGTGGTCTTAACCAACTAATTATTCACCCTCATCTTTCTCAGTCAAGCATCCCAGAGACGACTTTCCCTACGTTCAGGCTGGGATCATTGTGTGGCATCTGTTCAGTACCTCATTTCCTCATTATAGTAAAGAGAAGGGTTTGGGGATACCAACGCTAGCGTGATAGTGGTCACAGGAATTGGGAAATTTTTTTACCCTTGCTCATATATATGCGAATGGCTTCCCCACATTAAAGCGACCTTGTGTCACAGCCAGTAAATCGTGGGGATGTGGATTAATAATGATACTGACCATTTATATCGAGTGATGGTGCAGATTTTAGGGAGATATAGATTCATGCCTTTCCCAATTATATTACTGCAAAATCGATATAAGCGACCTCAGTCGAAATTCGAACTCGTATCACCGATTTCGCTAAGCGTTCCGCTAATCGATACACCATATAGCATCATAGATAGCTAATCAATGGCGACATTTCAGACGATAATATTCAGCCTTTAGCTATCTTTGTGATTGGTCATCTGTAAAAGTAGATTGTAACCTTGGCTAATGAAGATTACCGATCAAATCAATAAAAGGAAGGAAAACATTGGCAACTGGACAAGACAGTCTGAAGTTCTTCAGAATGGAGATGTTACTCTTATATGAATACAAACTACGCTAAGAATTTCATATTGACGTTCTGAATTAAATGAAAGATAACACGTTTTTTCGAAGCTTCATAAAATGAACAGATTTTAACAGAAAAACGTAAATATTGTCTAAAGTAATATAATAATTTAATGTAATTTCCAATTATTATTTATTTAATTTAATTTATTATATATATTATAATAACTGAATTTATTTGAAGTTATATAGGTATTCTTTGTTGTATTGTATTATTCTGGAACACGTGACCCGTAGTCAACTTCTTCTTTCTTTCTTAGTTTACTATACACATTATATCTCTTCTACTTAACATATGCAAATAGATACAATCCTATTTGTCAATTCACGACATTCTTTATTATTTCTTTCAACATTATCCAGTTACCAGTTTTTTCTTCGTTAGTATTTATTTGTCTTTGTACAACTAACCTGAAGATCGTTTGTCTTGTCTTTATGTTCTGATTTCGCTTACCAGCTACAGGTTGCGATGGATAAATTGTCGCCATTTTATATTTTTAATTTCGCGCATGCGCGTTGTCTGATTTTGATTTTGTCGCCTGCGCAGTACATTAGAGTCACTTGGGCACCGTCTGTGTAAAAAAGAGCACCATGACCCAATTCACTCCGCTAGAAATTTGGAAACGGCATGCTGTACTACTTGGTATTCGCGCCGGAAGCTCCAATTTCAGTGTGTTTGGGTGTCAATATGACGACAGTGCAGAGGATTCGAAAAGAGTTGGATGAGTCTGATGGTGATTAGGAAGGTACGACAGCTCTAAAAACTCACACTGATCGTTCTGATAATAAAAAAATTTCTGAATTTGCTGGTGAGAGTCTCAGACTCAACACAGAGGTCTACATCAAGTGCCTAGAGGAGGTAGTGCTGCCATGGGTCAATAGGGTGTTTGCTGGGAGAGCTTATGTCTGGCAATGCCACACAAGCAGATGAATCCAGTAATGGCTGTCAGGCAGTTCCTGCGACCGCATCACCCCTTACATCTGGCCATCTAACTCCCCAGTCTGCAACCTCTTTGATTATTATGTGTGGGGCGCAGTTGAGCAAGCGACCAACAAAACTCCTTGTAACACCAAAGATGAACTGAAGGCAAGGATTATGGCAGCATTCACCAACTTAAAAAAGGCGACCGCCCAGGAGAGATGCAGGAGATTCTGAAGTCGTCTGGAGGCCGTGGCTGAAGCACATGGCAATTTTATAGAATAAATTCAATGAAAATATTCCCTGGCATGAGTCTCAAATAGCCTCTGACAACTAAGTCCAACTCCAACTTCAACTCCAAACCAGAAAATAGGAGAAAGCGGGCAACTGGCGCCTCATAACCAGTAGCATCGGGTAGATGAATCTCGACAGTCCATGAAGGCAGTCCATCTAGGGGAAGGAAAACCCTTATTTTTAAACCTCCGGTGGCTTGCGGTCATATCCAAACACGGAAATGGCTATGGATGCAAATCAAGACAGAAAACCCGGAGTGGATCCCAGAAGGAGGTTGGTTATGAACACTGAGAACTTCCCGGCAACGTCTGCAGCATAGCCGCCCCAAATGTAATGCCCTGTATTACTTATCGGTAAGGGTGACAGAGTATGTGGAGAGGGCATGTAATCTGGGCAGTGAAAAGGCTTCATATACCACCGCCCATGACTGTACCCTGGTTTGGTCACTCCGGTCTCACCACCAAAGGACTGAATTCTGACTGAACAGGGTGTTAACTTTACCTGGCGAGATAAATGGATGTCTTCTAAGTAGCTTTTGGCGAAATTTAAATAGAAGACTAACTAGAACGTTGCGTTTTGAACAAGACATGCTAGGGTTTTACATATCGCTTCTCAAATAATCAATGTCTATTTTTTTTACTAATGTTCACGTCGTACAAAACTCGAGAGCTGCTCATAAGACCAGGTTGCTGAATGAAGTGGGTGATATGAATGTAAGAGGAAGTAGCAGCAGAACCTTTTTGCAACATTGCAGATACGTTGAATGTTTGTTGGAGGATATGTGGCATTGTGGCGACGTTATTGTAACGTTGAAATCAACTACTTTCTTAACCCAAAACTGACCACTCATCTCCAACGTGTAATATAGTAGTATATCGCTTCTTGGCTCAAATGAGGTGACGAACACACGCACACACACACACACACACACACACACACACACATATATATATATATATATATATATATATATATATATCTTTATTATTCGATTTACGGCGAATGGGTAGCGTGCGTCCGTGAGAATCGCAGAGGTTAGGATTAAGCACATAGGAATTAACGGAGACAAAACTTCGGTGAACCTCTAGCCAGCCTCTCTGTCCGAATCAAGCATAGGACCGGTTAAATAACATTCGGATACTTACACAACTTCACGTAGCTACGCTTTCTTCTGGTATGTTACTTATGCAACTTCATGTGGCCACGCCTCTTCCGGCATGCACCCACGCAAGCACGTATTTCGTTCCGCTCAGGATACATGTGCGCCCTGTTTATTTTAGCCACCGTATGCATTTCGTATTTATGCTATCACCAGTTCCGATTTCCCCTCACACACTGATGCAGCGGAAGTAAGGCCAAAGGTCTTTCTCAACCGATATCCAATACGACGTTGTCGCAACGTTATGGTAACGTTGCGTAAAGCTGTAGCCTAAAAGATTCCGCATTAGTCAAATAATACCAAAATATTTTTTCTTCACTTAACAATATGTAAAGAAGTTTTAAAATTTATTTTCGCATTTTTAAAATCGATAATCACTAATTTAGAAGTTGAACACACGTTCTAATGTCCTCCTGGGATTTATTATCAATTTTCTGTCAATGTAACTATTGTAATCTAGGGATGGTTGCTGAATAGAATAATCGCACCAATGTTGGTAATGAACGATAATACTTAGGACAAGAACAACAAATATAAGATTCGCCAGCAGCGCATAGAAGTAGTAGTCAACTGCTAGAAGTGAATCAAGGGAATTCCACGAGGAATCTTCAACTGCAGACCGACATACATTATTTACTATTGTATTTATCGGAATGGGGACATAACCATTATTGTCCGTACATATGCTATAACAGTAACGTTAAAACTCAACGTATTTGTAACGTTACAAGGTAACGTTGTAGGTACGTCATGGGCAGTCTATAACGTTGCAACGTTAGATTAATGTTGTTGTAGTAAACGTTACTTTGTTAGCTACGAAGAAGTTGATATTAGGAGGTGTGATAAAAATTATCGGGGCTGGTGCCTTAAAATGAATACTACAACACATATCAATTCAGCATTTAATCTCCTTCGAAGTAGTCTACTTCTGAACCCATACACTTTAACCTGCGTTTTTTTCTTTGATCGAAACATACCTGAAACTCGTTTCTTGGGATAGCAAGCAGCTGCCTCGTCGCATTCTCTTGGTTTTCTTAGATGTTTTGAAATTTTGTTTCTTTCAAGAGTCATTTGAGTTTTGAAGAAGAAAAAGTCGCAAGAGGCGATATCTGGAGAATATATCAGTTGTCGAATCTGGGAATGTGTCCTTGATCAAATCCTGCTGCATAAGCCATGGTCCCTGATGAAATTTTTGTGGTGTGGCAAGATGACCACTCTCTACACTCTTTCCTTCCAAGCTTTGCTATAAAGAACTGCTATAAGAACTTAGCGAGAACGTTATAATTTCTTGTCCATGCGTGGTAGACTTCAAGGTCAATCTGTGCTAAGCGCCTTCACTTTGCGTATTTTAGTCCAGAAGATATTATCCCGTGCTCATATTAGCCCTCATTCACAGCGACTCGGATATAGCGTACTTCTTTACAATGGCCCGGAACATGCTGGAAGCCCCCTGGCGAGGGCATGTCATCGAGGCCAAGAGAAATAAATATTCTAAGCGTTCGTATGGTAACAAATGCAGCCAAGTTTGTACAATAGGTACAGGGTATGACCAACCAGGGCGCCAGAATTCATGGTAACAGGGTTCACTATAAGACGGTTGGTGTACGTGGCCAGCAGATACAAGTCCTTCGTGATGAGGAGTGGACAGTTCATGCATATCTGACATGTGTGTGTGTGTGTGTGTGTGTGTTCAGATTTAAAATACCGGTTAATGAAATTTAAGGAAAGAAAAGACAACAGAATAATAACAACATTGGCAGTAAGATTGATATTTAATGTATATTATTAGGCCTTTTGACTAAATTGAAGCACGAAAGGAAAGACTTTAAAGTCGGAATTTATTGATACGCCTGTTCAACGAAACGAGAAAACAAAACAAAAAAAAAAAAAAAACCCCAAACCCACCCCCCAAAAAACAAACAAGTGCGACTCACTTTTCAGGGGAATGTTGTTTTCCTCATGTATTGCATTTTTTTTTTTTTTTTTTTGAGAAATTTGGTTTTGCGGTAACAGCGTGTCAGGATTAAGCTTGTGTAGGGTGTGTAGAGGGATCCATGTGGAACTATATTCTCTGATAAACTCTTAGACCAAAATCAAATTTCTTACAGAAATACAACAGGAGGAGAAAATTAAATATATCGTCTGAAGCTGGAATTTAAACGTGAACCATAATCCCACTTCCCGCACTGAAAAGCGATACGTGACATGTACATTTATGAAGAACCTGACGTGCGGCCACATCATGTTGAAATACCGGTTCCCGTACGATCACCGAAGTTAAGCAACGAAGCAACGTCGAACCTGGTAAGTATCTAGATGGGTAACTGCTTGGAAATACCAGTTGCTGTTAGTTTAGATGTGCGAGTGATGTAATAGATAATGGCTTGGGATTGTAAACTGGAGGACAGAGTTCCAATTACTATTGGGTTCCTCATATTCAGTGACGCGCATTTTTCGAACTTCGATTTGAAGATTGTTCGCCGTTTTTTCCTGAACTTGGAACCACCATTAATCCCCTCTTCACAACGTATTTTTCTGCATTGCTTGACACAGAAATTGAACTCACGATTTCCACAGAACAAGATAAACTTAACCGTCATCGACAGCTAAATCAATAGCTTCATCTACTGCAAGGAAAGTTGGTTATCTGTGTCGTGCCAGAAAGTTTTTCTCGTCTGAGTCCATCCTTCAAATCTATAAATAAACCATCCGTCCTTGCATGAAATATTGCTGTTATATATGGTCTCGTGCCTCTCCTGTACGTCTCGAGGTCCTCGACAAAATCCAGAGACGAATATGCAATGCGATTGGTCCTGATCTGGCATCTCGTCTACAGTCGGTTTCTCATAGACGTGCCGTGGCTTCCTTCTGTCTGTTCTATAAGTATTTTCACGGAAACTGTTCCGACGAGCGACTTTCGCTGGTTCCCAGGCTGAATGAATTTAAGCGAGCCACTTGGCTGGCATCTCGGTTCCACTCTTTCACTGTCAAAACGGTTAAATGTAACAGTCTCTTCTACTCAAACGGCTTCTTCTCTCGCACTTCTCGCCTGTGGGTCTCCCTTCCTCTTCTCTGATAACTATAATCTTCAAATATTTAAGTGTAATGTCAATCGACATCTTCTGATACCTTGATCTTGTTCCCCTTTCTTCTCTGTATTCTTTCCTCAAACCTGTCTCTTTACTCTTGTTCTCAATCCTCTGCAACCCCCTTGCGTACTAGTGGCACTCCCGCCTTGCTTGGGGTGAATTACGTAAAAAACATATTTACGACATTAAAATTAGAACACTCATAATTGTGGTTTTAGCCTTAAACCTAATAACTGTTTTTATTTTTTTTAAATAGAGCCTCCTATATGAGCATGTCCAATGAGTTTTTTTCAAATTAAAAGTTCCCATATGATTATCATACCCATGCAAGGCCAACTGATTGGATTTATTGAGTATAGCGTGTACGATGACCATTTCAAATTAGAATCTTCCATATGATGCTCATATTCTATGGATTGAATTCATTGAATATAGTAAGTTTAATAACCCTTTCGAATTAGAAGTTCTTATATGGGCTTCATAACCATGTTTGGTCTACTATTTACATTATTCGGACTATTGTTGGTCTACTATTTACATTATTCGGACTATTGTTGGAACTAGAACAGTCTAGCCCAGTGAGCGAAATAAAGGGTTCAGTTCGACGTTCTAACCACCTGAAGAAGGTCGGAGTGTACAACGGCCGAAACGTTGTAATAAATATGACGACAAAGATGAGGACAATAGTCCGAATAATGTAAATAGTGTACATAATACCTCATCTCAGAAATATAGACAGATACTGAATGGCCGAAACGTTGTAATAAATATGGCGACAAAGATGAGGACAATAGACAGAATAATGTAAATAGTGTACATAATACCTCATCTCAGAAATATAGACAGATGTTTGGTCTACTGATAAAATTCATTGAATATAGTAAGTCCAAAGTTTACATTAGAAGCTCCCGTATGATTCTCATATTCATGCTCAGACTTCTAAATTGATTCATTAAATATAGCATATGTTATGATACTTTCAATTTAGAAACTTCTATATGTCGCTCATATACACGCTAGGTCTACTGATTGGATTCAATGCGTATATCATATAGGATGATCCTTGGAAACTCGAATGTCGAAATCTGTGCTCATATAGCATATTTTCATGAAAATACAATATCATTCTCACTTCCAAGGAATTGGTCTTGTGAAGATTAAAATTAGAGGTTAATTGTTGTCATTGGAGTGTTTATGAAAATTAAAACAGCAGAAAAATAACGTTAATGTATTCAATAAACGCTAGGATTTCGAAAACTAATTTTTAAAGCAGCCAATGCGCGCTATCTTGGAATATTGGTGACCGCCGATGAATATTTATTTCAATATTTATTACTTTAACTCTTTAGGTTTTTAAATGTCTAAGTCGAACGAATATCGTTAATGAAATTCGTGACGTCTTCCGATACTTAGGAGGCTGACACTACAAAATCGAGAATTTTATATTTTATTGGTCACGTGCCAGACCGGAGTTAAATCAAGTAAACATGGTGTTTTTTTAAATATACACGCCAACAAACAGACGTACGAGAACACATTTACGCGCATGCGCAAACATATGAAGTAAATGCATCCAAAAATAGACATCTGTTAGTGAAGCTCTGTCGTTGAACGTTTTCGTGTGAATAATTCTGATTTTAAGGTCTGCCAAATTCTTCTCCGATAAGACGGAATAAATTTAAGATTTTGTTTTCATCAACGATCGATTACATTAAAGATGACCTCTTTTTCTTTGGTGAACGCGATAAACAAGCATATATGAGTCAAGTACTGGACAGTTGATATTACAAGAAAACAAAATTTACATATATATATATATATATATATATATATATATATATATATATATATATAATGCCAAACGAAAAGCGGATATAATCCAAAAAATCAAAATAAGAATAATAACGTATAAATAAATAAAAAAATAAGAACATTATCTTATCTACCAATTCTACAAATAATAAATTTGAGATAAATTTAGCTAATCCGAATATAGAAATTATCACAAGAACATAAAAAGCCGTTACACATTTAATTTACGTAAAAAAAACGAGAGACAAATTTAAGAGCAAGAAAGTAAATTTCTTTTTCTTCTATGTGCCGTGTCCATTCAGAACGTGGGTAATCAAGGTTCTCCACAGTTTCCTGCCTTTTGTAGGTCTTATTAAATATGGGTCGTTCCCTATTTTTCCTGTGTTTTCTTTCACTGCGTATACGTTGATATTAGTTTGGGTTTGTCTATATTTCTGAGATGAGGTATTATGTACATTATTTACATTATTCAGACTATTGTACTCACTTTTGTCGCCATATTTATTACAACGTTTCGGACGTTGTAATAACGAATTAGAAAAATAGCGAATTAGAAAAAGCTAATTCTCTCAGACTGATGTCGAATTGGGCTTGTTCCGAGTACGAGATAATATGCGAAAAGAATTTTTTTTTTTGTGAAAAAGCATACTGTTAAATTTATAAATCTCACAGCAATGATTACAGTATGTGAAGAAATAGACAGGAAAAGGTATCATACTATGAAAATCTAAACACAAACTACACTATTTGCATTATTCGGACTATTGTTCTCATCTTTGTCGCCATATTTATTACAACGTTTCGGCCATTGTACCCTCCGGCCTTCTTCAGGTGGTTGGAATGTCGAACTG
Source organism: Acanthosepion lycidas (assembly GCA_963932145.1). Taxonomy (NCBI): domain Eukaryota; kingdom Metazoa; phylum Mollusca; class Cephalopoda; order Sepiida; family Sepiidae; genus Acanthosepion; species Acanthosepion lycidas. The sequence goes on along the minus strand of OZ010577.1, from coordinate 25,618,541 downwards.
AGCCCTTTATTTCGCTCACTGGGGTAAACTGTTCTAGTTCCACGTGCCATGTTTAATGGATATCAGTTATCTCCTGCAAGTTCTCAACTGCCTTAACGGGGTATTGAACTCACACACTTTGGGTCCTGTCACTGGATCTAACTAACTCCTTTATCCACTGTACCATGTGTCCTTGAGGAGATAACTGGCAACTGATAAATTTAACAGTATGCTTTTCACAAAAAAAAAAAAAAAAAATTCTTTTCGCATATTTGTTTTCATCAAAGATCCAGAGACAGATTCCCAGACTTCATGAATTTAAGCGTTCAACTAGGCTGGCATCTCGCTCACACTCTTTCATTGTCGAAACTGGTTATGTCTCGTACTCGGAAAAAGCCCAATTCGACATCAGTCTGAGAGAATTATCTTTTTCTAATTCGCAACAATCCATTCCATTTTGGAAGTTCATCACATTTAGTTGTGCAAATATTGATTCTTCCTTTTTTTGGATTTTTATAAATTCAAAATAAGAGAAGCATCAACATTTGCCTGCTTAGTTTTCATGATCTCACAATATTCGAGTCTATTAGCATTTCCATAGTCCTGGGAGAGGTAAATATTGGTCTATTATATTTTATCTATAAGCATTTACTTGGTTCGAGGGATGGAGTATTACTACCATATATGGTCTGGTGCCCCTTCTGTTTGTCTCAAGGTTCTTGATAAGGTCCAGAGACAGATACGCAATGTAATTGGCCCTGATCTGGCATCTCGTCTGCAGTCACTCTCTCACAGACGTGCCGTCGCCTCCCTCTGTCTTTTTACAAAAACTTTCATGGTAACTGCTCCGATGAGCTGCTTTCGCTGGTTCCCAGACTTCATAAATTTAAGCGTTCATGATCTCCCAAAGCTTATCCATCGTCTTTCTGTATTTATATTTCCTCTTTAGTACATTGGAACAATCTTCTATAATTATCATTCAAGTCTGTAGACGAGAGTTCATTCCCTAGATCAGGTAGTGAAGGACTGATTCAAGAGGGAAGAGCAATAACATAATATCACAATAATCATCAAATATCGCATATCAGCTAATCAATGGACACCTGATGATGACCAGAGGGGATTAGGTTGAAACGTTGTGGCCATAATAATAGCATCTCTATCAACGAAGATAAGGACAATAGTCAGAAATAATAAAAGTATACTGACAATTAGTAATCTCTGAAATGAAATACTTGACTTTTGTTGGGTTACTTAATGTCCAAATCGATAATTCTTTATATTGGAATTGAGCCTGTAATCCTTTAGGGAAAAATGAACGTTGGTCGTTTAGCATTGCTTTGTTTCCAGGATAGGCAAATATTGGTCGTTTATATTCAAGTCTATTAGCATTTACATAGTCCTGGGATAGGTAAAAATTGGTCTATTATATTTTTATCTATAAGCATTTACTTGGTTCGGGGGATGGAGTATTAATACCATATATGGTCTGGCGCCCCTTCCGTTTGTCTCAAGGTTCTTGATAAGATGTAATTGGCCCTGATCTGGCATCTCGTCTGCAGTCGCCCTCTCACAGACATCGCCTCGCACTGTCTTTTTTACAAACATTTTCACGGTAACTGCTCCGATGAACTGCTTTCGCTGGTTCCCAGACTTCATGAATTTAAGCGTTCAACTAGGCTGGCCTCTCGCTCACACTCTTTCATTGTCGAAACTGTTAAATGTAGCCGTCTCTTCTACTCCAATAGCTTCATGAATAGCACTTGTCGTCTGTGGAACTCTCTCCCCTTTTCCTGTTTTGATCTATCCCCTATCCTTCTCTTCATCCTTTCCTCTATCTGTCCTATTTGCTCTCGCTCCAACTCTCTGTTAACCCTTTGCGTGCTAGTGGCTTCCCACCTTGCTTGGAGTGAAACGCTTAAAAAATAGGTAAATATTAGTCGTTTATATCTGAGTCTATAAACATTTGCTTGGTCAATATTTGAAGTGTCTTTTTTCTACTAAATAATTTATGGTTAATTTTAAATTATGGCTGCTTGTAAAATCCTGTTGAAAAAGTAAAATCTTTCCTGCATGCCTTTCAGTATAGAGTGATGTTCTTTTGCACTTACATCTCCATAGCATAAAATAATTACGCCATTTTTATTTCTTTGATTTGCTTCCAATACTATAATTACTACTGAGTGTTGTGTCAATTTTCAAATATACTTTTTCTAAATTATCAAGCAGTGGATCTTCTCACATAATTTCTTGTATCTAGAAAAAAGCTCAATTCGACATTTGTCTGAGAAAATAACATTTTTCCGGGCTAAGGATGCGAATTCATTTTTGGTAGCACATTTTGCTTCATTTTATTTGTTTTGCCGCCTGTTTCGTTTTCCTTGCTGAAATTTAACCAAATAAATTATTTCGTCGTAGACAACGTTTGATAGTATCTACATCCATAAGATTTATCAAAATGAAGTCATTTCGAATTTGATTGGTTCTTTTTCGAGGATTTTTCTTCGATTCAATAATCATTTTGCTTCTGTCTCGGAGATGATTTACATTTATGGTCAGATTTTGTTTAATCTTAGAAACGTTGCTGTTCAGGAGGTTTATAAATCATTTTACAAACTACAACTGCATATTCCCGAGGCAAATTCTATATATGATTAGCATTCTTCACAAAGATCAATCTATTTGCAGCAGTTTTCTATTCAAAAATATGGCAATAAAATATACAAATTGAATGAAACTGGAATTTTTATTTGTTTCAATAAGTGACTAAACTAATTTAAATTCTCATTTTGATAAGTGCCTAAAATAGTTTTATCATTCCGTAGTTCTTGGTAAAATTTCTATTGGCCATGCACTTATGGTAGCACATTTCTCTGCGTTTCATTTCGTTTTCCTAGCTGAAATTCTTATTGCTGATCATATATTTAAATTTCTTTTATCTATTTTAGTATAGTGGTCGAGTGGGTAGAACGTTCGCATTCCGGTTTCGAATTTCACCATGATCGATTTGTTAGAAAGGACACTTCCTGATGTTATCAGACTGGAGCGGTCGATCCCAGCGTGTGGCACCTTTGGAAAAGTATACCACGGTTGACCCAAGGCTTGTGAGTGAAATCTGGTAGACGGAACTCGTCGATATCTGTGCTAGCAAGAATTCACGAGTCATCGTGGCCGAGGGCTTCAGCGTGCTGGCTTTGTTCAAATTGTAGCTCACGCTCTTTCCCAGGGACTGTATCTAAGGTCTGCTCAGCATAGTTACAGTATAAAACACAGGTGAGCTCTGTGGGTGTTGAATAAACACAAAATGCGCTTGAGCAAGCGTCTGCAATAGGGATTGACTTGTCGCCCTCGTAGACGACTATCCTCGAATACGAGGACATTATATATATTTAAATTTATTCTATTGCTTATTACATATTTACATTTTTATTGCCGGTTATATATTGATATTTAACTTCTAAAATTTATTTTGCTCATCTGAAATTTAAATATAAAATAAGCAAAATAAATTATATATATTTAAATTTAATTTTAGAAATTTCTATTGTCTATTACATATTAAAAATAATAACGAAGATAGATGTCGTTTAATAAAAAAAAAAAAAAAATCCGATCGAGAGGTGGATGATCAGTGTATTCCTAGGGAATACTCCAGTCACCCCTTTCTATTTTTCTAAAGCAAGTAGTTTTTGTAAACTCGTTAGATATATAGGAAAATCAGTAAGTAGAGGAGTAATGGATAGCGGCTCGGATTGTGGAATCGGAGAGTCGAGTTCAAATTCCAGTCAAATCCATTACATTCACTTACGTGCTAATACCCTTGGGAAAGGTATAAATCCTCTTTTTCTCTCCAACGTGATTTTCCAAGTGTAGCTTGGATGTGGCACAATGCCGAAAGTAAAGGGCACTCTGTGAGGATCGAACTCACTAGTAATTGTTCTTGCGAGACAAGCTTGCTAACCATTACACCATCTCGAGGTGCCCTACTTATTTTCCAAGCGTAGCTTAGATGTGGCACAAAGCCGAAAGTATGGGGCACCCAGTGAAGATCGAACTCACTATCCAGTTGTAATTGTTCTAGCGACACAAGCTTGCTAACCATTACATCACTTCGAGGTGCCCATCTTCTCCCCCCAGATATGGGTAAATAGCAGGATAGACTGGCTTATCGACTGGATAGCTTGGATAGCATCTGGTCTACCGCAGAAAGAAATGGCAACCCACTGCAGGAAAAAATCTGCCTTGTCAGTCATGTATTGAAAGATACATAATCGCATCACGCATCGGACATGATTGACTGATATTAAAACAAATATCCAAAAGTTTATATACCCGATTAAAAAATTTCCCAGATTGCATCAGTTTATGAGTGCCTTAGACAATTAAATAAAAAACTGGATACCATCTGCGAAACTTTGAGTCGGAAAGATAAGTTTTGAACATTTTATTTTATCTTTTTTTAATACATTCAAAATATATAGAATTTTTTTACATTAGTATATTTTCTGATTTTTCATTCGTCTGTTTAAATATTGGATTAAATTTAAACTCCTAATTTTAAGATATATAGAGTTTTTAATGCATTGGATACCTTATTCCTAAAACATTAAGCTGAGACTGTATTATTAGGTATATATCTCAGATGCCTAAGTGGCACTTTGTATTTATTACAGAGATATCTCATTTATTTCCTCTGCGCCTTTGCTGACCGATCATCTGTAAATCTATTCCAATTATTAAGCACTAATATCAACTGGAGCGTCTCTAACAATTACTCCAATCGTGCTAGTTTGATTTGGTTTAAAAATTTGCTTCCAGCTATCGATCAATCCAAATAATGGTTGTTGTCTTCAAATGGTAGCTTTGAATGAATCCTGAATCTGTACTGGTCGAGGTGCTGGGCTTCTTGTTTGATATGAAAGTGTCTGCCGTAAGAAAACAAACTACTCTACCCACTCACGTAAGATACGATGTTGCATGTCAAAAGTGCAGGGAAGATGGCTGTAAAATCAACACGAATTATGGCAAAAAAATGTTGATTGTTCCCAGTCAGTAGTGATTAAATTTTTGGTGTATGTATAAACAAAATTAGAAGGCAAATGTTTGGGTAGACTACAGAAGACGTCAAAAGGTCAGGTGTACCAATATGAGTCAGCTAAGGCCTTTTTAAATTGAAAACAGCGGGACCTGTCGTACAACTCGATACGGAACATTTCCTTTCGACCGATAGATATCAGTAAGTACTTCAAAGTACAGAGCAAGATGCTCGGACTGAGAGAAAGTCATAGAAGATTAATTACTTTTTTTAAACGAAAATGACAAGACAAAGAAAATTGTTATCTATGAAACTGACCAGGCAAATAGGAAAAACGAAGTGGGCCTTGTAGAACGGATATAGAAGACGGTCGGTGAACTGTGACCCCCCCTTGCTTACACCTCATCTCTACTTCGCTCGCTTAGTAAGTTACAAAGCGTGGTTTACTGCTAGAAATTGTTTTGTTCTTTACTTGTGGGTAACGATCTGGCCGAAAGGTAATTTTTTAGCCACAAGCGTTTGGCTGGAAGTAGCTGCACTCTGTCAACGCACCTGGTGTCTAGCCTGAGATGCAACGCAACTGGGCTGAAATATTATTGCCGTGACAGGATAGAAAACTCAAAGCAACTTGGGTTGCAAATAGAAAATGCATAACAAACTAAACCGAAAAACGAATGAACAGAAAGTATTTTTTTTAAAATCTTCATGCCTGTGTCTTTTCTATAAATATTTTCATGGTAATTGCTCGGATAAAGTTTCCTCTGTAGTATCAAGACTTTATGAATTTAAGCTCAGTACTAAATTGGCGGCAAGCTCTCACCATTTTACAGTTGAAATTTATAGATGTAACCGTAAGTTGTATGCTAACAGTTTCTTCTCTCGCAATTGTCGGGACTCTCTTTGGGTTTCTTGGTTCTCAGTCAATTTTGATTTATTTTTAATGCCAATCGTTATCTTCTGTCTTCTTAATTCCTGTACGTTTGTAGTTCTCTCTCCTTAATAATACTTTTTTTTTCATATTCTCAAACACTCAGTAATTCCTTTCGTCTTGGTGACTTTGTTACCTTGTTTGGGGTGAAATGATTAAAAAATATATATAAAAAAACTGACTGAAGGAAACAGGACTTACATAGAGAAAATCCAGATGAAAACTAACACCGAACAAGAAGAAAGCAGGTTATAATGGATAATGAGGAATCCATCTTGATTGGTTGCAAGTAATAATATGTGATAAATTACGATTCTGGATTTGCCAAAGAGATGACGCTGGTGATTATCTAGTGATACGTCTTAGTGGAACATATAAAGATGGATGCCTTAAGAAAACACACACATGGTGATTTTCTTAATGATTTTTATATATAAATAAGCACTTCTCCTTTCTGGAATTCTCTTCCGGCTTTTTGCTTACCAGTCAACTTTGATTTTCAAAGATTTAAATGCAATGTCAATCGTTATCTTCTGTCTTTTTATACTTTTATTGTTTTCTCTCCTTAATAGTATTTTTCTCATATTCTCTAATACTTGGTAATCTTAGTGGCTTTATTGCCTTGACTGGGGTGAAATTATTTAAAAATTTATAGAAAATGTCTGAATGAAACAGGATTGACATAATACTGGTTTTCATTTTGGCTTTTCTCTAACACCAAACGTGAAGAAAACAGGTTACAATGAATAATGAGGAATCCATCTTGATTGGTTGCAAGTAATAATCTGTGATGAATTACGATTCTGGATTTGCCAAAGCGATGATGCTGGAGATTATCTAGTGATACGTTTGAATGGAACATATAATGATGGCTGATTTAAGAAAACAAACATGAGTACACATTCTTTTATGATGTTGCATGTCAATTAAAAGATGAGGGGAGATGGCAATCCTTAGATCAATAGTCAATGATTAGTAAAACGTTTACATGAAAACGGTGAACGATGAAAATGGATCCTTTTGGTGATGATGATGATGATGAAGTCTGTTTTCAGGTTAAGCACCTTGTCACAGAGTCAAGAGTATTTAGGGTTTCTTTCAGGAAAGACATATCAAATCAATGACATGATCAGAATGGTCGCCCCACCTATACCCAATCTTTTCTCTCACCTTCCCTCTCTATAGCCCCCTTGTGTACTAGTGGCATTCCCACCATGCTTGGGGTAAAATGATAAAAAAGAAAAGAAAAAAAAAACCTTCTGTATTTCAGTCCGATTGAAATACAATGGTGGAGATTTTTAAAACGGTTCAAGAGAAAGTTCCATTTTTCAGGATAGTGAATATTGATTTTCATTAATAGAGTCCATGTCTCAAAGAAGTCAAGCCTTCAAGAAGGAAGAATATTTTTTTTTGCTGATAATTGTTTATTGACCAACGTAATCTTGAGGAGAATGATTTATTTTCCACCCTACAACCCCTTTCTGCACAGACGCTAAGTCACAATTCTATCCTTAGTCTATAGCTATTTCTATTGCACATTTTCAGAAGAGCTCCATTCTTTAGTTCCACTAGAACAGATTTTCACAGCTAGAACAAACCATGCTACATCCACAGAGTTAGGCGTCACGTGTGCAAATCTTCAAACGGGAGGCATTTTGCGAGTAGAAGTGCAAGGCTGTTGTAGCTCTAAGCCTTAGAGCTACAAAGCCATGATAGCATACGCCCTGAATGGACACAGTACATAAAAGGCACCATCTCTTACCATATTGTGTTTTGATTCTCACTTCATAGAATACAAGACTCTTATCAATAGCTACTTAAATATGAAACCACATCTTCCTAGTGCAAATTTAAATCAATCTCCATTTTAATATACTGTTATATTTCAGTTTGCTGAGATGAAAAAAAAACCGAATGAAAATAAAAGATAAGTTTAAAAGACATAGCAAAACAACTTTTATTCATTTATTACCTGAGAACAGCAAGGATTATTTTGGATTTAAACTATGAATTCCACGTGCGTGACTAGCGGACAAAGGATGTAATTCAATTGTATTTTAAGTTATCCTCCTTTATAGAAGGAGGAATTAGCTTCCCCTTTACATATACATTATGGCCATTTTGTAAACATGAGGTGGTCTATTCTGCAAAGTAGCTGTTTCTCGGAACAAAGCTGCAAGAGTAGAACTTCCTCCTTATCAATGGAATAAGAATGAATTGACACTGTGTACGTAGCATGTCATGTCCTAACTTTAAGGGTTTGAACTGGTTGAAATAAGGAATGTTACTTCTCGGAACATTTGCTATGGAAACAGCAATAGATTGGCTATAGGCTTGCGAAGTGACATCTGAGAAAAAGGGGTTGTAAAACTGGAAATGACTTACGAATTAACCTATAACTGGAGGAAGAAGAAGTGGGTTCATTTCTTCCCGAAGGGTATTTGCGCGTAAGTGAATATAATGAACCCAAAATTATCGAACCATTATCCATTACACCACTCGTACACCCAAATTTAGAGTAACTGGTATTCCAAAGCAGTCACCTGTCTGGCTACTAATTCCACATGTATGACTAGCGAGAAAAAGATGTAACAAAATTGTATTTTGAGTTATCGCCCTTTATAGAGGGAGGAATTAGTTTCTCTTAAAATATACATTATGACCATTTTTCTTAAAGATCGTATTTCTTGCAAGTTTTCCAACATATTTCATTGAAATTTTCACTTCCCAAAATTATATTCTATAATTATAGCGTAGACATATGAAAAAAATGATGTCATTTTAAACTGACACCAGGCGGATATGAATTAAATTGACGCCCCCACCCGCCTATGCACATATCATGAGCATTTGGATTAACTTTCGTATTTTCTTGATTTCAAACGAAAACTTGGAAAATTCTCGAAACATATCAATGAAATTTTCATTTTCCAAAATAATAACTTATAACTGTAGTTTAGATATATGTTAAAAAGGAAGCAATTACCGATGTCAGGAGAATACACGTTAAAGCAATTGTTCTCAAAATATTTTTCTCAGTGTCGCATTTTCGGAATTAAAATTTACTTGCGCTTCACCAAATTTTACGTGATAAAAAGTACATTTAAAAATGACAAACAGAGAGAGGGTTAAAAGCAGATAACCGCAGATTCAAAATCAGAACATTATCATTGATAACTCTCTCCTCCAATTTGTGGACCCATATTCTTAATACTTGATATAATGCAAAAATATCGCAATGATAAAATCAGTCAATAATTATTTTTAACTATTTAGACTGAGATTCATGCAGTTACAAGTAATCTATAACAATATTTTAAATTTTGAAACCATATTTATTTTTTGCATATAAATTTTTTGAAAATGTTTCTAAATCTTTGATTGTCTGTCAGTCATAGCGCCTCACCTGCTATCCTCTTCCGCCGCACCTGTGAGGGATGCTGCACTGTTTGGGAACTACTGCTTTAAAGAATATATGGGCAGTTGTTTGCTAAAATTTTTTGAACGTTTTGAAAAATATAATTTGTAGATTTATAAAATTCTTTAATTTATATTTGTTTAATTTTTTAAGAAAACATTATTAATGCAGTCTTTAATTAAGTATAAAATCTTAAATAACCTCGATCTCAAAATCATTGTTTGCAGCTCATAAAAGTTTCAATATTAAATTTCCACTGTGCTGAAGTAAGATTTCTTTTGACATGTGTAATTGCATAGACGCAAATTAATTGTTTTCTCGGTTCCACTTGTATAATTGCAAAAAGCAAAGATAAAAGAGATACGTCATTACAAAGGTTCCTTTTGTTGTTAATTTATCTCGAGAGTGGCGTGTTTATGATATTAGACAAAATAAAAGTTTGCAGGACAAATTGATTGACTGCTGCTTGTGGATGATTTCTGTTTTAATATTAACAGAATAGCTTGAATGACGAGATAAAATAATTAACAATGTCTTTGTTGAGCGTGGAATTAACAGTCGGCGGGTATAAACGAGCGCATTCATCATCTCTCAGTCCCCTCTATCACATTCCAGAAGACATACGCATACAGATACACATAAATAAACGCACGTACCCACACACATTCATTATACACATACATACACGTATAAACACTCACACATACTCACAGCCGAACACAGACGCGTGTATCAGTACCACATTTTCATTTTGAACGAAAATTAGAGACAAAAAAGTGTTTGTGTCTTGGGGGAGGGGGTCATAAATACACGTTTTCAAAATTTTTTTACTGATCTTAAAAAAACTACCTTTTATTTGAAACAGTAATCTTTCTGCAGAGGACGGTAAGTACGACACTGAGATCCGTAGGCGTATTGGGATGGCCAAGGACGCATTCCAAAAGCTGGACAGAGAGAGCATTGCGAGACAGGACGATTTCTTTGGTAACAAAGAAAGAGAAATATCTGGGAAGTGTTTCGACAGAGGACCGCAAGTGTCACACTGAGATCCGTAGACGTATTAGGATGGGTAAGGACGAATTTCAAAAGCTGGACAGAGTATTACGAATATAGAAAAGTAGAAAGGGGTGTAAGGCATGGATGCGTCTTCTCACTCGATTTGTTCAACTTATACAGCGAGGCAATTCTGAGAGATTTGGAAACACAACCGGGATTTATCATTAGTGGCCACAATCTTAACAATTTAAGATACGCAGATGATACGATACAGATAGCAGACACGGAAAAGAAACTACAAAATCTCCAACAGAAGGTAGAAAAGGAGAGCGAGAAGAAGGGACTAAGCATAAACTACAAGAAGACAGATTGCATGGTCATCAGTAAAAGGATGAGCTCAAAATGGGCTTTGCAGGTTGGAAGCACTAGAATCAAGCAGACGCGGAAGTTTAAATATCTGGGAAGCGTTTTCACTGAGGACGCTAAGTGCGACACTGAGATCCGTAGACGTATTGGGATGACCAAGGGACGCGGATGTAGTTTATAGTCAAACCCAGGACGCGGATATAGTTTATCGTCATTACCAGGACGCGTGAAATTCGTGTTTTCACCGGGTTCTGTTATGACAAATTAAATCACACGGGAAATAGGAGTGTACTTCTCAATTGTTTCTATACACAAATATTTTTTCAGTCAAAGTACAAGATCAGATCTTTTCTAAACCAAACACAGGCTTTTCTCCTATTAACTCAAGTTGTTGATATATATATATATATATATATATATATATTGTTCATACGCTATTTTTATAGATACAATTTATTTAAGTAAATATTTTGTTTTTAATTAAACAGTATTTATTACATTTACCGGCTTGAATGTTGAAGAAATTTCGAAGAAAATATGCTCTCCCCGACAAGAATCGATGCTGTATTCCTATACGGAAAACGTCATTTTATCTGACGTGCTATACCATTTAGTTACAGAGAAGCGTCTGGTTAGCAAAGTTCAATTTACTGTTTTTATACACACAATCTTCGACGACTTTTCTCGATCTATCATATTTGCTTACGAAACGTATCTTAACGTAAACAATGACAACGCATAATCAAAATGATTAAGGCCAACAATTATTTAATATAATTTCTGTTTATACGTTATTTTTATGGATAAAATTTATTTAAGTAAATGCTCTGTTTTTAAATTGTATAGTATTATTACATTTACCGGCCTGAATACCGAATCAAGCCGAGCTTCTCGGCTTGACGGTCGAACTCTCTGCCTCTGAGCAGAGAGGAACCCGGACGAGGCTCCGCCGAAGGGCAGAGTCTCGTTCGGAGCGGTTGACCAACCTGATCCCGTTTATACGGGTTCTACGGGCATTTTTTGGCCGAGCCTACGGGCTCGGGAAACCCACGTTAAACTCGGCCTTCTGCCATATGCAACCCTCGTGGAGAGGGTGGCTAGATATCGAATCGAGTCGAGACGTTTCGGCTTGACGGTCGAACTCTTTGCCTCTGAGCAGAGAGGAACCTGGACGAGGCTCCGCAGAGTCTCGTTCGGGGAGGTGGACCAACCCGATTCTGTTTTTACGGTTTCTACGGTCATTTTTTGGCCGAGCCTACAGGCTCGAAAAACCCACGTAAAACTCGGCCTTGTGCCACATCTTTCCCTCGTGGGGTGGGGCAAGTAAATATCGAATCGAGTCGAGCCGATAGTAGTTCACTCCAAACCAGACTGACAGTCATACTAACACCTTCCACATTATTATTATTTTGTGTAATATACCTTCGTTATTTCTACTCTTGTGTTCGTGTTGTTCTTCCTTGGATCTAACCTGGATCATAACAGTAAGTTTATCAAATCTCTCTTTCCAGTAGTTTATTTTAATCATTTCACCCCAAGCAAGGCCAAAATGCCACTAAGATGAGAGGGTCTACTGGAGATGAAAGAGAAAGTGCAGACATTAGGAGAAAGAACCAGTAAACAAATCCTATACAGGAAACAAGGCATAAACTTCTACTCCTATTCAATAGATGAGGAATGAGTGTGAACCGGGCGATAAGGGAACTTATCTGCTGCTATTAAACTGATGGGGACTTCCTGTTCTAACATATTGTTCGAAGTAGGGGGAATTGTCAACATCATTATTTTCTCTTCGAGTTACATGTGCTATTCATTTTAGTAGTTGCCGCTTTTGAAAGTCCTCAAGTGATGCGGATTCTGTCATCTCGTATGTTTGGAATCTGATTAGTGTTGATACAAGCCATATTTAGGAAACTCTTCCTGTATTGATCTGCATATGCCATTGTTTGCACTATAATTCAATAATATTGCTAGTACGTTAAATGTTACGTTTAATATTTCTTGTGCGTTTAAGTTAAAACATATATTCAGAGTATTTGTATTGTCCGTCAGTGTATTTAACTACTAAGTATCCGTCTTATTGTATTATCATGTCTCGAAGATTCATTCTCATTCATTTTTTTACTCCTACTCCCAGAAATTGAAATTTTATCTGACTCTCGGAAATATCAGCTTTATTTAGTAGCCTATTTGTTTTTTAGGGAACTTTTGCTAAGAAAGAAAGAAAAAAAAATTACTCGGTTTCATCAAATATTCAATGCATTGTGTTCACTGTCAGTTCATTGATGTTAATCTATGATATCAACGTATAAGACGCGGTGTAGTATTTCGGGGGCTTTCTTTTATTTGAAGTGCATCATATTGATTGGAAAATACGATTCATATTTTCAAATTATTTAATAAAATTTTCATCGCCCAAACAAAAGATAGTCCTGTTTAATCTAGAATTTGCTGATATAGTTTGAATGAAAGATTTTCTTTGTTACAGATATTTTTTTACGTATTGGCTGTAATGTGTCAAACTCAATTATGAATCAGCCTAAGAAACGAAGGTTTCTTGGTTTTTATGGAATTTTATGGCTAAAGACATAAACCTCTAAGACTTTAATTTTTTTTTTGAAAAATCATGTAAAATCAAAATATTTCTGCAACAGAAATTGGTTCTTAACAATTTATTCATATCAGCTTTCGTTATAAAATATTAAATGTTAGAGGAAGAAAAGCGTACACAAAAGATAGACTGATTAATCGATTGATAGATATATAATGAACAGACTGAGATAGATAGATAGATAGGTGAATAAGAGATTCAGATAGATGGATAGATTGATACGAACAGACTGAAATAGATAGATAGACAGATAGATATGAACAGACTGATATATACACACACACACACACGCACACACACACACACACACACACACACACACACACACATATATATATATATATATATATATATATAGTGTATGATGGATAAATTGTCGTCTGAATTACAGAAAAGTGAAAATAACACTAACATTTCATTTTAACAAATATATTTAAATTACACAATAAAATACTAAAATACTAAAGAGTAAATTTATCCAATAAAATCACCATTGCTTTCATCCACGGCCTCCAGACGGCTTCAGAATCTCCTGCAACTCTTCAGGACTGTCACCTTCTTTAAGTTGGTGAATGCTGCCCATAATTCAGTTCATCTTTGGTGATACAAGTTTTTTGGTCTCTAGCTCAACTATCTCCATCCATAATAATCAAGAGGGTTGCAGTCTAGGGAGTTAGGTGGCCAGATGTAAATGGTGATGTGGTTACAGAAATTGTTTGACAGCCATGACTGGGTTCTCCTGCTTGTGTGGCATGGTGCAGAGTACTGTGTGCCAGACATAGGATCTTCCAGTTGCCACCCTCTTGACCCAGGGCTGCATTAAGTCTTCAAGACAACTGATATTGGGCTCCGTGATGAATCTGATGCCCTCACCAACAAATTCAAGAGTTCTTTTCCCGTCAGAACGATCATGGTGAATTTTTCCAAGCTGCCGTAACTTTGTAATCCCCATTAGACTCATCCATATCTTTCCATATCCTCTGCATCGTCCTCAGATTGACAACCCCAAACTCTGAAATGTTCGTATTGAAGCTTCCGGCCCGAATGACAAGCAGTACAATATGCCGTTTCCAATTTTCTCGCGAAGTGAATTGCTTCATGGTGCTTTTTTTCTTATTCACGGTCCCAAACTAGCCCTACTTATACTGTGTAATCGACAAAATCAAAAACAGACAACGGGCATGCGCGAAATTAAAAATATAAAATGGCGACAATTTACACTTGAGGACGTAGTGCCGCCCTGGATCAAGATGGTGGCTGCTAGAAGACCCTATGTCTGGCAATAGGAGTCTGCACCATGCCGTACAAGCAGGAGAATACAGTCATGTCTGTCGGACAATTTCTGCGATCACATCACCCATTACATCTGGTTACCTACCTCCCCAGACAGCAACGCCCTTGATTATTATGAGTGGGGCGCAGTTGAGCGAGAGACCAACAAAACTTCTTGTAACACGAAAGGTGAACTGAAGGCAATGATTATGATAGCACTCATCAACCTAAACAAGGAGACCGTCCAGAAGAGTTTCAGGAGATTCCGAAGTCGTTTGAGGGCCTTGATTGAAGCCAATGACGATTTTATAGAGTAAATTTAACTCTTTTGCATTTCAAGATATTTCTGTGTAATTTTGGTCAATATATCTATTAAAATGAGATGTGATATTTTCATATTTACGACATTTAGGCGACAATTTCTCCATCGCACCCTGTAGATAGATAGATAAAAACCCAGTATTGATTTCATTTGAGAAATGGTTAATATGAATGCGAACATTAAACTTCCCTCCTGGGAGATGCTCAATATAGCTAGTGTATTTCTTTCCATTTTAGACGACGTGATACTTTAATGTAGGAATATAAATGGAATTGAATATTAAGGAACAAGTGAAATAGAAAAAAAGGAAGAAAAAAAAAAGAAATGATGAAAGAAAAGGAGAGTAAGAGATAAAGACGAAAAGGTGGGGGAAAGCAATGTGAAAGAGAGGAGAGATAAAAAAAGAGGAGAATAAGAGAAGGCAAGGGAGACCGATATACAATAGAAAGAGAAAGAGTAATAGTGAGATATAGAAGTAGAGAGTAGATGAGTGAGTGAGAGATAGGAGGAGAAAAAGAAAAAGATAAAGAAAGAGAGAAAGAAAAAGAATAAAAGAGATAAGAGAAACAAAATGATATAGAAGAGTAACCGAGATAGAGTAAGGACGAAGAGTACCAGAAAGAGAGAAGACAAGGCAGAAAAGTGAGAGTGAGAAAGATAGCGATAAGGGGAGATAATTCGATAAAGAGAGAGAGAGAGAGAGAGAGAGAGAGAAAGAGGGAGAAGGATAAATAAAAGATCAATGAGTAGGAGAAAATGTTTTGCACGAAGCAGGAGGCGAGAGATGGACGTTGAATTAAGACATGTAGTCTATTTACGCTTCTTTGTTAGCATCCAAAAGGTTTATAGCCGTAACTAGTGTATCACATGACTTCATCTGACTAATCAGAAACAAGCAAAGTGCCTGAATCAGCGAACTTTCTTTTAAGTGGATCATCTCCTGCTGAGCCACAGGAAGAGGCCATTGATTTCACTGGCTTCCTTACAGCGATTCACTCTTGTGCCAGCTGGACGTCAATCCGTAACTTGATACTTCCTTGGTCCGATGTAGCAAAAAAAAAAAAAAAAAGTGAAAAGAAGACTGACCGACCTTCGTCCTAACCCGCCATGTTTGCTGCCGGCTATTGGCCGCTCTATTTTTCGATTCCAACCTCCTCAGACGACACCACTTCCCACCCGCGTCACTTGAATTTCTCAGAGCCGCTTATCTTCCACTATTTTCTTCCTTCCTTTTTTTTTATTTCTTGGACTTCATTGATTTGCGATTATTTTGATCGAATTCCAGTCAGGTGTGATTTTGTTTTTAACAAATAACCATTATTTAGACAAACTGATTGAAAAAAAAAAAAAAAAAAATGGTAAAAACACCTATATTGTTAAAAAAAAAAAAAGAAAGAGATGTGGTTTGAGCCTACCGACGGAAGACAAGAACCAACTATCGATATTATAACAGGTTACACCACAGGTAAAGCTGATACCATGTAACCCAGTACTACCTGCCGCATTGGAGGGTGATCGGTGACTAAATCAGTTCCCCCTTCAGGTTTTTCTGTCGAAACGGCTGGCTAGACACACATCTGGGTTAAAAAAGACTTGTCAAAGGGCGAATCCAACCTTCTTGTCGGCTTGACAATCATCTAGCACAGTGAGGTAGACAGGACCGCAGCCAATTCCCCGATGAGTCGGCATCACTGGGTGGATGGCTTCTTAGACTGAAACCCGTTACCATGGCGGAGTATCTCTCCGATGGAATCAATGGTCACGTGACCAAAGCAAATCTTAATGTCGAACGACATCGGTTGTGCTTTGAGACAGATTGTCTCTGTCAGGTCTACTTGCCTGAATGAATGAATGCCACTTTCCACCCGAATATATGGAGGGATGTGCTCAGTGATCCTACGACGGACACCTAATTAAGGGATTGATGATAATGGTGATGATGCTGATGATGACTCGATATTTGATATTTGAGCAAGACATTCACTAATCTATTGAGTTCGTTATTGAGGGTTCCACACTCGTGTTCCTGTGTTAAGTTAAACTCAATTAATATCGACTGATACCTGGCAATGTATCAATAGTACCTAGTACATATAATACCTGTACCACTCTAATGGACTATAGTACTTGTAATCGTGGCTAGATGGGCAGTTAGGTCTCAGAATTTCATTGCTGAATTTTCTAAATGGAACCGTAACTTTTGTATTAATAGTTTCTTCTCTCGTACTTCTCGGCTGTGGAACATTTTTTCCGGCTACTTGCTTTCCTGTCAACTACGAACTTCAAAAATTTAACTGTAATGCCTGTCAAAATCTGTGTCCTTGAAACCTGTTCTTTTATTGTTCTGCCTGTTTCTATCACACTCAGTAAGTAAGCCATTTATAAAGATTAATTCGGACTTTGCTAACCAGACGCTTCTCTATGGCAGAATGTTAACAGCACATCAGATCAAATTAAGGTCCCTATTAAGGGTTACAGTTTCGATTCGTGCCGGAGAACGTATATTTTCTACGAAATTTCTTGATCATTCAGGACAGTAAATGTAATAAATAACGTTTAATTAAAAATATAAAAATAAAATTAACGTATAAAAAGAATATATATATATATATATATATATATATATATATATATATATATATATATATATATGTATATATATATGTGTGTGTGTGTGTGTGTGAAATGTGTATGTATATATATATATATATATATATATATATATATATATATATATATATATGTAATTTATTATATATATATTATATATGCGCGGTACTTATTGGAAAGCGCTCAATATCAGTGATAAAGCTAACATATTAAGTTAGATTGATGTGAGTATGTGACCCTGGGTTTCACGCTTTTGAGATCGTCAGACAAACTGATTAATTTTTTAATTTTGGATTTATATATGGTTGCATATTTCGGTGTTTTTATGGAAGCTGAAGGAAAAATTGTCGCCGTGACGCCACTAATACTTACGCAAATATACATACACGCCCGTACACTATTTCGCAAAAGCGTGAAACCTAAGGTCACAAACTCACATCAATCCAACTATATATATATATATATATATATATGAAAAAATATAGTCTTAAGGTGTGCTATATTATGGGATAAAGTGCTCAATATAAGAGATAGAGCATGTGTAAATATAAAAGTGAATATAGAAGTCAACACTTAGAGGCGATAGTCTGTCTCAGGCTAGACGCAATCGCCAGGCCTGACGATTGCGTCTAACATGAAACAGGCTGTGGCCTCTAAGTGTTGACTTCTATGTTTACTTATATATATATATATATATATATATATATATATATATATATATATATATATACCTATCTGCTTATTTAACCCAGTCTGTTCATATCTATCTATCTATCTATCTATCTATGTAAGTTTCTTTAAAAACAACTGACATGGTACTGCGGTTATGTTTTTTTTTATTTAATGTGTTTGTGTTCTTACATTCTTTTTTCTTTTCTGGACATAAATCATGTAGAAATTGTCCGAATGTTCCTTATGTACATATGTAAAAAGGGCTAAAAGTAATGGAAGAATTATTATTAAAAAAATGAATGCCAGTACGCAATAATATTAAGTATGAACACGTCCACGATGTTCTGATCGTATCTGGAAAATTAAACATTCCTAGATGCAGATACTCTAGATACATACATAAAAAATCCATACATCCAGTTCTTCCTCTAATTTCTCGGTTCCTGGCTACCTTCCTCGCCTTATAATGGACTCTAAAACCCACATGCACGCCCTGTGAGTTTATGTCCGCAATCATCTTCCGCTAGCTAGAGAACTCTCTTTGGTGTCTTCAGACCAATCGTATATATGTCACCGTCTATCTCTCCTCAATTCAGTAAGCTATCAGTTCTTTCTCTACGGTTCCCCCTCCTCTCAAGACTTGTAGCATTTCTGATAATATAGACAAAGCCATCTCTAAATCCGTTTGCAAACATATTTGTGTTCGGTGACTTTAACACCCACCATAACATGTGGCTTAAACACTCTGTAACTAACCACGGTAGCATCCAAACTCTTAACTTTTCAATCACTCCCGCAAGTGGTTGACTTTCCTACGAGTTCCCCCAGTAACGCAGACCGTAAACCTATCCCTTCTCGAACTCTGTTTTGCCTCCATCCCTGACTCATGTCGCGCTACGCAGCTCTGCTCTCTTGGCAACTCTGATCACGCGGTGGTGTCTGTTAACATCTCCTTGCACTCCCCTTCCAGCTATGAATCTCCTACTAACAGAATATCTTTCTGTTATCAATGCGTAGACTTGAACTCGTTCCGTGACTTCCTTCGTGACGTCCCTTTGAATGTGGTTTTAATGATCCCGTTCAAAAATGTGCGTCTGAGGTTTCCTTCTGGGTAAAAGCCTGCATCGAGGCTTTCATGTCATTAAGAAAATATCGAGTTAAATCGCGCTTATTTCCTTCGTTCTTCCCTGCTTGCTCTGCCGATATAACCCATAGGAATCCGTCTGTATCGGAGCGAAATTACAACAGACGTCCCTGCTGGTAATGAGTGCAACGAAGCAAAGTTACTGTTTGCTTATAGAATGAAATAGTATATTGCATCTTGCATTTTGGTTCTAAACAATACTGAACTACAGAAAATCCTCAATCCCTCTTCTATTCAATCAATTCGAAGTCCTAACATCCTCAGCTGATAAGGCTGAATGCTTTGCTCGGAAATTCTCATCAAACTCAACACTCGGCTCATCCGGGATAGCTCACACTTGATTTTCCTTCAAGAACTGGGGCTATACTGAGATGTGCATAACGCCAGCGATGATTTTAGACATCATTTCTAAATTAGACTTTCACAAAGCAAGTTGTGGTGACGGGAAACCAGCCTTAGTCTTAAAGAAATGTGCCCCTGAGCTGGTTCCAATTCTCTCCAAACTATACAACTATAGCCTGGCTGATTATAGCTTTCCAGCCTGTTGGAAAATCCTCCTCTGTCTTCCCGGTCTCTAAAAACTCTGGAGGCACTTCTGACCCATCTAACTACCGTCCCATCAGTCTCTCACCATTCTTCGGCAAAGTCATCGAGGCTTTAATCAATGCCAAAGTAGTTAAAGCGTCTCACCTTCCACAATCTGCTCTATGACAAGCAATATGGTTTCCACTTTGCTCGGTCTATCACTGATATGCTTATGGTCATAACTGAATATGTATACCAAATCCTTGATAATAACGACGAAGCTCAAGGTGTTGCTCTAGATATATCAAAGGCGTTTGACAGGGTTTGGCATGTTGTCCTTCTACGTACGCTTCAGGAATATGGTATTACTGGACAATTATTTGATTTAATCCAATTATTCCAGCCTAAATGTGAAATGAAGGCTGCCCTGAACGGGTTCTCTTCCAGTTCCTTCAATAAGAACGTTGATGTTCCTCAAGACTCTATCCTTGGTCCTACACTGTTTCTGATCTCAATGATCTTTCTGGCATCATCAGTTCTCAAGTAAGCATCTACACAGATGACACTATCATTTATTCCTGTCTCAATAGTAAATCCAGCATTGCTGACAAAGTTAACCTGGCCGTTGGTCTCGAAAACCACCTCCAATCTCTGGTTGACTGGGGCAGGAAATGCCTTGTAAATTTTAATGCATCCAAAACGAAACTGCTGTTATTTACTCACCATAGAGAAACTTCCCTGCCTCTTATTAACATGACTGATACTCAACTCCACGAGAGCGCCTCACTGCGGCTTCTTGGTCTCACGTTCTACACTGACCTGAGGTGGGAGAACTACATTGAATCAATAGCTGCATTTACCGGAAAGAAAGTTGGTTCTCTGTGTCTCGTCAGAAGGTTTTTCTCTTCTGAGTCCATCCTTCACATCTACAAATCTGCCATTTGTCCATGCATGGAATACTAATGCCATATATGGTCTGATGCTCCCACTGTTTGTCTCGAGGTTCTCAACAAAATCCAAAGATGGATATGCAATGTGATCGGTCCTGACTTGGGGTCTCGAATCTAGTCACTTTCTCACCGATGTAATTTGGTTTCCCTCTGTCTTTTCTATAAATATTTTTATGACATCTGCTCTGACGAGCTATTTTCATTGGTGCCCCGACTGCATGAATTTATGCGTGCTACCAGGTTGGCATCTCGGTCCCACCCTTTTATTGTTGATGTTAAATGTAACCGCTTCTTCTAGTCTAACAGCTTCTTCTCTCGCACTTCCCAACAGTAAAACTCCCCTCCTCTTACTTGCTTCCCTGATAACTATAATCTCCAAAAATTTAAATGTAACGCCAATCGACATCTTCTGTTGCCTTGATCACCTTTCTTCTTTTTATCCTCCTCCGTTCCTCTTTTTATCCTTTCTTCAAGCCCCTCCTCCTATGCCCGGTCTTTTCCCTTTCTTAGACTCTCTGTAAACCCTTGCGTACTCGTGGCATTTCCGCCTTGTTTGGGGTGAAATGATAAAAAAATAAAAAAAATTAAATAAAATAAAATAATCTTTGATAACGGCTAAAAGTTTAGACGAATGTGCTCGGACCAAAAGAACATTCGGATAGATTCTGCAGAATTTCCAGAAAAAAAAGAAAAAGAAAATTATAGGAACACAAGAAAAATTAAACAAAAGTTAACCGTATTACCTTGTCAGTCGCTTTTAAAATAACTTGTATAAAAGAAAGAGTTCTGCCCAAATACAAAATTATATATATATATATATATATATATATATATATATATATATATATATATATATATATATATATATCTTATAATAAAAAGAAAGAAAAGTAAGATATTTAATCCCGTGTTGTTATTGATATTTATATTTTTATTTTTAAAAAACAGTGCTCAATTTAAATTTACAGTACATAAATATTTTTATTTTTACAAAACAGTGCTCAATTTAAATTTACGGTGCATAAATATTATAAATCAACTGATTTAAAATATGGTTTCGTCTATAATTAAATTTGAAGTTTTTAACTTCGGTTTTTGAAACATGGTAATTCCTGTGTAGCGAAGAAACAGTATTTTAAATCAGTTAGTTTGTAATCTATCTATCTATCTATCTATCTATCTATCTATCTATTAAAGAAAGCAAAAAATGTTCGTTGAACCAACGGACAGCTTGGCAAAACCTAAACGCTTATCCAGATACAGTCGCGAATAAAAAGGACAAAAACTGAAAGAATTTGAAAAAAAGCTTACCAAGGTTAAACCGTATGAAAGGACATCTCTAGTCGGAACTAGAATTTCACGTACAGGTGATTTTCAGACGACTTGATATATATGTATGTATGAGTGTGTACGTGTCCGTTTGTGCATCAAATTAACAAAAAGAAAAGAAAAAAAAAGAGTTTTTCATTTTCATTAATAAATATCTAGGTTTTTATTTGCACACGCAACCCGCTCATGGTGTTGGTGATTTTGCAAGTACGAGGTTGAGTACTTCTATGAAGATATCTGTTCTGCGTTTCGTTTGTTATTTTGACTGAATTTCTGGTGGATAACTTTTAATCAAAATAGTTGTTAAATCTCGGACCTGACGATTATCCGGCAGCCATTTGGAGATTGGTCAAGGATGTGAAACAAGGGGAATAATCGGAAAGAAATTGACAATAGAAGAAACGGAAAAGCGTAAAAAAAGAGACAAACAAATCCTAGGGAAACACTTTGTATTAAGAAGACGCACTCGTAATTTGGTGCCGATTTGAAAGCAGAAAAAATATAAAGAAAATACAACAAAGTAATTGGGAGTTGGCTGATGCATGCTGGAATTACCGTCACCAGAACTAAAACCAATTAATTCCTGAAAGACTCTAACGTACACATCAAGTCAAATTCCGCAGTTAATCCTTCAATGAGGAAATAAATGATTAGGTCAGGCGTGCATCAGCAGAAAGTAAACAAGACATTTTTCTTATTAAAATAAAAGAATGCGTTATTTTAAGTTAAAAATATTAAAACGTTAAACGCTTGTCTCGTTTTTTTTTTTTTTTTTTTTTGCTTATGTTGTTTCCTGGGAACAACTCCAACCATCAGAGTGAATAATTACCAAAAATCAGGGAGTTATTCAAATTTCGTAAGTGCGGATGTCATTCGCGATAGTTACTGGGAAATTTTTTTACAATTTAAAAAATAAAAGAAAAAAAAATCTGTTTTTGGTTTGTTTATCGCGGTGAGCGCGAATGTCGACCCCACGTTTAAAAATATCGCACCACATTTGTAGCGATCGCAAAGATCAACCCAACCGGAGTGCAATGAAAAAGCATCGCTCTGGTGTGAATTTTAGTAAATATAAATTATTTTTATTTTGGGGTGAATTAACAGAAAATATCCATAATTTGTTATTCTTTCTTGAAGTTTTAAGATGACGTAACGATTGAGATAATGCCTTAAAATAATTGCTTTATTGATCACTGACTGCTCGACATAACTGGTTATTCTTCCAAAATTTCCTCCCAACAAGTTTTGCCTAAATATGAACCCAGGCATTAGGGTTAAGTTAAGGCGGGTGACCAGGCGAAAATGGAACGAATATATCGGTGAACTCTTCCAGGACAAAATAGAGCAACTGGGAATACAGATTGGAAATATTAAATACTGAAGTGGCAGCTGTACTGATAAAAGTGAGCAGAAACAAAGCGGCAGGGCCAGACAGAATTGTAATAGAGATGCTGACAGCCTTAGATGATTTCGGCAGAGACAAGATTACAGAAATAATAAATTAAATCTATAACAGTGGTGAAATACCGGAAGACCTAAGCAGATCTATTTTCATAGCACAGTCTAAGAAACCAGGTACAAACGAATGTGAACTCCACCGGACAATCAGCCTAATGAGCCATATAACAAAACACAGCCTCTGAATTCTGATGAATAGAGCGTGCAGCAGAATCAGGCCAGAGATAGGACAAGAATAGTGCGGGTTCGTTAAAGACACCGGAACAAGGCAGGCGATATTTATGCTCAGAATGTTATTAGAAAGAGTAATACAAATGCAGTAGGATGTGTACCTGTGTTTTATAGACTACGCAAAAGCGTTCGACAAAGTACGCTACAAAGATCTGTTAGAGCCGCTCAGCAGCCTTGATATATCCGGCAAAGACATTAGAATAATCAAAAATCTATGCTGGTAGCAAACCGTCTGCAAAAATGATAAAAAATGAATTCAGCAGATATACAAAAATAGAAAGGGGCATAAGGCAAGGATGTGTCTTCTCACCGGACCTATTCAACCTATACAGCGAGGCAATTCTGAGAGAACTGGAAATCCTACCAGGATTTCATCATTGGCGGCCATAATCTTAACAACATAAGATATGCAGATGACACAGTGCTGATAGCAGACATGGAAAGGAAGCTATAAAACCTTCTACAGAAGGAAGCAAAGGAGAACGAGAAGAATGGACTAAACTACGAGAAGAAGACAGAATTCATGATCATCAGCAAAATGATGAGGCCGAAATACGATTTATAGGTCGGGAACACTAAAATCAAGCAGGTAGGGAAATTTAAATATCTGGGAAGTGTTCTAACATAAGGCGAAAAGTGCGGCGCTTAGATCCGAAGACGTATTGGAATGGCCAAAGATGCATTTCAAAAGCTAAACAAATTATTAAGAGACAGGCAAATTTCATTGGAAACAAAGAAAAATGTATTGAACTGTTACGTGATATCTGTCCTCCTATATGGCAGCAAATGCTGAACAATCTACTCAAAGATGAAGAAGAGATTTAATGCAACAGAAATGTGTTTCTACAGAAGGATGCTTAGGATACCATGGACCGAACATATGAGCAACGACTGGGTTTTTGAGAGAATACACACAAAAAGGAAACTTATATTTAACTTCAGGAAGAGATAGCTGAAATTTCTGGTACAATTAATGAGGAAGGAAGGCTTGGAAAATCTCGTACTCACAGGATGGATAAAGGAATAGGAGAAAGCAATGCGTGACATACTTAATGGGCTTGATCAAATGGATGACAGAACAGGGTCTGGGAGAAATAAGAAAAAACAAAACTTATTAAGAGCTACAAGGAACAGAACGTTATACAAAAGAAGAACCCATTAGCCGATTAATCGCCGACATCATATTTTAAAATTTTTCCCAAACACGTGAATGTTTCAACAGGTACAAGTAAATAACGAGAATTCTACGATGTAACGTTTTATTACTAAAAATAACAAATATGTTAATGGTTATATTAGTCGTTTCCTTATAAGCAAACATTTGACATGAATTTGTCGGGAAGTCAGTGTTGGTATTGATTGAAATTTATAACATCTTTCTCATAAAGTAATAGATTTCCTGTATTGATAGCGGTTTCCTTTCTAACCTTTTGTTTGATGTCGTGTGGGTTAACCACATATTGCTTATGTCTTCATTGTCTCTTTGAGTTACTTGTGCTATTCATTTTAGCAGTTATTCTCGTTCAAAGTTATTTGGTAAAATTCTTTGTTTGCGATTGTGTAGCGCCGGTACAAAAGATTCTAAGCAGGATGGTCTTCGTCAAGGCACACAAGTTTCTCTCTCGCAAAGCCATTTTTAACAGCTGCACACAGCTGATATTTCTGAACTGGTTTGGCATCATGCATTACATCCATATGAAAGAATCGATTTAACAAGGTTATATAAGAACATGAGGATATATATATATATATATATATATATATATATATATATATATATATATATATATACATATATATATATGTATGTATGTATATATATACATATATATATATATATATATATATATATATATATATGTATATATATATATATATATATATATATATATATATATATATGACAACAGGGAGTGTATGTCTAAAAAACGGAAAGTCAAAATAGCAATAAGTGAAAGATAAGAGGAAAAAGAGAGAACAGGTTAAGGAGTGAGAGTAAAGTGAAAAAAACAAAACAAAACAAAAAAATAAAAAACGACAAAAAGGACAAAAAATCACGACATACTACACGTACACTGATATATGCAGACGGGCGCATGGGCACCCGCGCACGAACGCATACACGCACACAAACACGCGCATGCATCCACCCACACATGCACGATGGAAAAATCCTGCACCAGTGAAAAGTGCATATAAAAAAAGATAAAAACGAATAGTATAACCAATTAATTGCTGATATCCCCTGACGATTGAACGGAATGATTCCGGGAGGGACCGTCTATAAAATTTCGGAGTCAGGATGGTGGCAGTAACATCAATCAGGTAAGTGACCAACTTTTTAATACTATTAATTCTCTCTTTCTCCCTTTCTCTCTCTCTCCCTTTCTCTCTCTCTCCCTTCTCTCTCTCTCTCTCTCTATATATATATATATATATATATATATATATATATATATATATATATATAACACTATATTTATTTTTATTATCTGTTTATTTACATTCAATTCATACGAAAGATAGTGGAGTGGTTTCCTATTGCCTCCTCCACGGTTTGGTATTCAGCGTTTCCTTCTCTTAGCCTGACTGCCAAGGGAAGACATACACTGAAAACACTTTCAAATTTCTCCAGTACCCTAATTATTTTATATACAATGCAAAACAAAAGGCTCATAAAGTATTGCACCCCAAATGAATAAAAAAAATGTTATCCTGCCTACTAATTCTATCACAACTACAACTGAAAAGAATCTATCTGACTCAACATAAAATTTGTTAGTACTACATCCAAAACAATAGAAGACTTACTCAATATTAAACAAATATTAAAGTACTAAAATCCAGCTCCAAATTCAGTCTCTGTTATTTCGCCGAAGTGTAAACAACTTTGCTTTTCATAGCGTTATACATGTCGGATTTCGTGCCAAAGAAAGTGTATTTGCGCGGAATTTTACTGTACTACTTTATTCAAAAGAAATCTGCAGCTGAAGAACACAGAATTCTTGTTGAGATTTACGGGGACCATGCTCTGTCGGAAACAACATGCAGAGATTGGTTTAGACGCTTCAAATAAAATGATTTTGATGTTGAAGATAAAAAACGCACTAGCGCACCGAAAAAGTTTGAAAACGAAGAATTAGAGGTATTACTTCATGAAGACTCATGTCAGGCGCGGGCTAAACTCACAGAATCATTGAGAGTTGATCACACAACAGCTTCGAAGCGTTTGAAAGCGTTTGGGTGCCGTACGATGAAATGAAGCCGAGAGAGATCGAACGGCATCTTGTCACGTGTAAACAGCTGCTTCAATGGCAGAAAAGTTTTTTTTTAATCGTATCGTGATTGGCGATGAAAAGCGGTTACACTACTTACATTCTTATGAAGATGCCAAAAAATGTATCATTTTTCATCTATGCACAAAGGACATGGGTCATTTAATGACATACAACCTCTAGCTCTTCTTAATTTCCAATTTACTGTTGGTGTTTTTCCATTTTAATGGTGGTGCTTTATTGGTTTAAGTGCCAGATATATTTAGATAGGGATGTTTAGTTTATGTATATATTATTTTTAACAGTATTTCTAATTTTTTATTTCTACTTTTTAACAGGATTTCTGTATTTATTATTTTGAACAGTAAGAAAGCAGCACCGTTCATTCAAAGTTTATCTGGATTTGAAAATGATTTACTGGAAATAATAAATAACATCACTTTCCAAGAAAAGAAATGCTATTTCCAAAAACGTCTGGACAAAATAGTGAAAGATATTAAGGCAACAGATAAAATTTTAATGAAATCAGATAAAACAGGAAATTTTTATAAATTAACAACAACGTAATAATTACATAAATATGGTGGAAAACATTAATATTAGTAGCAAAAGCATCACAGATAAATTGAATATTAGTGACAGGGTAGGTAAACTTACCGAAAAATAGTGCTATATAACCATAAAGGATCACAAACCTGATTTCGAACCTAATCTAACTAGAAAATTTCGACCTGAAATCGGCAAAGTAAAAAGTCCTAGAAAGTGCGAACCAACAAATAAAGAATTACCTGGGATGAAAACTGATAAATAGGAAAGAAGTTACTAATTGGTTTACTAATATCAAGGAGAAACCAAATTGTACACTAATACAGTTTGATATTGAGAACTACTACCAATCGATATCAAAGTTAATTTTCCCAACTGCTATGGATTTTGTTGGCCAATATATATATATATATATATATATATATATATATATATATATATATATATATATATATATATATATTCAAGAATTCAAACCTTCTCTTCCATTTGTAATTCAAGTGTGCAACTAAATTAGGAAAAAAGAATTTATTTTAAACCAGAAATATTTATTTTTTAATATAGTCCCTTTACTTGTCTAAGTACTTAATCTTTTGTTTTTACTAATTTTCATCATAAATAAAAACCAAAAGACACTCTGAGCAGATACTGAATGAGTTTGTTGTATGAGCGTAAGAGGAGGAGGAGGAGGAGCCAAGAAGATTATATTATGAGGAATTGTGAGATTATGTGAGAAAGATAACGGTTAACCCAAGACTTGAAGATGTTAAGAATATAGTGTTTCGGAAAAGAAACCATCTTCTCGGCAGTCTATTGCAGGGAGTAGAGATTCTTTCTATAGTCTAAAGATGAAAAAAGTATTTACTTTACGTCAAAAATAATCTCCTTCCTTGTTAATCATATTGGTTTAACATTATACAGTGAAAATTTCAGATCAGATTCAGTTAATAACATGACAGGCAGCAGATTTGTTGATGTATCGTCATAAATGGTATTGATTTATTCATCAATGTATTATCATTATTATTATTGAGTGAAGGAGAGAGGGAGCAGCAAGCCAAATAAGTAACGCTGAGGTACAATTATACGAAGCCCCCCTCCACATGACACTAATTCTGATAAGGACATACCGTTTACATGCATCACAGACCAATGTACGCGCGATATGGTAACAGGTTTTGATAAAAGAAGCTCATAATCTTCCATACGTAATTCAGTTAGAAAAAACTTAAAGTCGGGTAACTCAGTCCACTTGAGGGTGTCACGAAATATCCAGATGTGACTCCCAAGTTGCCTTGGTTGTCTCATCGTTCATACTTTAAAAAATAATCCTCTCACATTTGAACAGAGATACACAGTGTAGCATATACATTCTTCTTCTTCTTCTTCTTCTTCTTCTTCTTCTTCTTCTTCTTCTTCTTCTTCTTCTTCTTCTCGCACCTTCTTTTTCTTTTCCTTCTTTCTCCTCCTCCTCTTCCTCATCTTCCCATCTTCCCCTCCTCGTTTTTCTTCTTTTTCCTCCCCCTCTTCCGCCTTATCTCTTCTTCTTCTTCTTCTTCTTTTTTTTTCTTCTTCTTCTTCTTTCTCCTTCTCCTCACATCTTCTTCTTCTTCTTCTAGAAATGGCATAATGACATTTTCTGTTGGTTATTTAAAAAAAAACAAAGCAAAAACAAAACTTAAATTTATACACCTTTTACATAGATAAAGCTCTTTGTAAATTATGTGCTGTACTTGTAAGTACCATTTTTTGTATTTCTTTAAGGCATGGAGTACCAAGAATATCTCCATTGAGTCTATCGGAATCTTTTCCAATCAATTTTCAACAACTGGAATTATTGATGTCCTGATGTGCCACATTTTTGAGATTTCCATTTCAAGATTCTTGTATTTTGATAGTTTTTGAATATCTTCAATGAAACATTACAATCTGCAGGGATTGCCATGCCAGTTGTTATTATTATTATTATTATTATTATTATTATTATTATTATTATTATTATTATTATTATTATTGCGCGAAGTAGTACTAATATTCATGCTAATTTATAGACCATATAATGAGGAAAAAGGGCTTGGAAAATTGACACACGCAGGACATATTGAAAAAAAGTGAGAAAGCATAAAACACCACATAACCTTCCTAACGAACATATAAATGGCTGGCAGAACAGGGTTTAGGACAGATAACAAAAAGACTAAATTTACTAAGAGATAGAAAAGACTGGGAATTGTGGAGAGCCAAGATCGCCCATGTCCTGAAGGGACACGGCGAACAGAAGAATTTTCAGAAAGAATTCTTCCGATTTCTTTCCGTAAGATCGACAATCCATTCCCACTTCACCATGGAACGGTTTCCAGCGCTGTACCCTTCTCCAAGATAACAAAAAAACAACAAAAAAACAAAACAAAACAAAACAAAGAAAAACAAACAAAAAACGCGGAACTGTTGCTACTGCTTCTTTCTTTGTGTTGCCGATGTGTGCTTCCAATCAATGAAACAAGCGAAAAAGAAAAGATTAGGATTTTCCTTTGCTTTTCCATTGACAGAAGACAATCCATATGGTGTTCTCCCGCTCGTCTTTAATAATTACAGAATGGCGGTAAGCACACATCTACGCTCTTTTGTCTACGTTGCTTGTTTCAAGAGGGATGTAAATATTCTTTTAGCAATCAATAGCTAAATGTCTGCACTACGCATAAAGTGGAGACATTTGTTTTTATAGTGAATTCTCTTAGTTGTTATCTTTAACTGTCTACATGATTGAAAGGTTGCCAATTAGTAATTAAAAGCTACTCAACTGATTCAATGCAAAGTCAGTACGAATATAACCTAATGATTTTTCATTATGAAAATTATAAGAAATTTATTAAAACATGCTACATTTGATGGGATGGCAAGGGTAACACTATGGCAAAAGGTTGATCGTTTTATTACCGTTTATACATAGGACAGGTTGATTTTAGAACCGTGGTATTGCACTCAATTTGAAAATTGGGGTTTGACATGATAGATAACGATATAAAATATTTTTATCAGTACCATTTTTTGAGGAAACGAGTTTGAAGATTAAGTTTAGGTTAAGCCTTACAGCATAGTCGTTGGAGTGATGGATAGCGGCTCGGATTGAGGAATCGGCAGAGCCGAGTTCGAATTCCAGTCGTATCAATTACATTCACTTACTTGTGAAGGGAAAGGTATAAATCCTTTTATCATCCTCCTTGCTATGGGTAAATAGCAGAATAGACCGGGTTCTATAGCCTTGGGTAGCCATTGGTCTACCACAGAAAGAAGTTGCAAACTACTGTGGAAAAAATCTGCCTCGTCAGTCATGTATCGAAAGATGCATGATCGCTTAAGCGTGTATCACGCATGACACATAACTGACTTATAAAAATTATAATTTTCTGAAGCTTTACAAATTTTATATAGACAAGCACATTATTACTAAATCATTGTGCCATCAAATAAGACTTCCATTTACTTCAAATGAAAATTAGACTGAACAATTTAGCTACATTATGATGTAATATATTATACAGTGCAGTTGTCTTCGTGCAATTTTCAATAAACAATGCTAATTTAAAACATTTTGTCTTATAGTATTATAGTGTTATATACACTTTTATGTTTTGTTTTTAATAATTACTAGCAGCCATAGCTAGCTGGTTGATCATAAAAAGCGTTCAATTAGAATGGAGCAAAAACAGCTTCATATTTAGATGTAAGAGTCTAACTCATTTTGAATTAATGCATAGAAGTAGTCTGTATTTATTCAATCGAAGTTAGACGAGGACATGAAGGGGTAAAACAGGCAACTTGAAAACCCACTTCAGACCACAATTATTTTGGCGTTTTTGAATTTCAATTTGTCAGTGTGTTATCAGGGATGTAAAAGAGGATAGATTTCTAAAGCAATTGTTAAGTTTGATGGAAATTGTTTGAAAGACCTACGAAAAATAAGAAAGAAACCAGTAAAAATTGCCGTTTTTCGCTATTTACGCAAGTTTACACGATATGGGTGGATTCAATTGTCAAGTGAAATTACTGTTAAACAATCAACTTATTTTTGGCTACAATTGAGTGAAGTTTGTAGTAGGTTGCTTGAAAATTGAGGGAGTTTGAGTTTAAAATTTGTCTTGAAATCGATTTTTCGTTTTTCGCCGTTTTTCGCTAAATGCAATGCCGTAGAAATAAAAATGAGGTATCATTAAAGCTCGTCATGATGTAAGTAACCTACATATCGAGTTTGAACGAAATCGGAGAAAAAAGTTGAATTTATCGATTTTTGGTCGGCTTTATCGATTATTGATTTTTTTAAAAATTATCTATTTTTTACGCTAAGAACCTATCTCTTACATTGTACAATGTATTTGCCAAGTTTGGTCAAAATCGGTTCGATGGATCTCGAGTGAAAAGGTATCAAACAGATAGACATTCTCTGTTATACATATATATATATATATAAACAAATATTATTCATTGGGTTGTTTTTTTTCGTAATCATTTACAATTTTTGCAGAGTTTTTAATTCTCGAATACAATAAAAAAATGCATATTTTGCCTTTGGTGATTCATAATTCGAGTTATAGTTTGAATAAATATTCCATTCAAAGATATCACCTTCATTTGGATTTATTCTTGAAATAGTAAAACTTTGAATTCAGTTTGTAAGCAAAAACCTACGGAAATTAGGTATTTCTGTCCATTTTTCATAATGATCTTTAAAACTAAACGCTCAAAAGATGGTAAAAGCTATGAATCTAATTTTTAGTAGTAATACTTATCACATCAAACCTCAGCTTTTCCACCAAATGCAATAATGGTCTTTTAGAAGACCTGAAAAATTTACCTGCCCTATTCACACAGGAAGTACTGGTAGTCTACAGTAGTTAGGTCTAAATGTAACCCCCCTCCGTTACATATCGAACAAAGGGTGATATTAGAAGGGTGGTATCTTCACATAGTAATATTGGAATACATCTAAACTTTTGATGGGTTACTTAATTTTGAATATGCGTTTTATAGGAAAACGACGATGATAGGTACATATAAGTCCGTTTTACACGTGAAACAAAAAAAGGTAGACATAGATCTGGTTTACACTTGAGTGAATGGAAAAAAAGATAAATGTTGTTTAGGGAGATGGTACCATGTCTGAGAGTATACCTCCTAAAATGGTCCGTTAGATTCATAAGTGAAAATTTTGATTTGGAAGACCGAGGATATTCCGGCAATCTTTAAGACGTTGATGACCAAATCGAAAAGCTGGCCAGGATCACATGAGCTTTGTAAGATATTTGAAAACACTTGAATATATGAATTGGTACGATGTCTGAGTGCCAAACATTTACACTTGATTCAAAAAGGGAGACAAAGCACTTGCTTGTTCTAGAGTCAAAAAGATAGGCATAAGCTCGGTATACACTTTAGTCAAACAGGTAGACATAGACCAGATTTACACTTGTGTCAAATCATGCACATACTGGTTAATTTTATATAAGAATATGAAAGCAAAACATAGGCCTGGTTTGCAGTTTAGTCAAAAAGTTAGACATAGGCTAGGTTTACATTTTAGTAAAAAATGTAGACATAGACCCAGTTTACACTTTAGTCGAAAGGTAAACATAGGCCCTGTTTACACTTTAGCCGTAAAGGTAGATATTGGACCGGTTTACACTTTAGTAAGAAAGGCAGACATTAGTTGGGTTTCTATCAGAGTGTTATATAGAAATAAAGTGTTACTGCCGACACTGGATTTTGAAAACGGATTGCCAGAGAGCAAAAACAGACGATCCCATTATTGAATTAAGTGAATCACGTGACCATGGGGAAAACTCATAAGTAGGAAGTATCGTGAAGTATAAACGATCATCATTTCTATTCTATCCTCTATTAGTCTACGGATCACTCTTTCTATTTTATGCTCTATTACTCTATGGATCATTCTTTCTATTCTATCCTCTATTACTCTACTGAACCTTCTTTCTACTCTATCCTCTATTACTATAGGGATCACTCTTTCTATTCTATCCTCTATTACTCTACGGCTCACTCTTTCTACTCTATCATCTATTACGATACTAAACTCTATTTCTATTCTATCCTCTATGACTATACTAAACACTCTTTCTATTCTATCCTCTATTACTATACTAATCACTCTTTGAATTCTAACCTCTATTACTATACGGATCACTCTTTCTATTCTATCCTCTATTACTATACTAATCACTCTTTGAATTCTAACCTCTATTACTATACGGATCACTCTTTCTATTCTATCCTCTATTACTATACTAATCACTCTTTGAATTCTAACCTCTATTACTATACAGATCACACCTTCTATTCTATCCTCTATTACTATGCAGATCACAATCTCTATTCTATCCTCTATTACTATACGGACCACTCTTTCCATTTTATCCTCTATTACTATACAGATCACTCTTTCTATTCGATCCTCTATTACTATACGGATAACTCTCTTTATTTTATCCTCTATTACTCTACGGATCACGTCTTCTATTCGATCCTCTATTACTATACGGATCACTCTCTCTACTCTATCCTCTATTACTATACGGATCACTCTTTCTATTCTATCCACTATTACTACACTAATCACTCTTTCTATTCTATCCTCTATTACTATAGGGATCACTCTTTCTATTCAATCAATATTACTATACAGATCACACATTCTATTCGATCTTCTATTACTATACGGATCACACTTTCTATTCTATCCTCTATTACACTACGGATCACTCTTTCTACTCTATCCTCTATTACTATAAGGATCACTCTATCTATTATATCCTCTATTACTATCATGATCACTCTTTCTATTCTATCCTTTATTACTATACAGATCACTCTTACTATTCTATCGTATATTACTATACTAATCACTATTTCTATTCTATCCTCTATTACTATACGGACCACTCTTTCTATTCTATCCTCTATTACTATACAGATCACACATTCTCTTCGATCTTCTATTACTATACGGATCACTCTTTCTATTCTATCCTCTATTACACTACGGATCACTCTTTCTACTCTATCCTCTATTACTATAAGGATCACTCTTTCTATTATATCCTCTATTACTATCATGATCACTCTTTCTATTCTATCCTTTATTACTATACAGATCACTCTTACTATTCTATCGTATATTAATATACTAATCACTATTTCTATTCTATCCTCTATTACTATACGGACCACACTTTCTATTCTATCCTCTATTACTATACAGATCACTCTTTCTACTCTATCCTCTATTACTATACGGACCACTCTCTCTATTCTATCCTGTATTAGTCTACGGATCACTCTTTCTATTCAATCATTATTACTATACATATAACTCATTCTATTCGATCCTCTATTACTATACGGATCACTCTGTCTATTCTATCCTCTTACACTACGGATCATTCTTTCTATTCTATCCTCTATTACTATACTAATCACTCTTTGAATTCTAACCTCTATTACTATACGGATCACTCTTTCTATTCTATCCTCTATTAGTCTGCAGATCACTCTTTCTATTCTATCCTTTATTACTATACATATAACTCATTCTATTCGATCCTCTATTACTATACGGATCACTCTGTCTATTCTATCCTCTTACACTACGGATCATTCTTTCTATTCTATCCTCTATTACTATACTAATCACTCTTTGAATTCTAACCTCTATTACTATACGGATCACTCTTTCTATTCTATCCTCTATTAGTCTGCAGATCACTCTTTCTATTCTATCCTTTATTACTATGCAGATCACACTTTCTATTCTATCCTCTATTACCCTACGGATCACTCTTTTTATTCTATCCTCTATTACCCTATGGATCACTCTTTCTATTTTATCCTCTATTACTCTACGGATCATTCTTTCTATTTTATCCTCTATTACTATACAGTACGCTATTCTCTATACTTATCACTATACGGATTACTTTTCGGATCACTATGCGGATCACTATTCAGTGGTTACTTTTCGAACGACTATTATTGAGCAAGTACTATTAGTACGAGTGATATTCGAAGGCCTCTGACACCAGTATTGTTGAACTGCGCTACTATAATTGTATGGTTGTATTTTCGCGGTTTTTCGCTAAATGCAATCGCGTAGAAATAAAAACGAGGTATCATTAAAGCTCCTTATGATGTAAATGACCTACATATATAGTTTGGACGAAATCGGAGAAAAAAAGTTGAATTTATCGATTTTTGATCGGCTTTATCGATAATTGATTTTTAAAATATCAATAATCCAAAGTGACAACATTACAAAAGTAGCAGCGAGTGTTCGTTGACATCACAATAACGGCATTGCGAGTATAGACCAGGCAGGTTATCCCTTATGGAGAAGCACTTACGTAGTTGGTGTTTCTAAGTCCCTGCCGATAGTGGAAAATACTGGAAGAGTTCCATATTCATACATTCTAGACAAGAGTGACGGAAAAATATATCTATATATAGATATTTTGAAAGGTAACTGTTCAACGCGTTTTTCTCTACGATTCATATGTAGATTGCGAATTTAGAATTTTTGAACAGGCAAATGAAATTCATTTTCGTTTTATTTCCAGAAAGGAAATCATTTCTATACAAACAACAACAACAACAACAACAACAACAAATAGAGAAAAGATATATGTGCCGTTTATCGAAATGGTGCCATAGCTGAAAGTACCGTTCATAAAGTGGTTCAGTAGATTCATGGAAATTTTGATCTGGAAACCGAAATACTGATCCCCATCACTTGAGCGTTGTAAGACATTTGAAAACCCTGGGATACATGAATCACTCCGTTGCTTGTATGCGTCATGATTTAATGAAAAAAAAAATAATGGAACGAGTTTCCAGCTGCTATATCCTGCTAAAAAAGAAAGGAAAAAGAAAACCAAAAATGACCCATTTTAGAAAAGAACGCTCACAATGAAAAATGATTGTTTGCAACATTGTGCAATGAGAAGCGAAATCTTCTTCTTCTTCTTCTTTCTTCTTCTTCTTCTTCTTCTTCTTCTTCTTCTTCTTCTTCTTCTTCTTCTTCTTCTTCTTCTTCTATGTGCTGTATCTCTTC
Organism: Acanthosepion lycidas; assembly: GCA_963932145.1. Classification (NCBI taxonomy): domain Eukaryota; kingdom Metazoa; phylum Mollusca; class Cephalopoda; order Sepiida; family Sepiidae; genus Acanthosepion; species Acanthosepion lycidas. Next base: position 25,581,756 of record OZ010577.1, on the reverse strand, counting down.
AGGATGTAGGCGATCATGGCTATTCCACTTCCTCCTATCTCTTGTAGTTTTGTCTGCTACCTCTCCTAGACTCTATTGTGCCATCCACTTGTTTAACCCCGCGAAGTATATCATGCGCTGCTTTCCCTTGCCCCCCCTTCTCTTTATATGCCCTGTGAGTATGAGATTTTCCAAGCCTTCCTTTCTCATTACGTGTCCCAGCAAGTTCAGCTACTGATGTTAAGTTTAAGTTTCCTCTTTGTATTCTCTTCAAAACCTCATCGTTGCTCACATGTTCGGTCCATGATATCCGTAGCACCCTTCTGTAGAACCATGCCTCTGTTGCCGCGAGTCTCTTTTTCATCTTTGTAGAAATCATTATGAAACCTAACGGCGTGAAGGGGATTAATTCAATGGGAATTAACTCCACGCTGGTAAAGACAGACATGTACAACAGGCGTCACATGACCATCATCCAGTGACTGCTAGCACCAACGGCGTAAAGGGGATAAAACTTCTCGGAACCTATCCCTCGCCCGGAAAAGTGCGACATGAGCGACGGGTATCACCGGGCCGTTATCCATCGACTGCTCGCATCAAACAAGAATAACTTTTGAGACATGGAACGTTCAGACGTTGAACAACAGTGGCCAGTTAGAAAATGTAAAAAAAGGAAATGAGTATGCTAAAAATCAACATCTTAGATGTATGTGAAACTAGATGGCCAAACAACGAAGATTTTCTCAGTGACAATCACAGGATTATATATACAGGCGGAGAGAAAAACAATAAAGGAGTAGGATTGATACTAGATCAAGAATTCAAGAAATGCGTTCTGGGATACTACCAATTATCTGAGGTAATTCTGGTATTCAAACTGAAAAGAAAGCCTATTATAATAGTATATACACCGACAGCACAAAGTAAGGAAGAAGAAATCGAATCATCCTACGCCAAAGTTCACTGTAAATCACAAGAAATCATAATTATCATGGGAGACCTGAACATAACCTGAAAGTAAGCAGGGACAGGGTAGGTGATATAACTGGAAAATTCGGACTAGGAACCCGCAACGGACGTGAGAAAAATGGATCCAATGACCAGGTAATAGCCAACACATAGTTCTAAGATCATCCGAGACGTTTATGGACATGGATAATCCCAGGAGGAGAAACTAAAAAACAAATTGACTATATAACTATCAACAAAAGATTCGGGAATACAGTAGTTCATTGCAAAACCTCTCAAGTGCCGACTGCGGAAGCGACTATCGCCCTGTTATATGTAAACTAACAGTGAAACTACAGAAACTGAAGAATCCTAACGCAGCACCGAAACTGCGATACAATAAACTCCTGAGTGACCTGTACCCGAAGGAAAAATATATGGAGTTTTAGGAGTAGATTCGAGAGACAAAAATGGAAATGGAAACTCAAAATGGGACACACAAAGAGAAGCTTTACTGGCATCAGCAAAAATATCATCCCAAAGGAGAATAGATGAAAAAGAAAAAAACGAATGGATCACTGATGAGATTCTCGACATGATGCAAAGGAGACAAAACAAGTACAAAAGTCCACATAAACATATGCCCGCAAAAACAATAAAGGAGTAGGATTGCTACTAGATCAAGAATTCAAGAAATGCGTTCTGGGATACTACCAATTATCCAAAAGAATTCTGGTAATCATGCTGAAAGGAAAGCCTTTCAACGTAGCCAATCATAATAGTGTATGCACCGACAGCACAAAGTAAGGAAGAAGAAATCGAATCTTTATACTCCATGCTAGACAACGCCAAGGCTCATTGCAAAACGAAATCAGCCACCGTTAATCACTCCAAAGCTGATCTGCTTCCGAAGAAGGTGACAATGTGTGTCTGGCAGGATTGGAATAGCATTATGTATAATGAGCTATTTTCGCAAAATTAGATGTTAAATTCAGGCATCTACTGTTCCCAATTTGTGTGTCCGTTAATTAATATGCATGGCTACATATGTTTAATTACTAATCCGACAGAGGCATGAAAATGTACGGATTAACCTTAATTTACAAACACATATCGTTATACAAGATTAGAAGGCATTTTATCCTTCAGGACGTAGGTTTGATTTCCGCTAACGGGTGTCGGTCAAAAGTTGAACAATTGAGATTCCACAGAAGGTAAATATAATCGAAAAAAGTATCCGGAACTGGCCATTAGGAAGGGTATGGTCTCCCGTCATAACAACGCCAGACTACGCGTCTCTTGATAGACTGGACAGAAATTGGTAGAGCTTGGCTGGGATAATCTACTGTACCCGGCGTATTCATTTGACACCACAATTTCGGATTATCACTTATTTACATCCCTACAAATTTCTCTTAATTCACTTCAATGAAAGTCTCATCAGAAAGAGAGAGGATGGAATCGTGAAGACGACGCCTCAGAGATGGCGAAAGTCAGTGCGACAAAATTTCACATATTTGGACGAAGAAATCCATGTGAAAATATCCAAATATTGGCTTTGAAATTTACATAAGCACACTACGAACTTTTGTTCGAACAAATATGTAAGTAAATTGGACACCGCCTAATAATTAATCTATCGCCCCATCTGAGTCTGTTCTTTACTTATCTAAGTCTTTTCTTATCTATCAATCTTTCTCAGTCATTTCATATCTATCTATCTATCTATCTATCTATCTGGCATCTCCGCTTCAGTCAGTTTTAAATCGTCATAACGTAGCTTCCCTGTGCCTGTTCTATAGATGTTTTCATGCTAATTGTTCTGATGAGTTTTCATCTTTGATACATCTACTTTACGAATATGAGCACAGTACTAAATTGGTAACTAGGTCTCATCATTCTACAGTTGGAATTGCTAGATGTAACCATAAATTCTATGCTAACCGTTTCTTCTTTTGCACTTTTCGCTAGTGGAACTCTCTTCAGCCTTCTTGCTTCCTAATTAAATTTGGCATTTAAAAATGTAAATGCAACGTCATCCATCTTCATCTGTCTCCTTAATTCATGTTCTTTTATTGATCTCTCGTTTTAATAATTTTTCTCACATCTTTTCACACTCAGTAACCCCTTGTGTCTTAGAGGCTTTATCGCTTTGCTTGGGGTAAAATTATGAAAAACATTTATCTATGCTTTTATATATCAAGTATGTTTTTGTCCGTGTATGTGTGAATTTAGAAAACTTAGTTCCTGTTTGAAAACATAGAACAATCATTGACGTATACGCCGAGTAGTCTTCGTAAGTTTTCTGTACAAAGCATGAAGCCAAATAATTATTCTTGTGCAGACTTCGACACAAAATCTATGCAAAAAAAAAAAAAAAAATGAAGACAGTAAAACTAACAAAACAGGAACAGTACACTCGGTAATAGATCAGTCGGATCAGGATTTACAGTCAATTCTTTACGATCCTCTTACTTATCAGTTGAAAAGTATTTTGATTTCGGCATTAAGAACGTCTAGAGCTGTGGTTCCCAAACACTGCGTCGGAAGAGGATAGCAGGTGAGGCGGAAAGAGGATAGCAGGTGAGACGGAAAGAGGATAACAGGTGAGGAGGAAGAGGGTAGCAGGTGAGTCGGAAAGAGTATATCAGCTGAGGCGGAAAGAGGATAGCAGGTGAGGCGGAAAGAGTATAGCAGGCGAGACTGGAAGAGAATAGCAGGCGAGGCGGAAAGAGTATAGCATGCAAGGCGGAAAGAGGATAGCAGGCGAGACTGGAAGAGAATAGCAGGCGAGGCGGAAAGAGTATAGCATGCAAGGCGGAAAGAGGATAGCAGGCGAGGCGGAAAGAGGATAGCAGGCGAGGCGGAAATGGGTATAGCAGGTTCGGCGGAAAGAGGTTAGCAGGTGAGGTGGAAAGAGTATAGCAGGGGAGACTGAAAGAGGATAGCAGTCGAGGCGGAAAGAGGATAGCAGGTGAGGCGGAAAGAGGATAGCAGGCGAGGCGGAAAGAAGATAGCAGGCGTGGCCGAAAGGGGATAGCAGGCGAGACGGAAAGGGGATAGCAGGCGAGTTGGAAATATTGAAAGAAGAATCAAATATTCTGAAACAGTTCCAAAAATTCATATGCCAAATATATATATAATTAAATATGATTTCATAATTCAAAATATTATCATAATTTACTTGCATGCATGAGTCCCAGTATAAATAGTTATAAATAATTGTTGACTGATTGCATTATTTCAAGTATTAAGAATATAGTAACTAGGGTCTGCAAATTGGAGGAGAGCGTTATCAATGATAATGTTTGGACTTTGAATCCGTGGTTATCTGCTTTTAGACATCACTCTGGATTTCCTTTTTCGTAGGGCTGCTTGCGCCTTATCACCCTGAACCTGTGTCTTCGTTTCCTTGCGAAAAGCAAGCTCATACCTTTCATCAAATTTGTGTACTTTACTCATATAAGTTATTTGTGTTTTATATTATATTTAACACATTATTATTCGTCGTTATTTTTCATTTTTAAATCTACTTTTTATCACGTAAAATTTGGCAAGGCGCGAGCAAATTTTAATTCCGAAAATGCAGCCCAGAAAAAAAAAAAAAAAAAAAATCTTTGGCTACCACTGGTCTAGATTAACCGATTTAAACATAAAGGAAACTTATTTATTGCAATTCTATCGTTGATCTTTGTCTGAAATACAGACTGCAGGATGAGTAGGAGGGCAATAGGAAGAGAGACATATAATCGATTGAGTAGGAGGAGGGTTGTTTAAATGTATTTGAGCGACTTTCCTCCTACACTATCGATTATATCCCGATTGAATAAATGAAAGACAAGGAAGAAAACAGTTCTTGTAAGTCACTCTTGTTTGTGCATAATATTTCCAACTTCTGAATTCAAATCAGTCTGCCTGCGTCCCTGTCCAGCCTTCCTTCCTAATTGCTTACAATTTGGTGTCGCCCGAAGCTGTTTGTGGCCAATGATGTATCTAGGATATAGCAAGAAGGGCACGGAACATGGGCGCCATTTTGGAATGGAATGGACGTCACAACGCCACTGAACAAATAATTCGTAGTGTAATCGGCGAATGTTGCTAGTGACGATTTTTTAACCTTGATATTTAGCAATTTTGGTTGGCAAATTTCCAACAATGGAAGCAAAGAATACGAAATTTTAGTCATAACCGACACTTTCCTTCGTTCATTGTTTCCACTTGTCTTTTCACAGTACTAGTGTAATAATTTATTATGTTTCTGTTTCGTTATTACGTTATCATAATTATTTCGTTATTCATCTTTCATTTTATTATGTTTCTGTTTCGTTATTACGTTATCATAATTATTTCGTTATTCATCTTTCATTTTATTATGTTTCTGTTTCGTTATTACGTTATCATAATTATTTCGTTATTCATCTTTCATTTTATTATGTTTCTGTTTCGTTATTACGTTATCATAATTATTTCGTTATTCATCTTTCATTTTATTATGTTTCTGTTTCGTTATTACGTTATCATAATTATTTCGTTATTCATCTTTCATTTTATTATGTTTCTGTTTCGTTATTACGTTATCATAATTATTTCGTTATTCATCTTTCATTTTATTATGTTTCTGTTTCGTTATTATGTTATCATAATTTCTCAATGAAAAAATTAAATGGTTATTAAAGATAATATATAATTATAGTGTATTTTATTGATAGTAAAACGCTAATTATATAGCGTCAAAATGTATTAAAAATTATTTTCTTGTTGTGCCCTCATATTTTATTTTATTATTTTGTTTTCTCAATTTAAAATTTCAAGGGCAATTGAAGCATGTGCCTATATTGTTGAGATGAGGTTATGTAACTATTTACATTGTTTGGACTGTTGTCCTCATCTTTACTGTCACATTTACGACGTTTCGGTCATTGTACGCTCCGGGGGATAAAAGCGTTGGCTGATTGATCTAACAAGTGACTTGACCCAAAGAGTTGTGAGTTCAACCCCTGGCTCCAGCGGAGAGAACAAAAACTTGGAGAGTTATCAAGGTGAATTTGGTTACCTCGACGTTGTGTAATGATCAGCAAGCTTGACTCGCTAGAACCATTACAGTAGGGAATTCGATCCTCACTGGATGTCCCCTTAGAAAGCACTTTAAATACCTTAGCGTGGTGTAATGGCTAGCAAGAACGATTACAACTGAGTAGTGAATTCGATCCTCACTGTGTGTTCATACTTTCAGCCTTGTGCCACATTTAAGCTACGCAAATGAACTAAAACTGAGATATCCAAAGGCATGGCACGTGGAATTAGAACAATATATCCCCGTGGGGTAGGAGCCTGACGAAAGACACACCTTGGTCCTTCAGGTTGAGGGTTGTGCAGTAGGCTAACAACCTACTCACTTAAAAACTAGCTTCTTACTGAAACCTCAGCTATATCTTCAAACAACGACATGGCTGACGAAGAGTCCGCCAAAGTGGAGCGTATGACGCATCCAGATGAAAATCCCCGGGAAGTCAGCCGGCATGACATGGTCTGAGCTGAAGAAGATCACCCGGAACCGCGTCCGTTGGAGAGGCGTTGTTGCGGTCCGATATTCTCCAAGCAATTAAAAGGTTTAATGAAATGAATGATCCCTTTGGACTAAATAAAGGGTTCGGTTCGAAATTCTAACAGATATCACCTGAAGAAGGCTGGAGTATACAACCGCCGAAACGTTGTGTTAATGGCAATAAAGATGAGGACAACAATCCGAACAATGTAAATACTGACAATTGACGCGTGTTTTCCGAGAGACTGAGGTCTGATTTGTTTTAAAATATTTTCTTTTTGTAAGAATTGCTTTGACATTTCATAAAACAATACGCTTAGGAAATTGCTTTCAAATAAAATCTAAAAAAAAAAATATAGTCTATTTAACAATTAAAATTTATTATATAAATTAATAATCTTGACTAATATTTTTTAACTAGCAAGTCTAGTTTGCTCTTTGGTAGGGTACCAGATATTTAGATCTTCTTCTTTGTGTGTCGTGACCCCTCAGGACGTAGGCGATCATGGCCCTCCAGAACTTTCTTCCCCTTGTAGCTCTTAATAAATTTCGTCTTTTTACTATTTCTCCTAAACGGCATTTTTCCATCCATGCATCCAAGCCAATCAAATATATTACGCGCCTTTTCCTCTGTCCCTCTTTCTCTCAATCTGTCATGTGAGTATCAGATTTTCCAAGCCCTCCTTCCTCATTACGCGCCCCAGAAATTTCAACTGCCTCCTTCTGATGTTAAGTATATTTCCCTTTAGTTTCCATTCTCTTCAAAACCTCGTTGTTGCTCACATGTTCGGTCCTTGGTATCCTCAGCATTTTTCTGTAGAACCATATTTCTATTGCTTCAATCACCTCTTCATTTTTGTGGAGATTGTCCAGCATTCCCTGCTATAAAGGAGGACAGATATCACGTAACATTTCAGTACTCTTTTCTTTGTTTCTAACGAATTTTTTTCTGTCTCTTAATACTCTGCTTAGCTTTTAGAAGGCACCTTTGTCCTTTGTTAGAACACTTCCCACATTTAAATTTTTGGATTTTTTTTATTTTGGTATCCCTGATTTATGATTTGTATTGTATTTTAGGCTCCTCCTTTCTGATAGGCACACGATTGTCTTCTAGGCACATTTGATTTAGCCATAGGCGCCACTTTCCAAGATACGTTTCTGTCTGTGGTCATCGAGCGAGTCGAAGCCTGACCATCCTTAAACGTAAATTCAATTCTTGTTATCACTTTGACTCAATGTCTTGCTTGAAATGATAGTTTCCCCTCGCAATTTCTACTATAGCAGTTCGATAAAAGATTTTATTTTCAATTAATCTTCGTTGGATAAAGACCGAACTGTTTCTGGAACATTACGGAGATGACCATTTTACTACTTTGCAGTAAATCTGCAGACAAAGGCGATAAAAGAGCAAGATTCCATTAATTTCTATTACCACAAAATAAATCTGTTATATATCACGGCTCATCTAGTAAAAACGTTGTTTTTTTTTTAAACTCTGCAGCCTAAATCGAGGTTGATTGGTGTGGTTTCAAACTTTTTCTAGATATTTCCAAATTTTTGTCTGCTTACAAAGAATATTGTTTGAAATTTTTTTTAAATTATTTTTAATTAAATTTACACTAAGAAAATTGAAATTATTTAAAACTATTTCCATTGTTCGGATTGTTTTTGTTGAGATGTTGAGTGTTTCCGCGTGAGTGTATTGAAATAAGGACAAACACATACGTAGGGAAAAATACTGGTATATCCGAAGAGGTATTTACAACAGAGAGATTAGTAGTCAAACGAACGCAGGTTAGTCAGTAACAATCAGAAAGAGTATAAAGTCCAACTGTATCTTCCGGTAGAGAGACGGAAGTGTGATGGTCACCTGATCTAATATTTATTTGCACAAATGTACAAAATGTGGCACGAGGCCTAAAAGGGGGTTGGGGAAGGACTGTCCTCTTCTGTCTTAATTCTAAACTTAGCTAGACACAGACACGGACCCAAACATACCAACAATATCCCTATCACCAAAACAACACATTCACTCCTACCTTTCTTACTGCATCCGCCATAATACCTCAAATTCTCTATGAAATCCTAACTAGTCCCCTTATGTACAATTCAGAGTCTGTGGGGGGAAGAACAACCATTTAAAAAGCCCCAATGATTATTTACAATATGACTTAAACTTATTTACATAAAACAAAACAAAATAGGGTTAGTAATAAAATCCCCCCCCATTATCCCGAAATCAATGCGGGGCTATGAAAGATAAGAGAAAACATTCATTCCTCCAAGCATTCACACAGACACACACACATTTATACACAACAAGAAATACGAAAAATCACACACACGAAAACGAAAGGCGCCCCGCATCCACCAGAGAACTAACATCACTGACCACCTAACGAGGGAGGGGGTGGGGAATTAAACAAAATAAAAATTAGGGACAGAAATAAAAGGGACCAATGAGCATGCATACCCTAGCTAAGTTAACCAGGAAACGGGAAACTAAAGATTCAAAATCAAAAACCTAAACTAACCTAATATTGGGGTGGGTTGCCTTTGTTCAACGCTGATAGGACAAAATTCTGAGCCTAACCGACATCCAAATGCCACTCTAAGTCAGCCCCTTTCACTCTACACATTCGCGCACGATTTACCCACCTTTTGCCAAATTCTGATGAGGGGAGCCTCTGCCTTTCCGTCCTAATCTTGACTTTAAGCTGATGCTTAAAGAACAAGATCAGTTCGGAAGAGGTGACCTCTCGCCATCATAGAATTCCTTCTGACGCGTCGTCCAAATCACGACTCTCATAACCCCTAGTAAGCAACAGAACACATAGTGTTCAGCCTTCGTCAATTGCGGCACCAAATTGCTACAAACAGTACTGGCTTCCAGGACAAAAAACTTTCCCTGCAGCATGCGAACCATGAGGCCTTCAACAAACCCGTACAACGGCACTACCGTCTTGCACTGAAAAAAGGCGTGACCAATACTCGACTTCCCCAGCACAGCGACGACAGTTTGGATATTTCTCCAAGCCTGCTGAGCAAAGTCTCTTGCCGACCCAGAGGGCCCTACGAATCATCAGCCAGGTGAGTGATGCCTCATCATTAGTGAGACATTTTAACCCAGGCGCCCAAGGACATATCAGCGAGCCTCCTGCTTCGTAAGACCGAGATCGCCAATCAGATCATCTTGAACGCCCCCCCCCTAACTAACAGACGATACAATGCCTTACGAGACAATTAGTAACAGCTGGTCCTGGAAATGCTGCTCACTAAATAGTGAACAGTTCAATTTCCAGTAGCCAACCAATCTAACCTTAGGCTTATCTAAGTTTACACGGACCCGGACAAGCCTATGATCCGTATAAACTACGTAATGGAAGCTTGGACACCCTAAGAGCCCTACATCGACTCTCCTAACTAAGACTCGGTCGAGGTAGCTGGCACGCGTCCCAGAAGCTGAGTTGCTACAAGTTGTCCTAGTCCATGCTACCTCCCGAGGGTGTTCATTCCGGTACTAATCGAAAGATGAAACTCATCGATAAAGTCCCGAAATGGTTTCACGTCCGGGTTGTTAGTACCTGGCTTTTGCCCTATACGATCTATATCGGGGTCAAGGACGGCATTCCAATCCCCCGCTAAAACTACCCGACGAGACGTCGTCAAGAACGGCGCGATCTGCCGAAACAAAGCAGACCGCTCGGGATGGCTATTGGGCGCATAAACCCCAATGAGACGTAGAACCTTATCCTTTATGGTAACATCCAGCACGCAAAGTCTGCCCGCCGGATCCGCGAAGACAAGAGACACCCCTCGAAGGACCATCAAAACATACTGAAAAAGGGCGAACCTCCTAGACAGTATGTTCTCACGGTCATGAGAAGAAAACCGGGTCTCTTGCAAACAACATACATTTACCCCGAGGCACTGAAGATCACGAGAGAGCCTCGACCTGCGAGACTCGGACCTCAGGCCCCGGACACTCAAACTAGCTAACCAGAGCGCCATTTTCAAATCGAATTAGGGTTATCCTTCAGGATAGAACATAGCTGGGGTGAGGACACCGACAGCTTGTCCCATCGAATCAGACATCATCTCGGTATCGAGAGTATCATCCTGAGACAAGCCACCGATGTCAACAGGATAAGTTAGTTTAAGTGCCCTATAAAGGGATAGGTGAACAAAAAGTGGGACCCTCCCTTTACATTGTTTTGATGTGTCTAATTTTTCTTCCAAAAGTACTGCGGCTGGGGGCACCACTTTCAAGGACGCCTTTGCCTCCTCTATCATGCCCCAAATCTCCCGCGTACCCGGGCCAGTTCTCACCGCAGTCAGCAAAGTTCGGGCATTCTTAAAATTTTCCGGCACCTCCACATCAACTCCATTGATGTGCCGGAAATTCCAAAGTACTTTTAAGGTCTTCGGGTTTTTAGTTTGCCCGAAGACCCTTTCTGCCTGCTCCCGGGATACGCGGCAGACGTCTTCTCCTGGGAGATAAGGTGGTTTGATTTTCTTTTTTTTCTTGTCAGTAGCTGGTTGAGAATCTAGGCTTCTATATCTCTTTTTTTGAGGTGAATGACTGGGTGTAGAAATAGGTGTGACTTTGGGTGTTGTGAAGGGTGTCATGCCAGAAGGCGTCCTCACCGGAGAAGGTTTAGTTGAATGAAATGATTTCGCCGGAGAATTTGACAAAGATTTGGGCGGAGGTGGTTTGGTGAATGTCTTTTCAGATGATGAAGGTGAAGACGGGGTAGAGGATAGGGGGCCCGGTGCCCCCAGCCTTATTTGAATTTTAGCTCGCTTGGTCTCCAGTTTTTCTTTTAACTTCTTCAGGTCTAAGATTTTTTGCCAGTTTGGCTCGTTTAATTTTTGAGTTGCTGTTGCGTTTTTTTCATAAGACGGCTAGGCGTCGCCCTCAGAGCTGGTAGAGGGAATGGGGCTGTAGGTGTTTTTATCTCTGGGGTCATGATGAGACAGAGGCCCAACTGTTTGAATCTTCCCTTTGCCTCTAACTACGAGGCGCCATCCCCCCTCTTCCTTCTCCTTATCCACACTTGTGGGAGGCGTCGGTTTAGGGGGTAATGTGGGTAAGGACCCAACCGAGGGATTTTCCCCACCGGTCCGCTTTGCAGTTAGGCCCACTACAGGCGCCGTGGATTTGACATTCTCGGCCAAAGGGGCATTTTAGTCGCCTGCGACTGGAACTCCAGGGGCCTTCTTCCCTGGGCAGGAGGAGGAAAGGTGACCAGTCTCTCCACACCTCCAGCAAGTAGGTTTCCTACCAGTCACAATGACCGGCATTTTCCGGTCGCCTAAATCCAAACAGTTGGGGATGGACTTGAAGGCCGTCTAACATAATATCGAAAGTCCATCCCCCGTTCAAATTATCGGAGAGAGCCCCTAAAATATGGCCGAACTGCATAAAAAATGCAGCCAGGTGCTCTCCCGAAATTTGAGAAGGGACCTCAAAAACGGCCACCCTGGTCCTTCGCCGACCCTCATATTCCGTCCTTAATATCAGGTCTTTGGTGATTAATTCTTTCTTTGCCATTGCTAGGCAATCTTCTGGCGTGGGCAGCAGAATGTCCTATATGAAGAACCCAGTACCTTTAATGACACTTTGGGCTTTTATCCCCAGGGTCAAAAGTGATTTAATCACTATGTCTATTGTGGAGCGACAAATTTTGCGAGTTCGCTTGTCCACCACGAAAACTGACACCATCTCTTTGAGAACACATTGAGCTCTTGGACGTCTTCAAGGAACCCATCTTTATTTACAAGATGAGCATAAGCCTTGGCCTTTTCCAAGAAATCCGCCATGTTCACTATGCAACTTGGGGGGGGACTTCCAACAAGAGGGCAATTTCTCGGCTGTCTTAGCTTGTGCCTCCTTCGGCACCTCGTCATTTTGGCTTGAGACCTGCCTGGTCTCTCCCTTTTTTGTGATACTAGCATCCTTCGCACGTTCTTCTAAATTTGGGGCAGCATTTGCCCGTTTCTTTGCAGATTTAGTTTTATCCGGCGGTTCGGCCTTAGCAGCCGCCCCGAAAAGGTCCTTTTTAACACCTGACCGACTGGCTTCGTCGGCCATATTGAAAGAGCGTGGAGACTACCACCTGCGGGTCTCTATATATTTAATCTAACAATGGGGAAAGGAGTTAAGAGAAGGCAAAAACAAAGATAAACAAATAAAGGAAGACCTGGATACACCAGGAAATTAAAATTACAAAAGCAAAAACAATAAACTTTAAAAATAAATAAACTGGGAAAACTAAAAGTAAACCCAATAAATAAAATAAAAGACAAACTACAAACTAAATCAACTGAAAGAAAGACTATAAAATAAATAGACAGGTAAGACTTAAAAAAAAAAAATGGCGTCCAAAGGCTGCCAAAAATAAAAGAAATAACAGAAACTCCTCTCTTTTTTGGTAAAAAAATTCAATTAAAATATACAGAAAAGAAAAAGAAAAGAAATAAAAAGTCTGGTTTGCAACTAATCAAACCAAATTAAAAATAAATGTTTGCGGCCGAAGTCACTAAAGAAAATAAATTAAAAACAAAAGAAATACAAACTAGTCAAACCAAAGATTGCCCCCGAAGTCGCTAATTAAATAAAAACTAAAGCTTTCTTTTCCTTTTTTTTTCTTAAATGGTACTAAATTTTTAAATCCAAACTTAAAAGAAATAAACAGAAATAAAAAAAAAAGCCGTCGTCCGGTAAGACTTTGTCAAACCGGACTAAAATGAAAATAAAAAATGTGGGCCGAAGCCCAGAAAAAAAAAAAAAAAAAATCAAACAAAAGAAAAGAAAAATAAAACTTAAGGAATAACTTAATTTAAACAGAAAAAACTTGGTTGGCCGAAGAAAATTGGTCAATTAAGCAGAAAACAGTTCGTCAAGTATTAACAAAATCCTCGCGCGCCAAAGAAGGCTCGTCGCACACGTTCGTCAGACTGCAAAACAAAGGACACAATTACAAAACTTCAAAATCAAAAGAGAGTCAGAAACACGTCCAAAAATGGTCGGCTGATCTCTCTAGAACTCTATAGAACTGTCTTATTAGTAGTAGAGAGATCAGTCCATTCTAATGCGCCCCAACAGTTGTCCTCATCTTTTTTGCTACATTCACGACGTTCCAGTGATTGGCATTTCAAACGGAACTCTTTATTTCGTCCACCGGGAATATTGTTCTAGTTCCAAGTGCCATGCCTCTTCCTGATATCTCAGTTTCAATTATTTCCCTTTAACTCAATTCTCCAAGTTGTTGTTCACCTCTGCTGTGGACCAGATATTGAACTCAACTATTTGGGCCAAGTCACTGGATTACTTCAAACAAAGTTTTTATCCACTGGGACATGTGAAGAAAACCTTGGAGAGTTGAGTTACTAAAAAAGATGTGATAGTTTTAAAATCAGAGTATCTTGAAATTTAACTACATTTTCTTTTGTGTTTTCCGAAATAAAGCTTTCAACAAACTTCTAATATTCATAGCCCCAAGGATATTGAATGTAAAGATTTGAAATTTGGTGACAGTAGTTAATATTTACTTTAGAATAGAAAAATTACCCTCTTCACATACGTTCATACAACAGCATCATTCAGTAAGGCGCTACCTTGAATGGATCTTAACCTCTTCAAGCCTAGGATTAATCGTTATCTTTCTTTCTCGTTTCTTATACAACATCCTTCGGGCATTTTCGTGTTGCCATACTTAGCAACCGTCCTTCTCTCGTGCTCTGGGGCCACTATTGAGTAAATAAAAAGAAATTGTTTATTTCTGTTACCCAGGGCGGATTAAAGGGATTATCGGATCTCAAAAGTAGAGATTTCTTTCGTTCTAAGATTGCGATCAATTTAATCGGGTTTAAGAAAAAAAAAGATATTACTGATTTTTAAGTATATTTTTATGACATTCTCTCCTAAGCTGTAGCTTGGTATTCATTTTATTTTACAAGAAAGCGAATGTAAAGCGTTTTTTTTTTGTCTCAGTTGAATGCCAATGTCTACATCTATGTGAATGGTCTTTCTATCCACTCTATGATATTGCCAGTCCATTTTTTTCTCTGTCTCCCCTTCCTCTTCTGCCTAAGGTGGAACTTTGGCGCGTTCAACTTCCTCTCCTTGTCGGGCATGTTTCTTGCCTGATGGTGAGCCCCACTACATTATTTGTGATGCGGTCTACATAGGAGATGCTTAGAATTATTCTGTAGATTCTCATTTAAATGCTTGGATTATAAATGATGCTAATGTCCAACATTCACAGGTATACAAAAAGATCGAGAAAGCTAACGTATACAACAGTCTAATCTTTGATTTCAGATAGAGATGATTGTGCTGAATATTGCTACCACATCTGGTCATGTGCTTCTTCTATATATTTAGAAGATTCTTGATAAAAGAAAAGAATAACTGAACTGTTATGTAGTATCAACTCCTTCTATATGGCAGGGAATGTTGGACAATTTCCTTACAGATGAAGAAGAGATTTGAGGCAACAGAAATATCGTTCTGCAGGTGGAGGCTGAGAATACCATGGACAGAACAGTTTAGTAATGATGAAGTTCTAGAGACAATGGCAACAAAAAGAACAATTATACTTAACATCAAGAAGAGATAGTTGATATTTCTGAGACATATAATGATTAATGAGGACTTGGAAAATGTGATATTCACAGGAGTAAGATAAGAGAAACAGAGGAAGCTACGCACAACTTACCTGGTGAGCTTGAATGAATGGAAGGCGGCACATGGCATGCAGAAGAAGAAGAAGAAGAAGAAGGAAGAGGAGGAGGAGAAGAAGAAGGAGAAGAAGAAGGAGAAGTAGAAGGACAAGAAGAAGAAGGACAAGAAGAAGAAGGACAGCAACAACAACAACAGCAACAACGAGAAGAAGAAGAAGAACAACAACAGCAACAACAGCGAGAAGAAGAAGAAGAAGAAGAAGAAGAAGAAGAAGAAGAAGAAGAAGAAGAAGAAGAAGAACAACAACAACAACAACAAGAACAGCAACAACGAGAAGAAGAAGAAAGAAAGAAATGTGGAACCTGGAACAGAGCTTACTTGATTCCTGACATATTGAAAAAATCTTCTGACCATTTTTAGAAAATATAGTTGTAATGTCCCAGCCTACGCGTCTTAAAGTGCCGGGAATTCGATTGGTAATGCTAATGGTTATATTAGCCGTTTCCTTGTAAGGAAAAATTTTGCATTCATTAACCGAGCAGTCAATGGTGCTTTCAGCTGAATTTTCTAAAATCTTTCTCTTACAATAGTTTTTCGGAATAATCGGTTTCTGGAGTACAGTGGCTGTTATCGCTCTCTTCAGTATTGACGGGATCTCCCTTCATAACCTTTTGTTTTAAGTAGTGGGGAATGTGAACATTTATTTTCTCTTCGATTTACATGTTTAATTAATTTTAATTGTTGCTGTTGTCGGTCATGTGGTTTCTGTTATTTGGTACAGCTCCTTTGTTTATAATTCTGTAGTGTCAGATTACAAGGTTCGAACGGATAAAAGCCATTTTAAACCATTGATCTAAAAAAGCCATTCTATACAGCTGAGAGAATAGATATTTCTGAGCGAGTTTGGCGCCAGGCATGAAAGTCTTAATCTGCCTAGAGTTTTAGATTAATGTTTTGGTTTTGTAGGAATAGACGGTGGTGTGTGAAACTATTCACTGTAAAACTATGTTCAATTCTTCTATTAGATAGATAGATAGATAGATAGATACTAAAGACACTGGGAGAGATATTTATTAAACAAATACGTGAAAACATTCATTCACTCTAATGATTACATATAAAATAATACAGCAAATAATAAAAATGTATATAGAAATTCATTGGAAATGATTTTGCTAAAGAAACGAATTAGAATTATTTATTAAACAAACGCATCAAAATTTTAATTCACGCCAATGGTTACATGTAGAGTGCTACGGAAAATACTACAAGCATTATACAGAAATTCATTGGAACTTCTTTTACGATACTGGGCTGTTCCTTTTCCTGACAGCCAGATATTCTATCATATAATTGACGTTTAGTCCTTACACTATTTACATTATTCGGACTATTATCCTCATCTTTGTCGCCATGTTTGTCGAGGACACATGGCACAGTAGATAAAGGCGTTAGTTAGATCCAGTGACAGGACCTAAAGAGTGTGAGTTCAATACCTGCTTAAGGCATTGGAGAACTTTCAGGGGGGAATTAACAGGAGATAACTGATAACTGACATCTATTAAACATGGCACGTGGAACTAGAACAGTCTACCCCAGTGAGTGAAATAAAGGGTTAAGTTCGACATTCCAACCACCTGAAGAAAACCGGAGCGTACAACGGAAACGTTATGATAAACATGGCGACAAAGATGCGGACAATAGTCCGAATAATGTAAACAGTGTGCATAATACCTCATCTCAGAAATATAGACAGTTTAGTCCTTACTTCTCGCTGACGTCCTGTGCGATCACCGAAGTTGAGCAACGTCAAATTTGTTCAGTACCTAGGGTGGGGCAGTTTGGGGTTGCCAAGTGCTGTAAGCTTGGATGTGTGGGTGATGTCATGGATAACGGCTCGTAATTGTTAATCGGAGAGCCCAGTTCCAATTCCCGTTGGCTTCGTTATATTCACTTGTGCGTAAATAACCTTGGTAAAAATATGAATCCACCTCTTCACCCCACCAGCTATGGGTTAATTAGTAACACTTGTATCACTAAACTATTATCACCTCTAAAAGAAATCTTACAATCTAAAAATAGGTTCTGGCTTTATAATAACGGGCAAAAGGTTTGATAAACCGTAAAAAACGAATCAATCATTGTTGTAACCTAGGGAAGGTTATTGAATAATCACACGAAGGTTGGTAATGAACGATAATACCTAGGATACGAACAACCCATACAAGATTCGCCAGCGGTGCGTAGAAGTAGTAGTCAATTGCTAGTTGTGAGCCAAGTGAATTCCGCAATGAATCTCCAACTGTAGGATATCTATCAACCGCCCCACGCGGTCAGATGTAGCACAAGGCTGAATTTAATATGGGGTATCCGAGCCCGTGGGCTCGTCCAAAAATTCCCCGTAGACCCCGTATAAAACGGGGTCGGGTAGCTGTTTCCCGAGACGAGACTCTGCCCTTTGAAATAACCTCGTCTTGGGATCCGCTCTGCTCGGAGGCAGAGAGTTTGACCAACACAGCAGGAGACGAATCCCCAACTGCAGGATATCTACCAATCACCCCACGTGGTCAGATGTGACACAAGGCCGAACCCGTAGGCTCAGCCAAAAATTCCCCGTTGACTCCGTATAAAAGGGTAGCTGTTTCCCGAGACGAGACTGTGCTCTTCGACGGAGGCAAAGAGTTTGACTAGCACAGCTGGATACGAATATCCGGCTGCAGACCAACATACAGTATTTACTACTGTATTTATATGAATGGGGACATACCCATTATCGTCCGTAGGTATGCTACAACAATCATATTCTTTTTTCGAGCGCAGTTTCTGTAGTTTCCTTTCTGTGTCTGCTGGTCAAAATTGTGTCATCTGCATAGCCTGTGCTGTTAAAAGTGTGGTCGATAGTAATGAATACTGGCAAGACTTCTAATTCTCTCAAGATCAGTTCACTGTTTAGGTTGAATAAGTCCGGTGAGAAGAAGCATCCTTGTCATACGAACCTTTCACTTTTTCATGTATTTACTCAATTAAAATTTGCCTATCCGGATGCAGTGATTTGATTCCAGTATATCCCAGATAAATCAACCTTACGATTATATCATGTTGAAAGACCGGTTACCGTACGATCACTGAAGTTAAGCAACGTCGAACATGGTCAGTACCTTGATGGGTAACTGCTTGGGAATAGGAAGTAAGCTTGGATGTAATAGATAATGGCTCTTAATTGGAAATCGGAGAGCCGATTTCTAATTCCAGGTGAGTTCCTTATATTCACTTAAGCTTAAATACCCTTGGGAAAGGTATGAATCGATTTCTTATTCCTCAGGTATGGGATAAGCAGTAAAGTCTTGCATCAACAAATCATTTTTATTCACAAAAAAATCTCTAAATATTTTTGGTTTTCCTGTTAAAGGCTGATAAGCCGTAAAGGTCGACTTGATTGATTGATTTGGCTGTGTGATAGCATATCGACTCCTCATGGGTCATTTCATGCCGAAATTTAATTTTTTTTTGGAGCTTTGAAGCAATAAAAATATATGTTATTCTGCTTTCACAGTTGGATACATGGTAGATGATACTCAGCTTTTGTGCATATACATGTTTGTGTAGACATGATTAATAAAGGCGTTGATATGTCTGTTTTATGTTGTGGTTTTCTTGGTTATATTTTGAAATACAGTTTGATTTCTATAAGAAATTGTACGATATTATGTGGATTAATGCCATAAAAGAGTTCTTTCATGTTGGTTGTTTAATAGTATTTTACTTGGATGAAGTCACTACAAATTGTTAGTATGTGCGTATGGTTGGTAATTTTACTATAAATATGTATTGTTAGTATTTAGGCAGACTATAGATTCAATCTGATGTAAATTAAAAAGGTGAACAAATATTTCAATCTTGGCAGAGAGCAGAAAGAATTCGTGATTCATGATCGCCCATATCGTGAAAGGAGACGGCAAATAGAAGAAGAAGAAGAAGAAGAAGAAGAAGATTGATTGATTGATTGATTGATTGATTTGTTTGTTTAACGGTATATCAACTCCTTATGGGTCATTTAATGCTGAAATTTAATTTTTCTTGGAAGCTTTGAAGCAATAAAAATATATGTTATTCTGCTTTCACAGTTGAATACATGGTAGATGATGCTCAGCTTTTGTGCATATACATGTTTATGTAGACATGATTACTAGAGGCGTTGGTATGTGTTTTCTTTTGTAATTTTCTTGAAGTTATATTTTAGAATACAGTTTGATTTCTATAAGAAATTATCGGATATTATATGGATTAATGCCATGAAAGAGTTGTTTTATGTTGGCTTTTTAGTATTATTTTAAACTGATTTGGGTCAAGTCGCTCCAAGTTTTTCGTATATGCGTACTGATAATAATTTTACAGTGAATATATATTGGTAATTTTTTTTATATAAGAATTTATTGCTTTTATTTTTAATATTAAAATGTATTTTTATACTTTCATGGCGCTTTGTTTTTGTTTGGAGGTATATTTGCCCATAGCTGGGACCCTAACAAATGGACCTGAGAACAACAACAATTAAGGCGTGGTTCCGCACCCCTCAAAACTTTCAATCTCCTGATCAGAAGCCTTGCTGCCGGATGTAGTTTATCGTCATACCAGGACTAAAGCCGTAAAGAACAAATCAATCAACCCGCATACATCACGCTTACCTAACAATCCAGACAGTTATTTGCGTTGGACTTTGTCAAACGCTTTTGCATGAACCTACATTAGCAAAAACTGGAAATTTCCATTGATAGATGGACTTCTTTTAATATCCCTTAAAATAAACTTTACAAATGTGATTATGTATAAACTAACTGGGATCCGACTTACATACCTACAAGATAAATCCCGACAAAGTAACAAGCTCCAACAAACGAGGTAGTTTCGTTAGAGTGTAATTATTACTGCAGCTGTCAGCAATAGAGTGATATTTACTTCAAGGATATTAATCAGAGAATGTTGTCTCTGACAAGCAAAGGTTATATATCGTTAAAAAGCAGCGAGCGTAACCCGAGACTACTCTGGCATTTTTAAACGAACTAAGTCGTAACTAATCGAACGCGCTTGACATTAAGTGCCAGAAATCGATCGCTTTGGTCTGAAGAATGTTTTTTGGCAACAAAACCTAACTTCTTAAGCACACAATTATAAAAGAAAGGAAAGGTGGGAAACGAAAATATTTGATTTCCTACAAAAACGACAGATGTAGTTTGGCGTGAAAATCTGTGAAAAAAAATCTAAATAAACGAAAGAATAAAAACATAAAATGAATGAGCGAAAGGAAAGTCTTGATGGACACATAAAAGTGTTAGTGGGCTTGTCAATGGCTCTGGACGTATTCAACAGACAGACAAATTGACGAAGAGGTCAAGTGAAAGCTTTGCTGACCTTAACATCTGACGGAAGAAATAACATTGAGTAGGATACAGAGGAAAAAAAACAAAACAAAAGCAACAAGCAAAACTGTTGTGGGGATAGATAGATAGATAGATAGATAGAGAGAGAGAGAGAGAGAGAGAGAAAGAGAGACAGAGACAGAGAGGGACAGAGAGACAGAGAAAGTGAAAGATGAAAACAGAAAGAGGGAGAGGAGTCAGAGAGAGAGAGAGAGATAGAGAAACAGAAAGAGAAAGAGGAAGTAAGAGAGAGAGAGAAAGTGCGCGATAAAGAAACAGAAAAAGAGGAAGTCAGTGAGAGAGTGAGAGAGAGAGAGAAAGAGAGAGCGGCAGACAGAAAAAAGAAAAGGAGGGAAAAAGAGAGAGAAAGAAAGAGACACAGCCACAGAGAGAGAGAGAGAGAGAGAGAGAGAGAGAGGCTGAGGAAAAAAGAAAGATGCCACGATGAAAAGAAAGTGAAAGAGCAAGAAAGCCAAAGAGAAAGAGAGAAAAAGAGATAGAGAGATCAAGAAAGGGGGAGAGAAAAAGATGAAGACAGAAAGAGAGAGACAGAGACAGAGGGAGAAATAGAAAGACAACGTGACAAAGGGGGATAAAAAGGAAGATAGAAGGATAATGTGAAGCAGAAAGAAAAGAGAAAGAGAGATAGAGAGAAACAGAGAAAGAGCAGAAAAAAATGAAAATATATCCCCAAAAGCAAAATTTCTTTCATGTATCGAATGCCTTCAAGACGTAGGCGTTCATGACTCTCCATAACTTTCTATCTTTTGTAAGGTCAATGATTGTCCCTTTGTATCCCCCCCCCCAGCATTCCCTGTTCTGTCATACATTTATACAAACCTGTTATGTGGGTTACTCGATGTCCACTTTCTTGCCTTTAATGTAGTAAGCAAAGGAAATCACTGTGATCATTTACACTTTACAAGCCTTTGAAATGCACTTAACATTCAGATAAATTATATATACATATTTATCTGCATTCCGATATATTAAGATTGAGAGATATGGACATACTAAGACGTGTATATATATATATATATATATATATATATATATATATAGATAGATAGATAGATAGATAGATAGATAGATATAGATATAGATATAGATAGATAGATAGAGAGATAGTAGAGGAGAGAATATGTCAAGCAGGTAAATTTGTTAGCTTTATCTTTGAACACCAACTGAGGAACACGTGTATTTTTTGTAACTCATCATATAAAAATGACGGAAAATTTGAACCTTCGTGCACACAAAAAATAATAATAAAAAAAGTAAAAGATAAAACAAACGGAGTTTTAAATGACGGTTTTCCCTTAACCCTGCCATTATTTTAATTACTTTCACTCATCGGCAATGTTTATTGTTTTAAAAAGTGATGATTAGAATTGTAATAAAACGTAAACACATGATTAAAGTGAATTTACACATTTTTTGTTCTTGAGAATTTATAACAAAAAATTTAATCCCTATTTATTTGACTGTTTATTTTCAAGAATAATTTTATATTTACACCATTCTAAAAACTAATACAAATATATTAAAACTAATGTAATACAATATTTACCAATTTATAAAAAAAATATGAAACAATTTTTTATTTATAAATTTAAAAACATTTACTAAATTATAAAATATGTGAACCAACTACAATGAAATCCTTATTTTTACCATTTTATAAAGTTCGAATTTATTTGATATTAGCCCATGTTTTGCCAACCATTCCAATGAACAGTCTAATGAATAAATAGTGTTTAATATTTCTATTTTTTCAAGAACAAAGAAATGCATAAATTCGCTCTGACGTGTTTAGATTTTATCAAAATTCTAATAATTGCTTTTAAAAACAAATATTGCCGACAAGTGAAGTTATTTATTATTTTTAATAGCGGTGTCAGAGGAAAATCCGCTCTTTTGACATTTCTTTTTTTTCGAAGGCCCAAGATTTACAAAATGATATTGTAACATATTTTTTATATGCGGGTTAATAAAATAGCTACTCCAAATGTAAAGATATACAATAAATTATTTACCAATAAATTTGCATGTATAACACTCACTTGGACATATGTATTATGCGCATAGAGTGATGGTTAGTAAGATCGTTTTGTGGATTCATTTCCGAATCTTGTAAGATCAATTTTTACAAGCGACACATTACTAGTTTAAATTTTTTAACTAATGTTCCTCCAATACAAGGCCCAAGAGCCACGAGAGGTAGAGAATTGCTGTAGAAGGTTGGTGTATGAGTGATAAGAGTAAGAGGTGCGTTTTATGAGGATATGTAGGAAAGATAGGACGATTAGATTTAGACTTGAAGTGGTTAAAATTGTAGTGGTCGGAAAGCATCCTTCCATCATTTCAAATAGAAATTTCATTGATTGGAATCTCAACTTTTTGATCGCTTTCACAAAATCTGACACATTTTGACACATTTGTAAACAAAAGTTAATTCTCGGGTTTAAAGATCTTCCAAAAATATGCTGAAACTTTATTTGAGAAATATTAGCTAATGTAGAGTATAATTAATCTGATTTGAAAAAATATTATTTACTTAAAGTTTAAAATAACAGAAATTTATTTTTAAAACAAACGATAGCGGTGATAACGCGTTCATCATCATCGCTTGTCACTCGCAGACAACTTGACAAGCGATGATAAACTCTTAACATCTTTGCTGTTGTTTTACGGAGACTTTATCTGTCAAAACATAAATTAAGAAAATGATGGACGAGCGCCTTTTTTATATACTTTTTAAGTACTCAATTCTCTTAAAAATGTTAAAAAATATTCTCCGTAATTTAATTTTAGGAATGTTGAATTTAAATTTAATATGGTAATCGCTCTTATTTTCTGATTATGTCGTGTATGGCCGAACATACTTTCAAATAAGGACAAGTTACGTAGTATTTTTTACATATAAAAAATTATAAATTAAAAAAATATATATTGTGTGTAAACGACTTTTATTGAGTTTTTCAATTTCTGATTCATAATTATAGTTTTCACTTAACAATATCATGTAACTGGATGGAAGTAATGCAGAATTTTAATGATATAAATTATTATAATTAAAATTAAGAAAAAATGAAAACAATTCTTGTAAAAATTTATTATTCATCGAAAGAAATTTTCTTAAGACAGTAGTGTTCTTAATAGATCTTATTCATAAAAGCAATTAAAAGCTTTTCTAATTAAATAATGTCATAGTTTTATTGCATTTTTTATTTTAAGATTCGGGGCAGATTTTCGGGGAATGATTAGTAGTTTGAAAAAAAAAAGATTTACATTCTCCAAGGATTCTTGCTTTTAATTTGGAGGTACCTAATTAAGAGAATGTTCAAATAAAATTTTCAAAAAACGAAAATGTAAGGCAATTTAAGATATAAAATATTTGAAACACTGACTCTTATGCTACCATGGTTTCTGCCAGAATAGTTTTATGAGGCAGTATATATAGATAACTAATATGGCAATGATTGCTGGACTATTTCCTTACAGAAGAAGATGTGGTTTGCCCGACCATTGTTATATGTGTCATCGACAGAACATGTGAACAAAGAAGAAATTATAAAACCTATAAGGAAAGTGATAATTACAGTCAGAAAGAAACAGAGGAAAGAAGGTCTGGAAAATTTAACACTCACAGGACATACTGAAGGCAAGAGAATCAAGGGGAAATAACATGCAACTGAATTACCGGGTTTGTGTGAATGGACGACAAACAAGGAAAAAGACGTATGATAAAGGACAAAAATTACTTTGGAGAAAAAAAAAAACGCTGTGGAGAGTCATGATCACCCACGTCCTGAAGGGATGCGGTGGATAAAAGAAAATTAGAAGTTTCTGGTGGAATCAATTTGGTAACTTTTTATGAAGGAGTTAATGTCCCATTGCAGTAGAGTTACATGTTTTCAAATGATATGCTTTTACCTTACAGACTGAAGAGTATCTGCTTTGAATATTTTTGTGGTTTATTTAAAGTGATATTAATGGCATCTGACGACTTAATAACGAGTTTGAATCCAGACATAAAACTGAGATTTGGCTTATTTCCCGCCACTAGACATTTCCATATCTCAATTATAAATAAAGTATCTCAAACACCACATCTTCGCTTTTCAGGCTTATAATTCGCCATATTGTTTTGTAGGTAGCGAGTCATCTAAAAGAATGGGTAAACAAATCATTTGACTTCATTTTGAAACTTCAACCAAAGTTCAATCATTAGACTTTTGTAATGCCAATCATTTCCCCCCAATAATTCGTATTGATCAATTTTCATTTTATTTCCTTTTATTTTTATGAAATTTATTTTTTTCTGTTTTATTTTTTCTTTTAAGATGCAAGACATATGTTTTTGGTCGGTGAATGTTTTATTCGTTTCATGAATAATTATCGATTTTGGACAGCCGTGAGTACCAGAAATAGCCACTTTAGGAGTATTTTATCAATTATTCACCAGAGGAATTCTGATATCGTTGGGTATTGTTTAGCTATATAGAAAAGAAAGACAGGAGAAAGAAAAGATCAGTTACCTATTTAAATATTCATTTATCATTTTTTTTTCGGAAATAACAGAAAAAAATGCAGACAGCATCTTAAGGAATTTACACTCGGATAAGAACACGTGAAATCTAACAACGTTTGCTAAAGGCATAAAACATACCGTTCTGGGTATGATGATAAACTACATCCGATAGCAAGGTCTTTGACCCAGAGGTTTTGAGGAGCACGGAACCACCTTTTAATTGCTGATGTTCCCAGGTCCATCCTCAACCTGGGTGGTAGCCCCTGTCATGGTCCCAGCTATAGGCAAATAGTTACACCCACCCAAAAGGGGCAAAAATACTATGAAAGTATAAAAATAGGTTTTAATACCAGCAATACTTAGTTGAAAAAATATTATCAGCAATACAGTTTTTGAAAAAAATATTACCAGCAATAAACAAATCTTGTCGGCATTAAATAACCCGTTGAGGTTGATAGCCGTAAAACAAAACAAACAAAACCTAAAACACATTTCTTATTTGTATTCCTTACTACATTGATGCGAATAGCAATAAACTTAGTCCTATTTATTATTGTAGTTTTTTTAATCATCTCGCCCCAAGTAAGGCAATAAAGCCACTAACTTGCAATGGGTTAATGAGCGTGAAGGAAACTTAGAAAACGTTACAGAGGAGAAAATGCAATAAAACGAATAGGATTCAAGGTGACAGAAGGTGACAAGTGACATTGCATTTATATATTTTAAAATCATAGTTGACAGGAAGACTAGAAGAAAGTTCCACAAGTGAGAAGTGCGAGAGAAGAAAATATTAGAAGAGAATTATACGACTATACTTAGTAATTATATAAGTGAAATGATGAGACCTAACTGCCAATCTAGTACTGCACTTAAATTCATAAAGTCGAGGTAGCAAAGAGAAAATTTCACCAAATATGACCTTGCTTGGCTGGTAGGCTATCATTAGTCGAGTGAATATAAAACTGAGCAAATATGGATTTCGAGAAAAAATTGAACGACGAGATATGCTTTAAGGCAAATAGAAACTTGCTTGGTTGTGAGGCTCTGGCTAGTTAGTAGGTTGTATTTGCTTAGCGGTATATCAACATCTCTATGCGTTATTTAATGCCGAAATCTAGATATTTTGAACACAATTGTATGCCCTCAACTATAGATAAAATGGATTTATGGTCATTTTGCTATAAAATGTATTGTTAGTAATTCTACTATAAAATTGTATTGATGGTAATTTTATGATCAGTCGGCGTTGTTGGTAATTTTTCTATCAATAGAAAAAAAAAAGTATTGCTGGTATTTTTACTATAAAATGTATTCTTATACTTATATAGTATTTTTTTGTTTGAGGGTTCACTGTTTGCCCATAGCAGGGACCCTAACAGACCGTACTCCCAATCTTCTCCTGGGAAGAATATCAATTAAGAGGTGGTTCCAGGTTCTACAAAAACTCCAATCTTCTGATCAGAGCCCTTGCTGTCGGTTGTAATTTATCGTCATACCGAGGACTAGCTGTGTATGTATGGCTGCTGTTTTAGTGAATCTTTAACGTATTATACACGTGATGTATATATCACCTATATAATATGTTAAAGATTCCCTATCTCTGGCGTACTATAGCCGACTGATGACAAATCGGTCGAGTTTCGATCCCGGCTTGAAGTAATCGGATGTCTAGCGACACTGATGAGCTGTGATACGGCTATATATATATATATATATATATATATATATATATATATATATATATATATACAAGTATATGATTGGTGTATATGGAATGAATTCCAATAACCAACAATTACTATTCTTAAAAGAGTGCTCAATACAAAGTAGAGCAGATATAATTATTTATTTAAAAAATTTATAACATAAATATGTTATAAAATCACTACAAAAATAGCCATTTTGTTTCAACACCCTCGGTGTCTTATCAAGTGATGATGTTAGTGATTTTATAACATATTTATGTTATAAATTTTTTGAATAAATAATTATATATATATATATATATATATATATATATATATATACTGAAATATATTTTATTGAAAAATTTAGCTAAATTTTGTCTATTTATTTTCAATTGTATGCTTTTCATTTTCAGAAAACCCACACACACATACACACATATATATTGAAATATGTTTCACTGAATAATTTAGACAGGTTTTGTCTACTTATTTTCAGTTGCAGTCTTTCATATTCTCGTCCAGTCTTTTTGGTATCATTATTAGTGAAAGAGAAAATCGCCATGTTGATACATATTATTTTATTCCGAGTACTTTCGACATAGCACAATGCCGTCATCAGGGTGTTGTCTATTATATATATATATATCAAATAGCAAAATATGATTTCTTGGATTGAAGAAGTTTTTTTCTTGAAATGAATCGAGTCACTTTGGAAATTGATTTCGACACACTGATTCGACCATCCGTGCCGATAATGCTACGCTACCTGTATACTTCTCTATCTCTCTCAAACACCCCCATATATATATATATATATATATATATATATATATATATATATATATATATATATATATTAAATATTAAACATCACCATATTAAATATTAAACATCATATAAATAACCAATAAAGATTACAAATTTCTACCTGTTACATATACACAGTCAAAAACAAACAAATAACCAGCTTTAAATATAACAAATAAACCGCCATTTTTTTTCAAAATTTGAAAATAAATATAAATAATAATAATTTTTACCTATCATAATTTCACACAAACCCCACCACACGTATATACATACATGCGAGGAAATATTATTCAGCGGAAAAAAAAAATATGACATGTATACATTCACGAGACATTTCTGCCACACTTCCAATCTTTAAATTTCAACATACAAATGCGTATGTATAGACACAACACCACCCGTATATATACATATGTCATATCCAAAACTGTCCACATATGTTTATATATGTATGAGTCCCGACGGACGGCCAAGTATGTATATGTGTCTGCATACATCGATGTTTGTGTTAGTACGATGAAAAATCGACGAAGTTTCCCCCACCACTTCCACAATAACAACAATGCGCGCAATCTACATAAAACCAAATTTAAAAAAAAAATTAATCAGTTTGTCTGACGATCGCTAGAGCGTAAAACCCAGGGTCACAAGCTTACATCTATCCAACCACATATATATATATATATATATATATATATATATATATATATATATATATATATATATTAACTTTCATTGTCTTTGATCAAATTAATATATATATATATATATATATATATATATATATATATATATATATATATATATATATATATTAATTTGATCAAAGACAATGAAAGTTAGTGAATATTTTTTGTTTAGTTTTAGTTAATTTCGGACTATTTTTATAGTTTTTAGTGAAAGTTGTTCAATAGTGAGTAATTTCGCCTTTCATATGGCATTATTGATATCTATCTATCTATCTATCTATCTATCTATCTATCTATCTATCTATCTATCTATCTATCTCTTTCTTTCTTTTGGATGTCCTTTCGCGCCAGAATTTTCTGAATCGTCGGACACCAAACACGTATGAGAAGAGAAGCAATCACGAAAAGTTCGATAAGAAACTGCATGAACTGTATACGTCAAATTTACGACGTTGAACATCAGTAGAAAGCGTCGACTTTCTCATCTCAACCTGCCATGCACCCAGGCACCGTCTACCTAAGTTGGTGATGGTTGCATCATTTAATACTTTTTGATTCTCTACGTAGCGGATGAGTAACAAGAAAATTGAAGATTTTGCGATCTATTTGATACATTTTGTCGAAACACAGTAATAAAGAATAAAGATAATTTTGCAGCAAAGGTTCATAACTTCACAAAAGATATCAATAATATGAAAATACAGAAAAAAGAAAAACAACAAATATATGAACGATAATATATTAGGTATGACGCATGGATTATCATGACATTTAAGATGTAGCTTATTAATATTTAAATAGCAGCACCTATAAAAACTTCACGGTTTTCCTATTTGAATTTTCTAATAAATCAAAATTCTTACCTTATTGATTGAATCAATTCCTTTCGAGTTCCACGTCTATAAAATTGCTGTGGAAATTCCCCATATTTCATGATTAAATATTCCAATTTAATAACTGAAACAAAATCTGACAATAACAATCATAAGGTATGAATGCAGGTGATTATTTAAAGAAATAAGAGAATACTAATGAACTGATGAAAAATAAGAAAGGTTTTCTATTTCAATGAAGTAAATATTAAACGCATGAGAGCGTTCTTTCTTTCTTTCTTTCTTTCTTTTGTATCCGTTCTTTCTTTCTTTCTTTCTTATGTATTCATTCATTCATTTTCTTTCTTCTTTCTTTTGTATTTGTTCTTTCTTTTTTGTGTATTTTTCTTTCTTTCATTCTTTCTTTCTTTCTTTCTTCCTTTCTTTCTTATGTATTCGTTCGTTCTTTCTTTTCCTATCTTTCTCATGCATTCTTTCTTTTATATTCGTTCTTTCATTTTCTTACATTTTCTTTCATTGTCTTTCTTTTTTCCTTTTCTTTCTTTCCTTCTTTCTTTCTTTCTTTCTTTCTTATGTATTGATTCTTTCTTTTATATTCGTTTGTTCTTTCTTTTGCATTCGTTCTTTTTTATTTTGTATTCTTCTCTTTCTTTCTTTCTTTCTTTCTTTCTTGTGTATTCTTTCTTTATGTGTTCCTTTTATGTAATCATTTCTTTCATCTGAGTCAATAACACAGCAGAACGCACGTTGTAACTAACTTACGAAGTAACGGCAGAAGAAGCAGAATTATACTCGGAAGTTAATATTGGGTCGAGACAAAAGTTTGTAGTCTTTTAAAATGAATTTCAAAGACAATCTTTAGATATTTGCATATGGACTTATTCAAACACATATATGCCATTTTCTTCCACTAATTTCTCAATCTTTCAGACAGCCTCATTATTCTTTCCTTCTTGAATTTGGCATCTTTGTGGGTCTTAGACTTTAAGAGTTTTCTACAGGCTTCCAGAGAATTGTAGTTTCTCCTGTTAACAGAATATTATAAGGATAAAAACAAACGGTAATGCGAAGTTAAGGTGGGCGTAATGGGACATTCCAGTCAAACCGTACCAAATTCTGCCGGCTCTGCAAAGAAACGTGAGGGTCTGGTGTTGTCCTGATTTCATTTGCCCAGTTCCTTACTCTTTTTATCGATTGCTTCCTTTAATTGGTTCAATTAGGAACCGTACAGCCGCTTTCTCTCCCAGGGCCAATGTACTGATAATGGCAGCCAACTATTCTAATAGAGGCAGAAATCTGTTTTCCAAAACCTTGGATAAGGCACAGCTATTTTATCAGACATAGAAATTCACAAATATTAAAAAAAAAGGTTGTAGAGCCTCATAATCGTCTAGGCCCTGGAGATACATGATATTGAATTGTATTTAAATTCTGATCGAATATTAATAGTTAATATTAACTCATTCATTTGTTAAGGATCTTCGGATAATTTATTCTTCGAGCAGCGGTTAAATAATCAGGAATATCTCAGGGTTAATATTTTATAAGATTTTAACTGGACCGATAGCCTTCTTAGGGTCAAAACTTCCGAGAAGACTTGAGACTTCTCGGGCTGTTATAAAAATATTATTGAGATTGTTCTCAGTGATGGGGAGGGGGAAGTCGAGAAGTTGATAGCCTTTGGCATCGTTGCGAAGAGCTTTGCCTTATCTGACGAGGATGAGATGACTACGAGTTCATTTAATGCTTTTGAAAATTTGCTTGGAAATCCTCTAGAACTTTCGGAATCCATATTCTTTGCTTTCGACCTTGGCCTACACTGCCACACTTTGCATTTTCTAGAAATCGCTTATAATCCTTTCAGAAGAAAATAATGAATTAACTAAATAAAAAAAAATAAACAAAATTAAGAGTTTTTAAAAACTTAAATCTACATAACTCCCCCCCCCAAAAAAAAAAAAGACCAGGAAGATTGTTTGGCCCAGGTGTTCGGTTAAACCTTTCATTTTATTTGCTTAGTTTCTTAAAGTTATCTATTGATATTTCGGTGCATCATCAGCACTCTTGCCTCTGTTTCTCATTAAAAAAGAAACTTCGTATCTCTTAATGGTTTGCTTAACTTCTGAAAGGCATCTTTCGCTAATCTTATACCCCTTTGGTTTTGTGTCACACTTTCTGTCGTCTTTTACATAGCCATATAAAATGGCGTGATTATGTTTTCCTATCTTCCGTCTACATTACTTCACTTTCCATTTTGGAATATTCTCACCTACTTGAAGTGTCTCTTCGTGATTTTCTAGAAAGCAGACTGCCCATACCTATCGTTAATAATGATTCTTGGTATCGTTCCTCACCGGGTGCCTTATACATGTCAACAGGAAGTGACGTTTAGTAATAACTTCTATCAACTGAGTACGGCTAGTTTCTGGAATTACTAATTAAATACTTTTGTCTATCTCCTCTGAATTTGAAAGACACGAGGCTTCATAATCAAAAAGGAAACCTACTAAACTGATTAACAAGAATCGATGAATCACTAATGGACATATTTAATAAGATTACTCTTGATATTTTCTGAGTATTTCAAGTTTCCAAGTTTGGAGATTAGACTGATAGAATGGTTCCAAATTCTTACTGGTAGATGGCGTTTGGTTGGAATACACGCAAGGAATTTACAAACCCCAAATTTGTTATATGCTATCAGACTCAAATCAGGTCACACAAGAAGCAAACAGTGTGACTAAATTTTGAATTAACTTTCTTCTCATTAGCAACAAAACTGATTTAAGTTTATTTCAAAATAAAATAAATTATTAACCGACCAAAATCGCAAGTAGCGAAATCCAGACTGTAGTAGTCGTGACAAATGATGCCTTTCAAAAACTAAGCAAATTAATAAGAAATAGACAAACTTCATTAGAAACAAAGAAAAGAATTCTGAACTACTCTGTAACATCAGTACTCGTGAAGTGTTTTTTTTATTCAAATAAATCGATTAGTTTGTCAAAATGAAAATATAATTTCTTGCAAATGTTTTCGAAATTGTTTTCATGTCATGATGCTGATTTGTTACAGCAAAATGTTAGCTGATCCATTCTCTGTCCAGGAAGGTGGCATTTTTTTTTACCAAAATTATTTTATCATGAAAGATGGTGGCATAAAAAAGAGTGACAGAAACAACTTTTTCTTTTACACGCTTCTAAATCACGTGACCCAACTAAATAAACTCAGCGCGTTTGTTGAGTTAGAAAAATCTAAGAGTTTGTCTTCATGTTTTACCTTGAGAGCAATGCTGTCTTCTCGTGATGAGGTTTAAGATTACAGAAGAAAAAACAATTTAAGTAGTGGATAAGTCGTTTTTGGGAATAGTTTCTGCTATTTTCGATTAGTCAAGTGTTTGAAGAAAACTTTTTCATAAAAGTACTTGCTGTCACCACTAAAACGGTTTCTCTTACACTTTTCAG
The DNA here is from genome assembly GCA_963932145.1 of Acanthosepion lycidas. Lineage (NCBI taxonomy): Eukaryota > Metazoa > Mollusca > Cephalopoda > Sepiida > Sepiidae > Acanthosepion > Acanthosepion lycidas. The sequence continues at coordinate 25,549,163 of OZ010577.1, read as the reverse complement.
TCGTATAACTACTTGTAAGTTTACTGGCGTTGTAATATCAGTTCATATTTATTACTAAGTTGCTCTAAAATTTCGGTTTGTATTTGTTGCTAGATGGCATTAAGAAAGTTTAGCTATAATTAATTTCATTCAAAAAATCGTGACTATTGTTATATTAGAATGAAAGTTAAAGAAATTGCGATTAGCATATTTTTATTTATTGATTAGAATATTGAAGATAGAATAAACATAACAAAATCTTTGGCACACTATATTTTTTTAATTTTAAGATAATGGGACTCAATGTAAATTGACTTTTATGGAGAAGGTACTGTAAATAACTGAATGTGTCAAAAGTGGTTTTCGTCTGGAGATTGCAAACTGAACAATGTTCCTCGGTTGAGGCTGATCATAATTAGATGAAATTATTATTTAAGAATAATTAATATTAGGTTGGTGCAAAAATAATGACGTAATAATGTCGTTTTTTGACGTTAAAAATACGTTAAAAAACGACATTATTACGTCATTATTTTTGCACCAACCTAATACTATAATGATATTAGAGAGAACGAAACACTTAAAATACTCAAAATAAAATTTGAAAATTATTTCCAACACTTTTTTTCTTATTTTTATATGTTTTCTACATAGGTTGAGCAAGGAAAACAACCGTATCGTATTTAAAAGTACAGTTTGTGAAACAAACTATTACAGTCGATGAAAAGTGGATACTTTATAACAGTGAATGAAAGGGAAAGTAGAATGTGAAGGAAATTCGTACTAATTAGTTAAGACAAACGGGGTAATATTGCATGTTAAATCAAGGTATTGTGAGACCGGAACTACCTACACAATAGACTGTTCCAGGTCTATATTAAGTATGCGACACAACACTCTACAGAGAGAGACAGAGAGACAGAGACAGCCGCGTACGACTGTCTCTGTAACCTGTTGTTAATATATATCTTTCTTACATCTAATCCGTGTTCTGTGTTTTCCTTCTGTGGTCCCGACTTTGGCCCCACATCAGTGGCGACGAGGATTCGAGAAACGCACTCACGGCGAAACCTCAATACCTTACCAGTTCCACATCTGTGTCGACGAAGAATTCGAGAAACGCATTCACGTCGAAAACCGCAATACTTTGCCAGTCCCACATCAGTGGCGACAGAAAGATTCGAGAATTTCGTTCTCACCATATCAATAGCGACAGAGTACTCGAAAAATACACAAACTCCACGCGTTCCCACAGCAGTGTTGAACGAGAAATTAAGCTGGTATTGCTACATTAGGGATTTAAACGCAACACCCAGTGTCTACATATATAAAAAAAAATATATTCCAATACCAAACATCAGCGACGAAAATAGCGATTCGACATCTACGGAATATTAAAGTCTGTCCAAATAACATTACGGGGAATGATTTCTTACACACCCACACAGAGAAAAAAAAACTGTTTGTTCGTAAAACAAACTGACAACACAAGAGCAGAAGTACTAACATTGTACTCAAGTTTTCGAAAAAAACTATCTAGAATTTTATTTATGTAACTGAGTTGAACTCGGGCATAAAATTATTCTCCCCTCAAATTCACTGAGGTGAGTTTTCTCTTTTTGTACCTCTATAAAAAAAAATACCTAAGTGTGGTGAAAATTTATACAATTACGTTAAAATTAACGGAACCACGGAATTGCAAAAAAGCTAAACACATAATTAGTTTAGTTTAACTAATTGTCTGTCCATATTTTTTTTTGTAAAAAAAAAAGAAAAGAAAAAACCTATCAAGATTTTTTTGTGTACCTCCCCTTGGTACACGGTTTTCAAAGCAACAAAAAATCGCTGTCATTTGTCTGCCTAAATATCGAAGATTTTCAAAAAGTAATTGCCCAAATGCTAAAAGTAAATTTGGATCAGCAACAAAAATCAGAAGAAAGACAACAATAACTATTTTTGGAATTACATAAACAACAAATGGAATTGCAAAACATTACGCTTCAGAATACTGAACTACAACAGAAACAACTTAAAGAATTACTCGTAAATGCATTAAAAGGCTCAAACTTTGAAAAAGATGCAATCTTCTCCCAGAGTACAATCTACAATTCAATGGAAACCTTTGAATACGTACCACAGAACGGCAAAACGTTCGAGGGTTTTTACAGGCGCTACTAAGCTATTTTCAACGTAGACTGTGAACAATGGCCCAGTAAAAAAAAGGTACGTCTACTATTGAGAAAACTGGGAACTACAGAACATAGTAGGTTCGTAGACTTCATACTACCCAATAAAACGATTGACTTGGATTTTTCAGAGACTATTAAGTTCCTATCGGAACTATCGGGCCTAACACAACCTTGTTCCACAAACGTTGGAAATGCCTGAACACAGTCAAAGACAACCAGCAAGATTTTCTAACGTTTGCTGCATCGGTAAACAAGCTCTGTAATGATTTTAAACTAGCCGAACTGACTGTCGATGATTTTAAGTGCTTTATTTTCGCACAAGGTCTAGTATCAGCAGAAGACGCCGAAGTCAGACGACGGGTACTGACTAAGCTTGACAACGAACAAGGATTGACTCTCCAAAAACTGGCAGAGGACTGTCAAAGAGTAATATCTGTAAAGCGTGACTCAAACACTATCGAGGAATCAGGTGTGACTCAGATTAATAAAATCAGAAGCAAGTCTACCGCCTATTCCCCTCAAAAAGACAAAAGGCAAATCTCATGTTCTAAATTCCGCAGTAACCAAAACCCAAATAGGTTAAAGAATCCGCCCGGACCATGTTACCATTGTGGTAAATGGCATTGGATGAAATTCTGTCCAGTTAAGAACAAAAAATATTACAAAAATTGCAATAAAAGTGGACATACTTTAACTTCGTGCTGGTACGCCAACAGAACGAGAAAACCCCAAAATAAAATTAAGCAAGCTCAATCTGACATTATTGTCGATAGGAATTTAAGAAAATATGTAACTGTAATAAGTCCATTAAATTCCAGCTTGACTCGGGTTCTGATCTTTCAACCATTAACTGGCGTACTTATTAAAAACGGATAAAACAGCAAAATCTGTAACTGGCGAAAAGATTAACATTTTAGGCGAGGTAATACTTACAGTAACACTAAGTGGAGTTACCAAAAAGTTCAAAGCCTACGTATTAAAAACTTCAGACAACTTATTTGGAACTGATTGGATAGAAAAATTCAATCTTTGGGATTGCCCAATGAGTACATTTTGTCACAAGATACAAAGTACAACGTCCAATTTGGTAAATCTAAAAAAGGAACTGAAACAACAATTTCCCTGGGAGCCTTGGGAAATGTACTAAAATGAAAGCTAAGTTCAAGGTGAAGGACGGTGCACAACCGGTATTCAAAAAGAAACGGAATGTCCCTTTCGCTGCTCTAGAACAAATCAACAAAGAGTTAGATAGACTCGAACAAGCAGGTATTCTGTCAAAAACAGATTTCAGTGAGTGGGCAGCACCTACGGTCTACGTAAAAAAGAAGTCCAATCAAATACGAGTATGCGCAGATTTTTCCATAGGGTTAAACGATGCCTTGCAAGATCACCACTATCCTCTCTCAAGCCCTGAAGAAATTTTCAATAAACTCAATGGTGGGAAATTTTTTTCTAAAATTGACCTCTCGGACGCATACCTTCAGATAGAGGTGGAAGAAGAAAGTTCCAAATTGCTCTGCATAAACACCCATAGAGGGTTGTATAAATACAACAGACTGGCTTTTGGAGTAAAATTTGCGCCTGTAATTTTCCAGCAGGTCATGGACGCCATGCTGGTCGACCTTGACTACGCAACAGCCTATTTGGATGATATACTGGTTACTAGTAAAACTACGGCAGAGCACCGGAACCATATAATAAACGTATTCGAAAAGATACGAGAATACGGATTAAAGGTTAAGGAGAAAAAGTCTGACTTTTTCTTACCAGAGATTAAATACTTAGGGCACATCATTAATAAAGACGGTCGTCGACCGGATCTAGAAAGAGCCAACGCGATCAGAAACATGCCGGCCCCAGATAACGTTCAAGCGTTACAAAGCTTCCTCGGCCTAGCTAACTTTTACCAAGGGTTCATTAAGAACATGCAAAATAGACTCCACAATAGACTCCACAATAGAACTACACAATATACTCTTCCAGGTCTATATTAAGTATGCGACACAACACTCTACAGAGAGAGACAGAGAGACAGACTCTCGGCGACTGTCGAACTCTCTGCATTAGCAGAGGGGAACCCGGACGAGGCTTTGCCGAAGGGCAAGGTTTCGTCCGGGGAGGTTGACAGGGCCTGAACCCGTCTAGGCGGGTTCAGAAAGGCCATATTTTTGGCCGAGCCTACGGGCTCGGGGATACCCACATTAAACCGGCCTTGTGCCACATTTTATCCTCGTGGGTGGATAGATAAATACAGAGAGACAGAGACAGCCGCGTACGACTACCAGTTGGACACTAACATATAGTAAGCTCCCCTTACACTATCTCTGTAACCTGTTGTTAATATATATCTTTCTTACATCTAATCCGTGTTGCGTGTTTTCCTTCTGTGGTCCCGACTTTGGCCCCACATCACAAGGCTACATATTCCTTTGGTGATTCAGGAAAATTGTTACAATTTGTCTAGAAAATTTTTAATTTTTCCACCGGATTATACCTTCAGATTACATTTATTTATCTACTTTCATGGAGGAGTGTAAAAAAAGCAATCTGTTATCTGATGATATCTGGCAGATAATTATTCAAATTCTTTACAAAGGCCAAACTTTTGACAACGCATCGTGAATTGTAAGAATAAATAATTCTTCTATTTTCCGAACTTAGTCTGGTATAAGTGATAAAGATGTGGTATCCAGTTAGAGTCGAAATCGCTAAAATGTTTAATTTAGTTTAATGAAATTTCAATAAAAAATCTTTTGGACACTAAAATATTTACATTTCTAAAACAAATCACAAACGATTTTTTAAAAGAGAGACAAAAATAAAGAATAGTATTTAACTGTGCTTTATTTTGTTACTTCTCTTAGATACTTCGAAAATGATGTTATTAAATAAAACTGTTTCAGTAGTCGAGCAATGTAAAGTTTGACAAAATTTAATAAACTAGAAATTTTTTTAATACAACATTGTTGTTTTTATTACGTTCTGAAATTGTATAATTAGCATACTGGAAATTGTTAATAAAATAACAATATTATTTTATTTTTATATTCTTCGCAATTGTTCCCAAAATAAATGGTTGTTTTTATTAGTCACGTATTTAGCCAGTTAAGAAAACAGCAAAAAAAAGAAACCACCTAAAACAGAGTGAGACAAGCTAATAAAAAAAATTAATTATTTGAAACCCCCTTTTCACATACGCATTGTAAAAGTTTAGATTCGTCACAAAGACGGTTGCACCAGCCTTTGGAAATGGGATGAGGTTGGATGCTGAGGAGATGGGAGAAGAGAGAAAAGTTAGCACCGCCTAGAGCGATGGCACCAGATAAAAAGTGAAGGGAGTTGGAGTTCTAGGAGTGGCTTGATTTCTTTGACCACACTCAAAAGGAGGCCAGACAACCGCTAAATTTGGAAAATTACCCGAGTAAACATATTTTGAAAATATGAGAAGGTTTGATGCTATGGGTGGTTGATAACCGAACCCCAGAACCTGGTCAACCCAAGATCAACCAGAAGCAGGACACCATATAAGCTAGGGCTTGTACAACTCAGAGTCCCCACACTATTGCTACTGTAATCTACACCGATCGCCGAGATCGTCTGACCAAGACCTTGTGCCAGCCCTGAAGACCAGAACTTAGAAATTTAAATTACAACTAACACAGGCTCTAAACTTCAAAAGGGGTGCCAGTGTCATTTGATTATTACAGTATTGTAAAGGGTTAAAACCGCTGTACACAACAAATAATACATAAACCAAATCATTGTTACATTTTTAACCCGTGTTTATTCCAAAGAATTCTTTTTTTGTGTGTGTAGCTCCTAGCCGTCAACCTGTTCTTCACTTCAGTTTACTTCATCAGCAATCTCCTCAACGTGGCAGAGGAGTGAATGATCGTGAAGGAAACAACCGCTAGCTGGATCGAGTAGAGCCGTGCTCATCATCAACATACCAGCGACAAACCAGCAACGCGTTAACGAGTAAAGAGTCAGCTAGATGACAACCACGGTGGTTTAAAGGAAGCTGAAGACCAACGTGGGACTGAGAGGGTTAGACTGTAGATGATCGAACCTGTCAAATGGGTTAGCGGTATCGTGTGGGCGCAGTCTGTGTCTGTTTGTAAAACCGAACTTTAATAAGTTGAACTGCCATTTTAGATAAATATATATTATGGAAGTGACAAGATTTAATATGTTGCTTTCGGTATGATGAAAGACATTTGATCACTCATGGACGGTGCTTGAAAGTAGGAAGCCAATGTAAATGGTTGAAAGTACTAGTCGTAATAAAGGAAGGGATGCAAAGTAGTTATTTTATGACCCCGAATGGTGATGATATTTCATTATTCAGAAAACAACCTTTCCACTAGTGATGATTGATGATAAGGATATTACATCATCCTGGAAATAAAAATAAAAATTTCATCATCTAAAACAACCTGGCCACCAGCAATGATAGATGATGATGATATTGTAAAAAAGACCCTTCCACCATGTTATATAGGAGTAAAATGTCGCTGCCAACACTGGAGTTTGAACACAGACCACCAGAGAGCAAACACAGGTGCTTCCATTTTGAATAAGTAGATCACGTGATGTTAAAGGAAAAGTATATATGGGAATTAGCGTGATGTCTAAGTGATCGCATTACGGATTACTTCGGAAGTGTGCTTGTCAAACTCTCTGCATCCGGGCAGAGAGGAACCCAGACGAGATTGTGCCGAAGGGCAGAGTCTCTTCTGGGGTAGTAGACAGCTACCCGACCCCGTTTTTACAAGGTCTAGGGTAATTTTTGACAGAGCCTACGGGCTCAAATAACCCACAATAAACTTGGCCTTGTGCCGCATCCAACCACGTGGGATGGTTAGTGAATATCTCGCTATACGGATTACTTCCGAGTGTGCTTCTCAAACACTCTCCCTCCGGGCAAAGAGGAACCCAGACGAGGCTGTGCTAAATAGCATAGTCTCGTCTGGGGTGGTAGACAGCAACCTGACCCCGTCTACGGGGTCTACGGGGAATTTTTGACTGAGCATACGGGCTCGAATACCCCACTATAAAATTGTCCTTGTGCTGCATCCGGCCGCGTGGGGCGGTTAGTGAATATCTCACTATACATTTTACTATTCGGATCACTATTCGGTGGTTACTTTTCGAGTGAGTAATATCGAACAAGTACTTGAAATGCGAGTGATATTCGAAGGCGTCTGACACCGGTATTGTTCAACGGCGTTACTATAGTTGTATCTGCGATTACAGAGTCCTTACTACAACGAGCATTACGAAATGACAACGAGTATTCGTTGACATTACAAAAGTGGCAACGATTGTTCGTTGACATCACAAAACACCACAAGCAAAGTCAGTAGAGTAGAGCAGAGTAGAGTAGCAGTAGTAAAAAGAACAACACAGATGTATCTTCTTCGCTCCGTGAAAATCCACAGTTAATGGTTTCAAATGCTACCCTTAACCCCGAAATTCTCGGAACAAGTAAAAGCAAGTAAGCACAAACATTTGAAGAAACAAAAGAGACAGTAGCACCGAGAACATTTTAACACATACGATACCAAGATTGCAATTAACTTTAAAAAAAGGAAAATACATATTCTTGTTATTAATTTCGACACGTATCTCAAAGTCTTATTATTGCTATCATTGTTCGTTTTTAACCATTTCGTTTTCAGTAAAAAAAGAGAGAGAAAAAGATTGTTCTATTAACTACAAACACTTATAACAACGATGCAATTTGCTTTAACATTCCACAACGTTACATACTTGACGTTAGAAGTTGGATTTTTGGCAAAACATTGTAAGTTAGAAATTTAGCCGTTTTATTGATTTCCAGACCAATGCAGTTTAAACAAAGGCAATGTTTTCTCGCGTGAAAATATAATAAAACTTTATAAAGATGATCAATAAAACTGGGTTTCATTTTTGTCAAGTCTGAAGTGAATGTAATTTCCATGCACACAAAAATAGACAGTAGACGTGCCATGGCTAATTTAAACCTATTAAAAAAATACCTTTAAAGAATATTAAAATACTTAATGAAACTCCGCACGGAGGTACCGTGTAACCCGCATATAAGAGAGTTGTCGGGACAGGAGAAGAAGTCTCTTATATTCGGGTTTCTCTTATATCAGGGTTTCTCTTATATCCGGGTTTGGTCTAATTTATATACATTAACACAGGCTCTAATTTGGGACCAGAGAAAATCTATCTTATATCCGGGTTTCTCGTATATCCGGGTCTCTTATATCCGGGTTACACTGTATATATATGTCCCTTTAAAAAAAAAGATTGTGATAAAAGCGTCCAAAAGATATATAAGAATTCATTTTATCGTCGTAATCTTTCTTCCATTATAAATAGAGAAGATCGGAAAAAAAATCTAATATAAAAATGATTCGTGTCCCATTGTAAACATATAACCGGGTTCCTCATGCATCTTTTCAAACTCTCATACATTTCATTATACAAATCATCGTATGTTGTGTTTCGATTCGCGACTTCGCCGGTCTACGCAAGACTGGGATGGAACCTGAAATGACGTAACGGTGAGAAAAATACGAATCCTGTTTCTAATATAGTTGGTTATTTATTCACGGATTAAGCTGATACTATTTGTAGGGGTATATGGATGAGGTTTGGCACATATTCGCTGTTATGTCTGTCTGATCCCTCGACAGGCTAAAAGACCAGATCTTCCTTTCGGCCAGCGGAAACGCTGACTGTGACTCAAACTTTCTACACATCGTCATCCTCTAAAGGGCGGCTTCTTTCTGATCACTGTTTCGTTACCTTCATCGCGCAGCTCATAACTATCTTTATATACTCTACATATATAAATCTACGACCGGAATCTGCGTCCGGAATCTTCGTCCGGCCAAGTGGCACTTCATCCCGAAAATCTTAATTTATTTATTTTATTTCCTTTGTTTCCACTTGTAGTTGGTTGCATTGAAGAACTTACTTTACATCAGGTAAAAGAAAGTACCAAACTCTTCAGTTCCAGATAAAATCATTTAGGTTTCTCGTGACTTTTCCTATGCTAATTAAAGTGATGCTCCATTGTGTCATATGCCTTCCCTAACCAACGGAGGTTTTTGTGGTTGAAAAATTGTTTACATTTTATGAAACAACGGAAAGAAACCATTTCCATGAAAGCATTTTAGGTTAAAAACACCCAGTTTTTTTTTATCTACTTAAGATCTGTTTTCTTATTTCAATAAATTGCCCCAATCTGATTTACTTACATACAGATTTAGTTATGAAAATTGATTCAATGAATACATTTTTGTGTAAAAATTTCTTTTTAACAAGAGTTTGTGGCATTAATTTTTAAGTGATCGATTTCCATTCATTTAATTTAATGACATTTCGAGAAAACATCTTTTGGACATTTAATTTTTATTTCTATTAGATAAATCCCCGGAGAAATAAAATCAGTTGAAATTTCATTTAAAACTTTCAATAAAGGTGTAGTAAATAAGCACTGAATCGGAAATTTAAAACACACACACATAGACACACACAGAAAGACATTTTTAAATGTATTTTTTATTATTATTAAATTACTTGGACACTTGTGAAAGGTTCTTATTAAAAAACAAATTGTTTCAGTAATTGGGAGATACAGTTTAACAAAATTCAATAAAGCGGAGATTTTTAAATGAATATTATATTTTTTTTTATTACGTGCAGAAATTACATAATTATTGTATATGGAAGACCACCGATAAAATAATAAAATTATCCCCTTTTGAAACTACCTCCTAGGCTCCAAGTAAATAGGTTATTATCAATTTGGGACACTCGTACTACAAATGTCCCGTGAAATAATTGTAATTTAGGTGGCTTTTAAAAATGACGCAATTGAAGAGATTTTAGATGTCATTAGAAAAAAAAGTAAAATTAATTCTATTTTTTATGACGAAATTTATCCTAATTTGTTAGTTAAAAACAAAGCAAGGAGATATTTAAATTATTGTAATGCATATTCAGATTTAAAATATCATATGTGATAGTGTTCTCTTTTATTTCTCTGTGTCGTATCCCTTCAAGATGGTAGGCGACATGACTCTTCACAACTTTCTATACTTTGTAGCTTTTGGCAATTCTTGCTTATTTCAGTACATGTTCTGCTATACATTTAATAAGCTCTTTAAACTGGTTAGTCCTCGCTTCCTTGCCTTCAATATTACAAGTGCATGTCACATTTTCCAAACCTTTTTTCTTCATTATGTATCCGTGAAATATTAACTGTCTCTATCTGATTCTAAGAATAAGTGTTCTTTTGTTTTCAGTTTAGTTAAAACTTCCTCGTTGCTCACATGCTCTTTCCATGTTATTCTCAGCGTCTCATTTATTTCAAGACTTCTCTTCATCCGTGAGCATCCTGGGTAAGACGATAAACTACGTCCAACAGCAAGGCCTCTGATCAGGAGGTTTTGACCAACGTGGGACCATCTCTTAATTGCTGGTGTTCCCAGGTCCACTCTGACCCAGGGTGGTAGCACCTGTTAGGGATCCAACTATGGGCAAATAGTTAACGCCAAAACTGAGTTTAAACCCCTTCAATACATTTTTTGATAAAAAATTATTACCAGCCATACATTATTACCAGCAATTGATTTTTGAAGAAAAAATATTACTGTTGAGGGTTTCTTCCCTTTTTACACAAATGGACTCACCCAGGGTATACATATACTACTGCTAGTGAATACCCGGAAGTAGAACGAGAAGAACGACGAACGAGAACGAACCAGATCGAACGTAGCGAGCAAGAGTCACAGTGAACAAGCACGTAGACTCAGTAAGAAGTCATACAGTGATACGGCGATACCAAAGACTGTATATATATATTTTGCTACTAACCCGCATTCCTGTAACTACTAACCTGCATTATTATTATTATTATTACGTTAATACATTTATTTTACTATATTCCTTCTTGGCGTTTGTTATTTATTGGTACCGAATTTCATCTCGGAATCCACAACAATTACCAACAATACATTTTTGTAAACAAATATTATTAGTAATGAATTTTTGGAAAAAAAAAAAGTTTACCAGCTATATATTTTTGAAGGAAATATATTACCAGCAATAAATATTGTCAGCATGAAATAACACATTGATGTTGATATGCCATAAAAGAAACGAAACGAAACTAAACTCTTCATCTGTGAGGAAATTATTCAGTTAATCATAATAAATAAATTTGTATTACACTTAATAGGTTAAAAATGATTAAAAAGTGAGCAAATTAATGATTAATTAATGTCGAATTCTGTCATTTCCGATAAACAATAGAAAGATAGATTGATTTTTTTACGGCTTATGGACTTTTTCCAGGCCATTTAAAGCTAGAACATATTTTTAGATTTTAAGAACGTTTCGAAGGTAATAAAAGTTACTGCTTATTCGCATATGTGGAGAAGATAACGGTTATCATTAAATTTGAACAGTTTACGATTGTAGTGATCGAGGAAGCATCCTCTTTGGAGTCGGTTCAACAAAATAGCGGTTCGTAGGAAGAATTTGCTCGATGGGAACTTACATCTCATACGGAAAGAATTAAAGGTTTTACTAACAAGGTAGATTATAGCCAAAAAGGTTTAGACCGATGGAACTAAGGAATTCCTACTAATTAATCCATAGGTGGGCGAGAAGAGGCGGATTTGTTCCTGTAAATCATTATCTTCGAAACATTTTTACAAGAGTCAGGTGCTTACCGACCATTTTTCAAGCATCATTAGCGATCGATCATATGTACGCGTTTTGCTTGAGGTCTGGGTTGAATTTAATTCCTATGGGCGCTCAAGGCACAGAGGGGGGGTCTCCCTGAGGGAAAACATCCGTTTGACATCACTGGCGAAAGTTCTGTGTCTGATCAGCGATGATGGAATAGAACTAGTTTGGTTTTCTATTCCTATTAGGGAAGCCGTTGTATTCTAAGGAACAAAAATATTTTTGATATCTGTCTATATTTCTGAGATGAGGTATTATGTACACTATTTACATTATTCGGACTATTATTTCGCTCTCTGGGGTAGACTCTTCTAGTTCCACGTACCATATTTAATGGATGTCAATTAATTTCCCTCTGCAAATTCTCCACTGCCTTAACCGGGTATTGAACTCAAACTTTTTGGGTCTTGTCACTGGATCTAACTAACGCCTTTATCCCCTGTGCCTAATTTCCTTGAAGAACAATGAATTATGAGTTCAATACCCGGTTAAGGAAGTGGAGAACTTGCAGAGGGGAAATAACAGGAAATCACTGATAACTGACATCCATTAAACATGGCACGTGGAACTATACCTTTTCAACTTCAAAATGATATTAATCAACTTCAAAATGGACTTATTTTCAAGTAAAAAAATTAATCAACTTCAAAATGGATTAATCAACTTCAAAATGGAACAATCAACTTCAAAATGGATTAATCAACTTCAAATTGAGAAAATGTCAAAAACTAAAAACAATCAACTTCAAAATGAGAATAAACAACTTCAAATTGGAATAAACAACTTCAAATTGAGATATTTTTTTGGTAAATTGAAAATTATTTTTTCAATTAATTTACCCCTATGACTAAGGAAATTGACTGTTCGTCTTCATTATATAGATGAAGAAAAAAACCAAAATACAAACAACTTAGAGGCCAAGAAAGCATTGGGTGAGCCTACAGTAAAAGTAGGAGGAGAAAGTCCCGTATGGTCAAAAATGATGATTGATGATGATGCTGGAGAAACCTCTACAAAAGAAGCTGAAGAAGAATTAGCAACAGTTCCAAAGAGGACTTACCTCAAGAAAATTGTGGCTGGCGAAAAAAGGCCCAGATTTTAGCTGCACATGCCGCAGCAGGAAATTGGAAAGACTCTGCCAACAGCGTACCGTTAGTTAGACCAGGGTGCTGATAAGAGTGACTCTAGGGGAGGAGCAAGAAAATATAAAATTACGCAAGAGCATAAGAATTTTATGGCCGAATTTCCTCTTAATAATAACATAAACATTTAGACGATAAAATTTTGTTTTCGTCAAGTTTGGCGTCTTTTTCATCATGCTATGCTCTTTTATTAGCGATCTCATGGAGGTACCTATTTAAACACTATTACATACTGAGAGCTTCTCCATCAGAGTCCATTGTAAAGGCCGACCTTTTGTATAAAAAATATTGACCTTATTACAGAATATAACAATTAATATTATGTATTTGAGTTATACCTTTTAGCAAAATGTAATCCTGATTACTGCGGGCTGAATTACATATGTCCGGACTCTGTAAGTGTTTGTTCGAACATAATATAAAGATTTTTTATCGCGTCTTTGTAAAAACAAAAGGTCCTGATAGCTTAGAGACTTCCATATACATTCAGGGTCACTCAGTGCACATAATCTCATGCGACGAAGGAAAACTGAATTTGTTTAAATCAATTTGAGATAGTCCTCTATTTTGTCTTTTGTTTTTCCTCGTCCCCACAATCTTAGTGCCGGGGGTGTTTCGTAATTATTTAATATTTTTTCAATAATCATTCATAAATGAAATAGTCTGATACGCCAAATTCTTGAATATATATAAAGTAATATTATCAAACTTTATTACAGTTTACTAACAGCAGACTTACAGCGAAGAATCCAAGCATTAGAAATGAGATTCTACTGTTTCAGGGTGCTAGAATGAATCCGTAAATATTTAGTCGCCATTATGCTGTGGTAATCAACACGTTGTGTGGTAAATATTTACGGGCTAATAGAAAATTTATCCAACAAACAATATTGGCGGCCTCAATGTGTGTTCAGGCAAAAAAATAAGTAATACAGAACAATATAAAATAAACGTGAAGGCATCTGTTAACAAAAGAACTTCAGGTGACGAAAAGGAAAAACATGAAACTAGCTATAATAAGAAGTTGTGTGTATGCCTGTGTGTGTGTATGCCTGTGTGTGTGTGTGTGTATGTAACACGCGTGTGTGAGAGAAAGCAAAAAGGAAAGATAGGAAACCATGAAAATGAACATGCCCCAGTAGGGGACACTTTTTCCCCCCCGCGTACGACTATATTTGATAGCCAAAGTGTAAAGGTGTAAAAGAGAAAAAAAAGTTTATGGAGAAAAATCTTAAGAAACGCCTCCAAGAAACCCTTTTTTTTTTTTTTTTTTTTTAGCAAAGTGGGATAACTCCTATTATAGAACCATTCCAAGCATTCACGAAGTAGATCGACTGAAAATTAAAGCAATATGAGAAACCACTAGAAATGATTTAGGCCAGTGGAAAGACCTCTCAGATTCACGTCAAGAAGAAAAAGTTGAAATGCTATAGTAATGGTGTTATGATATAATATTAGGTTGGTGCAAAAATAATGACGTAATAATGTCGTTTTTTTAAGGTTAAAAATACGTCAAAAAACGACATTATTACGTCATTATTTTTGCACCAACCTAATAGATTATGGCCAACGTTCCTTCAAACATTCTTACAATGTTTAACAATAGACAAAAAAAAAAGAGGCAGACCGATGAATAATGGACTGACAAAGTCACTAAGTGGGCTGGAAGATCATTCGCAAGAACTCTAACATAGGCATTCAATATATATATATATATATATATATATATATATATATATATATATGGAGAGAGAGAGAGAGAGAGAGAGAGAGAGAGAGAGAGAGAGAGAGAGATGGTTAGGTGCTCAGTTGTGTAATGGCTCTACGATCATACCTGGTCATGGGAGTGATAAACATAATGATGACAATTACACGCTGACTTATTTCACATAAAGTAAGGCAGTAAAGCCACTAAGACACAAGGAATTTACCGAGTGTTAGAGAATATGCAAAAAATATACTATTAAGGAGAGGGGACAATAAAAGAACAAGAATTAAGAAGGCACATGATAACGATTGATATTGCACTTAAATTTTTAAACATCAAAGTTGACTGTGAAGAAACCGGAAGAGAGTTCCACAAGCGAGAAGTGCGATAGAAGAAACTGTTAGCAGAGAACTTAAGGTTACATCTAGTCATTTCAACTATAAAATTAAAAAAAAAATAAAATAAATAACGTCCATTTCAAAAGATAATATCTACTTAAAATATATTTTCTCCCCCTCACAGACGCCGAACCTTCATGATGACTCATGTAAGTTGAATGTTTGATAAAAAACAACATGGATTTGGCCAAATTATTCACGCAAAAAAACTACAGTTGTGTAAGGATATACATGAGATAAAAGATATCATTAGATTTAATAAGCAAGAAATGCCATGTTTTTAACAATACATCTTTATAAGAAGAATTGCTTCCAGGAATAACGACATTATTTTTGCACCAACCTAATATATTCGAACTTTTGTGCTAGTAGCTTTCTCCAGTTCTCCTTTAAACTGTATATTTTTAGACAAGTTTGTAGCGTGGGTGATTTTCTTATAGTCATCATAGGACAAAAACTATGCCATTGCAAAACCGATAAGACTTTCCTGTTTTATCGCCCCTTTTCACTAGTATTGCATTGCTGGGTCTCGAATTATATTGGATAAATTATCTTTAGTGGTTTAATCAAACGTCATGGATGATATAAAATGCTTAATCTACTCACTGCAAGCGGCACGGATTTGGGATATTGAAAGGCCGAGTTGGAAACCTCTTGAAAGTCAATATAATAAATAACACTCATGTTTTGATAGTTATGACTTAGCTTAGGATAAAGGTGGTGCATCGCGTCGTATTTGGATCGAAGTTAGAGAAAATAATCTTCATGGAAATACAAGGTTTACACTGAAAGACTTCGATGCTGGGGTTACTTTTCTAACCTTTGGCTCCAACTCAATACGAAAAGTAATATCATTATTCGTGATTATATAATAGATCCCACTTCAAGAAGTTTGAACGTGAAAACGAAGAGAGGTACTTAAACAAGATGAATCGCTTTATTTTACATGAAATGGAGTTTAACATTGGATAAGGGGAATGAGGAAAGTGAACATAGATAAAGAAGCGTTTGGGGTAGTTTCGAAGCATACTGCCAGTTGCTTCAAAACCAAAACAGTGTCCTGGGAAGCAATTTGCACGTCCAAATTAGGGGAATCCCTCCTTCGGAGAGTAGAGGTAGCAGAGCGTCGACCTGCTCCACTTTCTCCGTCCTTCTCTTGTTCGTACCTTAAGCCAACATCCCTCGTAGTTTATTTTCCTCCATCTCTCTCTCTGACTAATCTGGCTCCTTCGACTGGATGGCATGACTAGCATGCGTTCGTTAAATAAAATTCACCTGCCCCAAATTCCCATCATTGGAAATGCCTCGTAAAAAGTTTTTGATATCTGTCTATTTTCTGAGATTTACATTATTCGGACTATTGTCCTCATCTTTGTCACCATATTTATTATAACTTTTCGGCCGTTGTAGGAGTAGACTGTTCCAGTTCCATGTGCTATGTTTTTAACCGATGTCAGTTATCAGTTATCTCCTGTTAATTTCCCTCTGAAAGTTCTGCACTGCCATAAAAGGGTATTGAACTTACAGTCTTTGGGTCCTGTCACTGGATCTAACTAACGTCTTTATCCATCTGTGTGTGAATTTATGGTTGTTATAAACTCAAAGTGTGGTCAGCAACCTTTTTTTAGCAGTGCTCATTAACAAAAGTATGTTTTCTTTTGTTTTCGGTATGTCCTTCAATCTATCTACTACCTTCTTCGCTTTTGTGTTTCACTTCCGATTTCATTTAAGACTTTGTTTCTCTCTTCAAATTATTGGCATTCTTACAGTATCACCGTATCATTGTCTGAAATACAATGTAATAAACAAAGCCGAGATTTGGCTTTACAAACTTTGGCAGTGCGCATGAAAATTGACAGGTAGTGGTTAGGGTTCGCCATCATTTCTGATCTTTTGTTGTTTTAAACAGTGTTTGTCTTCTTACTATAATATCCAGCCTCTTTTCTGCCAACCGCCAGCTTCAAACTGATTGGGTAGGTTCACCACTGCCCATCCTGCTTCCATTATGTTAAATTCTCACTATCCTCTTTTCTCATTCTGTGCCCAATAAATTATAAATGACTTTCTGATTCTTAGTGTCATTTTAGTTTTTTATTTCTCTTAAAACTTCCTCGTTGCTCACATGCTCTGTCAATTGTATTCTGAGCATCAATCGGCAGAACTTCTTCGTTGCTCACATGCTTTGTCTATTGTATTCTCAGCATCCTTCTGTAGAACAGCAGAGGATTCACTAACATCTAGGAGGATTGATATTCTTCACACTTGACTTTTTTATCGGACCTTTTCTGTCCGTTAATACTTTATTTAGCTTTGAGAAATTATCTTTTGCGATTTCCGATTTCTCTGTCGCTATTTCCATAGGACAATGACATACAAATCTCTTTATCTGCATTTAATACAATAACATTATGTTGACTAAAATAACTTGCATCTACAGCGACTAGTTAAAGTTTAGTCCACTAGAACTTCGTATATATGACGCAGAAGATAATTTCGTGTTACTTTTTTATAGTGTGGGTCTTGTATTTAATCAAATAATGTACATTTGGCTACTTAATGACATGAGCTTCCCTCATAACAACTGCGTGGCTCTAAGGTTTATGAGAAAGCCGAGTATCAATACACTTAGCCAATTTTCTTATAATTGTTTCTTAAATATTACTTTTTTAAAAATATCATACCTCCTCAGAATGTAGGCATTGACTACAAACCACAATATTTTTATTATATGTAAATTGTCGTGACTTATTTGGGAAATATATTGGAATCGTTTCCCATTGTTTTTTCCACAAATTTGAATTCAGATTTTTTCTTTTGTTTTAGAACATTTGTTACCGAAGCTTAGACAGCACAGTCGATAAGTTTATTTAATAACTCTCAGCTTGGGAATTAAATATTAATAATCATTAAAATAAAGAGAATCAATTTAGATTTAAATAATCGAATAGAGTTTAACAGTGTTAATATAAACAAGGAATGGAAAAAGCAAGATCTCCCAGAGAAAGTAGTAAAGGAAAGACAGAAGAAAGGACTAAACGCCAATTGTTAGAAAATAGAATCTATGGCTGTTAGCAAAATGAACAGCCCGAGTTTCAAACTACGAAAAAGGAAACACCAGAATCAAGCAAAATTAAAATATTTCGGAAGTTTTCTCAACAGAAGGCAGAAAATATGACATCGAAATCCGAAGGCACATTTACAATAGAGAAAGTTGTCTTCTCAAATCTAAGCAAAGTATAAAGAAATACAAAAATTCGTTATAAGCAAAGTAAAGCGTGATAGACTGTTATGTTATATCAGTCCTCTTATATGGAAATGAATGCTGGACAAACTCAGCACTGAGGAAAAAGAAACAGAACTGTGGTTCTACAGAAGGATGTTGTGAATATCATTGACTGAATATATTAGTAACAGAGAAACTTCGTGACAATTTTTCTTCTAAAACTTGAAGCGGTTCAATCAACAAAGAAAGAGGTCAGTCAGAATTTCTTTTGGCAGGAGGTCATGTGGTGTTCATCAGCTTCTGTCACGTTTGGTCTGCGTCTCTTGCCGTCTCTCCCTCCAACCGCTGGGCCGCTTAAGCGATCTGTTTATACGTATTTCGCCCGACTCACACAGCACCTGAGGACTCATCAATAATAAAGAAAAAGCATTGACCTTCAAACAAAGCGGTCAGTTATTCAAAACATATATTCTTCGACAACAAACTTTGTTTATCCTTTCTTACTATATCCTGAAGATAATCGGCCCGCGATCGGTTACTTATTCCAAACAGTATTTATTCCGATAACAAACTTTGTGTTTATAAATTATTTCTATGTCACTGACATCGAAGTAATTTTTTTGTTCACCTTATCGGGTTGATAGGATTTAGAAAACGAATGAATCAACCAGTTAATGATGTAATTCGAGAGGAGGAGGTTTCGTGAGGTATGAAAAACATTTTTTGCTTTGACGTTTAAAAATGATTTGTGAACTTGTTTAAAAAAAATGTCCATTACGTTTATAAAAAAAAGTGGGGGAAAATCAAATGTAGAAGTAAACTGGCATTTCTAACTTTAACGTCGCTGACTCCCTTTTAAGGAATGAAAACAAATTTGGAACAAAAAACGCTTCTTCTTTTTTCTTATTTATCTTATGAATTGGTACAAATTTCACATGAAGATTAAATGTTTAGAGCTTAGAGCGTGTTGAAACACCGATTCATGCACGATCACCGAAGTTAAGTAAGGACGAACAAGATCAGTACCTAGATGGGTGAGCACTTGGGAATACCACGTGATGTAAGCTTGGCTGTGCGGATAGTTTAATAGATAATGGAATAATAGATGGCTTGGAATCGTTAATAGGAGAACCGATCACCAATTCCCGTTGGATTCGCTATATTCATTTACGCGCGAATACTTTTGGGAAAGGTATGGATCCACTTATTCTCCCCCCATATACGGATTAATGAGTAAGGCTTGTATCACTAAACCATTATTATCTCTGGCTAAACCATTATTATCTATTTTCTGTCTTTGAATAAACGACAAAGTATTGATAAACCGTAGAAAACAAATCAATCAATCGATAAAAATTAAGATTATTTTTACTGACTAAAAGTAAGAACAATTTTCACTAAAGATAAAAGACATAAAATCATATCTAAAGTCGTTGACGGAAATGATATACAAAGAGTTCTTTATATATATATATATATATATATATATATATATATATATATATATATATATATATATATATATATACAAAGAGTTCTTTATATATATATATATATATATATATATATATATAAAGAACTCTTTGTATATATATATATATATATATATATATATATATATATATATATATATATATATATATATATATATATACTGCATGTAACAGCATAATTGCTCATCCCACAAAAAAGTTTATATCCAAAAAATCACTAAACCAATTGAGATTCTTTTTCCCCGGGTTTTCAGATAAGATACCATTTGTCGTAAGAATGAATGAAAACCTTTTGTATTTCTGTCTATATTTCTGAGATGTCTTAGAAATAAATACAATATGGGAACCAGTAATAAGGAGTGCCAGAGAAAAGCGATAATAACAACAAAAATTGCAATATGAGCTCTGCTAAAAACATGTAATGATAACGGCAAAAATTGCAGTCTGAGCACTGGTAAAAATGGTTGCTGAAAACATTAGGTTTATAATAACCAGAAATTCATACCCAGATGTCCTCAAGGACACATAGTGGATAAAGGCGTTAGTTAGATCCAGTGACAGGACCCAAAGAGTGTGAGTTCAATACCTGGTTAAGGCGGTGGAGAACTTAGAGAGGGGGAATTAACAGGAGATAACTGATAACTGACATCCATTAGACATGGCACGTGGAATACTGAGCGAAATAAAGGGTTCAGTTCGACATTTCAACCACCTGAAGAAGGCCGGAGCGTACAACGGCCGAAACGTTGTAATAAATATGGCAACCATAGTCCGAATAATGTAAATAGTGTACATTTAGAAAGAGGACAGGTTGTAATCGTTTTGTGTCTGCGAGCGCGCACGGCCGCGCGCGCACAATAAATGCGCACATAAATATTATATAATCCCGCGTAGACAAGCTAGAATTATGATACATATGCACACAACAAGGATTATACACATGAATGCAGCTTAATATGACTGATGCACTCGAAGTTTGCTTAACCACTGAAAATTAAAAGCGAAATATATCGGATTTTGAATATATAATTTTTTCAACAATATATATATATATATATATATATATATATATATATATAAGATCTCCATTTCAAATACATTTGAAGTAATAAACATATATACATTAGTTTTTTATATATATAGGTTTGTGTATTCACGTAGCGTAGCGATAATATCGCTGGAAGTGAAATGTTCTGTCCGATTTCGCTGTATTCACTTTCGCACAAATACCCTTGGTAAAGGTAAGAATACACCACTTCCCACCATACGTGACTTAAATCGTGGGGTAGGCTGTGTTCTCAAGCCTTGTTTAGTAGCCAGTCTAAGAGAAAGACAAATATGAATACAAAACTATATATTCACGATATATATGCTACACACGCACACACACACATGCGCGCACACACATAAATATATATGTACGGAGAAAGAAAAAAAAAACACCTGATGATTTCGGCCATCATGAAACTAATGGTCGTGGTGTGTTTGTACGTAATACACATTAATGTTGTGCCTTTTAAAACACACGGACGCACGCATACAGGCAAGCAGGCACACATGCACACAATTTAGCTCTTCAGGATAGAAGGGCTTCAAATATATAGATAAGAGAATATTTGCTAATGAATAAATAATTTATATCACCAGCGTATCTATCTATCTATCTATCTATCTATCTATCTATCTATCTATCTATCTATCTATCTATCTATCTATCTATCTACGTGTGTGAATGTCTGTATACTGTGCTTTTCTGTTCACCTACTATATATATATATATATATATATATATATATATATATATATATATATATATATATATATATATATATATATATATATATATATATGCACACATACACACACATATGTATATATATATATATACAGACATAAAATGCTTAGGTAGCAAGAAGATAACGAACGACGAGCAACCATTTCCACCTCGAATTCTTCGAACATCAAAAAAAGGAAATGTCATGCCAGCCTGTGAGTCTGATATGTTTGCCTGCGCTTACTGGGTAAATCGGCTTTTCCAAAGGGAGGTAATCTAATATAATGGCGCGGCGGGGTGAAACGTCTGACGCCGCTCTTGTGCTTTTCGCTTGCATTTCTTGCCCGAACAAATATTTAAATCAGTGAACGAAGACAAATTAGATTAGCTAACTTGACTTGTCAAAGTCTGATTGAATAAACGAAATAAAGAATAGAAATTTTCAGCACTATTCATTTCCTTTCCTTCTATTATTTCAGTCTGTTCATATCTATCTATCTATCTATCTATCTATCTATCTATCTATCTATCTATCTATCTATCTATCTATCTATGTCAGTCTGTTCATTATCTATCTATCTATCTATCTAGCTATCTATCTATCTATGTCAGTCTGTTCATATCTATGTCAGTCTGTTCATATCTATCTATCTATCTATCTATCTATCTATCTATCTATCTATGTCAGTCTGTTCATTATCTATCTATCTATCTATCTATCTATCTATCTATCTATCTATCTATCTATCTATGTCAGCCTGTTCATTATCTATCTATCTATCTATCTATCTATCTATCTATCTATCTATCTATCTATCTATCTATCTATCTATGTCAGCCTGTTCATTATCTATCTATCTATCTATCTATCTATCTATCTATCTATCTATCTATCTATCTATGTCATTCTGTTCATATCTATATCAGTCTGTTCATATCTATCTGTCAGTCTGTTCATATCTATCTATCTATCTATCTATCTATCTATCTATGTCATTCTGTTCATATCTATATCAGTCTGTTCATATCTATCTATGTCAGTCTGTTCATATCTATCTATCTATCTATCTATCTATCTATCTATCTATCTATCTATCTATCTATCTATCTATCTATCCTAGTATGTGTCGGTGTGTGTTATATGCATATAGTTATGAAACTATCAATTTATATATGAGGTAATTTATTTAAGAATGTAAATTCATCTATCTGCAGTGCATTCCAACATTTTATGTAAGTCATGTTTTTTTGTTGTAAATATGTTCTCATTAACTCTATGTATTTGAACTGGAGTCGGTCAAAGGTATGACAACCCCTGAAATGCGCATCGTGTTCAATAAAACATGATTCTGCGCAACTGTGAACAAATCTTAACCAATGTTTAAATTTTATGCAAAGTAGGCCATAAAGTGTAATGATGATAAGACTAAAACTTTCCACATAGTTCATAATAATAAAACATTAGAACATTACAGAGTCATTGTCAGGGAGTATTCTACGACCAAGATATTTGTAATGAACTGATCTGAGTATGGGACCGAGAGTAAGATGAAGATTCAGAAATCGTAGGCATTCACTCGATAAAGGAGGACTCAATTAAAAACGGCGATTTGCTAGCGCTCATCGCGTTGTTCTTACGAGCTATTCAAAGCCATTGGAACTTCAGCTGTACCTAAAGCGTCACGATGTCACACAATGAAGCTATTAGGAATGGACAACAAACGAATTGTTCCCTCTTCGAACTGGATATTTCACTGCGCGCATTTCACTACCGAATGCGACAAAAAGTTGAAAATCCCCTCATTAAGCGTATTAAATGTACCAAACAGAGCACTTTCTGAACAAGTGTAGGGCAACGCTGGGTGGTCCCAAAAGTTAATGAAATGGATAGTATAAAAAGAATCAAGTAAATGCTGTTTAGTCAGCAAGTAGGTGGAGGGATTAAAGTTTAGTCAATAATCAAAGGGTAATGTCATGGTTGGCTTCTAACAGCTTGATGATGGTATTAAAATGCTGTCTTTTTGCCATTGTGTCATAAAGGACAACTTTCAACCATATACGAATAGAAAGTCACTGGAAGTTAAAAGAAATCTTGTTTTCATGCACGGTAAAGTTCCATTTGGCCGATGCTAATTAGGGTTGAAAAAAAAAGACAAGCTTATGGTGTGGCCGCCATGTTCCTCTGATCTAAGAAGTAGAAGACTTTTGGAACATTGTCAAGAGATGTGTTTATTAGGATTTACATTTAGATGTGTTATTTTACCGGTACACCAACCCCACTGGTCATTTCGCGCCCAATCGGGTAATTTTAAGATTTGTTTTTGTGTTTATTTTGCAGACAAATTCTTTGATAAGTCATTGTTATATAAGGATGGGGGCGTAATTCGGTTTAGTTCCATTTTGTAGCCGGGTTTTTATTTGGTTTCTTTTTGATATTTGGGGGTAAAATTTTTTACTTTTAAGAATTCTCGATTGGCTTTGAGATCGACACTCGCGAAGAGGGTTCTAAGTTTGGGTACATTGCAAAATTATTTTTGTATTTCAGTTTTTTGCAGTTAATTAAAAAATGTTTGTGTGTGCCATGATTTTTGCCATTGATTGAGGATGTATGAGTTAACTGGCTTTCAAATCTGTAAAGAGGATTTTTGAATTTGAAATGTCCATTGAGAGGGAGGGATTTGTTGGCAGACTTATCAACTCTTACATTTCCAGGGATCCCAATATGGCTAGGGACCCAACACAGTATAATCTGCTGAGTATTGAATCAAATCTCTACAGTAGTTTAGTGACTAGTAGGTGCCTCATGGTTTTGTCATTAAAAACCGCCAGTACGGATAGCGAGTCTTTTTTCTAAGCCTTTCACTCCGAGCAAGGTGGGTTGGCCACTAGCAGGCAGAGTATTACAGGAAGTGAAATAGAAAGACTGAGTATAGGGAGGATTGAGGAAAGGTCAAAAGATGAACGGGATTCAAGAAGATAGAAGATTGCGATTGACGTTGAATTTAAAACTTTGAACATTGTATTTATTAGGGAAGCAAGTAAACGGAAGGGAGTTCTACAAGTGAAAAGTGCGAGAAAAGAAAATATTTTAGCAAAAGTTGCGGTTGCATTTAACTGTTTCGACAGTAAATCTGTGGAACCCAAATGCCAATCTACTGGTACACATAAATTCATGCAGTTGGGAAACTAGGCTAAAAAGCTCGTCAGTAGCCATGAAAATATTTGTAGTAAAGACAGAAGGAAACCACGTCATGTCGGTGAGAAAGTGAGTGACATCGAGATGCCAAATCAGGATGAGAGAATAATAAAATTGGCAAACTTGTTTTCAGTTATTAGGTCAAAGATTAGCTATATGGATGTTTATTAGGAAAGCAATACATTTATAGCGTAAAACGAATATAAGAATCAGTATTAGGTTTTTCTTAATAACACGTTATCAGTGAAGAATTCTCAAAATTCTATTGAGAAGACTGCTTCAAGTCATTAGGGATAACAGAAATTCTATCAGTAAATAATATTATTTTTTTGCTTGATGGTTGCTACCAATTTGCCATGTGTAATTCTATATAAATTCTTTGAACAAATTATTTCTGAGTTTATTCATTGGCTTCTCTCATAATATTGATTTTCCGAGATAAGTGCATAAAAAATAGATTGATCTAAAAGTCATTCTTTATACATTTAAGTATAAACTCAAATCTATTTCATGTTACAAATTAAAGTTTCGTTAGACCCTACGCAGTCTTATATTTGACCAAAGGTGTCGTGACATTCCAACGATTAGTTTAAAATTTGGTTGTCTCTCTAAGATTTATAGTTCGTGACTGTTTCAATACATCTTCCTAGGAGTAAATTCATTTTTTATTTCAAAAAAATTCTCCGGACAAAATTGTGATCACAAAGTATCCGATAGCATACAAGTGAATTGGGTGTGTTGTCTAATTTTAAGTACTTTCTCTATTCATATATCATTACGCGTGTGCGTCCTGGGTACGACGATAAACTACATCAGGTAGAGGTGCCTCTGGTCGAGAGGTTTTGAGGAGCGTGGGACCATCTCTTAATTGTTGTTCCCAGATCAACCCTGACCCAGGGTGGTAGCACTTGTTAAGGTCCCAGCTATGAGAAAATAGTTAACCCCCAATTTGGGGTCAAATCACTATGAATGAATGAAAATAGATTTTTATAGTAAAAATACCAACAATACATTTTTACATAAAAATTACCAACAATACATTTTTCAAGCTTATATTATCAACAATAAACTCTCTTTACAAAAATACGTCAATGTAACCTATATCTACAAACTGATTTTTTACAAAGAATACATATTCTATTCATACGAATCTATTCTAAAAATCTTGTCGGTATTAAATAACTCATTGAGATTGTTATGCCTTAAAACAAAATAAAACTATTATGTATGTGTGTATATGTGTGTGTGTGTGTGTGAGAGAGAGAGAGAGAGAGAGAGCGAGAGAGAGAGAGAGAAGGTCTAACAATCGAGAGAATTAGATTAAAGATAAGGAATTTTGAATATATGTTAAGTGACAACATCATTATAGACCAATAACAACGTCGAAATTTAATGACCGAAAACTGCTATGATTGGCTAAAAAAACAAAACAAAACAAATACTAACAGCACCCATTGTTCTTTCTTATCTTATAATGACCATAATTAATCCAGTCTTAGGTAGAAATGATTGAAAGCAGACGATGTTCATAATTTCCGCTGATTTTGGTAATGACCAGAAGCAAATTTGAAAGTGCGCCGCCAGAAAGGTTTGGGTAATTTACACTCACAGCATCTAAATAAAATTTCCCTTTGTACATCAACAAAAAAAGTCAACTAAGATTTCACTTGGTCAAAAGATATTCTTATCAAAGCTGACATTAATATGTCTAGTAAATGATTGGTCTGAGAATAGTTCAGAAGGAAGACGCAAAAAAAAAAAAACAAAAAAAAAAAAAAAAACAGTCAGAGAATCTTTTTCGTTTCTTTAATAGGAGAATTATCAAAACAAATGAAAAGTTGTTACCATCATAAGCCTTCTACTTAAAAAGGGAGGTTCTAGTTTGAAAAATGTAAAAAGTTAATAAAATTAAAAAAAAATATATATGTGAACAGATCAACTGGATTTGTACATAGGGAATATGTTAAAATAAAAAGTATATTTGAAAATTTGATACAGGAATATATATATATATATATATATATATATATATATATATATATATATATATATATATATATATATGCCTTTGATTGTCTAGATTCCGATAGTGTAGGATTGTATAGAGATGATGGTTTATTAGTTG
>OZ010577.1:25504686-25517186 GCA_963932145.1 Acanthosepion lycidas | reverse complement strand
AATATAATAGAATTACTTACAGTATATAAAATTATGTATATTACCTGATTGTACTTTTAAAATTTATTTTTAAATATTATTTAAGGAAAATTTTTGACAATGACGGCATAAAATAGCCATTTCATTTCTCTGATTCAGTAAATTTTTATTTTTTATAAACTTAGTAATATATAGTTTCTCATGTATGCACAAAGGACATGGGTCATTTAATGACCTACATATTCTAGCTTTTCTTATTAACTTCCATTTTACTGTAGGTGTTTTATTTGATTCTTTTAGGTGCCAGAAGTATTTCGATAGAGATGTTTGATTTTTATATTTATTTATCCTAAATGAACTTTGATGTTGGTTTTATCTTTTTTGAATTCATGGCTAGTACAACCTATATATATTTTTATGTTTTATTTAATTTTTCTTGTGTGCGTACCTGAAAATAAAGTTGGTAAAAACCGTTCAAATGGTCTGCGTAACCGAGAGCTTCCGGCTATTTTTTTAGCCATTATCAAGAGGATTTTATATTTAACTGAACGTATGAATATTTTTTTTACATATGTCCCTAGTTATAGGAATGTTTTATATTTCAAACGCGGTCAACACATTATGGCTAATTAATTTAATATATGTCAATATATTTACTATATTTTAATATAGTTAATATATGTTAAGTTAATAATATGCTAAGTGAATATGTTGTATAGTTAATATATGTTAATGGGTGTTGACTTTTCCCGTTGTATTGTTAATTCTTCCATTATTTGTAAATTTTTACATAGTATTATACTTGTTTTTTACTAGTCTGTTGCGGATAGAATTTGGTAGCTTTACACGTGTGTTTAAAAATGAGTATATATATATATATATATATATATATATATATATATATATATATATATATGCTATCAAACATGGATATCCACAAGATAAGGCTTTGAGCAGCAACTGGAAATAAGGTTAGATAACAAAACTGCTGGTTCCTGAGAAATTTGATTATGTTTCGCATACGAAAAAGGGAGCCCGTATTGCTTTCAGTGAAGACATGAGCGAGAGGTTGTTCCTTCTTCAAAAGTGAATTCGAACCTGGCTCGGGTGTGATGTTCTCCGCGTCCATGGAATCCGAAAGCTCGTTAATTTTTCAAAATCTCCTCCTATGTAGACAAATCTCCTTATTGGTACGGACATTATTATTCTGCTTGAATAAACACACACGCACATAGACATATGCTAGATTTAGCTGCCTCATTCGGTCGAATGAAGATAGCTTAGTGGTAGAAACTCTGACTGACACCAACCCGTTTGGGTTTTAATCATGGCTTGAGGCATTCAGATGTCTAGTCGCACTGAAGAGGTGTGATACAGCAAAAGAGTACTGTCTGCGAATGACATAATTTAGCTCTTGAAAATATATTTCAGTTGAGCACTGTTGAAAAACAAGCTAATTCTACAAATAGCCACCTGCGTTAATGCGAAGTTCTTCAGTAAAATAGATGGAGCACTCCGGCTGATTGATATTTGTTTACATTTGTAAAAACAATACGCTAGATTTATCTGCCTCATTCTGTCGAATGAAGATATCTCAGTGATAGAAACTCTGACTGACCGAGCTGGGTTTCAATCTTGGCTTGATAGTGAGATAGATAGATAGATGAATAGATAGATATATAGAAAGAGAGTGCTTAGAACGTTCGCACTCTGGACTCGGATTCGAATATATATGTATATCGATTTGGTGACGTCTCTATGAATATGGGGAGGCGATCCCAGCGTGCAGCATCTTTCGGAAGTTCCTGAAAATGATGCCACATATTTACCCAAGTTTTGTGAGTGAAGTTGGGTAGACGGAACACTTGAGGGCCGTCGGTGGTTGTGCTAGCACGAAGTCATATGTAATCGTGACCGAGGGTGTTGGCGTACTAGCCTTATTTAGATTGTTGACCACGCTAGATAACTCTAGGTGACGCGCTATCTCCCAGAAACTGCAACTATGGTCCGCTCAGCATACTTGCAATATAAACCGAAGGTAGACCCTGTGAGTGTTGAACAAACATAAATGTGCCTGAGCAGGCGTCTGCAATGGGGACTAGCTGTCCGCCTTAGTAAACTGGCATCCTCGGATTCGAGTGGCTGCGCTATTTAATATTATATATGTATATATTAGGTTTGTGCAAAAATAATGACGTTTTCTCATATGGTAACATATGTGAGAAAACGTCATTATTTTTGCACCAACCTTATGTATGTATATATATATATATATATATATATATATATATACACGCACACACAAACACACACACATATATATATATATATATATATATATAAGATGTATGTATAAACCTGCAAGTACAATTGAATACGCATACACATACGTCGAGTACGTTTTATGCATAAAATATATTTGCACAGAAGTGCAACTAGATGTGCCTACTTCAATAAATGTTGTCGACATGCAAGCGTTGAATCTGCAGGTCTCATCTTTCTCAGTTTCTTTATTAAATTTAAACTTAGAACTGCAATTAACATTGGCTAGAGAGAGAGAGAGAGAGAGACAGACAGACAGAGAGAGACAGAGAGACAGAGAGAGTGGGGTCTAATATGCCAAAATCTTTGCAAGGGGTGAACTTGTTTGTTTGCCAGTTCAATCTTCGTTCTTTTTTTGAAGCTTTGAGAGATCTTTGTGTTGAAAAAGACCAGCTATTTATCTTGTTAAGAATAAAATATATAAAGCAAGCGATGCGACGGGAAAAAAATCTGAGTAGAATTTTTTGAATCCAAACACCTCCGTATTTACTAAGAACAACGCTGGAATCTGCCATGTACTGGGACCTTCTATGTCTAATGATCGCAGATTTTATATACAAATTGACTATCGAAATTCGTGGGAAAGATGGCTCAAATATTTTTGTCATTATGAATGCGTACAGGGAGAGGGAATTCAAGTTTCCGTGGCATGTAATGAGGAAGGAGGGTTTGGAAAATCTGATCCTCACAGGACAGATTGAAAGAAAGTGTGGAAGGGGAAAGCAGCGCATAGCTTACTTTTTGTTCTTGAGTAAATAGATGGTAGAACAGGATTTGGAAGAAATAAGAAAAAAGCAAAACTTATTAAGAGCTACAAAGGACAGGAAAATGTGGAGGGCAATGATCGTCTACGTCCTGAAACGACATGACACATAAAATAAGAAGCTTTTATGTTGTTAATGGTACCGACATTCGAGGCATCGTTTTTTTTTTCTTTTTTTTTAAAGCCTTTCACCCCAAGCAAGGCGGGAAGCCACTAGCATGCAAGGTGTTACAGAGAGTTGGAGCGATAGCAAAGAGGAGTGATAGAGGAAAGTATGAAGAGAAGGGTAGGGGATAGAACAAGGCATCTGGAGACGTCGATTGACATTACATTTGAATAGTTGGAGATTATAGCTATCAGGGAAACAGGAAGAGGGGAGGCAGATCCACAGGCGAGAGGTGCGAGACATGAAGCTATTGGAGTAGAAGGGACGGCTACATTTAATAGTTTCGACAGTGAACGGGTGTGAGCGAGATGCCAGCCTAGTAGAACACTTAAATTCATGAAGTCTTGGAACCAGGGAAAGCAACTCATCGGAGCAGTTACCATGAAAGTATTTGTAAAAAAGACAGAGGGAGGCAACGGCAGAGCGGCTGCAGACGAGATGCCAGATCAGAGCGAATTACGTTGCATACCCGTCTCTGGATTTTATCAAGAACCTTGAGACAAACAGAAGGGGCACCAGACCATATATGTCAGCAGTATTCCATGCAAGGGCGAATGGTTGATTTGTAGATTTGAAGGATCGACTCCAGCGTGGCACAGAGAGCCAAACATTCCTTGCAGTGGACGAAGCTATTGGCTCAATGTATTTGTTCCATCTCAGGTCAGCAGTCAATGTGAGGTCAAGTAGTCGCATGCTGTCGGTTCAAAGACATTTTACACCGAAATTGAAACAATTTTTTATTGATTTTGTTTTATTCACTCAATGAGCTACTGAGATCATTATAAGAGAGTTGAAATAAGGAATCAGGAAGTGAATATTATGAGGATAGGTATGATATATATTGGTTGGTCCTTGATTTGAAGAGGTTAACATTGTAGCTGTCAAGGAAGCATCGTCACGGGAGTCTGTTCTACAAAGTAACAGCAGTGGAGAAGAAGCTGAGTAGAACTAACTCTTTACCAAATAAACGCTAAGAGAATGAGGATTTGACACTTCTGGTGCCTTCTCAAGTGATGTTGTTGAAT
Source organism: Acanthosepion lycidas (assembly GCA_963932145.1). NCBI lineage: Eukaryota > Metazoa > Mollusca > Cephalopoda > Sepiida > Sepiidae > Acanthosepion > Acanthosepion lycidas. The sequence continues at coordinate 25,512,931 of OZ010577.1, read as the reverse complement.
GTAGAACTAGATGTGTTGAAAAAATGGCTGTGTCTGTATATATATATATATATATATATATATATATATATATATATATATATATATATATATATATACAGAGTATTGAGAAAAAACCTTTTCCTTTTTTTGACGTTGAAATTTTGTAGTGGATATGTGCATGTTCTAATGTAACACTGCATAATATATATATATATATATATATATATATATATATATATATATGCAGCATATCTTTATTCAAACATGTTTCAATGAATAATATAGACATATTGTGTCTGCTTATTTTTATGCTGATCTTTTCCAGTTGTCTAATTAGTTTCTTGATGTTAAGGTGAAATTCATCAAGGAATGCGTCGTAGTTTGTTTTTTTTTAACCCATGTACTTTCAACCTTTTCTAAGATCATCTTCAGGGGTAAATTCAAATGACAAACTTTCTACTGTAACTGCGATAAAATTTGCATTCCGTTCTTTGCATTCTCGTAGTGATTTTTAAAAACACGCGCGACCATTATAACAACGGGATGTAGATTTATCATTTCATTTTCGATACATGATGACAGACATCAAACTAAATCAGCAAAGAAAAAGGCACGCTCTAATCGCTGCCTTAAAGGCAGAGCATAGGGATTTAGAGATTTCTCACTTCACTAAAGTTGCACCGTCGTTTGTTGTCAATATTCGCAGAATCAGCAGCCGCGAGGTTCCTCCAACAGTAACCAAACATAAAACACCCTGTAAGGGCCCTAATTCCATAACACCTAAAATTGTGCAAAATGTGCAGAAAATACTCGAACCTTAGAATTTCTTTAACGCGATTGTTAAGGATCTGAAAGTTTCTAAACAATCTGTCAGAAAGACTGTGCATGAATATAGTCTTCTATAAATGGCTCGCTTCCAGAAAGTTGCACAATCGTTTTCTGTCAAATTTCACAAAGACCTGGAAGTCACTGACAAGGATGTAATAGCAGTAACGAAAAGTAAAATTCCTATTAAGGGCACTAATTTCATCAGAACATCCAAATTTCCACGAAAGATGCAGAAAATTATCGATAGAAATCCTAGAATGTCAATTAACGTCATTGTTAAGGAGCTCAAGGTTTCAAGATACTTTATCGGAAGAATTGTGCACGAGGACCTTCGATATAAGCTATATGTGATGCTGAGAGGCCAATTCATGTCTGCAAAGAGAAAAGATGGACGTTTGATCCACCTAAAACTGTTGTTGAGCTCGTTGAAACATCATGAGCCTGGAACGCTTTGTTTTTTTCTGTGCTGAGAAAAAAAAAATGGTCGTGACCAAAAGTTCAGTCGAAGTAATGACAGATGATTATTAAAAGGCCCTAAAGATTTTCCAATGGTTATGCACACAGTTTCCGCTAACTTTGATGGTTCTGGGTGTCGTGAGAAAATTGGAGATGTGCTTTCTTCCTTCTTTTCTTTGGGCTTAAGACTCAACTGCACTGGCTATATGGAGGTGTTGGAAAGGGTTGTGAGTTTTCGGATAGAAACCGTGAGAAAAAGGAAGAAATTTCATGAACCAATAAGACCTTATGCAGTTTAATAAAATCAAGACGATCTAAGCATTGATGAGTCACGTTGTCAGGCCAAACATATGGCCTCTTAGCCCTTCAGATCTTAATCCGTTTGGACTAATACGTTTGGGCTGTGCAATTAACGATCCCATAAAATCTCTGAAGTCCGCCATAACTAGCATAATGTCCAAAAACCGGCAAAGGTCATTTGAATTGAACATGTTAAAATTTCAGAGCTCGTATTGAAGCAGTAATCAATGCTAACAGGGGATTTATTAAGTAAGTAAAGAGTCTCAGCATTATTCAGGCAAAGCTTTTCTCCAATAAATCTCTTCTTTCATGACATGATTAATACAAGTGTCCTCAAAAACAAAACACTGCCTCCTCCGAAATAATCCCACAAAAGCTACTGCTCATAATAGGCAGTGTTAGGTAACCGTACTACATTTCACTTGCGCATACCATTCAAATCCTTGGAAGCACCTTGTATGTTGCAATTTTTTCTTAGTAACAAAAGAAGTAACTTTATTTTTCCTCTATGTGCCGTGTCACTTCAGGATATAGGCACTCACAGCTCTCCACAACTTTCTTTCCCTTATAATACTAAGCAATGCTTATTTCCTGACAGTCCATGCCTTACCAGCCATCTACTCAAGCTTGTCATGTATTTAATTCAATTTTTCTCACCCGTTTCTTTTGCTTTCAATATGAAACGTCAAAGTCTCCAGGCCTTCTTTTCTCATTATGTATCACAGAAAATTCATATTCACATAATATCGCATCGTATATATGGTATTTTATAAAATATCTTATGACGTTGAAACACCAAATCTCACACGATCAGCAAAGTTAAGCAACGTCGAACATAATCAGTACCATGATGGGTGACCGCTGGGGACTACCATGTGTTGTAAGCTTGGCCATACGGGTTCTGCAATGAATAATGGCTCGGAATTGGAAATCGTAGAGCTGAGTTTCAATTCCAGTGGGTTTCGTTATATTCACTTACGCACAAATACTCTTTGGAAAGGCATGAATCCACCTCTTCTCCCCAACTCAGCTATGGGTTAATTAGCACGACTTGTATCAGTAAAATCATGATTGACTTAGAAAAATAATTCTTACAATGTAAAAAATATGTTCTGACTTAAAATAATCTGCCAAAGATTGATAAGCCGTAGAAAACTAAGCATTCGCTTTCTTTTACTACTTTATATAGGAGTTGTTGTAGTTTCCTTTCTGTGTCTGCTATAAACATTGTGTCATATGCATATCTTGAGCTGTTAAAATTGTGGCCGAGACTAATGAATACAGGTACGACTTCTAATCCTTGATAAGTCGTAAAAAATTAATCCACTAACCATCTAATCAATCTAAATATCTCATAATGCAGGGTGTTCCAGAAGTCTTGTGCATATTTCAAGTCCTCATATCTGCTGAACTATGAATAGTAGTAACATGAAACTGGTACCATTTTAAAGCTAAATTCATTAAGTTTTTTGCAATGCTAATGACTTTTTTTTATTTTTTAGATCCAGTAATGGTGTTCACTCAACCAGAAAAGGCGTTTTGCGTCCTTGAATTTGTGCAAACGGAATAATGGACACTTGTTCAAAGTTCATTTCGCACAAAATCCGAAAAGAGGCACGAGAAAGGAAGTTCATATTGAGATGGAATGGTAAATTCATGAAGGATGAGTGTTTGTACCCAGCTAAGAGAAGGGGATGCCCCTCAATTTCAGATGATACAGTTCAGCTAGTTCGAACTGCGTCGAGCTGAGCCCACGTAAATCGATCAGAAGAGCCAGTAAGAAACTTCAGCTTCCTACAACTGTTTGATGTGTTTTATAAAAACGACTGCACATGGCACCTTACAAGCTACAGTTAACTCAATAGTTGCAGGACACTGATAAACCAGCTCGTCTTGACTTTTGCATTGCAATGCAAGAGAAGTTGGAAGATGACGGATCTGATGTGTGCCGTGTGACCAACGGTGCTCACATTGGACATCTTCGAACATTCCATGTAAAACTTAATATTAAATTCTTTCCGAATATGTCAGGCGCGTTTTTATCTCCTTAATAGTTTTCGAGAATTTCAATGTCAAAATGTTCCCAAGACTTTTGGAACACCCTGTATATTATTATTTGTATCCTCTAAAATATCATATATTATATACTTTATTATGTTGTATTATATTTGAACAATATCATCTACAAGGAGGAAATAATGTGAATAAATATCGTATACACACGGCGTCCTGTTGTTTGTTATTCAAATATCTAGTGTCAGACGTAAATATATTTTTACAGTTGCTTCTGAAAAAAACTCGTGATCTTATTTGCAATAAACTTACAGTTCAGCTCGTGTAGTAATTAAAGCTCCTTGTTATTCAGCGGAGTTGCCTTCTCGTGCAAAACAGAAACTTTCTATATCGGCTTTTCATCTACAGAAGATTTGACAGAGAAAATGTCATCAAAAAGACATAACCATTCACAGCACAAAAGATAATTAAATCAACAAGACTCGAATACGTACATCTATCGTTGTTGATCTATTCAGGTTATATCTTTCTTATGACCAGTAGTATATGTTTATACACACACACACACACACATATATATATATATATATATATATATATATATATATATATATATATATATATATATATATATATACAGGGTACGAGTGCTATTTGAGGACATATTGTTTTAAGTTCACTACACAATCAAATCATTTATAATATTATTTTCTTTTATTTCAGATAACCCAGTCAGAGGAAGATTTTAACCCAAAATATGAAAAGACATTGTTGCTTATAGTTGCGAAACATAGTGATTTAAAAATCAGTAACTTTTTAAATGTTGCCAGATCATTTGTTCATAAAATTCGGTTGGAGCTCCAGGGATATGATGGCAATGTTTCCCTGTAGCAAAAAGAAAAAAAAAAGCATTCACAGCGCTCTGATACCGTGAGAACACCAGAATTTATACGGAATGTTCAAAACATCATAAATGAGAATCCCAGAAGATCAATGAGGCCCATTGCCAAAGAACTCCAGGAATCAGAGATGAGTGTCAAAACCGTGGTACACCAGGACGTTCGATATAAGTCATGAGTAATGAGGAAAGACCAATTCATATCGGCGAAGACGCAGGAAAACCGTCTCATGCGTTCAAAATGGTTGCCTAACAAAGTGACGAACATGGCATGCAGTAGTTTTTCTCTGACGAAAAAAACTTTGACCAAAGATCAGAAAACAAACAGACGGAATGACAGGTGGCTATGCGCATCTCCTTCTGAAGTGTGTGATGCACACCAAATATCCGGCTACTCTGATGGTTTTAGGAATTGTGAGCAGTGAAGGTTATGTCATGCCATCTTACATTTTTCCGCAAGGTCTTACGGTCAATGCTGCTGAATACATTAATGTTCTTAAAACGGTTGTTAAGCCCTGGGCAAATAAAGTATGCAATGGAAGGTCATATGTCTTTCAACACCCAACATGTGGCTCCCTAATTCGCCAGATTTAAATCCTATGGACTATTACGTGTGGAGAGTCGTTGAAAGGGAGACTAATCGACATCCTCATAGTACCATAGCTGCACTGAAGGCCGCCATTGTCCGGTTGATGTTCAAAATGAATAGGGACCACTTAATTACAGCTTGTGGACGGTTTCGAGCCCAAATAGAAGAAGTCATTGAAGGCAATGGTGGTTTCATAGAAGAATTAGATAAAGAAGCATCATGAAGGATATTTGTGTCAATTTGAATTAAATATATACATTGTTTGCTAAGATATTGCGGTTTATTTAACATACTAAAAATGTCTTCAAATAGCACTCGCACCCTGTATATATGAAGAAATATAGTTTAGAGGTATGCTATATTTATGGGATAACGTGCTCAATATCAGAGATAGATCGCATGTAAATATAAAAGTAAACACTGAACTCAACACTCAGAGGCGACAGACTGTTTCACGCTAAACGCAATCATCAGGCCACACACACACACACACACACACATATATATATATATATACATTATTTTAAACATGACGGAGCGTATACTTTTTCTTTAAAAGGAATCTTTTTCGTCCAACACGTCTTCAGAAAGATTCGTTAGAAAAAACAAACAAACAAAAAACAAAAAAATGCATACAAAACAGTCATGAAAGGCGGAACTGAAAAGGTGCATGGGTTGGGTGATGGTTGTAAAAAAGGAGCCACTAGTAAAATAAATTTAATTCTAAAACAATAAATCGATGTAAATAAGCACCTAGTGAGTATAAAACAGAAAAAAATGTACACACGGCCCACCCATGGGAACGAAGAAAGTTCTCCTTCTGTCTGCTCGCTTTCGCCGTTTGTGTGTATTTTTTTCCAAACGAAGAAGAGTTGAAAGAAAAAGGTTCCTTTTAAAACAATACATAAATTCTATGGTACACAATTTTTGTTCAAATATAAATATAAATATATATATATATATATATATATATATATATATATATATGTGTGTGTGTGTGTGTGTGTGTGTGTTGCATTTTCTCTCTGTTCTCTCGTAATCTCCTGGCCGGGGGTCGCGGAATGTTTTAGGGCCCAAAGATGAATGACATCAACACAGGGTATTTTATTAAACACGTCAACGTTTACATTTTCTAACTCTTCAGTGGAGTCGTTCATTCATTGTTGTAAACCTCATTTTGCAGCCCCCCCACTTCAATGCATGGAAGTTCTGTTCACTGCGCCAAATTGAGCTGTATTCTTCTTGTATTCTCTCTATCTTCTCTCCCTCAGTCGAGTATCTCTAAATGTTTTTTTCAGAGATGAAAGCCATCAACAAAAATAATTTTGACTGATCTAGTTTATTAATGTCCTCGATGTGTACATTTCTCATTATCCCCGGGGTAATCTCCCTCAATGCTGTTTGAAACACGAAAGGAAACACGTCTACATTGTTTGATGGTTAAGAAAGAACTCACTGAAATAGCAAAAACAAACTCTTTCTATATATATATATATATCATTCCCACGCGGGCTCAGCTAATCAAAATCGACTTCCTTATTTTGTCTTCTATCTGACACCGAAGCTCAACCTCAGGATGTCAGACCACTCCCACTAAATAAATAATATTCTGCTAAATTATTATTTAACATACCTAAAAATTAAAAAAAAAATTATGAATTTTATTTCAACTATATTACTCTAAAATACCCTCTACTCTTTCGTGCCTGCAAGGCGTGCTCCTGACATTTTTTTCTTCTTTCGGCTTCGGTCATGTGACTCCCTTGGCATGCACATCTAACATTCCTGAAAAAGAATTAACATAAACAAAAAATTCGGCCTATTTTTTCACGTTTCGCAACATTTAAAAAAAAAAAAAAAAGAAGTACCGGACCATCCTTTGCCCATTCTTAGTTACTAGCTACCGTGACTCAAGGTCAACGCCTCATACGACAGTCCTGATACAAATCGCTCCAACAGTGAAATTTGACCTCTCCAAATGTATCCTCCAGCCACGTTAGCTGTTACCACTTTTGTAATTCAATATTGCTTTGGAGGACAAAACTTAGTTTTTCACTTGAGACTATACGAAATGTACATACGATTCACTCCCCCCCCCCAAAAAAAAACACTAGTCCAAAAATCACAATACACGACAAAAGGTCAACCAATTCTATAGCTGAGTCAAGTCCTTGCCACATAAATTTGACACTTTAAATATACCATGATCCACACTTATTTCCTGCTCACAGTGACGCAGCATACACAGTTAATTACCACATTATTTATTCAACTACAACTAATTAATTACTTTGTTATTTGCATATTAACAGATTTACTTGAATAAATCTTCACCAATTTTGCCACCATTAATTTTCTATAATTACTATTTTATTAATAATCTGTCCCTGTGTGTCAAAACTAAACTCGCATCAACTCCAATTTCCTTTTCTACCCTTGAGTGCCCCACAGGGAAAACAACCACACCCGCTCAGCACCTCTTAACTAATCCACACAGCATACTACCCATTCTACCCAAACATTATCCGGTTTCCCTGTCTACATAGCCAGATATGCCAATCCCCACCCCCAGGACAAAGACCCAAACACATTCGGAAATCCAAAATTGTGTAATCCGAATGTACTTGTTCCCAGAAACAATTAATTAAATTAATTTTTACACAAAATATTAACTCACAAAATTCACCAATTAACAACTTAATTCTTCAACCAATGAACGCAAAAGAACACACATACGGCTCTTAAAAAAATAAAAAAACAATTCCACACTTTGCTACAAAAATGGACAAAACAATCATTTGTTCGTTAATTACGATTTTCAAAATAATTCTAAAATTAAGGCATTTGAATGCACGCAAAACCATAGTCACAAAAATTTCAACTCATTAACAGTACACAGAAGCCACAGGAAATCAAATTGGGAATGCCCCATCATAAAATGCAGCCAATCTTTCTTTTTGAAAACAACCCCACTGCGTTCACGCACGCGAATTCAGGCTTCTCCGTGGCCAACAGACTATTGGACATTTGGAAGCACACAGAAACATTAAAGCGTGCCAATCAAAATCAACAATAGATTTTCGTACATGGTTCTAAACATATGTAAAAAAGACCAAACAATACAACAAAATCAGTCTCTCACTAAGATGTTTCATGTTTTTTGATGTTTAGATGAGTGG
>OZ010577.1:25484686-25492186 GCA_963932145.1 Acanthosepion lycidas | reverse complement strand
AACGAGTCCAATGACACGTCTGGTAGATGTATTAGCCACCGCTCGGGTACTTCAAGGTGCCACAGTTTCTTGGTTACTATATTAAAAACATATATAATTATAAAGTTCGTTTGAAAATGAAACTGTTCCGCGAGAAAGTGCTATTGGATTAATTAACAAAGCAAATAGCAATACAACATAAACACACAAAAAAAGTTTAAAATAACCACATAAGTCTTCATATAACAGTAATTGAATATATATATATATATATATATATATATATATATATTTGAAATGTTCATACAAGGTGGGTATGTTTTTTGTGAGAGATTTGATATCTGCAAAAGAAGGTGATCCTTATCTTAAGTTGATAGTCACGAGCCTGAATAATTACGTCTTTCTGGTTTGACTGCCAGGAACCAAAGAGAATGTTTGATTTTCGCGCCTGACGATCCCTCGGGCTGTTCACGTGACTATCTATATATCTATTTTTAGTTTTTTAAAGGTTTAGTCAAAGAGAGACAACTTTTGTCACCCTCACCAAAACGTTTTTCCCAAATAAGAAGATGTTAAGTTTCAAAATGGGAAGGGTGAGTCTGTAGAAGACGGTGTAAATTTTCGAAATGTAACGAAAAATGAGTCAACATTAAATCGCCAAGGAGCTTGAAATATCAACACATGATGCCCAAGTCCCTCGGAAGAAGTATGCTGAGATTAGAGGTGTTTTGGGATCGTAGATCGTTTAAATTAGATATAAATAAGAGATTAAAAAAATGTTAATGAGGTTATCGGTATTCACCCATACGGAACATTTCGTCATTTAATCGATCAAAGTATGTGTCAATATAAAATCGCTAGGAGGTTGGAACATCACGAAACGCTGTCCGGAGAAAGTATGCTGACGTGGAGGAAGGTTTTCAGATAAGAAAATGCTGGCAGATCTTCAGAATTAAACAAAAGAGATCAAAGAGGTCCCCAAAATGAACAACCCCCTAAGTAATGGATGAAATCAATATTTCTACTGAAATAGGATACGGCATAAGAGTAATCTAAATGGATGGATTACAGCAAAAAAAAACCCAAAAAAAAACCAACAAAACAAAGAGAAAATCATCGTTAACTAAAATTTAAAAAAGAAAATGAATAAGACAATGGAAAACATTATGTAAAAGAAGAGCTGCCTTGGGATAATAAAAAATCGGTAAAAGTGAGGAAAGCAAAACAGAACTGAATTCTAATATCAAGAGAATATGACAAAAGTCCATTTGGTACAAGAAATAATTGGACATATTCAACAAAATCAGTAAAATTAGATTTCGGGGTTTTAATAGTTTAAAACTACATCAAAAGCAATGTTACAAGAAAGTTAATAAAAATCGATGGCATATTGAATATTGAAAATCTATTACGAGATTAGAGCAGCAGATGGAAAGTCTATTACGAGATTAGAGCAGCTGATGAAAAGTCTATTATGAGATTAGAGCAGCAGGTGAAAAGTCAATTACGAGATTAGAGCAGCAGGCGAAAAGTCAATTACGAGATTAGAGCAGCAGGTGAAAAGTCTATTACGAGATTAGAGCAGCAGATGGAAAGTCTATTACCAGTTTAGAGCAGCAGGTGAAAAGTCAATTACGAGATTAGCACAGCAGGTGAAAAGTCTATTACGAGATTAGAGCAGCAGGTGAAAAGACTATTACGAGATTAGAGCAGCAGATGGAAAATCTATTACGAGATTAGAACAGCAGGTGAAAAGTCTATTACGAGATTAGAGCAGCAGGTGAAAAGTCACTTACGAGATTAGAGGAGCAGGTGAAAAGTCTATTACGAGATTAGAGCAGCGTGTGAAAAGTCTATTACGAGATTAGAGCAGCAGGTGAAAAGTCACTTACGAGATTAGAACAGCAGGTGAAAAGTCTATTATTTACATTATTCGGACTATTGACCTCATCTTTGTCGCCATATTTATTACAACGTTTCGGACGTTGTATGCTCCGGATTTCTTCAGGTGATTGGAATGTCGAACTGAACCCTTTATTTCGCTCACTGGGGTAGACTGTTCTAGTTCCACGTGCCATGTTTAATGGATGTTAGTTATCAGTTATCTCCTGCTAATTTCCCTCTGAAAGCTCTCCACTGCCTTAACCGGGTATTGAACTCACACTCTTTGGGTCCCGTCACTGGATCTTACCAACGCCTTTATCCACTGTGCCATGTGTCCTTGTTTCAGAGGGAAAATTAACAGGAGATAACTGATAACTGACATCCATTAAACAGTGAGCGAAATAAAAGGTTTTGTTTGACATTGCAACCACCTGAAGAAACCCGGAGCGTACAACGGCCAAAACGTTGTAATAAATATGGCAACAAAGATGAGGATATTAGTCCGAATAATGTAAATAATGTACATAATACCTCATCTCAGAAATATTGACGGGTGAAAAGTCTATTACGAGATTAGCGCAGCAGGTGAAATTATGGAACACCTTTCATATAATCTGAAAAAAGAAGTTTCTCACTAATAAAACCATTAGAGTATGACAAGATTGGTCTGCCGAATGACTTGACCGTAACATAATCGAACCTATGTAAAGAGATTTTTTTAAGATCGTGTGTATAACAGAAAGTTAAAGAATTTACAAGAGCTTTGGGTTTACTGCCAAGTGGAATGAGAGGACGTCCTCACAGAAACAAATTTAAAGCTGTTTTACTCCATCCTACGTAGACTTGACCCTGGTGTTCATATCAGTAGGAGCCATACTAAACACTCTACTACCCACCTGTGGAACTCCCTTCTGTTTACTTGATTTCTTGATAGCTACAATCTACAGAGATTTAAATGCAGCATCAATCGTCATCTTTTGTCTTCTTGAATCCCGTTCATCTTTTGCCCTTTCCTCAATCCTACTTATTTTCCCTTTCACCTTCACTCCCTGTAGCCCCTAGTGATATACCCACCTGGCTTAGGGTGAAATGTTTTAAAAAAAGAAATATTTTGTGCAATTTTTTTATTATTCGCCAACAATCATTCTCATCATCAACAACCTCAGTTGCCTATCCATGTGTGGTGATAGGGTACCTCTAGTGTGTAGACAAAGTAGACTATTCCCCTCAAGGACAACAAAACCAGTTAATTCTACGATTCCTTAAGTCGCTCGTATATTTTTGCATACCTTATTTTCAGTATCCCGATGCATTCAGTTGTATCTCTCCCCTCTTATTAAGCCTATGTGAATGCGATAACTTGAATTATAATCATGAACACAGAGATTGATTCTGTAAGTACTTTATAGAAAATTTAAAACGTTTATGTAAAAATGAACAAAAATTGATCTTTTGTCAAGAGTATCACATTTTCTGCTCATCATTGTGTTAATGAGCGATTTTTTTCTTCACATTTGTCATATAGGAAGAAAATGATTAAATACTGGCACCGAGGTTCGAGCGTGACACTCTGTACTTATGAATATATGTTTCCTGCCAGGTGTATAAATAGGGATATCAGGCTACTGACTGAAGTGATTATTGAGTGATAATTGAGTGGAACTATCCAGTCGAATTAGTGTGAATTATTGTGCGTCGATGATTAGCCTTTTAATTTAGGATTTACCAAACGTTAAGCCGAGCCGCGCTATTAACAAGGTATTCTCTAAAATGGTTGTCTTTGGTTGACTTTTACTTCTTTGTTCTTGTTAAGTATTTATTTGTAGCTGTAATTTAACGCTGTTTTATTTTGACATTGAATTCTTGAGTTATATTTAATTATTAACGGCCGCCGTGCGTCACAAAAGAATTTCAAATTTCTTTCAGGGCTATCCTTTTAGTGTTCAAAATATTTAGTATCTCATTTGTACAAATCAAGGAACGGATTATATTCAAGGCAAAGAATTGTTTCAGTGTTAGGAAATTCTTGTATATTATCGGTTGATGATTTTAGGATAGGCTAATTTCTGTACAAGACTTGATACGTGGTGGAACCTGTCGCAACCAAATTAAATATAGCATGTGATTAACGAGTGCAACACCAGACTAAACTTAATCTAAAATAGCTGATCTATGATCACCCCAGTATGTAGTGGGGTTTATTTACTCTACAAGATACCAGAGTAAGCTTCGTATTCGGTGTCATGTCAGTACATCAGAAGATCTAGGTACCTCGAAGGTTGACATAAAAGTTTGCCTCAAAGCTACCAAGTGCAAAATCAGGACTTAACAGTTGTCGGTGGGTATAGTAATACAAACAAAGAAGTGAAACCAGCTGAAATTAAGATATGCTCACAAAATTCAATTGAATAGCAGGAATTTACAAGCATCGGGACAGAATACTTTATATTCTCGCAAGATCGAATGTTCGAAGAAAACTCCAGAAACACATACCTTTGATTCGGAGTTTAGAAGTGAATATATCATAATTTTACATATGAAAAGTATGTTTCTTATTCATTCTTCCATCAATATTCACCAGTCTCTACACGTACGTGTTTCATTTCTATATTTGGATCTATTTGAAGGACATTTCCTTATCAGAATATTTGTTCCGCCTGTTATCCTAAGAGATAAGTCTGAAATTCCGAGCCAGACATTTTGAACATTATCTCTTAATAGTGAATATAAAATCCTTTTTGATGTGACTACCTGAATGTGTCTACAAAATGTGTCTATTGAAATATCTGTGGAGTCTGGAAATTCAAGTGTGATATGTCAAAAGTTCAGATTAATCTTTAGGTTGCCACTGGCTTCATAGAAAATATATTTGATATTGACGTAGATAAAATGCCAAACACCGAACATAATAATAACTAACTCTCCTTCTTTTGCTGTCAAAAGATTGGCACGCTATATATAGCGTTGCGTTTCTGCAAGTTTGCTTTTACGTGTTTTAATAACAAGTTTTGTTTGAGCTTTTAGACGTTTGTTTTTTCATTTTCTTAAGAGAATTAAAAAGACCCTTTGTCGTCTGCTTCTACTCCTTCTGTAAAAAAGAAAAAGAAAAAAGAAAACATTAATCGATTATGATGATGTGGAAATTTTGTCTCAGAGAAAAATAAAATAAAAAAAAAACATCGTCCTGAGCCCGAAAAAAGAGCACAGAGAAAACAACTTCTTCTTCTGTAAAAAAAGAAAAAAGAAAAAGAAAACATTAATTGATTATGATGTCATGGAAATTAAATTTCTTCTTCTTCTTCGAAGAAGAAGAATTAAACATAATGGATAATGCAAAACTAATTTTACTCTATTTACATTATTCGGACTATTGTCCTCATCTTTGTCGTCATATTTATTACAACGTTTCGGCCGTTGTACGCTCCGGCCTCCTTTAGGTGGTTGGAATGTCGAACTGAACCCTTTATTTCGCTCACTGGGATAGACTGTTCTAGTTCCACGTACCATGTTTTTAACCGATGTCAGTTATCTCCTGTTAATTCCCCTCTCCAAGATCTCCGCTGCCTTAACCGGGTATTGAACTCACACTCTTTGGGTCCTGTCATTGGATCTAACCAACGCCTTTATCCACTGTGCCATGTGCTCTCAAAATAGTGAATAATTTTACTCTTATATTTCCGCAGTAGTAAACTATCGTATTAGTATACCGTTTGAATTGTAAACAATGTGTTGGATACTCAGATCAACGCAGTGTATATTTAAGTTTCAAAATATGTCTGCTTTAGTGTGAATAAAACCAACCAACCAACCATCCAAGGAAGCGGAGCGACCTTTATATAGTGGATTGAAACATAACATCGTGGCTTTTTGCAATAGGTGCTATTTGAAAATGTGATTTCATTTCAGCTGTGACTGAAATTTATGACATACCTATCGGGCGGCATTTAAGCTAGCTGCTGTGGAATTGATTGGACCTTCATCAAAATAGGTAGGCAGTAGTAGATGAGATAGGCAACAATAAACTTACAGAAGAACTCAAAATTGATCGTTGCATTTAAGTATTGCATTAATATTTAAGCTTATATTTTAAAAGAACGGCTATAATTCTTCTGTTGCCACCTAATTTAAAGACAATTTGATGTACGTAGGTCCTTACTTTCAGTACAAACAATTATGTTTTATTTCATGGGTGACTTTCGGTAGATTTCGCAATAAATTTCGATTATTCCCAAATTTATTTCCAAGTTATAAACATTTTTATCGTACAAAAAAAAAAAAAAAAAAATTCGTCGCAAACGATCACGTAAAAATATCGGTGAAAACAATCTTAGTAATGGAAACTTCGGGATCTAAAATTTCAGGATTGCGGGTCCAGATCAGGCACGGAATGTTTTTAATTTGCTTACGTAGTCGGCCTGACTTCAAAATGGTATGGTATGTTAGGCTACGGCCTTTAGGACTAAAGTTGAAAATAAGGACAATTTTATTTTGAAACACTGTAATTTGAACATGAAAAAGTATGACACTGACATTGGCATTTATTATATAGTAGAAGAAGATGAGCTAATGAGAGTTGTTTCCCTTTAATTGAAAAAGTGTGACACACTGACATTGGCATTTATCATATAGATTGTGAAATATGATTTTTCAACGCGTCTCTCTATAAGAATCTTGTGTGGGTTGTGAATTGTTAATAATTTTTTTTGTTAAGAGGGAAAATGTAATGTTCTTTTATTTCTAAAATAAAAAAGGTGTACCAATAGCGAAACACATATGTGTCGTTTATGGCTGTGATGCCATAGCTCAGAGTATAAGTTCTAAGTGATTCGATAATATTTGTTTTATGCTGATAGTTAAACTTTCGTTGTTCGTCATGTGCCGATCCATATTTGCACGAACCCAAAACATAAACAAGTTGATGACACAAAAATACTGTAGAGCACTCACTGAAAGGAAAGAATCAAAGCTCCTAAAAGCTATAATCCCACCAAACGAAACCGCATCAAATATCTTTCAACACAGGAGATGGTCTCTTGAAGTGTGTGTAAAATATTAATATGCGCAATAATAATAATAATAATAATAATAATAATCAAATGAAGGCTATCTATACCTTATATACATGTAGTAAGATACAGCTTCAAGATTATTAAATGGAAGTTGAATGACATTTAAAGTTTGGACGTCAAGACAAGAAAAATGCTTACCCAAATGAGGATGCGCCACCCGAAATCAGATGTTGACAGGCTGTATGTACCAAGAACTTTAGGAGGCCGAGGTTTAGTCCAATTTGAATTAACTCTCAAAACTACAACAATGGGATTGGAAGCCTACCGCACAAAAAACCAATCATCGTTTCCTACAAATAGTAAAACACTAAATCCACTTCATCAACAAAGAATCTGCACTCTTCAAGGAATAGCTTAATATACTTGAAATCCTACCAGCAAAAAACGAAGCGAATACCATCCACGTCAAACGAGTAAAACAGAAAGCAAAACAACTGAAATTACAACAACGCTGGGAGGACAAGGCGTTGCATGGTAAATAACTAAAAAGAACGAAAGAAGCAGATGTGGACCAACAGAAAACATATCAGTGACTGAGGAGCACAGGGTTGAATGCTAAGACAGAAGG
>OZ010577.1:25374686-25479686 GCA_963932145.1 Acanthosepion lycidas | reverse complement strand
ATATATATATATATATATATATATATATATATATATAATTTGTGGATTTAGGCATCAATTCTTCTTTCATGCACATTTCATTGAATACGACAGACAAGGTGCTTTTATTTAGTTTTTTATACAATTTCTTATGCGATCTAATATTTTTTTTTCTTTTCGGATGATAAATTATATAAAAACTGTCCGAATGTTCTTTTTATCCGAGCGCTTTCGGCTATACATTTAGCCATTTTCAAGGATTAAATATTTTAAGTGTTAAATAAGAAATACTTTGTTGTATGTATGTTTTATAAAATGTTTACATTTTTCAAAACACGATCAAGATATTGTTTCCATGTTCAAAGTTAATATTAAGTGTTGTTTTTTTTTTTTTTTTATTAATAAGGCTTTCATTATTTTTAGCGTTTTATTGCATGTACATGATGCTATTATATTAGCGTTGTCAACAAGTATGTTACGAATAGTATCCGGTAGGTCTCCATGAATATTTAAATGAGATCTAATTGAGCTATTGTCAGAAAGGTGTAGAGTGAGTCTGCGTGTTAACCATGTTGTAGTGTGGCCTATATAATTATTTACGAATTTTGATTGATCAGGAATACAATTCCTTAATGGACATTTAAATTCGCAAATAGTATTTGCCCTATTTAATTTTTTCTAGGAGGTGAATTATTATTTTTAACTATAAGGTTAGAGGTTTTAGATTTTGTATAATAAATAATTAATCTAATTTTTTTTTTGCTATTGTCAACTGGTGTTATGCATTTTTTAATTCTGATTTCATCCTGTTTATAATTTTCGTTCATCTGATTTTTATAAAAAATATTAATGTTTATATTTCTATTCGTACTGAATGAAATGTGCATATATTAGTTTGGTGCAAAAATAATGTCGTTTTCTCACATATGTTACTATTAGTCTTGCACCAACCATATATATATATATATATATATATATATATATATATATATATATATATTTCTTTAAGCTTTTCACCCCAATCAAGACGGGAGATACAGTAGTACGCAAGGAGCTACAGACTATGTAAGTAAGGGAAAAGACTGCATATAGGCGGTGAAGTGGGGGGGGTGAAGAAAGGATAAAAAGAAGAACGGGGATTAAGGCAAAAATGAAGATGTCGATTGACATTACATTTAAATTTTTAAAGATTATAGTCACCAGGGAAGCAAGTAAGAGGAAGGAAGTTCCACTGTCGGGAAGTGCGAGAGAAATCTGCTGCTGAAGTAGAAGAGGCTGTTATATTTAACTGTTTCAACAAGGAAAAAGTGGGACCGAGATGCCAACCTATTAGCACGCTTAAATTCACGCAGCTTGTCAGAGCAGATGCCATGAAAATAATGATAGAAAAGACAGAGCGAGGCGACATTACGTCGGTGAAAAGTGACTGGAGTCGAAACTCCAATTCAGGACCTATCACATTGCATATCCATAGATGCTATTTTCACTTTATAATTCATACAATAATACTTACAGTAAAATTTTCTTTAAATATAATTAGTGACTATATATTAATTGTACTTATGGGTAAAACATATTCGTGTAATAACATGATTGAGGAGATGAATATAGTTTCATATTATTGAATATAAAAGAGAAAAAGTCAAAGTTCCATTGAAAATTGGATTCTGTTGAAGTACGTCCCGTTTCCTTGGGATCCAAACGCCTATAAATGAAGATTTTACCGTTGTTGTTAATAATAGGACTAGCAAAAAGATAGTAAGGGGAGGCCTGGCTCCCTGAACGTGATGGCCCACCATGGTGCCCACGTACTAGCCTCCATATCTAGGTAAATACGTACTATAATGCTGACACAAAAGAAAAAAAATTGTTAAAGCACATTGGTCGTCATACGGATCAACAAGAGACAGCGATTCCCGGTAAGGAACCAGACTGGAATCGAAAAGTTTGCAACTGGAACAAAGTCTAACCAATGAGAACTAGAGGAAAGCCACGCCGAGGAGAATCCTCACAGACACCGTCTATATTTATTAGACGAAAATTTCTAAAGAAGAACAATAAATACATGATCTAGGAAAGCGTATATTGAACTAATGATAGCCTTTTACACTGCTAAAATAAATCCGACAACGCCAACAACACCAAAAGCCGCCTATAATATCTGGCGAGAAAAACACTCCTCAAAAAGACTAAACATCGTTTTCAATAAACTAGCCAATGTCACTATTTAATTATTCGGACTATTGTCCTCATCTTTGTAGCTATATTTATTACAAAGTTTCGGCCCTTGTACGCTCCGACTTCCTTCAGGTGGTTGGAATGTCGAACTGAACCCTTTATTTCGCTCACTGGGATAGACTGTTCTAGTTCCACGTGTCATGTTTTTAACCGATGTCAGTTATCAGTTATCTCCTGTTAATTCCCCTTTCCAAGTTCTCCACTGCCTTGACCAGGTATTGAACTCACACTCTTTGGGTCCTGTCATTGGATCTAACCAACGCCTTTATCCACTGTGCCATGAGCCGAAACGTTGTAATAATTATGGCAATAAAGCTGAGGTCAATAGTCCGAATAATGTAAATAGTGTATATAATACCTCATCTCAGAAATATAGACAGATAGCCAATGTCAGGCGTGAAATCATCAGGTAAAATGAATACCTGTCATAGAACTCGTAAGTATCTGAGGAAATATCAAAAATAGATTAAACGTTAACATTGAGGGGTTAAATGTCAACCCAGAGGAGACACATACAGAGCAACAAATAGAAACCATTTTTAATAATCCATCTGAGCAAATAGAGGAAGATAATGACGAATATGTGAAAGAAACAGAGATAACAAAAATATCCGATATAAATGGGAGAATGTAAAGGAAATTTCTTTCGAGGAAAGGCCAACAATTCCAAAAGTAAGAAAGAACCGTCAAGTGAAGGAAAACCATCAACCTCGCTAACCAAGTAATTAGAAAAATAAGAAACGAAGTGGAAAGACCGATGAACCAAATTGAAATTAATCATCTTATATCCGCGGCCTCGGCAACGATCGCAGAAACAAAGGTCTCCTCTCCATCTTTGAGACATTTCTCCACCATTCACTGTTACCTGGCAGTACAGTACTTTTTTCTTTGTTTCTAATGACATTTTCCTTGTTTCTTAATATTTTGTTTAATTTTCAGAAAGAATTACCGGGAACAAAATGACGAAACGAATCATATATTACGATTCGCTAGCAGTCGAATAAGTAAGATCATATTCCTCTGGCGTAAATTTTAAATTGATGCCTTCTTTTTTTCGCCATGATATTATTGCCATTTCGCTTAAAGTTCAGATTTTCTTGATTACAGATGAAATCTTAGAAATTTTCTAATATATTTCAGTGAAATTTCTTGTTTCCCAAATGATAATTTATATTGATTATTTTTTACGGCTTATCAAACTTTTGTATGTTATTTGAAGCCAGAAAATATTTTTAAATTGTAAGAAATTTATGGAAATAATAATGCTTTAGTAATACAAATCTTACTAATGAGCCCTTGACGGAGAAGAGTTGAATTTATATCTTTTCCAAGGTTATTTGCGCGTTAGTAATTACAACGAACCTAACTCAAATTGTTGTTCGACTCTTTTAGTTAACAATTCTTAACACCCGCGAATCACAAGCAGCCATCCATCCAGTTACTGACAAGGATCGTCGTTACTTAACTTGATCCTACAGAAACCGGTGTTTCAATGTGAGGTGGCAGCAAGCTGATAGTTTATAGGTTAGGTTCATGGGAAAAAAGTTTAAAATGACCCCAGAATGACATTGTTTAAAGTAAACTCATAAATATTTTGAGCTAAACTGAGAACTAAAGAAATTATATAATGTGATGGCGACAGTTGTGCCAATTCTTCCTGGATTACCGGGAACATTCTAGGAAACCTACCGAAAAAAGGTAGACAGTGAAAGCTACTCTAAGGAAAATCATGATAATCCACACAACGTTATTACTGAATAAAGTTAAACTCAGTGCAGAGCTCCAGAGTATTGAGAAGCCTTATTACGTAATGTCCAATGTATCTCACCAGTCATGCCTGGTGTGAAAGCTTTGTGAACACAATAATAATAATAATAATAATAATAATAATAATAATAATAATAATAACAATTGCTTTGATGCTAGACCATTCATGGATCGCATAGATTTGATCTTTATTGATTGAAAGTGTTATTATATACATCTTTTTTTTTTGTGAAATAAGACGAACTTCAGTAAATATCTCGTTTACTATCATAGATTTTCTTGTCAGTTGCATGGCCTTAACTAGTTGGGCGTATCCCCTTAGGGGTGGTTCACTGTTCATTTCTGTTCATTAGCGGGAGTATTCAGCAAGCGCCATGGCCGGGTCGAGAGCATTTTATTTCTTTTTATTTTATTTTGAAGCATAATTCAGCCTAGGTTAATCCACCTACGGGTATTTCTAACCGGGCTCCATCTGGATGATTATGCGTTGCTTTTATCAAAACTTGCCACCATAGCGGGCACATTTGGCTGTGATGCATGTGCTTGATATACACTTATCAGACTGGGTATAAAGATGGGTATATTGGGTTTCGTATATATGCACCCCAGCTACACTTTTGACAAGATGTACTCTAACTCAATAATAATAATAATAATAATAATAATAATAATAATAATAATAATAGCAGTAATGATATGACAGTTTGGATAAAAGTTTGATTACTGCTGACACCAAAATTTAATGCAAGCATAAAATGATGAGATATACAGATAGATAGGTAGAGAGAGAGAGAGAGAGAGAGAGAGAGAGAGAGAGAGAGAGAGAGAGGTGGAGAAGGAGAGAAAAGGACGGGAGGAGGAAGAGAGAGAGTTACTTCTATATACTGTGTCAATTCAGGATGTTGGCGGTCATAGCTCTCCCTAATTTCCTGTTCTTTGTAGCTCTTTATAAATTTTATTTTTTTATTATCTATTCTATACCATGGTCCGCCATCCACTTATTCAAGCACTCAAGGTGGATTATGCGTTGTTTTCTTCTATTCGTCTTGCCTTCAATCTGTCTTGTGAGTATCCAATTTTTCGAGCCCTCTTACCTGATTATGTACACGAGAAATTTCAGCTCTCCCTTTCAGATGTTAAGTGTCCTTTTTGCCTCCATTTTCTTTAAAACTTTGTCGTTTCTCACAGGAATTCTCAACATCTTTCTGTAGAACTACATTTCTGTTTCTTCAAGTCTCTTCAAGAGGTTGTCCGGCATTCATTTCCAGAAAGGAAGACTGATATTACGTAACAGTTCACTACTGTTTTCTTTGGTTTTAACGAAATTTTTCTGTTTCTTAATACTTTGCTTAACTTTTACCAATCATCTTTCGCTATCCCAATTCATCTTTTAATTTCAGTGTCACACATTCCATCCTCTATTTCATAGATTATTTGATTTGATTTTTGTATCTCCAATCTGTTCCTTTTGCCAACAACTATGCATTTCGTCTTCTTGAAGTTGATGTTTAAACCTTTCTTCTCACTTTCCATCTCTAACTGGTGTAAAGGTCAGCGAGTGTAACAACAAAGGCAACAGAAGAAAGTAGATAAAGAAGAAAGAAGATGTATCATCAGAAATATTGCGTGTCCCGGAGACAATAGAATTGTTCACAAAGAAGATAACCACGAAAACAATGATAGCTTAAAAGGAAACGTGAACAAATTTTGCTCCATGAAGAAAGTAGAAACCTTATCCCCATTGTTGTTTGTGCACTGGGTACCATAAGGACTGAACTTCCGAATTGGCTGGAGAGGGTAGAGGTCAATATCAGACTGGACACATACAGAAGCAGCACTCCTTGGGACTGTATTCCAAAGAGTTCTCGAATGAAGATGATTGGTAGGTTGATTTTGTTTATTGACATACCAACACCTCTGTGGGTTATTTAAAGCAGAAATCTAAATAGTTTGTACGTAATTTTATTTACGGATATTTTGTAGTTAATTTTATACTTTCAGGGTAGAGTCCTGGGTGTGAAGATAAACTATATCCCCGCCCTGGGTAAGCCGATAAACTACGTCCAGCAGCAAGACCTCTGACCAGGAGTTTTTGAAGAGCGTGGAACCACCACAATTGCTGGTGTTCCCAGGTTCATCCTGACACGGGGTGGTAGCACCTGTTATGGTCCCAGCTATGGGAAAATAACAAAATTATTATCAGCAATAATTGTTGAAGGAAAAATCATTATCAGTAATACTTTAAAAAAATACCATCAGTACAAAGAGCTATAGATTCTTTGGAAAAATATGATCAGTTATAGATTTCTTCAAGGAAAAATATTCCCAGAAATAGATTTTTGAAGAAAAACATTACCAGCAATAAAAAAACTTTGTCGGCATTAAATAACCCATTGAGGTTGATATGCCGTAAAATAAAACAAAACAAGCAAACTTTTAGGGTAAATGTATTTTTTTTTAGATATACAGTTTGTACATCATAAAATGTATTCTTGGTAATTTTACTATAAAATATACTTTTTATATTTTTCTGGTGTTGCACAGATTGTCATTTTGCTACAAAAATGTATTGTTGACCAATTTATCATTAAAAAGTACTGCTGATTTTTGTTTAAGTGCTCATTATTTGCCTATAGCTGGGAACCTAACAGGTGCTACCACCCTAGGTCAGGGTAGACCTAGGAACAACAGCAGTTAAAAAGTCTCCAGTTTCCAAATCAGAGGCCATGCCAACAGATTTAGTTTATCAGCATCCCCGGGAGGAGAATTAGCATGAAAATACGTCACCTATTGCAAAGAAATGATATTTTGATTCCATGTCCAGCAAAGCTTGTTTTGTTTGTAATAATAATAATAATAATAAATGGATCAAGACAAGGAAGCTTCTTCCTAAGCTAAACATGCATCAATCAAAGGCTATACATAAAAGAAGTTGTAAAAAGTTGTATTCAGCTAATATTGTCATTAAAGACAACAACTATTCGTTTACCCACATACATGAAAACGACAAAAGACTGGATGATACAATTAGTCAAACAATACAAAAACACAGAGAGAAAAAACATTTAACCATGAAAGAAGGTTGTAAATACAAACGTGATTTACATTTGGTAGATTCTGTAGAAAATCCAAGAACCGAGTGTTGCGACAAAAATTGTGAAAAAGAAAGCCAAAGATAAAGCTCTTGAACAGATGAAACAACGTTGTCAAGACAAACCTCTGTGTGTCCAATATCCAGAACGAAAATAAAAAAAAAAGAAGCCTTTTAAAAGATATGGCTTACCCAGCGGGCTGTAAGATAGCAACAAAGTAATTTGAAAAACTATCGAAGTATAAAAACCTGGAAATCAAAACAGAAAAAAAAATGTGTGAATTGGAAACAAGAATAGTACCTGTCTATATTTCTGAGATGAGGTATTATGTACACTATTTACATTATTCGGACTATTGTCCCCATCTTTGTCGCCATATTTATTACAACGTTTCGGCCATTCAGTATCTGTCTATATTTCTGAGATGAGGTATTATGTACACTATTTACATTATTCGGACAATTTTCCCCATCTTTGTCGCCATATTTATTACAACGTTTCGGCCATTCAGTATCTGTCTATATTTCTGAGATGAGGTATTATGTACACTATTTACATTATTCGGACTATTGTCCCCATCTTTGTCGCCATATTTATTACAACGTTTCGGCCATTCAGTATCTGTCTATATTTCTGAGATGAGGTATTATGTACACTATTTACATTATTCGGACTATTGTCCCCATCTTTGTCGCCATATTTATTACAACGTTTCGGCCATTCAGTATCTGTCTATATTTCTGAGATGAGGTATTATGTACACTATTTACATTTTTCGGACTATTGTCCTCATGTTTGTCGCCATATTTATTACATAGTTTCGGCCATGCAGTATCTGCTTATATTTCTGAGATGAGGAATTATGTACACTATTTACATAATTCGGACTATTGTCCTCATGTTTGTCGCCATATTTATTACATAGTTTCGGCCATGCAGTATCTGCTTATATTTCTGAGATGAGGAATTATGTACACTATTTACATAATTCGGACTATTGTCCTCATGTTTGTCGCCATATTTATTACATAGTTTCGGCCATGCAGTATCTGCTTATATTTCTGAGATGAGGAATTATGTACACTATTTACATAATTCGGACTATTGGCCTCATGTTTGTCGCCATATTTATTACATAGTTTCGGTCATGCAGTATCTGCTTATATTTCTGAGATGAGGAATTATGTACACTATTTACATAATTCGGACTATTGTCCTCATGTTTGTCGCCATATTTATTACATAGTTTCGGTCATGCAGTATCTGCTTATATTTCTGAGATGAGGAATTATGTACACTATTTACATAATTCGGACTATTGTCCTCATGTTTGTCGCCATATTTATTACATAGTTTCGGTCATGCAGTATCTGCTTATATTTCTGAGATGAGGTATTATGTACACTATTTACATAATTCGGACTATTGTCCTCATGTTTGTCGCCATATTTATTACATAGTTTCGGTCATGCAGTATCTGCTTATATTTCTGAGATGAGGTATTATGTACACTATTTACATAATTCGGACTATTGTCCTCATGTTTGTCGCCATATTTATTACATAGTTTCGGTCATGCAGTATCTGCTTATATTTCTGAGATGAGGTATTATGTACACTATTTACATAATTCGGACTATTGTCCTCGTCTTTGTCTGATAACTGACATCCATTAAACTTGGCACGTGGAACTAGAACAGTCTAACCAAGTGAGCGAAATAAAGTGTTCTGTTCGACATTCCAACCACCTGAAGAAGGCCGGAGTGTACAACGCCCGAAACGTTGTAATAAATATGGCCACAAAGATGAGGACAATAGTTCGAATAATGTAAATAGTGAAGTATGTGCTTGGAATGATAAAAAATGAACGCAACATCACATCCCTGGAAATCCCAACAGAGTAAAAACCTTGTCCACGTAACGCTACTGATTTTATGGGAGGTAAAAAGAAAAACATATCATGAAATGTTGCCATAACGACGCACCACTACTTACCTTAGATCTTCCCACAGATTTGGTAGGTAATGTGACCAGAGCAGAAATCGAAATATAATAATAATAATAATAATAATAATAATAATAATAATAATATCGATAATAATAATAATATCGATAATAATAAGCCAAAATGATAGTTTGGATAAAAGTGCGTCTACTACTAACACCAAAAAATGCTAGCATAAAAAAGACAAGATAGAGAGAGAGAGAGAGAGAAGGAGAGAGAATGAAGGAGAGAGAGAGAAAGAGAGATAGAGAAGGAGAGAGAGAAAGATAGAGAGAAGGGGATAGAAAGAGAAGGGGAGAGAGAAAGAGAGAGAGAAGAAGGAAGAGAGAGAGAAAGAGAGAGAGAGAGAGAGAGAGAGAGAGGAAAAATACATTTTAGTCTTTAAACCAGAAATGTTTCCAATTCAGTGAAGCCAAGTCTGATGGAGTTAATTCTTTTAACACTCACAAAAGACAAGACAAATTATCCAAGAATGGTGTGCGAGGCAAACGAAGATGTTTAGTTGTATCTTTTTTTTCATTTGCAAATATTTCTTTGGAATGTCAGACAACCTTTTGCAATTTACTCGCTTTTCGTTGTAAATGCAGAGGCGGCCCGATGCGCTTGTCACCCCTGTTCGTCTGTATCACTCATGTCAAGCGGTGGACTGTGAAAATACAAACAAATAAAAAAAAAAGGAAAAATTACAAAGACCTATTTTGTCGGGCAGTTGTTCGGTTGATTTTCGCGGACGAAGTTCCACAAGAATTAACCGCAGAACGACAAGATATAAAGAAGAGAAGAATTTTGTTAAAAGAAGCGGAATTGGAATAGCAGACGTTTTCTTTCAGTTTTGGTTGCGGTGGTAATTTGGTGCAGGCGGTTACTGTGAATATTAAGCTCTTTAGAAAATGGAGGTCTTTTTATGCCACGACTTAAATCTTCCGTATCTGTTTCAAATATGTTATGCAGAAGAGTTAGTCATCAACCGCTGTGGAATGAAGGGGAAATTCTGGACAAGGAAGAACTGAAGGAATCAGCGCATATGCGAGGCTATAAGAGATCCCTTAGTAGGCCTAGCATAGAAATAAATAGTATAAGGAAGCACTAATGAAGAACAAAAAAGAGATGACAGCAAGGACTCTGAAAGCACCATTGAAAATATGTCAGGCAGCAGCAGCAAAAGATACAGCATTAATCAGCAGGCAGGTCAGGCTTAAGGCTTCAAGTTCACTACAGTAAATAGTCCTATTGGACATTGGTCTAGTGGTTTAGAGCGTTGACATAGTGGTTGTGAGTTCAATCCCGGGCAGTGTGCATTTCAACTCAGTGGAAACGACGGAGCAATAACAAAGCAGTACTGAAAATAAGAGATGAGCAATGGAAGAAGAACAGTCTACCCAGGTAGATTAAATAAAGGGTTTAGTTCAGAATTCTCTGCAGGTTATCCAGATCGATATGCATTTGAAGAAGGCCTGAAGACACAATAACCGAAATAGTCCAAATATAACTACTGTAAATATTGATAATTCTTCATCTCAGAAATTCTGATCTTTACAACTATCTGCTTCGTCTTCGGTGACTTTAATACCCCCCACCCCCCAACAACACGGAGCTGAAACATTTTAAAGGTACCGATATTGCCGGTATACATGTTTGTCTATTGGATCTATTCCTGGCCTCCTCTATCCGCTATTGCCAAACTTCACAATTACTCTGTGGAAGCTATTGATATCCTCTTCGAAGAATCCATTAAACAGGAACCCCCTATTCATAAGACCTCTTTCCGGTACCAGCAGACTGAGTTTCATTCCGGGATTTTATTCGTGACGCCCCTTGGATTCACGCCTTCAAGCTCCTGATTTAAAATTGCGACACTGAGGTTTCTTCTTGCGTCAGAGCCGGCATGGACGCTTCTCGGATATACCACGTGAAATCACAATCCTCTCTATACTTCACACAGGAACCACTATTTCCAGCTATACCAGCATGACAGCTTTCGTTATAACATGTACCTATTTGCTACTGCTCGTAATAAATGTAAGCGAGTCGTCCAAAACGCTAAGTTCCTGTTTGCTGAGAGAATGAGGCACCACAAAACCACTAATATCTTTGACTCTCGTGACTACTAGCGTCTCTGTAATTTTCATTTATGTAGTACCAGATAAATGAAAATCTCTATTACACCGCTCTTCAACTGATTTGAGGTGTTATAAATTTATGCATATAAAGCTGAATGCTTTGTCCGTAAATTCTCTTAAAATCTACTCTTGACTCATCTGGAGTATCATCGTGCCCACGAACTTGCTTCTGATCATTCTAAACTGTATAATAAATGACTCACCGCCTCCCGCTTTCCTGCTTGTTTGAAGTTTTTAAGAACTCTGGTGAGCAATCAAACCTTTCCAACTATCAACCTATTAGACTTCTACCTCTTTTGAGGAAACTCCAAGAGGCCCTAATCAATACCAAATTATCCCTGAACTAGCTCCTGTTCTCTATATAATAAATTCTTCCTGCTTTCCTGCCTGCTGGAAGTCATCATTTCTTGCTCCAGTTTTAAGCACTCTTGTGTACCATCCAACCCTTCTAACTATCGGCCTATTAGACTTCTACCTCTTTTCGGGAAACTCCAAGAGGCCCTAATCAATACCAAATTGTCCCTGAACTAGCTCCTGTTCTCTATATAATAAATTCTTCCTTCTTTCATGCCGGCTGGAAGTCATCATTTGTTGCTCCAGTTTTTAAGAAATCTGGTGAACCATGCAAACCTTCCAACTATCAGCCTATTAGACTTATACCTCTTTTCGGGAAACTCCAAGAGGCACTAATCAATACCAAATTTTCCTTGAACTAGCTACTGTTCTCTATATAATAAATTCTTCCTGCTTTCCTGCCTGCTGGAAATCATCATTTGTTGCTCTAGCTTTAAGCACTCTTGTGAACTATGCAACCCTTCTAACTATCGGCCTATTAGACTTGTAGCTCTTTTGAGGAAAATCCAAGAGGCCCTTATCAATACCCAACTTTCCCTGAACTACCACCTGTTCTCTATATAATAAATTCTTCCTGCTTTCCTGCCTGCTGGAAGTCATCATTTGTTGCTCCAGTTTTTAAGCACTCTTGTGAACCATCCAACCTTTCCAACTATCGGCCTATTAGACTTCTACCTCTTTTGAGGAAACTCCTGAAGCCCCGAATCATTGCTGATTTCCTTCATTATCTCTAATCACATGACCTTTTCTCAGACACGGAATATCGCTTTCGTTTGTCCAGATAACGATAATTGCGGAAAATTTCTATCGTGCTCTAGATAAAAAATGTGAAACCTGGGCTGTAGCATTGGACATCTCAAAAGCCTTTGACAGGGTCTGGCATTGAGATCTTCTCCACAAGCTGAAAAGTTACGGTATCTCCGGGCACATTTTTGATCTGACCCAATCATTCCAATCAAATCTTGAAATGAAAGTTGTCCTGGACTGCTACTCGTTTACAACATTTTGTACTTACTCGGGTGTCCCCATCCCAGGGTCCCATCTTTGGTCCTACATAGTTTTTAATCTTCATTAACGACTTTCTCGATGACACCAACTCTCAATCTACGCTGGTGATCATTTACTATCATTTACTCCTGCCTTGATAATAAGGTTCATCAGTCCGACAAGGTCAGAATGGCAGCTGACGTACAAAACGACCACAAAACTGGGGCAAAATATGGCTTGTCAGTTTTAACGACTCCGGAACTAAACTTGTCTCCGATAACTATCCGAGAGAGCCGTTACTGCCTTCTATCTTCATGGCTGATGCTAACCTCCAGGAAAGTAACTCGTGGCACCTTCTCGGGCTAACGTTCTCAGCTGACATAAACTAGGAAGACAACATTGAATCCATCGCTAGATTAGCTGCAAAGAAAGTTTTTGTATTTCTCTCAAGCAGAATTTTTCAGTGTGTTGGTGTGTTCACTGTGTCTGGTGAGACAATTTTTCTCTCCGGAATCTCTCTTGCATAAGTCGTCCATGTTTAGAATATTACTACCATATATGGCCCGTTGTCCCTGCTATTTTACTGGAGCTCCTTGATAAGATCCAAAGAAGAATCAGCAATATTATTGATCCTGATCTGGTTGCTCGGCTTCAGTCACTTGCCCACCGCCATAAGGTTGACTCTATGTGCCCTTTTTTTTATAAATACTTTCATGGTAATTGTTCAGATGAGCGCTTCACTATGGTACCTAGACTGTATGAATTTAAGCGCAATACTAGACTGGCAGTGATATCTCATCAACAGTTGAGTTAGCTAGATATTGCCGTAACTTCTATGATAACAGTTTCTTATCCCGCACTTCTCGCTTGTGGAATACGCTCCCGGCTCCATGATTTCCAACCAGTTTTAATCTGCAAAAATATAAATTCAATGCCAATCGCTATCTACTGTTCTCCAGATTACTCTTTTCTCTTTCTCCTCATTACTGATGTTTCTGTTTCTAATTCTTCCAGACACTGTAACCCTTTTTTTTGTGATGTCAACATAGACTTGTTGCCACTCTTGTAATGTCAGCAAATACTCGTTGTCACTTGTGTATGCTCGTTGTAGTAGAGGCTCTGTAATCGCAGATACAACTATAGTAACGCCGTTGAACAATACTGGTGTCAAACGCCTTCGAATAACACTCGCACTAATAGTACTTGCTCGATTATACTCGCTCGAAAAGTAACCACCGAATAGTATTGCATATAGTGATCAGTATAGAGGAATTGTATAGTGAATAGTAGAGAGATAGAGGATAATGTAGAAGAGTGACCTGTATAGTAATAGAGGATAGAGTAGAAAGAGTGATCCGTATAGTAATAGAGGATAAAATAGAAAGAGTGATCCGTATAGTAATAGAGGATAGAGTAGAAACAGTGATCCGTATATTAATAGAGGATAGAGTAGAAAGAGTGATTAGTATAGTAATAGAGGATAGAAGGGTGATCCGTATAGTAATAGTAGATAGAATAGAAAGAGTGATCCGTATAGTAATAGAGGATAGAGTAGAAAGAGTGACCCTTATAGTAATAGAGGATAGAGTAGAAAGAGTGATCCGTATAGTAATAGAGGATCGAATAGAAATAGTGATCCGTATAGTAATAAAGGATAGAATAGAAAGAGTAGTCCGTATAGTAATAGAGGATAGAGTAGAAAGAGTGATCCTTATAGTAATAGAGGATAGAATAGAAAGAGGGATCCGTAGAGTACTAGAGGATAGAGTAGAAAGAGTGATCCGTATAGTAATAGAGGATAGAATAGAAACAGTGGTCCGTATAGTCAAAGAGGATAGAATAGAAAGAGTGATCCGTATAGTAATAGAGGATAGAATAGAAACAGTGATCCGTATAGTACTAGAGGATAGAGTAGAAAGAGTCATCCGTATAGTAATAGAGGATAGAGTAGAAAGATTGACCCTTATAGTAATAGAGGATAGAACAGAAAGTGTGATCCGTATAGTAATAGAGGATCGAATAGAAATAGTGATCCGTATAGTAATAGAGGATAGAATAGAAAGAGTGCTCCGTATAGTAATAGAGG
This sequence comes from Acanthosepion lycidas, assembly GCA_963932145.1. Classification (NCBI taxonomy): domain Eukaryota; kingdom Metazoa; phylum Mollusca; class Cephalopoda; order Sepiida; family Sepiidae; genus Acanthosepion; species Acanthosepion lycidas. Next base: position 25,465,058 of record OZ010577.1, on the reverse strand, counting down.
ATAGAATAGAAAGAGTCATCCGTATAGTAATAGAGGATCGAATAGAAAGAGTGATCCGTCTAGCAATAATGGATAGAATAGAAATAGTGATTCGTATAGTAATAGAGGATAGAGTAGAAAGATTGATCCGTATAGTAATAGAGGATCGAATAGAAAGAGTGATCCGTCTAGCAATAGAGGATAGAATAGAAATAGTGATTCGTATAGTAATAGAGGACAGAATAGAAATAGTGATCCGTATAGTAATAGAGGATAGAATAGAAAGAATGATCCGTAGAGTAATAGAGGATAGAGTAGAAAGAGTTATCCGTATAGTAATAGAGGATAGAATAGAGAGAGTGACCCTTATAGTAATGGAGGATAGAATAGAAAAGGTGATCCGTATATTAATAGAGGAACGAATAGAATGAGTGATCTGTATAGTAATAATGATTGAATAGAAAGAGTGATCCGTAGACTAATAGAGGATAGAATAGAAAGAGTGATCCGTAGACTAATAGAGGATAGAATAGAAAGAGTGATCCGTAGCGTAATAGAGGATAGAATAGAAAGAGTGATCAATTAGACACCACGCTAATTCCAATATATACATTTCCTTTGCCATCACGTTGTCTACTTATTAGAAATGGAACAATCTGTGTTTGCGCACTGGTGATCTGTGTTCAAACTACAGTGTCGGCAGCGACACTTTATTCTTATATAATAGATTTGCGTTCTAGTAGCTGTACTGCCTTGCTTGGTGGGTGTTAGCGATGAAAAAAAAATACGTAAGAAATAAATAAAATTGTTTGAGTATCTGCCTGTCAGGGGATTATAGTAGTGTTTGTATGAAAAGAAAAGTATTTGTAAGCGTGCATTTTTAAGACTCTATATGCACGCAAAATGGAATGTTTCTAATTATCAGTATTTATGTATTAATGTCTGCAAATGTCTACGCGTTTCTGGGTGTATCCGCGTCCATTGTCAGTTCATTCATGGATTTAATGAATGTCTTTTGTTTTAGTTCTTGAATCATCTGGGAATAGCGAAAGAACTGTTTAGATGCTCCACCAGATCTGAGCTAAATATCACGGTAGGCTAGGCTATTTAGCTTTTGCTCTTAGCCAGTCTGGGAGAAAGGCAAATCTGAAACCGTGTTGAAGTTAACGGAAAACAACTCCACTGTCTTTAATAAGAAGTCATGATAATATTTTCTGGCAGATATTAAGGAGAAAATGTCATGATCGTCAATCACTCGAAGGGAAACAATTGGCTGTCCACTTGATGTCTCCAACATTATCTCCGAATACCCAATATATATATATATATATATATATATATATATATATATATAAAAGTCATGATTATTATGATATTTAACTCATCCTAGAAAATACTAGTATAATAGTCCTACCCACGTGTAAAAAGGTTAAAAAATAGAAACATTAATAAAAAAGAATGAAAATCTAACCCTCAATAATATCAGCGAAGGACAATGCCACAATGTACTGATATATATATATATATATATAACATTTGGACAGTTTTTAAGCACTTTATGTCCAGAATAGAAAACCCTTATATGAACGCAGGAAGAATTGAATAAAAAGGCTAATCACAATACCTTATCAGTTTTCTTTAATGAAACTTTTATAAAAAGGGATTTCTCCCGAAATACACAATATATATATATATATATATATATATATATATATATATATATATGAAGAAATATAGTCTTAAGATGTGCTATATTTATGGAATAAAGTGATCAATATCAGAGATAGAGCGTGTGTAAATATAAAAGTGAACATAGAAGTCAACACTTAAAGGCGACACGCTGTTTCATGCTAGACGCAACCGTTGTTGCCTGACGATTGCATCTAGCATGAAACAGACTGTCGCCTCTAAGTCTTGACTTCTATGTTCACTTTTATATATATATATATATATATATATATATATATATATATATATATATATATATATATATACATAAAGAGCCAGAACTTATCTACCTAGGTTTCACCTACAGGATCATCAGGATAATTCTAAGAATCAGAATTATCGTGATGATCCGCTAGGTGAAACCTAAGTAGATAAGTTCTGGCTCTTTATGTATTTGACTGTTGATCTACTTAATGTATTGAGCACTTTTACGTTCAACATAGTTACTCTATCGATATTTTTTCTTTTGGCTAGACATTCCGGTGCTTGTTATTTTTTTATTTTTTTATTTTTTTTTTTATTAAGCAGTACGAATGTTTTTGGTCTTTCCTTTTTTCATTGAATTTTAACTCAAATATCAGTTTGTCTAATAATTTTTTACTTGCAAATTGTATTATATGTTTTTTTTTTCACACCGCAAGAGTTATAGTTTTAAAATATTATAATAATACATATGTATATATTAAGACATTTTTATGTTTATACATTCTTTTTATAGATGCAAATATTTAAGTAAATGTTCTGTTTATAATAAACAGTATTAAACAACATTTACCGGCATGAATGTCCGAGAAATTTTCACAGAAGATATTCGTCCTCCAACAGGATTCGAACCTGTATCCTATACGGAACCGTCATTTAGCTTGACGTGCATTTAACCGATTTGGCCACAGAGGTGCGTTCGGTTAGCAAGGTCGAATTTACTGCAAATGTTGAGAGCAGCCCACGTAGGTCCGTATGTCGAGCAAGTCTTCAGCTTGCCATCCCTCATACCACTGTCTGGCGTGTGTTAAAGAGACGATTACACATGAAATCATACAAACTAAGCCTCGTCCAAGCACTTACTAATGATGACAAGGTGATGCGGAGGACATTCTGTGAGTCAATGCTGGAGATGGGGGAAGGTGATGAAACTCTCTTTTCACGTTTAGTTTTTAGTGACGAAGCTAATTTCTATTTGAGAGGCACAGTCAATCGTCACAATGTGCGCATTTGGGGAACAGAGCACTCACATGAAACAGTTGAGCATGAAAAAGATTCCCCTAAAGTGAACGTCTTCTGTGCTGTGTCTCAAGACAAGGTCTATGGTCCCTTTTTCTTTGAAGGAAACACCGTTACAGGACAAACCTATCTCGAAATGCTCCAAATCTGGCTATTCACTTTACTGCAAGCAGATTCGAATGACTTCATTTTTCAGCAAGATAGAGTACAACCCCATTGGCATCTCGGGGTTAGAGCTTATCTGAATGAAAACGTGCCTCAACGATGGATTGGGAGGAGAGGTGCTAAAGACCCTGCTCTCTGTGCTTGGCCTGCCAGATCCCCGGACCTCACTGTGTGTGACTTTTTCTTGTGGGGGTATGTTAAAGACCAAGTTTATGTTCCAGCACTTCCAGCAAGTATTGATGACTTGAAAGATCGAATAACAGCTGCAATCAACACGGTGGACCGTGGCATGCTGAGGCGCGTTTGGGAGGAATTCTCATATCGGTGTGATGATGTCCGCGCTGCCGGTAGTGGCCACATTGAGCGCTTATAAAACATTAAATGAAACTTGATTGCATATACAACACGTGTTCATGCTTGAGGTTTGTCATTTTTTTCGTTTTTGACACATCACGTGATGATTTTGGCGTATTCTTTTTGAAACACCCTGTATAATAAGTTTAATTTAGTTTGGTACAATGCGACAAGTATGTGGACCCCTAGTGAGGGCCGAACTCACTATTCAGTAAGCAAATGTAAACTATACTAGTTCGTTAAACGTTAGTCGACGATAAAGTGAAAGTGTTTATACGCTGATTAATCCTGATTATAACGATAAGCTACATCCGGCAATAAGGCCTCTGATCGGGAGATTGGAGGTTTTGAGTAGGGTAGAACCACCTCTTATTTGCTGTTGTTTCCTGGTTTACCCTGATCCAGAGTAGTAGCACCTGTTAGGGTTCCAACTATGGGCAAATAGTAAACCCTCCCACACACACACAAAAAAAAAACACAATTTATTTTCATAAGAAAGAAACCAGCAATATCTTATATATAAAAAATTACCAACGATACATATTTATAGTAAAATGACCAACAATACATTTTATTGGTGAATTACGCACAAAATTTAGTTGAGCCATAAAATTGTGTTTAAGATATTTAGATTTCGGCATTAAATAACCCATAGAGGTTGACATTCCACTAAGCAAAATCAAGCAACCAACAAACATGAAATAATTCTTTCATGACATTAATCCATATAATATCTTGCAGTATTTTAAAATTGTTGTGGTGTCCTCCCTCTAAAGAATATATGTTAGACTCTTCTGCCTAATATAAGATTAGTAGGACAGAAGTCTTCGACGACTAGTGAATGGAATGGGGGACAGTTAACCAGATTGTTCATCTGTCGAACGCTCTGCCTTGAGCGGAGAGGAACCCGGACGAGGCTTTGCCGAAGGGCAAATTTTCGTCCGGGGAGGTAGACAGACCCTAAACCCGTTTATGCGGGTTCTAAGGGAATATTTTAGGCCGAGCCTACGGGATCGGAGAATCCACTGTAAACTCGGCCTTGTGCCACATACATCCCTCGTGAGGAGTGGGGCTGTTAAATATAACAGTGAATGGAATACGATACACTCTCACTAGTCGTATAAAACTTCTGGTGTACTTACTGTTTAATATACGATATATCTGCAAACCTGGTTTTTGTTATTACTTAACCATTTACTTGCTCACAACAAAAATGAAGTTGTATTACAAAATATAACAAATATTTTGTAATTGCCTTTGCACTAATATAAAAAAAAACACTTTGTTGTTCTTTCTTTTTTTGTTTATGTTCAATATTTCCTGAGTATGAAACTAAAAGTAAAATTAAGTCAAGATAACAATTGATCCTCTGTTCCGTCTTTAGGCAATGAATGAAAACAGTTTTGATAAATAAAACTGATTTTTAATTTTTTTTTATCGAAATGTTTACCCAGTAAAGAGCCAAGGAATAGGTCACTAAATGATGTAATTATATGGATATAGCAAAGGAAATAAATGCTTATTATGTAGGATAGGCAACGGTTTACTCTAGACTTGAAGCGGTTAATATTATAGTGTTTGGGGTAGCATCCACTCGGGAGTCTGTTTCACAAAGCAACAGGAAGATGCTGTCCGAATGGAATTTCCTTCTAACCAATGGAATAGGAAGGGGTTGTAGATGGTTCGCCACTGTGTATGTGACATAGCGGTTCTTGGCTGTAGATACGGAATTGTTGGATGTTATTAATATATTTAGATATGTAAGTTTTCTTTAACTCTGCCTACTGTCAAATTACATTGAAAACACCGGTTTCCGTTCAATTAAAGACGTTAGTAGCAGTGACCCCGATCATTATTTAGATGCGGGACGACTTGAGAACACCGGTTGCAGTAAGCAACCTCCTAAAATCCATAATGTTCTGTTGGGTTGTTGAATAATTATCAGGCGTTTTAAAACAGTATTTATTAGGGAAAAAGAAACATAACAACTCAACAATAACATTTTTAAATGATTATTCTGGAGTGGATGATTATCGACACGCATCTTTACAACCTGAAAATAAAATAATGCTTTTATTAAAAAAGAAAACAAAATAGCAACTTTTATTAACAATTAACTCGCCTACAAAAACGCCTGATAGTTATGCACCAACCGAATATCTTTGAATAACACACAATGTTCATAGAACCAAAGCAACCAATCAAGAATTTAAATGTTTATCTACAAAGCGAATCGCCTTTGAACAATTTCTTTAACAATATTTCTAATCATATTTCCCCTACTCGGCCACAGGAAATCACTAGATTCCCCTTATTTCGGACCTTCTTTGTTTGCTTGTTTTGTTTTACTGTATATCAACCTCACTGGGTTATTTAATGTCGACAAGATTTTTATTGGTCGTAATATATTTTTTTGAAAGAAAAATGTATTGCTGGTATTAAAACCTATTTTTACACTTTCATAGCGTTTTGACCGCAGGTGCTAGCAGAACCACGGGCCATGCAGGACCTGGGAACATCATCAATTAACAGGTGGTTTCACGCTTTTCAAAACTTCCTAATCGGAGACCTTTCTGCCGGATGTAGTTTATCGTCATACCCACGACGCCTCATGGGAGGGGATATTACCCCTTTGCAGAGGTGCAGTTGGTGTATTCAGAAATCCAAAACAATAGGGCGCTTCTGGTCTTGTGTCAAACTTGGCAATACTTAGTAAATTGCTATAAGATTTTATGTTGGCAAAACTGAATGGAAAAATTAGAAATATTCGTATTTGCTTGGCACTTTTTTCGAATGTTTATTATCCGTTCGAAATTTAAAAGAGGCTTTCTTTTTTATTACTTCAAATTTAATATCCTTACACGGCATTAATTGGCGCCTTAACTGTTTTTTTTTCCTTATTTACTTTGTTTCGTCAATTACCGGTATATTTTATCGACCTTTACGAAATTTTTTTGTAATATTCCCAGCATAAATGTTAGGAATAAATATTTAGAATTTGGCATTCAACGATACTTCTGTTATTCAAATCTCAAAAGAAAGAAAAAACGAATAAAACAAAAAAGAAACAAAAGCAAACGATCAATCAACAGGACGTAGTTGTGTACGCCTCTTTTGAATAAAGCTGTCTTCCCGAATCTCTTTTAATCACAGATGACAGAGACATCATTATGCGAGAGGGAATGATCAAATAACATTTTGGCAAACGTATTGTGGTTTTGTTTCAATTCTTGCTTATCAACTCTTCTGTCAGTGCAACAATCTGTCGAAACAGTATTCCGCCATAATTCCTAATTTCAGATCACGAGGTTTGACAAGACTTATTCAAAAAAAGAAAAACAAAAATCATCAACGAGATTCTTTCTCCCCAGTATGTTAAGCATTATTCTGGAATCTTCTTGTAGATTTTCTATAAGCTTAGCTAGGAAACAAAATAATAAAACCTTGGAAGAAATGGTTAAATCCGTGAAAGACTGTTTCGGAGACATCGAGTAAAATGTCGTGAACTCATGTGACTTCTTTCTTTCTTTCTTTGGAGCGGGGAGGTCAATATATCTCCACGATTGCAGGGATTTTTGTTAGTCTTCTTCTTCTTCTTTTCATGCGCCATGTCCCATTATGACGTACACGATCATGGTTCTCCACGATTTCTTCTCCTTTGTAACTCTTAATGATATAATGGAATATACGTACACCTATGTTCCCTCTCATTGTAATATGATTGGCTGGTGTCCGTCATAAATACCGATGGACGTATACGAGAGTCAAAGAGCCTTAGTTTGAGAGCTAAGTCTATAACGACGCCCATTGGACTACGCCATTGATCTACACTTCTTACCTGCGAATACAACACGTACCAGTCGATTACTGCTACCGTATTCTACTTGGTTATAGTAGCCAAAACCACTTAGCTACTTCGTTCAAATATATCCCTTTCCGGGACATATCACTTAATAAATTTTGTCTTTTTATTATTTCTCCTAAATTCTGTTCTGCCATCCATTTAGTTAAGGTAATCAAGTACAATATGCGTTGTTTTCCTCTGTCTCTCTCGCCCTCAATCTTTCCTGTGAGTATCAGATTTTCCAAGCCCTCTTTCCTTATGTGAAATCTAAACTAAAGAGATCCTATCTGACCATTGGTTAACGAGGTCAAACAGCGTGATGGTTCAAGCATTAACGGCCGCCGAAGAATTATGCGGACCAAGTTTCACACAAAAGACTTGGATCAGCATGTGTATGTTTTTGACACCGTTTCACAATGCTATCGTCCACACGTGGCGATATTATCAAGACGTCGACACCCCTGACTAATCGACTCTAGTGAAATTCGACCCGGGTCTCATTCGGCCAGGTACCCATATATAAGTGCTTGACTGCATTGGAAATAAGCATTTCAAATTTTATCTTGGCATCAATACCGTCCAATAATATTTACGAATTATCTCAGTTACGAAGTAAGAAGCAAGTTTGTGAAAATTCTAAAAAATAAAAAAATAAAAAAATTAATAATGTCATTTTTCTCAGGTTCCCATGTTTTGATGATGTATTTTTTTATAACGCAACGTTTGATATGCATGATCAAAAGTTCTTTGCTTTAACTGATTAGTAATATATATATTTTTTATTTTACAAACATGCTTCAATTATATTCAGTTTATGAAGGAAAAGCCAGAGGATTCCAACTGAAGCATTTATGACATGTTTTAAAACAAATTCTAAACAACAATATCTAAAAAATTCTTGGCCCAAGGAGATGAATTTAATTATTAATGTCAGCAACTGGTAAAAATCATTGCACTAGAAAGAGAAAGAAAGAAACAGAAATATTTTTCCTTACAGTGAAAATAACTAAACTTTTGTTTACTTCAGGAGAATAAAATTTATATATTCAAATACTGTTCTTTCGATCTACAAATATTAGAGATTAAATATCAATTGTTCATTAATGGAGTATAGCTGTGTTTGGCACAAGACCACTTGTAAGTGTAGCTTAGATAGAATCGACTTTCGACTAATGATTCGTCAGGTTGATTTGTTTGTTTAACGGTATGTCATATGTGGTCTGGTGCTCCCGCTGTACGTCTCGAGGTCCTCGACAAAATTCAGAGACGAATATGCAAGATGATAGGTCCTGATCTGGCATCTGATCAACAAACGCTATCCCACAGACGTGCCGTGGCCTTCATCTGTCTCTTCTACACGTATTTTCACGGCATCTGTTTCGACGAGCTACTGCATGAATATAAGCGAGCTACCAGGCTGGCATTTTGGTCTCCCCTTTTCACTGTCAAAACAGTTAAATGTAGCCGTCTCTTCTACTCAAATAGCTTATTTTCCCGCACTTCCCGTCTGTGGAACTCCCTTCCCCTTACTTGCTTCCCCGATGACTATAATCTTCAAATATTCAATTGTAATGTCAATCGACATCTGACACCCTGAGCTTGTTCCCCGTCCTTCTCCCTATCCTTTCCCCAGATATTCTACTTTACTCTTGTTCTTAATTCTCTGTAACCCCTTACGTGCTAGTGCCACTCCCGCCTTGCTTGGGGTGAATTGTTTGTTTTTTTAAAAATATCAACTCCTTGTCGGTGATTTAATGCCGAAATTTAATTTTCATGGTCGCTTTGAAGTAATAAAAATATGATATATGTTATTCTGCTTTCACAATTGAATACATGGTAGATGATACTCAGCTTTTTTGCATAGACATATTTGTGTGAACATGATTATTACAGGCGATGATACGTATGTTTTATGTTGTAGTTTTGTTGAAGTTATATTTTGGAATACAGTTTGATTTCTTTAAGAAATTGGGGGATTAATAATATGGATTAATGCCATGAAAGAATTCTTTCATGTTGGTTGAAGTATTGTTGGTAATGTTAGTATAAATAGGTAATAGGAGACAACAGATCGCTCTTCAAAACCGCCAATCTCCCAATCAGAGACCTTGCTGCCGGATGTAGTTTATCGTCATACCCAGGATTAGATTCGTGAGGTCAGCTTGCTAACTTTTGCACACCAACAAGATAACAATTTCAAAAACTTTTATTAATACGCTAAACATTATTTTACGGGTTTACAGGCAATTCTTGCTTGGCCAACCGAGCTTAAATTCTAGAATAATCTTCTACGATCATTTTAGTATTAATTCTCTTGGGGGGGGAAAAGCGTGAATTGATCACTCCTGCCCCAAGCTTTAAGTTAAATAGCAGAGTAGACCAAGTCCTTTGAATTTTGGTAGCAGCCAGACAAAGATATGAAAAAAATCTGATTCAAAACTGTAGAGGACGCAACCGGAAACTACTCCATTGTTTTTTTCCAAGTAATCATGGTAATTTACAGCATTGAGTGGGGAGCTGTAAAATCTTAGTGGATGGACATAACATTAAAATAAAGGAAATTGCTAGCATAGAAAGATCGAAGAGACATCATTGTTGTTGTTATTGTTGTCGGCACCCGCTCGCATCCGAGCATTGGGTTCGTCACCTCCTCTCCCCTTTTCCTTTATCTCTCCTAGTGCCGGTTGTGGAGATGGCTATGAATTAAAAACAGTTTGATGGAAGCCATTCGGGTGAATTTGATTTTGGTGGACAACTCTTCGCGACGGAGAAGCCGACGCACTTGGACAGAAGGACCTCTCTCGCGGCTCAAAGGGGATTGAAACGGGCGAAACCCGGGCTGTCGAATGCTTGGTCTGTCAAGGTCCGCTTTGGTTGCTCCAGCCCGACTGGCAGGGCCGGTGTACATTTTTAATCATTGTAGGGTCTTACATTTTATTGCACAGATGGGTCAACATTTTCTTTTGCAGTACTTGTTACATAAATTGTGCATAAAGTACAATGAATGACGTCTATCCGTGTGTGGAAAAGCCCTTATTGCCATTGACTTGTACGTTTTCGGGAGTCTTGAGGATATTAAAAGAAAGTGGGCGATAGCTGTACATGAAGTATTTTAAAAGTGTGGAAAGGCTTTGCGCAGAGCCAATCCTATTCTCTGAGTTTCCAATAAATTTGTCCAAAAAGAATAACAAGTCTACATTATTGGATACAAACTAAGTGCCAGATATTATATCAGATTATTTCTTCTTTTGGAGAGTGGTCGTAAACGAAAACTGGGGTGGATCTCTCATTGCCAGTAGGCTTACGGCATACCTGGATACCAACCTAAGTATTTCTAGACACCCATGTACATACATACACATATAGTCATTAGCATATCTTACACAGGTGAGAGCCTACTCCTCACTCCTCACTCTTCACAACATTTATAACAGCATCCGTCTCGTCGAGGCATCTCTGACCGCTAAGGTGACTTTCGAGACCAGTATTCGATTTCATAGACATCATGCATATGTGAGAGATAAACTCTGTATCCTTGATTCAGTTGATTAGATCTGCATGGCCTACAACTCTACAATGTACCACAATGTGCCTTTTCAGATCAGATGATGATCTACAAACCTTGTAAACAACACAAGTATTGTTAGCAGAACGATGAGGCAGGGTCGGCTTGCTTCTGGTTGTTATGGTGACCTTTCAGATAGTTTATATTACCTGCCGTCGACAACAGCATACGCTCACACACACACACACACACACACACACACACACACACACACACACACTTTCCAAGACTGGAAAATCAGAGTGGGTGCCTCTTCGGAGATCACTCTTGTTTCTTAACATGCTTGAGACATTCTCAAAGACATTGCATTCCACCTTTATGAATTTTATTCACTCTGTACGATTTAAAGTCACTTCTTCCCAGTACTGCACATCCATGTGCAATGCATTCATACTTACATGCATAAAATCGACACAATAATAAATTAGCAACAATAACCAATCCTAAAATAGATGTGCCCCAATAAAATAATGATAATATTTTTGACTAACTGTTCTAATTGTAGTTCTTAGCAAACTCGGCATACGAATTTATTTTTCCCTATTAAGTCGTGTAATTGCATCTTTTCACATTCTTTTCCTCATATAACGTGTGAAAGCGCGTGGGATACCTTGACCTCGTCAGTACACCAGTTACCAGTACGGGTAACACAGTTTCGGCGGCTAAGGTATACTGCCACCCCTGGCGTCACCAACAACTTTTCCCATCAGATAGGGTAATGTTTTTGTGTACACGTGTCAGTCTCTTACGTTTTCATTTTTTTAACTGCAAGTCAGATTTTCAACGTTGTTTTAAAGGTGTTTGCTTTTGATGATTAATCAATACACAACGTGCTCGTAGCGACCGTTATTAATGACGTAGAATGGAAGGTAAACAGATGTGTTTCACGTCAGAAGCAGCACTGTGTTGCGAGCATGATTTTAAGTCACTTTGTTATTTTGGATCTTGACCAGACCTAACTCAATGCCTGTTGAGCTTTAGTCTGGAGACGACGTGAAACACGCTTCAGGCTCCGGCCAGTGATGCCCACCTTCAGAAGTAAGAAAATGATTGATCACCCAAGGAATCCACGGTACCCGACCTCAATAGGTAGCTCATGACATGTTCATCCTTTTCTCCTGCTGTCGGATTGCAGCGATTATAGAAAATCACATAAAGAAACCACTTTACGGGATTTCTTTGGCACATGTTTTACTGATTGATTGATTGGTTTTCTACGGTTTATCAACCCTTTACAGGTTATCTAAAGTTAGAAAATATATTTGGATTGTAAAAATTATTACTTTTGTATAATAATATATAATAACGGTCTAGTGATACAAGTCTTTCTAATTAACCCATACTGGGGGGAAGAGGTGGATTCATACCTCTCCCAAGGATATTTGCGAGTAAATGAATAACGAACACAACGGAATTATAACTCGACTCTCCTTTTCTTTTATTAAATATCTCACTTTGAGATAATATAACATCTTTCTTTTTTAAATTATTTCGCACCAAGTAAGGCGATAATGCCACTAAGACGCAGGAGATCACAGGAAGTGAAAGAGAATAAGACTTTAGTGTGGAGAAAGTATGATAGATGTGCAAGATTCATAAAATATATTTAGATTGTAAGAAATTTGTGGAGAGAATAATGATTTATTAATGAATAGTTGAGGTGGAGAAAGGGTGGGTTCATGCCTTTCCAATATAGCTACAAAACCAAAATATTAAATTGAAATCTGAAAACATCTTCTTAAATAGCCTCGTCATATGGTTGGCCGGCTTAGCGCCAAACACGTTCAGAAACATCTAAACTGTCAGTTGTATACAACAACTCTCTAAGAACAATGGTGAAAACAGGCTTTGAGTGACATGGTTTCTGTTATCAGGTTCAGTTCTTTGTTTGCGATTCGGAACCTGATAACAAAAACCATGTCAAATGAGGACTTTCAACAGTGACAACAATTAAAATGATTATCACTTGTAACTCAAGAAAACATGGCATAGTCAAGATGTTGACATTCCACACAACTTCGAACAAAAGCTTATAAAGGACGTCCCCTATCGATACTGGAAAGAGCTATAACAGCTAATGGACTTCAGAAATCTATTTTCCTGAAAAATTGTTTTAATAAAAATATTTATAAATCTCAACCGACATAAGTATGATCTGCTCGGTCAATGAATGCCAAATGTTTCCTTATGGGGAAACTGCTAATATTACCGTTGTTAATTATCTAATTATGGGACTGGCATTTTTTTGAAAGATCGTACTGTCAATTGGTTAAAGAAGCTTAATGATAACGACATTCTTTGGCTGCAAATGTACATACTTCAGTTAGTTCTTATAAAACAATAAGTAAACACTCGCTCCCAAATATATAGAGATTATTGTCATTGCGTCTTCAGTGCTCTCCCGATCGCCAACTGAACACCCAGATGAGTGAAGTGTAATCAAAGAACGCCGAAAACGGGAACAGACGGCGTGAAAACGACAGTAAAAGAAAGAAAAGAAGCGCAAATAATGGAATCTCTCTGTCGGTTTGAGTCAGGCTCATTAAAATAAAAGGTCAAAGAAGCGGCGCGATTCAACAAGAAACGCACAAAAGGGAATTGTTGAAATTAAACAAACATGATTTAGGGACCTCGGTGCATTGATCGAATATCTGAATCTATCTTCTTGGGGGGCTGATTGTTTATTAAATTGATGACGTTCAATGTTAGCGGTTAGTATTTGAGTAGAGATAGGTTCCTGAAGTACAATCAATAATTTTCAATTGAGATAACAAATGTTTTCCATTTGATTCTACACAAATTTTCACTCTCAAGTGCTTACGTACACACACACATCTATCTATCTATCTATCTATCTATCTATCTATCTATCTATCTATCTATCTCAGTCTGTTTATATCTAGCTAGCTACCTAGATTATCACCTATCTAAAAAAAATAGGATTTTGTGGTAAAATATCTCTGTAAGGCCCACTTTCTACGAATTCTTACAAGAAACATGTTAAAATCCTACGAAGAGGGGAAACCATCTTTAAACCAATTTTTGTTTAGAGAAGTTGTTTTTGAAGGTGACAAAACACTGATTAGTAATTAATTGCAACATTTTTTGATTTTATGATGTTTTGATTAAATTTAAGCATTTGTTTACGAGAACAGTTGTATGTAAAAAAATTTATATCTAGATTGGCCATACATTTGTCTTTTTTATCTATGTTTTTAATCAATTTAGTAACATCTGAGTTTTTTATGTCTGAGTAAATAATTGTTTCCGAGTAATGCAGTTAAAATTTTAGCTAACGTATTGGCTAGCTTATGTGAAACGCTGACAATTCCTCACATTATGGGCGTCTTATCTATCTATCTATCTATCTATCTATCTATCTATCTATCTATCTATCTATCTCAGTCTGTTTCTGTTTCTCTTTCTATCTATCTATCTATCTATCTATCTGTCAATTGGTATTAATTTTAAAATATCCTCCCTAGAATAATGGTAATGATTTTAGGCCAAAACACAGACTATAGGCTGTAGAAGAGATACGTGGTAGGAACAGCTGACGGGCGTTTTTATAAATGCGTGCATTAAAAAAAACTTCATCAACGGTGATAGCCAGATTTCATGGAGCCAAATCTTAGAAGGATGATACGATTTTTTATCATTTCACTCCAACTAAGCCGACAAAGACACTAAGATGCAAAACCCTGAGAATGAAAGAATCTGAGAAAAACTTATTGAGGGAAAGGACAAGAAAAAACAGGGTTAAAAAACACAGAAGATTGAGCTTTTTGAAGATCGTAGTTGACAGGAAGGCAAGATGCCAAAAGAATGTTCCACAGGGAAGAAGTGTGAGAGAAGAAACTATTAGAATAGGACTTACGGTTACACTTTCAATTTCAACAGTAGAATGATGAGACATAGCTTCTTCCTTCTTTTGTATATCGGGTCCCTTTAGGACGTAGGCGATAATCGGCCTTGTTCTGGTAACGCACACATGGACTCTCCCAGCTATAAATAGGAGCAGGTACTGCCTTTTGGAGAGAGGAGTTTCGAGCAGTCAGCTCTGACAGTCGGACCGAATATTCTTGCTGTAACTCTCTCGTTTGTATGTTTGTATTACTGTTTCTGTTAATATATTTGTTTAACTCAATTCCTCTCTTTGTGTCTTTATTTCTGACTTAACAAGGCCAGAACAGGCCTCCACATCTTCCTATCCTTTGTAACTCTTAATAAGTTTTGTCAATTTGTTATTTATGGCTATTTGTTATTTCTAACAAACCCTGCTCTCCCATCGATTTGCTTAGTTCATCAAGTATGTTATGCACTGCTTTCTTTGATCCTTTTTTCTTCAATCTGTCCTGTGATTTTTAGATTTTCCAAGCCCTCTTTCCTCATTATGTACCTCAGAGATTTCAAGTTACTTTTCCTGATGTTAAGTACAAGCTTCTTTTTTTTTATTATTTTCTCCAAAACCTCGTTGTTGCTCACATGTAATGTCCGTGGTATACTCAACGTCTTTCTATAGAACTACATTTCTGTTGCTTCATGTCTCTTCTTCATCTGTGAGGAGATTGTTCAGCATTTATTATCACATAAAAGAATTGATATCACATATCAGTTAAATCGAGTAGTACCCTTAAATTCATGAAGTCGAATTATCAAAGTGTAAAGGTCATCAGAACAATTGCCATGAAAATATTTCAAAGGCATAGAGGAGACGGTGGTGGTGGCAAATTAATTGAAGGCACTGGTAAAAAGCGAGAGTCAAACACCTCACACACACACACACACACACACACACAAAAAAAATTGCATACCTACAGACACACCTATATTAGCAAACCACACACACACATACACACAAAAAAAAAGAAAAAAAAAAAGGAATTTGCGAATAGTTTATGAAAGCCGAAAGCGCATAGAAGACAATACCTTATTTATGTTCAAATTCTATCCGAAAACCAGGAAAATGGTGTGAAGTGCCGAAAAACAAAATAAAACAAATCTTAAAGCTATTTCGTTGGTCATACCTGAATTGGAGTGTGGGTGGCCATGGTTAAATGTAAACAAATGCTAGAATTGCACAACAAACAGTTTGCAATAAACAAGAACAAGGAAAATGAAAAGGAAAGAACAGGGAAAAATAATATAAAGCAAGCAAATGATATATGCAAGACAAAGCAACAGTAATGTGGTAAAAAGTTCAAATGTAGCATTCTGACTTCATGACCAATCAAGACTGAGTCGAATGAAACCCAGAACTGGCCTATTTTATTGGCTTGGAAGAAATCCCAGAATGCATTTCCGTGCTTCTGCCTATAAATTGGGGAGGGGAAATGTGAATAGTTAGATTGATTTAAGAGATGACCACCTGTAGAGTGAATGGCCATGATTGGATGTAAATAAATGGTAGCTGCCCAACAAACAGATTTGACAAAGTTTGCAATAAACAATTATAATAACAACTAAAAGAAAAGAACAGGACAAAAATTAATATAAAGCAAGCAAACAATAATATGCAAAGCAACAGTAATATGGCAAAAATGTTAAAACCTAAGAATTGTCGTTGACGATTTTGGATGAACGAACTCAGGGTTCTCACTTCAAGGAAAGACAGACCGGAACTGAATCAAATGATACCAACAAATAGTCTGTCTAATTGTCTAGAGAGAAAACCCAGCATGCATTTGTGTACTTCTGTCTATAAAATGGGGAGACTATTTTGCAAACATTCCCCTATGAAGATTATGAAATCTTTATGTCCTGGGTATTTTTTTAAGATCCTTGTGAATATGTGGTACTGTGGTATACGTTAGATTGGATGGTGATGGTTTAGTGCTTGTGATCAATGAGTAAATTGTTGCGCATGAATGGGCCGTGAAACTGATTTGCTAGGGTTAGGATAGTGTAGAGCAGCCTGTCCTAAATTCGCTTTCGGTCACGTCCCACAATTGTTATTTATGTCACAATAAATATACATTCCCTGGTAGATATTATAAAATTTTTATGTCATGGGTGTTTTTGTAAAATCCCTGTGAATATGTAGTAATATGGTATATGTTCAATTGAATGGTGATTGATGAGTTCCTGTGGTGAATAAGTAAATTGTAATGGATGAATGGGCCGTGAATCTCATTAGCTAGGTTTAGAATAGTGTAGTCCTATACAGCGAGGCAATTCGGGTAGAATTGGAAACCCTTTCGGGATTTAGCATTGGCGTCCACAATCTTAACAACATAAGATACGCAGATGACACAGTACTGATACAAATCTTCTACAGAAGGTAGAGAAGGAGAGTGATAAGAAGGGACTAAACATAAGCTACAAGAAGACAGAATTCTTGGTCATCAGTAAAAAGATGAGCCTGAAATGCGATTTGCAGGTCGGGAACTCTAAAATCAAGCAGACACAAAGTTTAAATATCTAGGAAACGTTTTCACAGAGGACCGTAAGTGTTACACTGAGATCCGTAAATATATTGGGATGGCCAAGGACGCATTCCTAACGCTGGGCAGAGTGTTGCGAAACGGGAGGACTTCTTTGGAAACAAAGGAAGAATACTGAGATGTTACGTGACATCTGTCCTTCTTTACGGCAGCGAATGTTGGATGATTTTCTTAAAGATGAAGAAGAGCCACGAGGCGACGGAGATGTGGCGCTACAGAAGGATACTGAGGATATCATGGACGGAGCGTGTGATCAACGATGAGATCTTAGAGAGGGTGCAAACAAGGACGAGGCTTTTACTTAACATCAGGAAGAGGCAATTGAAGTTACTGGGATAAATAATGAAGGAGTGCCTGGAGAATCTGATACTCACAGTTCGAATAGAGGGAACGAGAGACAAGGGAAAATAATGCATGACATACCTGGCGGGCTTAAGCAAGTGGATGACAGAACGTGGTTTGGGGGAGGTGGCAGAGGGTAGGAACTTGTTGATAGCTACAAGGGATAGAGGGAGGTGGTGAGCCATGATCGCCTACGTCCTGAAAGGACATGGCACATGAAAAAAAAGAAAGAAGTGTAGAACAGCCTCTACCCACTTTCCCATACGGTTTCTTGTCAAAAATGTTAAAATTTTCGCAATAAATATACATTCCCTATGGAGATTAGCACCACCATGTATAACGGATGAATTGTTGTCCAGTTGTTGCCATTTGGATATTAAAGCATCAAACTATTTCTCTTCAAAACAGAAGTTAAATTCACTCATATAAACCATCAAGATTACAGTACTTATTGCCTTTCATAAATAAGCAATTCTCCATTTAATATTCATAAGGTCTTAGCAATGAAATAACGTAAACATATTTTTTCCGCAGTATGTAAGCATATGTATCTTTTTTACAATAAGTCATTATCGATGCCTTGTTAGAACTCAGCGGTGTTAAGTCCCATCTTTCGTCTCGTTTCATTTCATTTGCAAAATTCGGGGAAGAATATATTCATGTTTTACAGTTCAATGCACGTCTCTTGATGGAAATGAAGATTCTGAAGAGTTCGCTATACAGAAAGAGTATAAAACGAGAAGAACTTTTATTATTTAGATTGTCTTTTAGGATAAACATATCAGATACAGCCGAATGAACCGTCCAACAAATTGTCCCGACAGAGACAATTTGTCTTACACGTGATAAATACACGAGTGGAAAATAAAACTGAGGCGTACTGGATGTACGTTTTAATTTATTCAAAATTAAACGTACAGTAATTTTCCAATCTTTCGACGCACCCAGATATCAGAGCTGACCTCATACATTTGATATATATATATATATATATATATATATATATATATATATATATATATATATATAATTAATTAATTATTTAAAAATATGATTCCAACACGCTACATAAGAGTTCTCATGTTTCAAAATAAGAGCCGAAAACTTCAATATAATTATTTGAATTAAATTGAATTAAAGTAAGCTCTGCTCCATCTTCAAGCGAAATTTTTTTTGGAATAACTTATTTCTGAAATTTACGTGTTTTAATAGCATATTCATTATTGAAATCAAAATTTCCATGGTAACGGCTAACGCGATTGTTTAAAAAGAGAGGGGTGTAGGGTGTTAATAATTTGTATCAGTATAGAGTTACATTCATAGATGTCAAGTCAGGGTAAGGTTGGGGTGTCTTAATTTAAAACGGAAGATGATTTCGCCTAGTCTGGTTTACGTGTCTATGGAGATTTATTTATCTTTTATTTTATTTTTTTCTGAAAGGGTTTTGTGTATATAAAAAATACAGCCGTAACTTGTTTTTTGACGACTTCATAAAGGGTTATCTTTTTTGTAGGGTATTTAAACTATTTATTAGGACTATGGATTTTAAAAATTATTATATTGTTTGTTTGTTTTTATGCTAATTATTCAATGCAAAAATTTGAAGATGTCGGTAAAACCGTTAACTCATGTCTATTGTTTAATAGATTTTTATTATTTAGAAACTTAATAATGTGCAGTTTCTCATGGAGGCACAAAGGGCATGGGTCATCCCAAGTTTTACATGTTCTAGTCCTGTTTATAATTTTCCATTTTACTTTAGGTGTCCTATTTATTTCCTTCAAATGCCAAAAATATTTAGATAGAGAAGTTTGATTTCTTTTATTTATATTGTTGAAAGAGCACTTATGCTGCCTCCATCTGGCTTTAAATTCATTCTTTGTTGACCCAATGTATATCATATTAGTATTAGGACTCTCAGTGGATGAGATAGTACATTGGTATACCACAGATTTGACGCAGCATTTATTTTCTAATGGGCAGTCTTCTGGGTTTCTACAATCACATAATTTTTCACTGTTTTTGTCTAATTTAAGTGTGGGTTTTTTATTAATACTATTCAGGCATGGGGGGTTGTTCAGGATTTTATTATAGTGTTTTTTTTTATTATACTTTCTAGATTTTCAGTGCAGCTGTAACTCAATTTTAGGTTGTTCTTATTAAATATATTACACTTCCCTACCAATAGTAGACTTAGTAATATAGACGTACACAAGCCTTGAAT
This sequence comes from Acanthosepion lycidas, assembly GCA_963932145.1. Taxonomy (NCBI): domain Eukaryota; kingdom Metazoa; phylum Mollusca; class Cephalopoda; order Sepiida; family Sepiidae; genus Acanthosepion; species Acanthosepion lycidas. Next base: position 25,445,193 of record OZ010577.1, on the reverse strand, counting down.
CCGTTCATGCAGGTTCTAAGGGAATATTTTTGACCGAGAAAACCCACGGTAAACTCAGTCTTGTGCCACATACATCCCTCGTGGGTGGGGCTGTTAAATATTAACAGTCGAATAGATTGAACGCTGGGTCAACCGACACACATTCACTAGTCGTGTAATGCCCTTCTGTTGTATTTACTGTTTAATATATGATATATCTGCAACACTTGTTTTGTTATTTCTTTAACCATTTACTTGGTCACCACAATTATGCAACAATGGATTCATCACCTGTAATATATATATATAGCTAAAAATCCGTGGGTAAGTAATCCAAGTAAATCCTAATAATATACAATTTTAAAACTGATCCACAAAAGATAGCTTAATATATTTTTTATAGAGCATATAAATGAATTACATCAAAATGAAACTCACTTGTATCCCATTTTGATAGAAATGTTGACCTCGCCCCCGGGATAATCTCCCTGGGGCTTCTTAATGCTAAAACGTTTGTTAAAAAAAAGAGAATTTTAGCTTAAAAATTAAAATTCATTATTTGACCAAACGTTTTAGCATTGACAAGCCACAAGGAGATCATCCCGGTGGGCGAAATGGCCATCAAAAGGGGTATAATTGAGTTTCATTTTTATGTAATTCATATATATGTATTATTTTAACGTATTCTATATTTATGGGTTACAATGCTCGATATCAGGGATAGAATGCAAGTAGATATAAAATTGGACACTGAGGTCAGCACCCAGCGTTGACAGTCTGTGCCATGTTTAAAAGCTATCTTTAGGTCAAGTGTTTTGTGTTTTTCGCTCGACTATTTATATACGCTGTTCAATGGTACATTGTGAGTAGAACGTCTATTGTATTATCTTAACTGTTATTGTGCGGGGCGGTAATGATAATGTTTCAAATTATTCTATAGGCTATTGGGAGATTTTGAGGAGGGTGGAACCACCTCTTAATTGCTGGTGTACTTAGGTCCACCGTGACCCGGTGTGGTATCACTTGTTAGTGTCAAAACACTATGAAAGTGTAAAGAATAGGTTTCGATACCAAAAATACTCTGTAAAAAAATATTACTAGCAATAAATTTTGGAAAAAATATATTACCAGGAATACATTTTTGAAAAAAAATATTATCAGCAATACATTTTTGAAAAAACAAAAAAAACAAAAACATTACCAGCTATATATATTTTGAAAAAAAATATTACTAGCGAAGGAAAATTATTACCAGAAATAGATTTTTCAAGGAAAACTATTACGGGAAGTAGATATTTGGAAAAAAATATTACCAACAATGAAAATTTTGTCGGCATTAAATAAACAATTGAGGTTGATATGCCGTAAAACAAAAGAAACCAAATTTTTACTTGTTTTTATGTATCCTTTAGTAGGTGGTTAATTTGTTTATTATTTTGTTCAACTAATTTATTTTATTTTACTTTTTTTATAGAGTTCACTTCAAGCAAGGCAGTAAAGCCATTAAAACAAAAAAGGTTACTGGGTGTGGAAGAATTAGAAACAGAAACATTACTAAGAAGCAAGAGCAATAGAAAAGTAATCAGGAGAACAGTAGATAGCGATTGACAATACGTTTAAATTTTTGCAGATTAATATTGTCTGGAAAGCATGGGGCCAGAAAGAAGTTCCACGAGGGAGAAGTGCGAGGGAAGAAACTGTTAGCATAGAACTTATGGTTACATAGAGCTAACTCAACTGTAAATTGATGTGATTTCGACGCTACTCTAGTACTGCGCTTAAATTTTTTTTAAAATCTAGGTATCTTAGCGAAGAGATCATTCGAACAGTTAGCATGAAATTAATTATAGAAAAGGCACAGAGGGGCAACCTTACGGCAGTCATAAGTGACTGAAGCCGAGTCGCCAGCACCGGACTAATATTGCTGATTCTTCTTTGGATTTTATCAAGGAGCTCAAAGTAAATAGCAGAGGCACCGGACCATTTGTGGCAGCAATGTTCTAAGCATGGACTAGTGGTAGACTTATAAATATGTAAGATAGATTCTGGAAAGAAAAAATTACTCATACGACACAGTGAAACAGATTTCTTATCAGCTGACCTTGAAATACTTATTTATTTATGTTATTTTATTGTAGTTAACGTAGTAAAAATTGATCTAGCGTCTGCATTTTGAGATAAGCTCTGATTATTTAGTAAACTATCATTTCTCTGGCCCATTTATGAAGAGAACTTTAATTTATCTGGCCCATTTATGAAGACAACTATCATTTCTTTGGCCCATTTATGAAGACAACTTTAATTCGACCGTCCCATTTATGAAGACAACTATAATTTCTCTGGCCAATTTAGGAACACAACTTTAATTCAACTGTTCAATTTCTGAGGACAACTATCATTTCTCTGACCCTTGATGAAGAGAACTTTAATTTCTCTGGCCCATTTATGAAAAAAAAATTAATTCATCTTCCCCATTTACGAAAGGACATCATTCATATATTCGACCCATTTCTGAAGGGAATCTTCATTTATATGGCTCATTTACGAAGACAGAACTCTATGCATACAACTAGAGAAAGGACACATTGAATAAAAGCAGACGATAACTGTAGATTGTTCGTTTGTGACTTTTGAAACGCAACTACTTCAAATGTATAAACTCAATGTCTGAGCCGGCCTAAAAAATTAAGTCTGCTTCTCGTCTACAATTTTATTTATTTCTTTTTACAGTGGCTAAAACTAATTTGTGTTTTCGATTCTCATCTTTCTTTAGGACTGGACTTTATTTTTAGTGCTAGCAGTGGAAAGATAGGTGGAAAGATGGAGTTTGCTATTGATTTTTCGTCGTAATTTTCGATTAGGAAACATTCGAGATTTGACGTTTCTATAGAGGGTGCGACACGAGCCATATATTCTCTGCAGAAATGGACCAAAGATTCTAATCAGTTGTTGTCATGCCGCTGCTTATTGAAGAACGTAAAAGACATTGCTGCATCTTCATCCATCTAGGAAACTGACTGGATTAATCGGTTGTTGGGGAATCGATATAGAAGTTTAAAAATAATTAAAATCGTGTTCTTCTTGATTTTATTCTATTCTAGCATCATTTTTTTTCCAGCTCGCGTTTATTAACGCTATGTTCCACATTCTCGCTTTTACTGGAATAGGAGTTATTTTCTGCAAATAGTGAATAAAGAATTGCTCTCATTTAATCAATGGACGGAGACCGAAGGCAACTCTCATTTGTCTATTCCATTTATGAAGACAACTATAATGTCTCTGGCTTATTTATGAAGAGAATTTGAATTTCCCACATCTCTCCCTCTCTCTCTCTCTCTCTCTCTCTCTCTCTCTATATATATATATATATATATATATATATATATATATATATATATATATATATATATGTATATATATATGAGGCACGGTGGAGTAATGGATAGCTGTTTGGATTCATTTACGTGCTAATATCCTTGGGAAAGGTATGAATCCTGTTCTTCTCCTCCAGCTATGGGTAAATAGCAGGTTCTATAGCCTTGGATAGCAACTGGTTTAAGAGAAGGACAACTCTGAATTCAAAAGCTGCTGAGGGTCGTTTGGGGACCCTGTGGCACGTAATATTTGTCCCTTCTTTGGTTGGTTCTTCACAAAGCCTTCACCACTATATTAAAATCACATGTACTGGTTTCTGGCTGTCGATTCATAGGAACTGAGCCACTTCACAGTCATACGTCGAATACGAATCGAATATATATATATATATATATATATATATATATATATATATATATATAAAAGTAAACATAGAAATCAACACTTACAGGCGACAGTCTGTTTCATGCTATATGCAATCGTCAGGCCTCTAAGTGTTGACTTCTATGTTCACTTTTATATTTAAAGACGCTCTATCTCTGATATTGAGCACTTTATCCCATAAATATAGCACATCTTAAGAATATATTTCTTCACACACACACACACACATATATATATATATATATTAAAAGAGAGAAACCGTAAACATTTTCGGTTATAATGTGGATTTATTTTAGTGGATATTGTTTTGCTTCGGTTTTTTGTTTTAAAAATCAAAAAAAAAAAATACAAAAAAAAATCTGAGAACAAAAAAAAAAATATACATTTTTCTCTCGTTGGAATAATTATAACCTTTTCCATATATATATATATATATATATATATATATATATATATATATATATATATATAAAGGGCCACAACATGCTGGGTGTCTTTGGAAATTAAAAGATTCTCATTGATAAACATTTTAAAAAAGTCAACATATTTGATAATGGCCAATAAATTAGCACTGAAAGCGCACAGATTCAGATCATTTGATCAGTTTCTACCCACTCGGTATCCAGCAAATAAATCACTTGCACGAATATAAGAAAGATGTAATAAAACTTTAATGGCAGTCGTATTCAACGTAACTTGGATAAAAGAGGGAAAACTGCCCCAAAACACATTAAATATATACAGAGGGAGGAGTTCAAACTCAGTGTTGAAAAACCGAGCAAACAAGAGAAACACCTGCTACCGAGGTATAAGTAACATTTGAAAAGAATCGCCTGAACCATTTGAGAGAATAAAGAACCCACACTAAATCTCGGCCTAATACATCAGCCCATATGACGGTCAACTCTTCAGTATGGTCTTTGTGTGGATTTCTACGCAAATCCCGTGCAGGATTTTTGTCTCATACGAAATAGAAAGATAAAAACTGAACTGAAAGACACTCTCACGTCGATAACGACGGGAGAGTTCATTATATATATATATATATATATATATATATATATATATATATATATAATATTAGTGGTAAATATACATATATATGCAAAATCCTCAGGTGCATATACACACGTATATTTTTTGAATAAAAAATTCCGAGAGGATAGAATCCAGGTAGAACTCAATGTCCAGGGCAGAGTAAGGATATAATAACAAGGCTTAAACACTAATATTCCATGGTCATAATTTATTCCATTGGAATCTTAAATACGATCCAATTCATCAGACCTACAAATTCAAAAAGAAAACAGAAAAAACCTACTCCGGAAATAAAAATAGAATTTAGAGAGAGTGTAAGTATGAGAGTGTGGGACGAATGTTAGTTCATAAGAGAGGGGTTTAACAGAGAGGGTTATTTAAAAACTAGGTGTGAGTGGAAGGGGGAAAAATGATTGTTGTCGGATGTCTAATACAATAAAGATACATTTCGTGGTGACATACACACACCATGGCCGATCAAATCTTAAAGAAGGAGGGAGAGGTAAGGAAAGAAGTGGTGTGGAAGAAAGATGGGGCGGGTGAAATTAAAATTGAAAGGGACGCTGTTTATTATATTTATTATATATATATATATATATATATATATATATATATATAATTGTTCTGACGAGCTATTTTCACTAGTGCCGCAACTGCATGAATTTAAGCGTGCTACTAGGTTGGCATCTCGGTCCCACTCTTTTACTGTCGAAAGACTTAAATGCAACCGCCTCTTCTAATCCAACAGCTTTTTCTCTCGCACTTCCTGACAGTGCAACTCCCTTCCTCTTACTTGATTCCCTGATAACTATAAGCTTCAAAAATTTAAATGTAATGTCAAGCGACATCTTCTGATGCCTTGATCTTGATCCCCGTCCTTCTTATCCTTTCTTTACACATCCTCCTTTACTCTTACTTTCGCTCTCTGTAACTCCTTGCGTGCTAGTGGCACTCTTGCCTTGCTTCGGGTGATATGCTTAAAAAAATCATGTTTTTTATAAAGTGTTCGTGTTTAGTTTAGCAGTCTTTCTTATAACTTACTATCATATTGCATTAATAATGAAGCACATTTGAAACTGGATTTAATTGCTCCCTTGCAGATTTCTCAAGTTAAATCCTCCAAAGAGTGGAATTGGATAAAATTCAGTTGCACCATTTTATTCTTTACGTGTTTCAACAAAGAAAGAAAGTGACCTGGGATGCAAAAAACTTCTGCAGATAGCACACACAAACTATATATATATATAATCATCCACAGTTTCGCAGTTCATCAACCTGGCTAGACATCCGAGTACCTCAAGCCGCAATCGAAACCTGACTGATTTGGTAGCAGTCCGAGATTTTACCCCTAAGTCATTGGCGCCCGGCAGGAACGAAAGTGAATTTAGACGTATTTATTTTTAGAAAAACATGCCAGTGACCGGAGAACTCGATTCATCTTAATGAAGAGTCTTGCATCAGGAGCAGTAATAGTCATTGCTTACAAATTCAATTTTCTCCCTGAAGAGCTGAACCGAAATATTTTTTTCAGGAGCATGTATATATATATTGTCATCCGCAGACAGACTGTTTCGCTGTTTCACAGCTCATCAGTGTGGCTAGACATCCGATTGCCTCAAGCCGGGAATGAAACCCGATTGATTTGGTATAAGTCGGAGATTTTTCTCCTAAGCCATTAGGATGAAGAGAAGAAGGTGAGTTTAGACGTATTTATTTGTATTTATTTTTCGACAAACATTCCAGTAACCGGAGGATTCGTTTCGTCTTAATGAAAATCCAGTGGAAGCTCTTTGTTTAAGATTTATTAAATTTCTTTTTTGGTTCAGGCTGATTTTTTTTTGTTTCTGGGTGATTTTGAATATTGTGAGCTCTCTCGGCTTTCATCAGCCATTGCAAATTTTTTAAATTCTTTTATAGGTATGCATTGCATTTTATAGGGGTGTTGTGAATGTCGCGTCTTTATGTTCAACTGGAGACTTTTTCGCAAAAAATGTGCAATGTATACCTGTACGCGTCACTCTGTGATTTATTCACCTTAAAACTACAATGCATACCTTTCCGGGTCAATAGGTGTTTTTCTCACCAAGAAATGCAGTGAATATATTTAGACATCACTGGGTGATTTTTCAGCAAAAAGTATAATGTGTATCTAAAGGCACAATAGAAATGTTTTATTTAATTTGGTTGTCAAGATCTGTCAATTCAACTTTCTAGTCGGTGTACGCTCCTGGTCGAAATCTTAAGACAAGACACAAAAGGGTTTAAAAAAAAAATACTGTTACTTTAATGAAATATATTTTCGAAACATTTACATTTAATTAGAAAATGTAGTTTATCAACAAAAAGTGAAAATTTCAAGCTTTTAACTGATTAATTTAAATAAACATTGAAAAGCTATTTTTCTTCTTTGAAAGAAAGCTTGACGGATTTGATGTCACGAGAAGTGACATGTGTGGGCAGTTTTGCGCGCTGTCCGAGTAAATTTTCAGAAGAATATAAATTTATTTTTATAGGACATAAAATTTATTTTTAAGCGTTTTGGGGCAAATTGATTAAAGATCAAATGCAGATCAAATATGGATAGAAATCTGACTAGATGATAAAATAAAGAACAAATAGGGAAAGAGAGAGAAACATTGAAATTCCATACCAGCGTTTTATACCAGTGTTTCTCTATTTTGTCTGTTTTCTCTCAATATCTGACGCAGCTCTAACAAAAGTCAAACATGTTAGACTGACACGTTTCCTATTTGTTCTTTATTTTTTCATATATATATATATATTAATTTAAATAAAAACAGACCACTTTAAGGCTCTATTAGTTATAATTTATTTCACCAGAGAATTTTATTTTTCTCTGAATCTTTAGATTTCACTTTCAAGGTGAAACGAAAAATGAATTTAAAATTTACACTTTTGACGGGCAGTATAAGCTTATATAGGTTGACATAGTAGGTGGCGAGGAATGGTGTGAGGGACATGGTCGAGTTTAGAGAGGGAAGGGAGAGTTTTAAAATTAATTTTAACTTTTATTACAATACGTAATACTCAAGAGGAGGATGGGGTAAGGATCAGAGATTGAACTATTTAATCGGTCAACTCAACGGAAATGATATGGGAAAAAAGAAAAAGGTGAAAAGGAAAGGGATAAGATATAAGAGTTTACATATATATATATATATATATATATATATATATATATATATATATATATAAAAAAGAGAGCGTCATCCTCAAAACAGTTTCGCAGCTCTTCATTGGGGCTAGACGTCTGATTGCTTCAAGCCGGGATTGAAACCGGAGCGATTTAGCAACAGTCAGAAATCCTACTCCTAAGCCGTCGGCGCACGGCAGAAAGATATGGGAAATTTTAGCGTTTTTTTATACGAAATACGTCGCTCCTAAGATAACTAAATTCGTACTTGAAGTGTAATGCATTCATTGCAGCAGCCACAGTTTTTATTAAATCTATTCTTTCTCTAGAGACCTCTATCGAAAGGACTCCGTCAGCAGATATATATATATATATATATATATATATATATATATATATTCGTCAGTGTGTGTGTATGCATATGTCTGTGTGTGTGTGTGTTTTTACAAATAGCGCGCAGTTAATATAAATTTTCCCAGTTTGTATGAATATAATTCATCTTTGTTTATTTGGCAAGTCTTTTTAGGACGTGGGGGACCCTGGCTCTAGCAAACTTCATGTATTTTGCTGTTGTAAGAAACCTTTGACACTTCAGACCATCGCTCTCTGTTCATGTGTCTGGCATCAAACAGACTCGTTAAGTAGGTTACACGCTGTTTCTCCTGTTTATCTTACAGATGTCACATTCGAGTATTTTTATACTGCTTTTATGCGTCGTGTTCCTTCAGGACGTAGACGATCATAGCTTTTCACAACTTCCTATCCTCTTCAGCTCCTAGTTCCATTAATATCTTTCACAGGCCCTGCTATATCATTCGTTGTACGCCATATTTTCCTCTTCCTCTCTTCACTACGGTATGACAACTTCTCTGAGTCCTCTTTCCCCATCATGCATCGCGGAATAATTCAATGGTCTCTTTCTGATTCTAAGGGTTCATTTTTATTTCCATTTTTCCTCACATGTTCAGTCGAACGATATTCTCAACACCTTTCCTTAAAAGCACGTTTCTTTCGTCTCAAGTTTGTTCTTTATCTGTATTGAAATTGTCCAGCATTCACTGCCATATAGGAAGATTGATATTACATAGCAGTTCAGGATCTTTTCCTTTTTTTTTCTAATGAAATGTTCCTTAAAACAATCTCCTGGCTTAAATATTCCGACCATGGTATTCTTAGATTCTTTATGGAAACCCACATCTCTGTTACCTGAAGACCCCTCTTCATCTTTGAGGAGATTTTTCAACATTCTCTTCCATATAAGAGGATTGATATTATATAGCAGTTTAATACTCTTTTCCTTGTTTTTAGTGAAATGTTCCTTAAAAGATCCTCTTGGCTAAAATGTTCCGTCCATGGCATTGTCAGAAGTCTTCAGCAAACCGATATCTCTGTACCTGATGCCTATCTTCACCTGTGAGAAGATTGTCCAACATTCTCTACCATATAGAAAGATTAATATTATATAGAAGTTCTGCACTCTTTTTCATGTTTCTAATGAAATGTCCCTTAAAAAAACTTCCTAGCGTAAATGTTCCTTAAAATATCCGTTATATATATATATATATATATATATATATATATATATATATATATATATATATGCAACTTATGCATAAAGGAGAAAATCTTCATAATCAAACATAAAGATCCAGACATATTACTAAATAGACACAATGAACTAGTTTTTAAATGCCGGCACAAAAACAACCTAAACCTAAGCAAATACATTGAGAAATAACTATATAGAAAGAACAATATTGAGTGATTTTTGTTCCCTTTGTTTTTAGAAATATTACTATGTACGCATGAGCGCCAACACATGACTATATGTATACAACTATGGTAATGTACTTGAACACTGATGCACCTGTTGATATGTACATGTATATGTTTTTATATGGAAAAAGAGGCACACCAGGTTTTTTTATGTGAGTGTGGAGGTGTACAATTAGATGCGTACCTATATGTTTTACCATAGATATGAGAGAGAGGATGATATATGTGTAAAGGTATGGATAATTATACGATTTGGGTATCCATAATATGATTAAATACTGATATAGTCTTCGAATTCAGGCATAAGTGGGTGTATGGGTGGACATGAAGATAGAGACGTGTACATTTGTATATATGTCTACGTCCAGATTAACGCATATGTGTATGTAGATATGCTGCATATTATGTATGTATATGCATGTATGTGTGTGTAGGTATATGTATGTATGTATACATAGATATATATGTGTGTGTGTATGTGTATATGTGTATACATATATATGTGTGTAAGTGTATATGTGCGTATGTACATCGATGTATATGGATATGCGGGTGAATTTATGTGTATATATGTATATACGTAAGTATAAGTGCATGTGGAGATATGTATGTACATATGTGGGTATGTGTTTCTCTGCAGGTGTATATGTGTAAATACGGGAATATACATATTGTTTTTGGTGTGGATGTGTGTGCAGGTGTATATAAGAACTCATAGGTATATAGTGAGATATAGGTATGTGGATATAGATAGGGGTTTAGGACATGTGTAGAAGTGTATATGAGTATGGATATATAAAAGATTATAAAAGAAGGACCTAATTTTCTCCTAGTGACATTTTATACAAATCTCTCCTCTAATATTCTCCAATTGGAAGTGAGTTTTGGATAGCACGGAGGTAAAGTTTAAATTGGTAATTTAATTCAAATTGAAATATACTACCCCATTGTTGATGATAAAATTATTTAAATTGGAATAACCGTTGATAATTGGTTACCTAAAAACAACTACGAGTTTATTTAATGAACAAACATCAAACGAATAGATGTCAACTTAACAACCAATAAGACAAAAGTTTTTTTTATAAAAAATGATTACTAAATATAAAATGGACTACTCTTTCAATGTACTGTCTATGAGTTTCTCTAATCGACTGTTTCATAGAAAATACCCAAAACTCCAACGAACTTCAAATTAAATTCTTCGTAGACTGTTTAGACATTTAGATTTACATCAAACCTTAACCTCCCAAATATGCCCGTTAAAGTAACGGGAATTAACAGCGTCTAAGAATCTGAATGAAACCTGTCCTCGTGGAATGTAATTTATTAGCGTTGCTGTAGCTTCTTCCTTACCCATCGATATCTAGAGACAAGACGCGTTGGGCTTAAGCAACGTCTAGCCGACAGACAGTGGGGTTAAGAATAAGGAACTGAAATGGTACACCTAACCCACTCATATCTTATCTTCTCTCCCACCTTACTTCCCCACTTCGTTAATTTTACATATGCTTGATGAGGTCCATCAAAAACGTGTGAATTTCTTTTCATTTTTCATTTCAACCTTTGGAAGTAAAGTCTGATGATCCATAGCCCTGCTAAAGGGGTTGTGGTGAAATAACTTATTACATGGAACCTTAAAGTGGTCTGTTTTTATTCAAACAAACATATATATATATATATATATATATATATATATATATATATATATATATATATATATATATATAATAAATTAATTGATTTAAAATATGTTTTTTTTTGCTACACAGTTCTAACCATGTTTAGAACTGTGTAGCGAAAAATCATATTTTAAATCAATTAATTTATAATATTAATGCTCTGTAAATTTACATTGAACACTATTTTGTAAAAATAAAAATATCTATAAGAACACCAGATTATATATCTTATTGTTCTTTCTTTCTATATATATATATATATATATATATAGAGAGAGGGATTTTCAAAACTTAGCTTAGATGTAGCACAAGTGAGGATCGAACTCACTACTCAGTCGTAATTGTTCGAGGAGACAAGCTTATATATATACCCGGAATTATATTTTCCGATTTCTTTTTGAATTTATAGGTCTGATGAATTGGATCGTGATTACGATTTCAATGTTTATAAATTATAAGCATGGAATATTAGTGTTTGATATATATATATATATATATATATATATATATATATATATATATATATATATATATATATATATCAATTCTCCACACTTATCTTATTTCTAACGGAATTGTTCTGTTTCTTAATACTTGGATTTTCATTTTGATTTCAATAGAGTTTTATCTTTCATGTGTATTATTAATTTTTGCATTAGTTTTTATTTTGAAAGTTTAAAATTACTTTAAATTTCACTGCTGCACTATTGCAGCTTTTTTTCTCGTTAGAGGAAACTTTTCAAACATCCTTTCAGGCATGACAACTTAATTCTATTTTCTCATTAACCTGACAAACGTGATAAAGCTTGTGCGCTTCTGTTTTCATCAACTCCAAAGATGTTTCCTCATTGCGAAACTCGGAACTGCATTACCGGAATCAAATGACTCATTTCCTACTTCCTACAAGATGCTATCATAATAACCAATTTCACCCGAGTAAGTTTAGCGACATTATTGGATTCGCCAAACCACTGCTAATTGCGTTATACGATTTAAACATATTGCTTTCTCGTTGACCGTCACTTTCAAACGGTTTCATTGTTGCTTTTAGTTTATCAGCTTCGGGCGTATATGTAGCTACCGAACGTATTAATCTAATAAAAGAAAAACAAAATCCAAATCAAATCTTTCTCTAACAGTCTGTTGAGCGGAATCTTAAATAAACCTAATCTCGTTCCAAAACATTTCTTTTTTATTTTTTGTCATTAATTTTGCTAGTTAGAGAAATGGCAGTCTGCAACGAGAGTTGATAATACGAGACTGATACGCGAGAGTTGAGTCCTAATATGCAGATAAATGTTTTTTTTTTTCGTTTCACAATTCTAACACTGTTAGTGATATACAATTTGCTCCCGAAATTTAGAAGAATATGACAAAGAAAACAAATGATTACTGTAATAGCTAGTGCCTACGGTTCTCGCTGAAGGATTCCTTCGAAGGATACGGTAGAAACTAGTTGTTAGGATGCTGTTTTGTTTTCGTACTATTGTTCACCCAGTACAAGGCCCAAGAGCCACTCAAGGTAGAGGGTTACTGAATGAAGTTGTTGTGAAGGTGTACGATGAATGATTAAGAGGTCTATTTTGTGAGGATATGTAGGATAGATAACAGTTGATTCTAAACTTGACGAGTTTAAGATAGTACTGATCAGGGAAACATTCTTTGGGAGTTTTGGTCCACAACATAACAGTTCTGAAGAAAAAGCAGTCCTTGCTAATTGAATAGAAAATGTGGCCTTGTTAGGGGCCAGAAATAAAGACATAAAGAGAGGAATTGAGTTAAACAAATATATTAACAGAAACAGTAATACAAACTAGAGTGTTACAGCAAGAATGTTTGGTCCGTCTCTCAGAGCTGACTGCTCGAAACTTCCCTCTCCAAAAGGCAGTACCTGCTCCTATTTATAGCTAGAAGAGTCCATACGCGCGTGGGTAAATTACCATAACAGAAAGGAAATAGGGATGATCAGACTCTGTGTATGTGGTATGGTGAGTCTTAGCCGTAAAGGTCTGAACTAGTGGAATTAAGAAATGCAGCTCGTCTGAACATCTACTATAAAAATAACAATAGAATAGCGAGAAGCTAGCAACGATTCGACAGTGGCAAAAAGGGGTTGTAGAATGGAAAACCTTCATCAACCAAAAGACCGCGCAAACTCTGTATAGGCTGGAAAAAGAATCCAGATTTTACAGCAATGCTCTGTCTGGCCGGGATCCTGTAAAGTTAGAACATAGCAAGTACTTTCGTGAGTTGTACAAAAAAAAAACCCCAAAAAAACGATCATTTTTCAGGCATCTTTAGAGATGGATCGTATATACGAGTTCGAATTGAGGTCTGGATTTGGTTTGGTTTCCAATAGACAGTGAAGGCAAAAAATCTGATTGATAATACAACCGTTCACCATGACTCGAGAAATCTCAGTATTTCCCCTGCTATGATTGAACGTGACTAGTTTGATCCTTAATGCTACAGGCCATTTCCTCTCCCATCTTAAACAGAATAAACAGAAAATATTCGCAGTCACCTTCCAAATTTCTTGACCGTTTGAATAGCGACGTCTACATCACTAAACCGGTTAAAATCGTTGGTTTGTCTTCGGATTATCTTGTCAGTTTGAAGCAAAGGCGAAGATTCGTGAAACAGTGGGGAGTCGATTTCGAATTCCAGTCGAGTGCGTTACGTTCATTTACGCGCAAACACTCTTGACATATATATACATCTTCTTTTCCCCCAGATACGGGTTAAATAGTAGGATATATGTATCTGACGAAATCATAGTTATTTTAAAAAATATTTGTTAATGCAATATTCACTCACAAAAAAAGAATTATTTTTACAATCCAAACGGTTTCGGCTTTAAATAACACACAAAAGGTTGACCAACCGTAAAAATGCGATCACGAAATGGTAAAATAAAAATTCTTTAAATAATTTGCGTGAAGAGCATAAATAAGTGCACGGTAATAAGCTTTACAAATTAAAATGTGATAATCAACCTTGAATCTTTCTTTTGCGCGAACTACCCCTGGCAGCATCTGATCGGCAGCTTGGAGGTTCTGAGTAGCCTGGAACCACCTTTGAATTGCTGTTGTTCCCAGGTTCACCCTGATCCGAGGTAATAGCACTTGTTAGGGTCGCAGCTATGAACAAATAGTGAACCCCCAAACAAAAACAAAAAACTTTGAAAGTAAAAAATACATTTTTTTATAGAAAAAAATTCCAGCAATAGATTTTTATAAAAATATCAACAATACATTTTTATAGTGAAACCGTTAGCAATGCATTTTATTGGAAAATCACAAGTAATACATTTTTATTTCCAAAATGACTAAGAATGCATATTCTAGTAGAATTACCAACAATATATTTTATAGCAAAATGACCGACAATATATTTCTTCCATTTCGGTCATATAATCTTTTGAAATTCTGGGTATGATGATAAACTACATATGGCAGCAAGCCCTCTGATCGGGAGATTGTTTTTTTTTTGAGGAACTACATCTTAGTTGCTGTTCCCAGGTTCACCCTGAACCGAGAGTGGTAGAACCTGTTAGGGCCCATGCAATTGACAAGTAGTGACCCCCCAAAAAATAACAAGATCCTATGAAAGTATAAAAATACATTTCTATAGTAAAAATATCAGTGATATATTTTTATATAAAAATATATACCTATTGACAGTAAAATTACCAACAATATAGTTTATCTGTGTTTGAAGGCATATACTTGCGTTGAAAATATTTAGATTTCGGCATTAAATAGCTCATAGAGGTGTTGAGAATCTGCTAAACAAAATCAACCAATCAATAAGAACTTTCATCATGTTGATCCATATAAATTCTAAAATTTCTTCAGAAATCAAACTGTATTCCAAAATATAACTTCAACAAAACTACAATATAAAACACATATATCACTGCCTCTAGTAATTCTGTCCACATAAATATGTATATGCCTAAAAGCTGCGTATCATCTACCATGTATTCAACTGTGAAAGCACAATAACATACATCATAATTGTATTACTCCAAAGCTCCCCAACGACAAAAAAAAAAAAAAAAAAATTCGGCATTAAATGACCCATGGAGGAGTTGATATGCCGTTGACCGAACAAATGAAATCAATGTATCTTTTACGCTGAAGAATTCGGACACAGATGTATGACAGAGTTTAGCGTTAATTTCTGCCAATCATTAAGATTTCTTCTAGTCTCTATAATTCGGTAAATATAAGATGGAATCGTAGCTAAGGGAGCAAAGCAGTTAATTTTGAATCATTATTTAATTCCAAGGGTGTGCGCATAGAATGGTATGGACACGAGGAGTTCAAATTTCTGCCGGGTTCCTTGCATTCACTCTCACACAAAACCTCTTTAAAAAATCTTGATCCATCTCTTCATGCTCGAGCCATGAATTAATAGGGACTTTCTAGTTTGGGTTCGCAATCAGCCTAGGAGAAGTAAACTCTGAATTCAAGAGCGATTGGGGGTGGGCCCAGCAACTTCGCCGCTTAAAATCTTATGGGGACCACAACAGCGATTATTAGGTCGTGACAATGCAGCCATATAATCCGCAGTGGGTTTTATAGGATTAACATACATGCATCAGCTTTTATGGTCGCACGTGGAATTAATCTGCAGGAATATATAAGGCCTATTTGTTTTTTATTTATTCGGTCGAGTTAGGTCGGATATTCATGAGTCTATCACGCTAACGATCACGGTCCGCATCAAGTTCGGAATTGCATTAGAGCGGCATTATGTGTCATAACATAGCTGGTCAGATATGCTTGCTAGGTGACCAACCCGTCTTGCTAGGTGTTCAGAGCAGTAGATCTTGTTTTGCTTACCAGCAGTGTTTTGTAAAGCGCATTCTGCGTTCACTTAAGATGGTTGAAATATCAGGGATGGGTCCATAGAGCTGTGATTTTATTGGATGTTGTCTCCGAGAATTGTTAAATATAGCTTTCAGCATCCGAATGTAGGGTCTATCAACTTTAGACTCAAGAGTTTTAGTTAATATCCAAACAGTGGCACCATAAATTAAAACTGACTCTACAGTGGCTCGAAAGAATCTCCGTTTGAGGTTGTCTGGTAGATGAAATTTCCAGATTACATCCTTTTTTATTCAAGGTGTCCCAGCCTTTAACTATGCGAATTTTCACATCCTTTTCAGTAGAATTTATTTTACTTATGTATTTGACAGATTTTATTGATTCACCTGAAACAGTTTGTATTGAACTTTGCTGATTGAAGTCTATGAATTCAATGTTAGAGGCATTGATATAGTCTAACATCGTTAGCAGCATTAGGACTGGCAAGCCATAGATGAGTACTAAGCCACTGAAAGAGAAACATTATTAGAAATGTCACTATGTTTATTTATTCGGTTGAGCTAGCTCGGACATTCATGACTCTTTCACGCCCACCGTCACGGTTCTTCATCAAAGTCGGAAGATAATTAGGGCCGCATTCTGTGTCATAACATAGCTGGTCAATCTAGGTGGTTGATGAGTGACCAGCCCATCTTGAGCCATGGTTAGTTGTCCAGACTGGTAGATTACTCGCAAATTCTTGTTTGACTCGACAGCAGTATCCAGTAAAGCGCGTTCTGCGTTCAAGTAAGATGGTAGAAATCTCAGAGATGGGTCCATAGAGCTGTGATTTTGTTGGATATTGCCCCCCTCCAAAGAGATGTTGGGTATAGCTCTCAGGATCCGAGTGTAGTTTCATCAAACTTAAACACTAGGGTTTTAATTAATATCCAAGCAGGAGCAGCATGCATTGACAACGCCTAGGGCTTCAAGATAAAGAATCTACAGGCCGCCTTACCTTTTATAGATTTCTCTAACTCCTTCGATTCTATATATAGTAGGAAAATGGAGAAGATCCTTCTGGCATATGCCCCCCCCCCCGCCGGATACAGTACCCGCTATAATGCCGTATAAAAATACCAAATATGTGGTCATTTACTCAGACGGAGACACTGGCTTCTTCGATATCAAAGCAAGGTACTTCCATGTGACACACTTGCAGCTTTTCTCTTTGTGATGACCCTTGACTACGCATTGGAGACTTCACTCAACAAACATCATCATCGAGGTTTTACTTTATCATTAGGATTCGACGATATCCTGAAAAACAATCGACACATAGTGAATATGAAGATGCTACATGAAAACACTAGCCGTGCTTAAACTTGAGTCTTTAAGTAAAACATTGCGTGATTATACGTGCGTTTATATTTAAATATTGGTTCTGTTATACTCGAGACATTGAGTTGGCATTAATACATAAGTCTAAAGATGAACGTTTGTTTGGTTTATATTTGAGTCTAAAGGTAAATATTGGTCGTGTTTATACTTGAGACCATAGCTTGATATTGATCGTATTTATACTTGAGCCTATGGATAAAATTTCGACACGTTTATACTTGATTCCATAAATAAACATTTGTAGTATTTATACATTGGTCGTGTTTATACCTAGATTATAGGGGACAGCGATCGTATTTAAACATTGATCGTGCTTATACCTAGATTATAGGGGGAATTTATTGTGTTTATACTTGAGTCTATATTTAAATATTGGTTTTGTTTAAACTTGAAAATGAAGGTATGAGTAAATGATATTCGTTAATATTTGAACCTGTAAATATTTATTTTTTACGAGGCTTTTTTTTAGGGGAAAGTCTTCTGTGGAAGAGCCAATCTTTTTTTATATAATTTTTTGTGAATATGAAGCTAACACTGCAGACACCAATACTACAGCTTTCCTATATGATCTAGAAAATTCTATTATGCGCTTGAGGTGAAATTGAAGATATTAATGCATGTGGACTGTCATCAACTGATGAGGGCGTCTAAAATTAAGAAATTCTGAAGATTTCGCGGCAGAAAGATTAACAAATTTAAAGAACACTTTATATTTGAAATCTCGTATCACACTTTTTTACAGAATGATCAATACTGAAAAAGAATTTAGAAAAGAGAAATAGAGAGAAAGAGGAGATGAAGAGAGAAACGGTGAGAGCGATGGAAAGAGAGAGGAATAGAGAGATAGAGAGAAAGGGGAGATCAAGAGAGAAATAGAGAGACGGATGGAAAGACAGAGGAATAGTTAGATAGAGAGGAGGAGGAGATGAAGAGAGACATGGTGAGAACGAGGGAAAGAGAAAGGAATAGAGAGATAGAGAGAAGGAAGAGATGAAGAGAGAAAGGTGAGAGCGATAAAAGAGAAAGGAATTGAGAGATAGAGAGAAGGATGAGATGCAGAGAGAAATGATGAGAACGAGGGAAAGAGAAAGGAATAGACAGAAAGAGTGAAAGAGGAGATGAATAGAAAAATGGGAAGAGCGCGTGAAAGAGAAAGGAATAGATAGATAGTAAGAAAGGCGAGATGGAGAAAGAAATGGGGAGAGCGATGGAAAGAGAAAGGAATAGAGAGAAAGGGAAGATGAAGAGAGATATGGTGAGAGCGAATGAAAGAGAAAGCATAAAGAGATAGAGAGAAGTAGGGGATGAAGAGAGAAATAGGGAGAACGACGGAAAGAGAAAAGAATAGAGAGATAGAGAGAAGGAGGAGATGAAGAGAGAAATGGGGAGAGCGCGTGAAAGAGAAAGGAATAGATAGATAGAGAGAAAGGGAAGATGGAGAAAGAAATCGGGAGAGCGATGGAGAGAGAAAAGAATAGAGAGATAGAAAGAAGTAGGGGATTAAGAAAGAAATGGGTAGAACGAGAGAAAGAGAAAGGAATAGAGAGATAGAGAGAAGAAGGATATGAAGAGAGAAATGGTGAGAGCGATAGAAAGAGAAAGGAATAAACAGATAGAGAAAAGAAAGAGATGAAATGAGAAATGGGGAGAACGAGGGAAAGAGAAAAGAATAGAGAGATAGAGAGAAAGGGGAGATGAAGAGAGAAATGGTGAGAGCGATGGAAAGAGAAATGAATAGAGAGATAGAGAGGAGGAGGAGATGAAGTGAGAAATGGTGGGAACGAGTGAAAGAGAAAGGAATTGAGAGATAGAGAGAAAGAGGAGATGAAGGGAGAAATGGTGAGAGCGAGGGAAAGAGAAATGAATAGAAAAATAGAGAGAAGGGGGAGATGGCGAGAGAAAAGAGGAGAACGTGGTAAAGAGAAAGGAATAGAGAGAGAAGAGAGAAGGAGGAGATGAAGAAAGAAATGCGCTGAGTGCGTGAAACAGATAGGGACAGATAGATAGAGAGAAAGGGGAGATGGAGAAAGAAATGGGGAGAGCGATGGAAAGAGAAAAGAATAGAGAGATAGAGAGAAAGGGGAGATGAAGAGCGATATGGTGAGAGCGAATGAAAGAGAAAGCATAAAGAGATAGAGAGAAGTAGAAGATGAAGAGAGAAATGGGGAGAACGACGGAAAGAGAAAAGAATAGAGATAGATAGAAAGAGGAGCTGAAAAGAAAAACGGGGAAAACGAGGTAAATAGAAAAAATAGACAGATAGAGAGAGGGAGGAGATAAAGAGAGAAATGGTGAGAACGAGGTAAAGAGAAAGGTATAGAGATACAGAGAGAAGGAGGAGATGAAGAGAAAATGGGGAGGACGAGGGGAAGAGAAAGGAATAGAGCAATAGTGAGAAGAATGATATGAAGTGAGAAATGGTGAGAACGAGAGAAAGAGAAAGGAATAGATAGATAGTGAGAAAGGCGAGATGGAGAAAGAAATGGGGAGAGCGATGGAAAGAGAAAAGAAATAGAAAGATAGAGAGAAGGAAATTGATGTGGGTGCCAAAGTTGGGTCCACTGAAGTAAAACACGGAACACGGATTAGATGCAAGAAAGATATATTAACAGGTTACAGAGATAGTGTAAGCAGAGCTTACTATAAGTTAGTGTCCAACACTGGTAGTCGTACTAGACTCTCACTGTCAGTCTCTATCACTCTCCTATCACTCTCTGTAGAGTGCTATGTCGCGTACTTAATATAGGCCTGGAAGAGTCTATTGTGTAGGTAGTTTCCGGTCTCACAATACCCCCCTTCCAAAGAGTTTTCTTTTTTGAAAAGGAGAGAAAAAAATAAAACTTTTAATACTTTTTCCTCTTGGGAGTTATTGCTCTCTCAGCTGAAAGTAGAGATCTTGATGCGTGAGCCGTCTGGCAGTTTATGCAGAATGCAAGCACCAATGCCGTACGAGCTTGCATCACTTGCGACTATGATGTCGAGACTAGGGTCAAAATGTGTGAGGGCGAGGTTTGAAGTAAGAGTTTTTTTTTTATCTTCTCGAATGCGTCTTGGCATTCCGGGGTCCATGACCATGGTTCGTTCTTTTTCAAAAGTTGGTTTAGAGGCCCTCTCAAATTTTGGATGTTCTTAATGAACCCTTGGTAAAAGTTAGATAGGCCGAGGAAGCTTTGTAACGCTTGAACGTTATCTGGGGCCGGCATGTTTCTGATCGCGTTGGCTCTTTCTGGATCCGGCCGACGACCATCTTTATTTATAATGTGACCTAAGTATTTAATCTCTGGTAAGAAAAAGTCACACTTTTCCTCCTTAACCTTAAATCCGTATTCTCGTATCTTTTCAAATACGTTTATTATATGGTTCCGGTGCTCTGCCGTAGTTTTACTAGTAACTAGTATATCATCCAAATAGGCTGTTGCGTAGTCAAGGTCGCCCAGCATGGCGTCCATGACCTGCTGGAAAATTGCAGGCGCAACCTTTACTCCAAAAGCCAGCCTGTTGTATTTGTACAACCCTCTATGGGTGTTTATGCAGAGCAATTTGGAACTTTCTTCTTCCACCTCTATCTGAAGGTATGCGTCCGAGAGGTCAATTTTAGAAAAAATTTTCCACCATTGAGTTTATTGAAAATTTCTTCAGGGCTTGGGAGAGGATAGTGGTGATCTTGCAAGGCATCGTTTAACCCTGTGGAAAAATCCGCGCATACTCGTATTTGATTGGACTTCTTTTTTACGTAGACCGTAGGTGCTGCCCACTCGCTGAAATATGTTTTTGACAGAATACCTGCTTGTTCGAGTCTATCTAACTCTTTATTGATTTGGTCTAGAGCAGCGAAAGGGACATTCCGTTTCTTTTTGAATACCGGTTGTGCACCGTCCTTCACCTTGAACTTAGCTTTCATTTTAGTACATTTCCCAAGGCCGCCAGAAAAAACCTGGGGAAATTGTTGTTTCAGTTCCTTTTTTAGATTTACCAAATTGGACGTTGTACTTTGTATCTTGCGACATAATGTACTCATTGGGCAATCCCAAAGATTGAATTTTTCTATCCAATCAGTTCCAAATAAGTTGTCTGAAGTTTTTAATACGTAGGCTTTGAGCCTTTTGGTAACTCCATTTAGTGTTACTGTAAGTATTACCTCGCCTAAAATGTTAATATTTTCGCCAGTTACGGATTTTGCTGTTTTATCTGTTTTTAATAAGGTCGGCTTGTTCAATTTTCGCCAAGTACGACAGTTAATGGTTGAAATATCAGAACCCGAGTCAAGCTGAAATTAAATGGACTTATTGAAAATATCCACAGTTACATATTTTCTTAAATTCCTATCGACAATATTGTCAGATTGAGCTTGCCTAATTTTATTTTTGGGTTTTCTCGTTCTGTTGGCGTACCAGCACGAAGTTAAAGTATGCCCACTTTTATTGCAATTTTTGCAATATTTTTTGTTCTTAACTGGACAGAATTTCATCCAATGCCATTTACCACAATGGTAACTGCGGAATTTAGGACATGAGATTTGTCTTTTGTCTTTTTGAGAGGAATAGGAGGTAGACTTACTTCTGATTTTATTAATCTGAGTCACACCTGATTCCTCGATTGTGTTTGAGTCACGCTTTACAGATATTACTCTTTGACAGTCCTCTGCCAGTTTTTGGAAAGTCAATCCTTGTTCGTTCTCAAGCTTAGTCAGTACCCGTCGTCTGACTTCGGCGTCTTCTGCAGATACTAGACCTTGTGCGAAAATTAAGCACTTAAAATCATCGGCAGTCAGTTCGGCTAGTTTAAAATCATTACATAGCTTGTTCACCAATGCTGCAAACGTTAGAAAATCTGTCTGGTTGTCTTTGACTGTGTTCAGGCATTTCCAACGTTTGTGGAACAAGGTTGTGTTAGGCCCGAATAATTCCGATAGGAGCTTAATCGTCTCTGAAAAATTCAAGTCAGTCGTTTTCTTGGGTATTATGAAGTCTACGAACCTACGATGTTCTGTAGTTCCCAGTTTTCTCAATAGTAGACGTACCTTTTTTTTACTGGGCCATTGTTCACAGTCTACGTTGAAAATAGCTTAGTAGCGCCTGTAAAAATCCTGGAAAGTTTTGTCTTCCTCTGGTACTTATTCAAAGGTTTCCATTGAATTGTAGATTATACTCTGGGAGAGTATTGTATCTTTTTCAGAGTGTGAGCCTTTTAATGCATTTACGAGTAATTCTTTAAGTTGTTTCTGTTGTAGTTCAGCATTCTGAAGCGTAATTTTTTGGAATTCCATTTGCTGTTTATGTAAATCCAAAAATAGTTGTTGTTGTCTTTCTTCTGATTTTTGTTGATGGACCAAATTTAGTTTTAACATTTGGGCAACTACTTTTTGCAAATCTTCCATATTTAAAAATGACAGCGCTTTTTTGTTGCTTTGAAACACGTGTACTAAGAGGAGGTACACAAAAAAATCTTGATAGATTTTTGTTCCTTTTTTTTCTTTTACAGAAAAAAATATATGGACAGACAATAGTTAAACTAAACTAATTACGCGTGTTTAGTTTTTTTTCCCCGTGGTTCCGTTAATTTTAACGTAATTGAATAATTTTTCACCACACTTATGTATTATTTTTTTTCTTTTAGAAAGGTACAAAAAGAAGAAAACTCACCTCAGTGAATTTGAGGGGAGAATAATTTTATGCCCGAGTTCAACTCAGTTACATAAAAAATTTTTCGATAGTTTTTTCCGAAAACTTGAGTATAATGGTAGTTCTTGATCTTGTGTTGTCAGCTTTTTTACGAACACTGTTTTTTCTTTGTGTGTGGGTGTGTAGAAATCGTTCTCTTATTGGACAGACTTTAATATTCCGTAGATGTCGAAACGCTAGTTTGTCAATGGCGTTTGGTATTGAAATATATGTAGACGCTGGGTATTTAGCTTTTAAATCGCTAATGTATTAATACCAGCTTAATTTCACGTTCAACACTGCTGTGGGAACGCGTGGAGTTTGTGTATTTTTCGAGTACTGTCGATATTGATACGGTGAGAACGAAATTCTCGAATCTTCTCTGTCGCCACTGTTGTGGGACTGGCAATGTATTGCGATTTTTCGACGTGAATGCGTTTCTCGAATTCTTCGTCGACCCAGATGTGGGATTGGTAAGATATTTAGGTTTCGCCGTGAGTGCGTTTCTAGAATTCTCGTCGCCACTGATGTGGGTTTCGCCGTGAGTGCGTTTCTAGAATCCTCGTCGCCACTGATGTGGGTGCCAAAGTTGGGCCCACAGAAGTAAAACACGGAACACGGATTAGATGTAAGAAAGATATATTAACAACAGGTTACAGAGATAGTGTAAGCAGAGCTTACTATAAGTTAGTGTCCAACACTGGTAGTCGTACAAGACTCTCACTGTCTCTCTGTGTCACTCTCTATCACTCTCTGTAGAGTGCTATGTCGCCTACTTAATATAGGCCTGGAAGAGTCTATTGTGTAGGTAGTTTCCGGTCTGACAATAGAGATGTAGAGAAAAATGGTGAGAACGAGGGAAAGAGAAAGGAATAGAGAGATAGAGAGAAGGAGGAGATGAATTGAGAAATGGTGAGAACAAGGGAAAGAGAAAGGAATAGAGAGATAGAGAGAAGGAGAAGATGAATTGAAAATGGTGAGAACGAGGGAATGAGAAAGAAATAGAGAGATAGAGAGAAGGACTAGATGAAGAGAGAAATGGTGAGAGCGAGGGAACGAGACAGCAATAGAGAGATAGAGAGAAAGATGAGGTGAATAGAGAAATGGGGAGAGCGCGTGAAAGGGAAAGGAATAAAGAGATAAAGAGAAAGGGGAGATGGAGAAAGAAATGGGGAGAGCGATGGAAAGAGAAAGGAATAGAGAGATAGAGAGAAAGGGAGATGAAGAGACAAATGTTGAGAGCGATGGAAAGAGAAATGTATTGAGAATTAGAGAGAAACGGGAGAGCGCGTGAAAGGGAAAGGAATAGATAGATAGAGAAAAAGGGGATATGGAGAAAGAAATGGGGAGAGCGATGGAAAGATAAAGGAATTAAGAGATAGAGAGAATGAGGAGATGAAGAAAAAAATGGGGAGAACGAGGGAAAGAGAAAGGAATAGAGAGAAATATAGTGAACGAGGAGATGGAGAGACAAATGGAGAGAACGAGGGAAAGTTAAAGGAATAGAGAGATAGTGAGAAGGAGTAGATGAAGTGAGAAATGTTGAGAACGAGGGAAAGAGAAAAGAATAAAGAGATAGAGAGAAAGGGGAGATGGAGAAAGAAATGGGGAGAGCGATGTAAAGAGAAATGAATTGAGAGATAGAGAGAAAGGATGAATAGAGAAATGTGTAGAACGAGGGAAAAAGAAAGGAATAGAGAGATAGAGAGAAGGATGAGATGAATAGAGAAATGGGGAGAACGAGGGAAATATAAAAGAATAGAGAGATAGAGAGAAAGGGGAGGTGTAGAGAGAAATGGGGAGAGCGATGGAAAGAGAAAGGAATATAGAGATAGTAGAGGAAGAAAAACAGGGATTGATTTTTACCAATTATCAGCCCTTTTCAGGTCAATTAAAGCCAGAAAAACTTTAAGATTCTAAAAAAATGTTTTTGAAACAATAATTTTTTACTGATACAAATCCTACTAATTAACCCATATCTGTGGGAGAAGTGATGGATTTTTATCTTTCCCAAGTGTATTTGCGCTTTAGTAATTATAACGTAGCTGACTAGAATTGAACTCGGCTCTCCGGTTTCCAATTCCGCACCATTATCCATTATACTCATATCCAAGATTACAACACCTGGTATTCCTAAGTCGTCACCGATGTAAGTGCTGATCAGGCTTGGCGTTGCTTAGCTTCGTACGAAAACGTTTCTACGTCCTATGACCGTAAGCCTAAAAAAATGAGAGCAGAAAAAAGGGGGAAGAAGTAATTGCAAAATAAAAAAAAAATGGGCGGAAGTATATTTAATAAAATCAAAGTGGTTGAAACAAAAAAATAAAATGAAAAAAAAAAGACTTTCTCATCCACAGAAGGTTAAGACTTTCCCCCCAAAAAAAGCCTTGTAAAAAATACATATTTACAGGTACAAATATAAACGAATATCATTTACTCATACCTTCAGTTTCAAGTTTAAACACAACCAATATTTAAATATAGACTCAAGTATAAACACAATAAATGCCCCCTATAATCAATGTTTAAATACGATCGATGTCCTCCTATAATCTAGGTATAAACACGACCAATGTATAAATACCACCAATGTTTATTTATGGAATCAAGTATAAACCTGTCCAAATTTTACGTATAGGCTCAAGTATGAATACGATCTATGTCAAGATATGGTCTCAAGTATAAACACAACCAATATTTATCTATAGACTCAAATATAAACCAAACAAACGTTCATCTTTAGACTTATATATTAATACCAACTCAATGTCTCGAGTATAACAGAACCAATATTTAAATATAAACGCACGTATAATAACGCAATGTTTTACTTAAAGACTCAAGTTTAAGCACGGCTAGTGTTTTTCTGTAGGTTAAATTTCAAGCATGCCTAATGTTTACTTATTGATTCAGGTATCATAAAAATCTGAATTCATCATTAATTAACTGAATATGGATTGACATATCGTAAGATCTACCAACTCAAAACCAACGCTGCCTAAGCAGAAGATCTACCAACATTATATGAAAGAATTAGATGGCTAGATCCGCAGATAGAGGGAGAGTTAGAGAGGTAAATTGGAAAATTGGAAAGGAAAATGACATGTAAACCAAAGACATAAACCCAACCAATGTCTTCCTATAGCCTCAAGTATAAACCCAACCAATTTTTACCTATAGCCTCAAGTATAAACATGACCAATGTTTAACTATATATTCAAGTTTAAATACAATCAATGTCTAGTATAAGTATAAACGCGAACCATACTGGCCTGTAGACTCAAATCCGAATCCAAACGGTGTTTAACTGGGAACTCAAGTATAAAGACGACCAATGTTTAACTATAACCGTAAGTATAAGCACAAATAATGTTTATTTAAACTTTCAATTATAAACATGAAGTTTTACTCGAGTTTAAACACAACTATTGTTTGTTATAGGCTCAAGTATAAATGTGACTATAGCCTCAAGTATCTTAAAAAAGAACTAATTTCAGTATTTAATAAATCAGTGAGGATTAATATGCCATGATATCTAACATCCCAGATTATACTGTAGAGCAAAATCAAATAGATGCATAGAACGAGAGAGAAAGTGAGCGAGAGATTGGAGAAGGAGGAAGGAAAAGAAATTTAAGGGGATAATGAAATGAAAAATGGAAGGTAAATGAGTAAGTATGGGGCACTCAGTGAGGATCGAAACTGAAGAACTCATCACCCTACACTGAAGGAAAACAATTGAAAGAAATGGAATGGTGGATGAAACAGCTTGTCTTCGTCTGCTTCATGTCAATTATTTATGGATTTTCTCACCGGAGAGAGAAACCATATTTCCTTAAAAGAAAAGAAGAAAAACTAGAACTTGGAATGCTGATTTTCACGGCAGAATTACTTGGATGATTGGTTTAACAGTCTTCTTACTAACATTTGATTCTGTAGCTGTACACAGTTAAGATTGGTAAATATGAGAGAGAGAGAGAGAGAGAGAGAGAGACGTGGTTGTGTATGCGCGAAGGAATTAGAAAAAAAAGAAAGAGAATACAGACGAAAGGATAGAAAGCGGATGAGTATATGAACTAATGGCGGTAATCCAAGAATTGACGCAAAACGAATGATCAGAAACTAAAATAAATAATCGTGAAAATGACGACACAAGGAGAATTCAGTCTGCCATCTGCATGAAAAAAATAACAATAAAATGATAATGCTAAAGAAAAACATCCCCACAAAAAAAAACAAAAAAACAAAACAAAAAAAACGAGGTGTATTCCCTTGAGCATTCCTCCTACGCATAATTCCACCCACGCTCGCCACACACATCAACTCGTGGACGCATCCATAATTTTAAAAGAGAGGTATCTTAAATTTCATTAACAGCTTTTGTTCACTCTTTGTCAAATTTCCCTCCCTCACCGATTCCGCGATCGTTGAGCGTCAAGGTATGATGAGGTCTTTGTTAGCAGATGGCGCATGCGCCGAAGAGAAAGCGGCGCTGGCATTTTAACTGAAATTGAAAATTGAGAATTAACGGTGAAAAAAAAGAAGAAAGAAACAAAAGAAAAAAGAAAAAGGGAAGTAAGTCTGAGATCTAATATGATCATGCGTTGTCATCAATCTCCAAAGAAGACGCTATTCTTGGTATATTCCTACTTATTCGACCCTATTCTTTCAGAAGCACAGTTTCCGACTTAGTCGCGAGATTAAACGAATATCTTCTCGTTCTCCAATAAAGATTGATCTTAGACATAAATGATATCATCATTCGATAGCCATAACTCAATTTAGTATTTGATTATAGCGGACCGATATGACCTAGTTTCTCCAACAATTAAATTTCAAATTAAATTCAATCATTGCAAAAATCATAATCTTGTTTTGACATGGTTTAGCAACGAGTACATTTAAAAAAAAGAACAGGCATCTTAAGAATATGAAATGCAAGATTTTCTGGTATCTTTCGGCATTCATCTTGCCATCTATTATTGATAATCTGCCAACATCTTTTGCAGAAAAACAGCCCCAGATCATGATACTGCCACCACCAAGCTTTACAGATGGAAACGTGTTCTTTGGTAAGTAGGCTTCACCGTCCTTCCACCACACATGATTTCGATAATTATGACCAAACAACTCTATTTTAGTTTCTTCTGTCCACAGTACTTTTTCCTAAAACGAATATTCTTTATCCTTATGCTCTAACGAATTTTAGCCTAGCATCTCTGCGTCGTTTCAAGAGGAGTGGAATCTTCCTTGGGATGCGTGATTTCAGACTGTTTTTGTGTAGTTCATTGCTTATTGTACGTTTGGTTACTTTAATACTTAATGCACGTAGATGTTCCTGCAGCTATTCTCGGGTAACCTGTGGATTTTGTTCGATCTGGCGTCCTAATATCCCTGCTCGGAGCACCTGTTCGTCTTTGGTTTTCGACGCTGTTACGAGTTTTAAACCTTGCAATGAACGAAGCAATTGTAGTAAAAAGAATATTCAGGTTGTTAGAAATCGTTTTGTAACTGTTCCCATCTTTCCAAAGAGACAAAATGTGTTGTTTTGTGAAATAGTCAATTCTTTACCTTTAGGCATTATTAGAACCTTCTCGTAAGACTAGAAATTACAGAATGCTCTGATAATGGCTAATAGCGTTAACTATAATTACTGAGAACATTACTGGAACATTCTAGAATATAGCTTTTTCATAATTAATTGTTTATTTTATTCTAATAATTGATTTGTACGAATACTTTTTTCACCAGTTAGAATTAAAAAAATGCATTAGTTTCTGTTAGAATAAGAATTAATTAAGTTTATTATTATTTTTTAATAGTATGTGTCTTTATACATAAAATGTGTCGA
Source organism: Acanthosepion lycidas (assembly GCA_963932145.1). Taxonomy (NCBI): domain Eukaryota; kingdom Metazoa; phylum Mollusca; class Cephalopoda; order Sepiida; family Sepiidae; genus Acanthosepion; species Acanthosepion lycidas. The sequence goes on along the minus strand of OZ010577.1, from coordinate 25,416,079 downwards.
GATTTGTTTTATTTAAGGCTTTTAGATTTATAAAAATACAATTTTTCAAGTGTACGAATAGTTATTCCCCCCCACTGTGTGTGTATATATATATATATATATATATATATATATATATATATATATATGTGTGTGTGTGTGTGTGTGTGTTTGTGTGTGTCAGTGTGTGCGCGTGTGTGTATAAAAATATATCATCACATCCGAAAACTTAATAAGCTCTTGCAAATAATGCTAGCAACAGGACATTGTAAATCAGAAATGCTATTTAAAAATATCAATCCATAGTATTCCATGTCCTGAAAGTATCCTATAGGTCAGAGGGTAATTTTTGTTAGTTTTGTGGAGGAAAATTTGACACAGTCAAACAGATAATTGATATATTTCAATTCGTGTGTAAATCGTTAAAATAATAAAACAAAAAATTATGCCTATTCACTTTTACATTTTTCTAATTACCATTCGGTCAAAAATTTGGGAATTAATACGTACATTATGTTAGATTTTGACAAAACATTCTAGATTGATAGCTTCCAATTTGGTCTCCGACTTCCAAGCATCTAATATTCCAGATAAATAGATTTATTTATGTCTAATTAGTTGCAATGATTAAATATTGTTTAAAAGTTTTAAAAAAGCAAAAATAGATAAATAAATAAATAAATAAACAAAAAGAAAAAAATCACAAACATGTGCCAAAATCTTTTGAATTTGTAAGGAAAGGTTAATGATTTTTTTCATTATTTTTACGCTGAAGTTATTCTTCAAAATATGGAGATTTCTTATTTTTCCATAAATTGGGTTGCAGTTACCCCCCTGCAAAGAAAGGGATAGTCATTTTTCAAATAGTGAACCATTGTTATTTTTACAGAAATTAGACTATAGCTATTTTCTAATATTAAGCTAGAGGCACTACTTTCTAAAACTGATCTATAGTTATTCCTAGAAATGATGATCATTGTTATTTATCAAAATATTGAACTGTAATCGTGATTTTCCAGATACTGAGCTATAATAATATAATTTATAATTAAATATTCAGCTTAGTCCAGTTTTCTCAAATATGGACCTATACATATTGTAATGACGAAAGTACGCAGGTGTAGGCTTTAAGAAAGCTTTATTCAAGTGAGAATACAAGGTTCGCGTATAGTGTCCTTTTATAGTCCCAGTAAACAGAAATAGCTCTCTCAAATAGGAAATTAATAAAACAAGGGAAGATCCCTCTTGATTATTAATAACACATATATAACCACACGCACACACACACGCGCACACATATACATACATACACACGCACACACACATATATATATATATGTATATATATATATATATATATATATATATATATATATATAACCATATATAATAACTGCAGTGACTTTTATCACATATTGAGCTATGCTTATATTACCATATATTGAGTTGTAGTCTCTTTTAACAAATATTGAGCTATACATATATATAAGCAATTATTGAGCTGTAGTCACATTTCTCAAATATTGCGCAATACTAAATTTAAAAAATATTGAACAGTAGTTACTTTCTCCAAATATTGAGCTATACTTAGTTTACCAGATATTGAGCTGTAGACATTTATCCCAAATATTGAGCCATATATAATAAGATAATGTGTTGCAGTCACTTTTACTAAAAACTGAGTTATACAAATATTACCAAATATTGAGCTGTGGTCACCTATCCTAAATATTGAGCTATACTTATATTAGAAATATTGCTCCATACATGCGGCCTTGCTTAGCAAATCACTATATTACCAAATATTGAGCTGTAGTCATTCTCTAAAATATTGAGCCATACTTATTTAACAAAATATTGAGTAGTAATCACTTTTCCCAAATATCTAGCTAACTTATATCACCAAATATTAAGATGTAGGCACTATTCTGAAACGTTGGGTTATACTAATATTACTAATATTACCAAATATTGAATTGTATCTATTTTTCCCAGATCTTGAGCTATACTTATTTTAAAAAATATTTAAGTTTACTCAGCTTTCCTAAATTCTGACCTATACATATATAACCAAATATTGAGCTGTAGTTAATTTTCCTAAATATTGTGCTCTGCTTATATTATCAAACGTAGAGCTACGCGCTGTAATTATATTATCAAATTTTGAGCAGTATATACTTTTCAGAAATATTATGCTATACATACATAACCAGATATTGAGCATTAGACAATTTTTCGAAATATTTAACTATATATATTTAACGAGATATTGAGATGTAGTCACTTTTCCCAAATGTTGAACTATACATATTTAACCAAATAATGAGCTGTATTCACCTTTCTCAACTATTCAAATGTAATTCTATGATCTAATCGAAATCCACACGCAATATATTTATCACGTACTGAATGCCCAGCGACTTTATGACATCGGCGTTTCTTGGCGTCATCGGGAAGTTTTGTCGCATATTTTTGCCATAATCATTTTTATTGTCCACTAATGTCTTTTAACGATACACAATCTTCCGTTCACAAGGCCCAGATAAAGCACGATTTGCTTGTCGGCTTTATTGGATAAATATGAATGATATTTCTGCACCGTAGGCAACGAGTTCCATATAGACTCAGGCAGAACGAAAACTTGAAGAAAGATTAATACGCCATATTGCAAAAGTTCCGCTAGTTTCTATCAATATGAAATATTACGTTAGTTGACGTTCTTCGCAAGTAAAATCATTGTTTATACACTTCTAGATTCCATTAAAGTCGGCCGAATGGATTGGTATGTGTTTTCGGGTCCTTCTTCGAACGGTTGATCTTTTTACAAGGATGTGAGAGAGTCTGCTTTCGTCAAACGTTTATGGAATGTCCTGTCATCCCGTTTTTGTGCGTGTATCTCCAATGTTCAGCTGGCTTCACTTTCGCATAATGTTGGTGATTACCTCGACATCATTTGATGTCCCATTCTGGACTTGGTGGCTATAAAAATACATTCTAGATGAACCTTAGTAACATCTGGTTCTTTTGACATTGAAAGGTAACACTGAGTACAATACCTGGTTTGGTATATATCTTTGGTCTATCTTGGTATATCTTAGAAGATATACAGATCACTACAGATCAACTCATTTAAAATAAAAATTTCGTAATGTAGATTATTTTTTGGCGAGAATCACATCCTGAATTTTACGAAATATTGAGCTTCATTCATTTTTCCCAAATATTGAGCTTCATTCACTTTTCCCAAATATTGATCTTTCCTAATATGACTAAAGAGTGGTCTGCATCTATTTTTCCTAATATTGATCCTTACTTATATTACAAAACTGTAGCAGCTTTACCGAAATACTGACGTTTTCCATATATTACCAATTATTGAACTGTAATCATTGTTTTTTAATATTGAACAATATTTATATTACTAAATATTAATCTATAATCACTTGTCCAAAATATTGAACTATTTTATTAGAAAATATTGAGCTCTATTTATTATTCACAAATACTGAGTTATACATAAGTAGAACGCAGTTAAGAATTGCAGAAAAAATCAATATATTTAAGTAGTATCACTGAGATCTCAATTGTGCAATAAACATCACTTCAATTTTGTACAAAAGTAGGATCACACGAATTTTAAATTCTAATTTCCACATAAACATTTATTGACCAATCAGCGAAGTTGTTTCAGCTTTGAAAAACACACAACGATTTCTGCGTCGTAAGCTCAAAAAATGAAAGCTCATATCCAGGAAAACTTTCCTTCCTGAAAATCAATATTAAAAGTTGGGAAATATATTTATTAACCAATATAACTTTTGAATTGAATTTTTATTATTAATAGCTTAACTTAAGTTAATAAACTAGTTTTGAGTATATCTTTGACATTTGGGACGTAAATAATATTAATTTCTCAAATTTTCATTTCCTTAAAAATTGTTAAGCACTAAAGTTCCATTTGTAAATAATTTCTCGCTTTAAAGATATTTTCAGGCTTCAACATATTTCGGGCTTATTTGTCATCAGTTGTATTTGGGCTGAGATTTAGCTGACTGACATCTGCTATATTCATGCTACACACACACATAACTTGACGTGACTATGACATACATACGCGTCATTCTATACTAACACAAGTCACTACTTTGGTGTTGTTTTTTACAACACAAAAGAAATGAATTGTGTTTCTACAGAATGGAACGTATGTATGTCATTGGGGAAAATCGGAAATCTACGTTGTTAGATACACAATGTGTTTTTTACAAAACAAAACGCTTTTGTATGAACTTTGTTTGCAAGGAACTTTATAACTTATTTTTCAGCTTAAAAGAAAACAAAAATTATTTTTACACTCAATAATAAATTTTTTTGAATTTGTAGAGCTGTGTTTGAAATTTATTTTTTGCTTTGCTTTTCACACATTTTACAACTCAACACCTGTTACCAAATATTGAGCTGTATTCGCTTTGCCTAAATAATGAGTTATACATATATTATCAAATATTGAGCAGTACTCATTGTTCCCCAAAATTGAGCTATCATTATACTATCAAAAATTGCGCTGTAGTCACCTTTTCAAAATATTGAGCTATATAATATTTTCAAATATTGAGCTGTAATTACTTTCAGAACTGACAGCAGTCACATAAAAGAAATTACAAGACTTCCAACAGAAGGTAACAAAGGAGAGGGAGAAGAAGGGACTAAGCATAAACTACACGAAGACAGAATGCATGGTCATCTGTAAACGGACGAGGCCGAAATGCGATTTGAAGGTCAGGGAAACTAAAATCAATCAGGTGAGGAAATACAAATACCAGGGAAGTGTTTCGACAGAGGGACGGCAAGTGGGACACTGTGATCCGAAGACGTATTGGAATGGTGTCTTTGATACCATTCCAAAAACTAGGCAGAATATTGCGAGACTGGGGGATTTCTTTGGTAACAAAGAAAAGAGTACTGAACTGCTACCTGAAATCTGTCCTCCTTTATGGCAGCGAATTTTCGACGGTCTCCTCAAAGATGAAGAAGAGACTTGAGGCAACGGAGGTATGGCTTTACAGAAGGATCCTAAGTATGACCGAGCGTATGAGCAACGATAAGGTTTTGAAGACGATGCAAAATAAGAGGAAGCTTATACTTAACATCAGGAAGAGGTAGCTGAAATTTTCAGAACACGTAATGAGAAAGGAAGACCTGGAGAATCTAATACTCACAGGTCGAAAAAGGAAAGAGAGACAAGGGTAAGCAACACATGACATAACTGGCGGGCTTAAGTAAGTGGATTACAAAACATGGTCTGGGAGAAGTAGCAAAGTGATAAAACATACGCTAGAAAGGATAGGAAGAAGTGGAGAGCTATGATCGCCTACGTCCTGAAGGGACACGTCACATAAAAAGAAAAAGAAATAACTTTTCGAAATATTGAGCTATACATATTGTTATATCGGAATAAAGTGTCGCTATCGACACTGGAGTTTAAACACAGATCACCAGACAGCAAACCCAGGCGATCGCATTTTTTAATAAAAGATCACGTGATGGTAAAGGAAATGGGAATTAGCGTGGCGTCGAAGTGATTACTATTCGGATTACTTCGGAGGTGTGCTTGTCGAACTCTCTGCCTCTGGGCAGAGAGGAACCCAGACGACGCTGTGCCAAAGCGCAGAGTCTCGTCTGGGGTGGTAGACAGCTACCCGACCCCGCTTTTTACGGGGGTCTACGGAGAATAACCCACAATAAACTGGGCCTTGTGCACATCCGACCGCGTGGGGCGGTTAGTGAATATCATCACTATACGGATTACTAATTGGATCACCATCCGGTGGTTACTATTTGAGCGAGTTATATCGAGCAAATACTATTAGTGCGATTGTTATTCGAAGGCGTCTGACACCAGTATTGTTCAACGGCGTTACTGTAGAATTTAGATTAGAAAGTCTCTACTACAACGAGCATTACGAAAGATATAACGAGTATTCGTTGACACCACAAAACATATCTTATCAAATATTGTGCTTTAGCCGCTTCCTCCAGATATTGAACGATACTTATATAACCAAATATTCATCTGTAATCTTCTATAAATAAAGACTGGGCTATACATTTATTACCAAATATTGATATGCTGTCGCTTTTTCTCAAATAATAATGTATAATAATTCTCCAAAATAATGAACAACTGTTATATTGATGTGTCGTTGTTTTTCTAAATATTTTAAGTATATTATATATTTGTTATACATATCGTAATTGTAGTTTTTCTTTAAGTTATTGAGCTATGATTAATTTTCTAAATCTTAATTTATATTTCATGTGGGAACAGATTAATTGTTACCTTGAAGTGAAATGCAATACTTGATGAATAATTAAATCGCTATTTTATAATTATCATGAGAATATTTTTTTTAAAAATCTGTCGTTATAGAAATGAAAAAAATGTTTGAATGACTATTTCCAGTAAATGAGTGTTAAATGGACAAATGCCTATAGAAGCCAAGAGACTGCGTAGATATCGTCTGTTTTTAGTTATTCATTTAAAAGCGTCTGATCTGTTCCGTGGCTCAAAGAGTAACGAAACGGCTCAAGGTTTCAATATTTAATGGTTGAATCCAGCTAAAGCAACTCCAGTGATAGTTTTCCAAGTGCAGAAACTCTTTCTACTTTACAGTCAGATACAGAACATCTTTTTAACCCAAGTGCATATATAATCGTCGGAAATCATCATATAAATAGATGAGGAGTAGTGGATAGTGGCTCGGATTGAGGAATTCCAGTCAAATCTTTTATATTAACTTACGTGCTAATACCCTTGCGAAAGGTGTTAATCTTCTTCTCTCCAGCTATGGGTAGGGGAGAAGGTTCTAGACTGGGTTCTATAGCCTTGAATAGTTACTGGTCTAGGAGAAGGGCAACTCTGAATTCACAACCTGCGGAGGGTCGTTTGTGTCGTACAGCCCTTCTGTATTAGCCCTTCAAAAAGTGTGGATGGTTCTGTGCAAAGCCTTCACCACTATAATCGAATCGTATGTGCTGGTGTCTGGGCTGTCGGTAACTAGGACCCTCATACATATAATACGACGGGAGAGTCCACCACATATATAAACGTGTTTCTCATTTATTAATCCGATATGTTTTGAATTGTTTAAACTTTATTTTTACTAGATGCTTATATTTTAGTAGATGCTGTGTTTTTATTTATTTATAAAATTGTATATTTATTATTTTCGGTTTTTGATGTTTTATTAACGTAGTAAAAAAAGTTCTGGGAAGATTTGCTTAGGTCGCTTATTTAATAGTTGGTTTTGGTCTGCGAAGATAATTAAAGCTGTTTATTGGCCCAATATTTAGATTGCTTGCCGTAGTCTATTCTGTTATTTTGGAGGAGGACAGTTTTGAATTAATTTATTTGTTTATTTATTTGGATTGATTATTTTTATTTGTTTTTGCTTATTTAAGCCTATTTTTATTAGTTCTAACGGTTATTTTAGCGGGGTCGATTTGTTACTTTGTTCATTTCGAAAAGAATAAATAATACAAAATTAAAATGAAAAACAAGTAAAATAAATTAAACCAAATAAATAAACAAGCAACTCCCCAAAAATAACTGCCAGAATAGATTACCCACAACGCACCACTGACCCATATATATAAATAGTCGAAGAAAAAGCAAAATTTGCGTCTAGCAAGAAACAGCCTGTCGCCTCTGAGTGTTGACGTCAATGTTCCCTTTTATATATATATATATATATATATATATATATATATATATATATATATATATATATGGTAGATATAAAATACCATTTTAGAAAATGTATACTTTGACATGTTTTACAGATAAATTGGTTTTTTATCAGAAATTAGATTTTAGCTATATTTTTAAATTCATTTACTTTAAATTCATTTTATTTATTTATTCATTTTATCTATTTTTATTTATATTTGTAATAAATATATTTTTTACATCGGTATCACTCCATGAAAGGCAGTAAAGCCACTAAGACACAAGGAGTTACAGGGTGTTGAAGAATTAGGAACAGAAACATTAGTAATGAGCGGTAAGAGAAAAGAGTAATCAGGAGGACAGCAGATAGTGATTGACATTGCATTTAAATTTTTGCAGATTAAAGTTGTCTGGAAAGTATGGAACCGGAAGGGAGTTCCATAAGCGAGAAGTGCGAGAGAAGAAGCTGATAGCATAGAACTTACGGTTACATCTAGCCAGCTCAATTGTAAATTGATGAGATGTAGACGCCAGTCTAGTACTGCGTTTAAATTAAAAAACTCTAGGTACCATAGCGAAAAACTCACCCGAACAATTACTATGAAAGTATTTATAGAAAAGACACAGAGAGGCAACCGTACGGCGATGGGAAAGAGGACTGAAGCCGAGATCCCAGATCTGGACCCATAATATTGCAGATTCTTCTCTGGAGTTTATCAAGGAGCCCAAGCTAAATAGGAGCACCAGGCTGATTGCATATATATTTTCAATCATTTCACCCCATTCAAAGCGATAATGCCACAAAGACGCAAGGGGTTACTTGGTGCGAAAGAGTTCCACAAATGAGAAAAGTAAGAAAGGAAATTATTAAAATATAACTTACCGTTACAAACATCTCTTTCACCTATTGATAGACCTAGTAGTACGCTTAAATTCATTCAATCGAGGTATCAAAGAAGAGATCTCATTAGAACAATTGTCATGGAAATGTTTGCTGAAAAGACAGAGGGAAGTCACATCACAGCAGTCGGAATGTGACTTAAATCGAGATGCCAGGTCATGACCCATAATATCACAGACCTTTCTTTGCATATTGTCCAGAATAATATGTAGCAGAAGCACTGGATCAAATGTTCAATGCACTGACGGATGGTAGATTTATAAATCTGAAAGATGGATTCTAGTGAGAAAACTGTTTGGAACGACACAGTGAACCGACTTTCCTACTGGTAGACCTATCAATTGATTCGAAATAATCAATTCAATTCATGTCAGTGGAAAATGTGAAAAAAGAAGGTGCAGTGAGTTGCTTTTCTGAAGGTTAGCATCAGCCATCCTGGTTTAAGGAGAAGGTGGTTTTCTGTGATGACTGAAAAAAACGCCGTTTGCGTGTTGGAGGTGTTAGACTTTACAAGCCATTTCCTGCCCCAATTAACAACTGATTGGAGATAATTTTCGAGAGCAGCTGCTCCTTTTACGTTATCAGACCTATTGGACTTACTATTAAGTGGTAAGTAAATAGTATTTTCTCTATCCATCACTCCCTCCCTATGCCTACATGGAAGATTTCCAAGCAACGACAAACTCGAGTGTCTCGTATGAACGAGTTTGTCGTTGATTGGAAATCTTCCATTCAAACAAAAACAGACTATCATTATTGTTTTGTCCGTGTATTGTTTAATAAATTTTAATGTAATTGTCATCTTTGATAATGATTATGTAAGCCGAAAGTTTCGATAGGATTAAAAATATGTATCAATATTGTGATTTTTTTCTTCTTTTAATGATAATGTTATTAAGCTTATCAGAAGATATGAAAAGAATTTACATAAAATAAATCGACAAAACTTGTCTATATTCTTTAATGAAACATGCATCAATATATATATATATATATATATATATATATATATATATATATATATATATATATGTATATAAAAGTATGAAACGCTATAACGTGTCCAGTTGTCTTTTGATATGACACCCACTCTGTTCCAATCACCGTCTTATGGACACACAATAATCAAGCAATGGTAATGTAATCGAAATCCATACGCAATATATTCTCACATACGTACCACTGCATGCCCACTGGCTTTACGACACTGTAGGCGTTTGTTGTCGTCATTGTGAAGTTTCGTCACGTATTTTTGCCATAATCATCTTTATTGTCAACCAACGTCTTTTAACGACACACCATCTTCCGTTCACAACGCCTAGATAAAGCACACTGTGCTAGTCGGCTTTATTGCATAGATATTAAAAATATTTCTGCACCGTAGGCAACGGACAGAACAAAAATTTTAACGAATATTGATGAGCAATATTGCAAAAATTCCGATTATTTCTATCATCATCTTAGTAACGTCTGATAAAAATATGGGATAAACTTTTTCGTTATGTAAAATAATTGTTTATTCTCTTCTAGACTCCGTTAAATTAAAGTCCGCTGAATTGATTGTTATGTGTTTTCAGGTCCTTCTTCGAACGGTTGATCTTTTAACACGGATGTGAGAGATTCTGCATTCTCCAATCGTAGGTCGAATGTTTATTTAACTTTTTGTCTTCTGGCAACATTTGCATTAAATAAATATTACTTTTATTTAGGTACCTCCACTATTTCGGCATAGATTTTCTATATTCAAGTTTAAAATGAATTTTTTACAACGAAGAAACATTCTTGAAGATTTCATTTTAGCTTTAATTGAAAGTTTAATAATTAAATTTATGATTTCTATTAATTAAACAATTCTGGTGTATTTCAGATAGAAACTATATGCATTTGATTGTCAAATTTAATTTCAAATTTTTAAATTTTCTTAAAAACGGCCATTTTCTTAATTTTAAGAAATTTGTAAACAAACACAAATTTATCGATTTTGAAAATATTTAAAAAAATTTCTGACACGTTATTTTAGTAAAATTAAAAAATTTAAAATTAAAGTAATCTGATTTGAAAGGAATTTTTCTTACTTATAGCATAAAAAAATAATATACAACCAATTATTAACGATCGATGCTGTTAATCTGACCCAACTATTGATGGATTGTTGAGTGACGAAGCGATGACAGCTACTACGGATTATCATAAATGACATAATTTTTAAAAGTCTGAGTTTTAAAAAAATTATTCTATTTGAGTATGACCCACACTAATGGAAATACAATACATAAAATAAAATTATTTAGTGAAATAGTAAATGAAAAAAAGAAAAATTACTTGAAAAGGCCACGTAAAGGGACAAAACCCTTAAATCACGTGACCTTGTAATAATACTGACAATTTCAGTATATCATACATGGAAATAAGGAATGTATTAAGTAAAAAAATACAACATAAAAAATTATTTTTAAAAAAAGTAGCTCAACTAAATTTATTAAACTTACCAATTTTGGATTCGTCAATTTTTTTTCTACTTAATTACTACATAATATCGAGGAGCCCTCCTAATACAGAGCTTTACACGATGTTAAACTATTATAAATTATTATAATTAAAATTTCTTAAAAAACTAAAAAATTCTTGTAAAAATTAATTATTCATCAGAAAAAATTATTTCTTCAGACAATAATGTCCTTAATATTACTTATTTACAAAAGCAATTAAAAGCTTTTCTAATTAAGTAATATCATAGTTTTATTGGATTCATTATTTTTCAATTCAGACAAGATTTTCAGTTAAATAGCTCAAATTTGAAAAAAAAGTAGGTTATTTACCATCTCCAAAGACTCCTTCTTTTAACAAAAAAAAATAATTCAGGAACCAAAAAGGTTTTGGGCGAATTAAATAAGTGGGGGGTAACATATTTAAAAAAAAAAAATTTTTACCAAAATTTTCTAAAAACAAAATATTGCAAAAATAATTTCATTCATTTGTGAATAAGTCCTGAAAATTTCATTAAGATCGGATAATTATTTGATTTTTACAAGAATTTCCAAATCAATGTGTTTTCAACGGGAAAAAAGCGATGACGTAAAAAAAGAAGACTTTAACCAAAATTTCGAACGTGTTAGAAAATATTAAAAAATTTCAAAAAATAATTAAAAAATACTTTTTTCTTTCATCTTAATAATAACATAAGCATTTTGACGATAATACTTTATTTTCTTTAAGTTTGTGGCATTTTTCATTTACGCTATGCTGTTTTTCCGCGAAAACAGTGGACATACCTACTTTTATTCTTATCATTGTTTTTATTAGCTATTATTAAGTATTGTTTTATTAAGTACTATTAAGTATTATTTTATTAGATATTAGGTATATGCATAGGTTTCTAGGGAAAAATAGCTTTTCAATTGTGTATTCGGTCGAGTTAAAACAAACAAAATCCTGGAAAGATTGGACACACCGAATATTAAAAGTAGATGCGCTAGGAGACATGGTTGTCGTCTGGGATAAATGGAATCTAGTCCTGAGCTGCAATAATTAGGCCTTCTGTCTTCGCTTTCAGCCCGCTGCACCTCAGTCACTGATGTGTTTTCTGTTGGTCCACATCTGCTTATTTCCTTCTTTTTATGTATTTGCCATGCAACACCTTATCCTCCCAGTTTTGTTGCAATTTCATTTGGTCAAGTTGTTTGGCTTTCTGTTTTACTCGTTTGGCCTAGATGGTATTCGCTTCGTTTTTTGTTGGTAACATTTCAAGTATATTAAGCTGTTTCTTGAAGGGTGCAGCTTATTTGTTGATGAAGTGGATTTAGTGTTTTACTATTTGTAGGAGACGATGATTGGTTTTTGTGAGGTAGGCTTCCAATCCCATTGTTGTAGTTTTTAGAGTTAATTCAAATTGGACTAAACCTCGGCCCCCTAAAGCTCTTGGTACATACAGCCTGTCAACATCTGATTTCGGGTGGCGCATCCTCATTTGGGTAAGCATTTTTATGGTCTTGGTGTCTAATCTTTTAATGTCCAACTTCCATTCAACAATGTTCAAGCTGTATGTTACTACGGGGATAGTTAAGGTGTTGAGAGTCTTCATTTACGTGGCCCCATTTAGTTCGCTTTCTAGTATCAAACGCTCATTATTATTATTGCTTTATGTCCTTTGATTTCTGGAGTGTACAGATTTCTTTCTGCGTTCCGCCCAGAGACCTAAGGTCCGGAATGGACTCATTACATTTTCAACTGACCAATTAAGAAAACAACAACAACAATAAAAAACAACAACAAACATAGATAAAGCCCTTCGTAACGTGTAGGCTGTACTCGTGAAAACAAATTTTTGTATTTCTTTAAGACATGTGCTTCCAGGAATTATTTCATTGAGTCTACTGGAATCTTTTCCAATCAATCCGAGGGCTCCAACTACAACGGAGATTGTTGATGTTCCGATGTACCACATTTTTGAGATTTCGGTTTCGAGGTCCTTGTATTTTGACAGCTTTTTGAAGATTTTCAAACATACATTGCAGTCTGCAGAGACTGCCATATCAATAAGAAGGCAATTTTGTTGATTGCGGTCTCTAATAACAATGTCTGGGCTGTTAGCTTTGATTGTTCTCCCTGTGTGTATTGTGTAATCCCATAAAATTGTTACTGGTCCTATTATTATTATTATTATTATTATTATTATTATTATTATTATTATTTCCTTTGATTTTATTGTATACCCATTTCCTATCGGGTGCCAGTTAAGGTCAGAAATCACATCATGAGATTTTCCACTAAGCATTTTTTAAGAAAAAAAACAAAAAAAAAACAAACAAAAAGCCCAACATCAAACACAGTTTAAATAGATGAAGCCCTTCGTAAGGTGTTGGCTGTTCTGGTGAGTACATTTGTTTTGTGTTTCTTTAAGGTTAGGGCTACCAGGAATTCCTTCAAAGAGTCTATCTGAACATTTTTCCATAAAACCGAAGGCCCCAACTATAACTTGAGTTATTAATGCCCTCGTGCACAACCTCTTTGAGATTTGCACTTTAAGATCATTGTATTTTAATAGTTCTTTGAAGATCTAAGTATCTATAAACTTCCTGTTCCAGTACCCTAATCTTTGTGACACAATCTAGAGCTATTGAGTGTCTTTCTATAATTTTCCCTTTCTTGAATGTTACTTTTGCACATTTATCTAATCCGAAATCTATGTCGTCACTGAAACATTTTATAGTATTGAAGAGACCCTTCAACTCATTGTCGTCTTTGGCTTCATATCATCCATGTAGAGTAGGTGATTAAATACTTTCTTGTTTACTTTGTATCCATCGCTATTACTGTTTACTTCATACGAAAAGGTGATTAAGGAAAGACAAACCAGAAGTAATGACACGGAGTCTCTTTGAAAGACTCCTCATCGGATAGTCAGGCGGTTGGGCGTGGCAGTGCCTTTGGTAAGATTTAGGTATAATATGATTTTCCACACTATCAAGCGGCTCGGATTGAGGAATCGGAGAGCCGAGCTCGAATTCCGGTCGAATCCATTACATTCACTTACGGGCTAATACCCTTGGGAAAGGTATGAATCCTCTTCCTCTCCTCCCCATTTCTGGGCAAATAGCAGGACAGACCGGGCTTGCCTTGGATGGCAACTGGTCTACTGCAGAAAGAAATGGCAATCTACTGCGGGAAAACATATGCCCGTCAGTCAGATATCGAAAGATACATGATCGCCTAAGCATGTATTACGCATGGCACATAACTGACTGACTATCACTGAAGAGACCGTACATTTCCAAAGCCTTAAGGATCCAAGGGTGTGGCACACTGTCAAAGGCTTTACGCTAATCTATCCATGGTGCGCTGATATTTTTATTTATTTTCATACAATTTTCCAGAATATTTTTCTTTTATCAATAGTTTAATTTTGCAACCATATGAACGTCCCCGTCAGCCCTTCTGTTACAAAGGAAGAATGTTGTTTTCATCGAGAAAAGAGTAAGTACATTTCGTCAGGGCAGACGTGATCATTTTATATATAGAGGACATCGATGTTATTGTTCTATAATTTTTTTGATTATCTGTTTTACCAGTTTTTGGTGGGGGGAGATATGTAATTCCTTCAGTGATCCATTCTTTGACTGCATTGGCATTATTAATTAGCATTAATAAAGTTTGCGTAATGGCTTTATGGAATAATGACAGAGTCAAAAAGTCTTGTCATTTCCTGGAAATTTCGATTTTTGGAATTTTCTTAGATCTTGCCTAACATTATTTTTGGTTATATTTTTCCATTCTGGTAGAGGTTTATCCTTCATTCTTTCATACTGTTTGATCCATTCTGTATTGGGATTATATTCCTATTATCTCACTTCCGCATAGCGTATGGTTTTCTCTTTTCATAAAAAAAAGTTTATTTTCGCTCCCACCGTCACGACTTAAGAAAATAAACAACTTATTTGTACTTTTCATCGATAGCCTTGTATCCAATAGTTTTCAAAGTGCCCTTGCTTTTTCCAGCTGCTAGCCCTTTGTAACGGCTCTCTTTTCAAATCATAATCCAATATTTGTAAAGGTTTTTCATTTTTATGGATGCAAAGCCCCAGTGTTCCAATATCCACTTCTACTCTAATAATTTTATTTGCTAGTCCTTCATAAACTTTCAGAATGTTCTACTTTAAATGATCGTATTTGTCAAGCTTTATTTTTTCTTTGCATGCAATTCTCGTATCAAATGAACGGGAAACTTCTATCAAATAATAAATCTTTTCCTGTTTCTCCAGCAGAAATAAATCTGGTTTATTTGTTCTAAAGTTGTTATTTGTATCGAAATATCCCACAGCATTATTATTATTATTATTATTATTGTTATTATTATTATTATTATTATTATTATTATTACTATTATTATTATTATTATTATTATTATTATTATTATTATTATTATTATTGTTGTTGTTGTTTTTTCCTATTATTGTTATCGTCGGTCTGTCGCCACCATCTTTGTTCTTCGCTCTTAATATTACCAATTTTATTTTTTGGAACATTATTATGGGATTCATAATGTTGGGATCATAGTTCTTTTATTTTTTACTTTCCAAGTTAACATCACTATTTCCATTTTCGCTATTATCAAACTGCTTTTTTTTTAATTTATCGATTTTTTAATCATTTTCTTCATTAACAATATTGCTATTATCATCATCACCCTCAACTTCTTTTTATCATTATTAACATCATTCTTTTAAATTATTCTCTACAGATTTGATTGTCAGTTGCCTGACCTTAACCAGTACGGCATGTCCCCTAGGTGCTGATGCACTGTGTACTTCGGATGATGAACGAGAGTAGTGGCGGGGAACATTATTATTGCTATTATTATTATTAGTAGTATTTGCTTTTTTGTACGAGCTGCCTCTGATTTTAAACGAAACAGCAAATTTTAACATTAAAACTATTATCATTATTATTATTATTATTATTATTATTATTATTATTAATAATAATAATAATATTATGATTATTCGAGGTTTTCATTATAATAGAAAATTTATTCTTTTTCCTTTGTTGACAATGTTGTTCTTCCTAAAATGAACTTCATACAGAGTCTCTCCACAGTTACTTCGTTGTATTATTGTTTTATTAACAAATCTCGAACCCAGCAAAATAAAATGCTCATCCAGATAATTAAACTAAATGTGATGTTCAAAATGACTTCCTTCTTCTACACATAATGTGAAAATAACCATTTCCTTATCAGGAAACATTCAGCTCTCATTGGGCGAGCAACCAGTGCTCCTACTTAGTGCTTTTCTTTGTTCTCCTCATCTCTAACGGTAACGGTGAGAATAGCTGTTTCCTTATTAGGAAACATTCAGCATTCGCTGACCAAACAGCGCTACTCTCGGTTTATTTACAAAGAAATCTTTCTCTTAAAACAGTTTTTCGGGAAAATAGGTTTCTGAAGTCCATACACTATTATCACTCTTTCTCGTATTAAGAGGGTTTTCCTTTTAAACGTTTTGTTTAAAATAAGGTGGCAACTTAACATCTTCATACTTCTAAAACCGTGATCATTTTTTGAAAATGGCGAACGCTACCGTCATTCTTTCATTTAATTGTTGAAGATTTTGTCATCAAAACTTTCTCTTTGATAATTCCACAAACTACGAAGTCAAGGAATGTGACATCAGTAGACGTTGGTGCCTACTCAAATCTGACCATGTATAGTCCATGTATATGCAAGTTGAAACCGTGTAAATAAAATGATATTATCCTGAAGTCACTTACAGCTGATATCACTATCATTTAAGATAGGCAACTCTATTGCTATTCTTTATATAAGTACTTTGATTGTTGCCAGAAAGGGTGTGGCAGAAAATCTCTTTTTACAGTAACTACTTCGGTGTCCTTACAGACTCCACTACTTCTGTGATCTGGATGATATCATTCACAAATTTGAAATGCTTACAATCTTGCTTCTAGTGGATTTGGTCGTGGATTCAAGTGCTCCAAAGATTATTGGGTCGACTTTAACTTTTCCCAGCTTCGGCATATCGTAGGAATGAGAAATTCTCAGTGCCGCTTTGTAACAGAACAATTCCTACAAGATGCTGAAGCTGGGTTGCGTGAAAGTTAAAGTCGACCCAATAATCTTGGAAGCACAAATGTAAAACAGGCCTGTTACTTTGTATTAAAGAGCCCCTGATCACTGACATCTTAACCCTTTCAAATCTAAACTTAAACGTTGTCTATCCTCCTCATCCTCATAATATTCACTTCGTTCTACCTCTAATTTCATTCATATCGCACACTACATGTATCATAAACATTTTAACAGAAACACTCTACCTTGAGTGACTCTCAGGGTTTGTATTAGGCGAACTCTAGTATAAAAGGAAAAGACAGTCAGGAGAAAGCTTTTAGCCTTGCTATAAATTTTAGGGTGGTGATTTATAAATAAATCACCACCCTAAAATTCATAGCAAGGTTAAAACCTTTCTAATATATATATATATATATATATATATATATATATATATATATATATATATATATATATATATATATGCGGTGGTAAATTGATTTAACCAGAAGTAATAATTAAACCTATGGACGAGAGACTTAAAATGTCATGTACAAGAAGAAGAAGAAGAAAAGATAGAAGAAAAGGAGAAGAGGAGAACGAAAAGAAGGAAAGGAGAAGAAAAGAAGAAGGTGAATAAAAAAAGAGACAAGCAGTAAAGAAAAAGAGGAAAAGAAGAAAAAAGAAGAAGAAAAGAAGAAGAGGAAAGAAGAAAAAGAAGAAGCAAAAAACAAGAGAGAAGAACAAGGAAAGAATAAGAAAAGGAAAAAAAGAGACAAAGAAGGAAGAAGAACAAAAGAAGAGGAAAAAGAAGAAGATAATTAGAAGAAAAGGAACGTTGAGTTTAAAGGAAAAGAAAATGCAAAAGATTGTTTACTGTGAGAATGAGATGAAAAAAAGAAGGAAAATAAAATGATGAATTGTTTTTTCTTGAACTTTTAACCCTAAACAAGGCATTAAACGCCACTGAGAGACAAGACGTTATTGAAAATCAAAGAAGACAATAAAAAGAATAGAATTCAAAGAGACAAAAAAATGAGGATTGCATTTAAATTCAAATTTAATGTTGCATTTAAATCTTTGAAGATCGCAGTTGACAGGAAAGCAAGAAACCGGAAGTGAATTCCAAAAGCGAGAAATCCACAAGATTATTGCCCCAAAGATTATTGGGCCGTCTTCCACAAAGCAGAAATAAAGAAGAAACTATTAGAATAGAACCTTCGTTTAGAAATAGCTATCAATTTATCAATTACAAATCTATCAATTACAAATAGCTGTCAATTTATTACTGCGCTTGAATTCGCGAAATTGTGGTATCAAAGATGAAAGCTCATTAGAACAATTACATATTTATAGTAGAGACCAAAGGAAGCTAGGTTACGGCGGCGGGAATGTGACTGAAGCTGAGATGTCAGGACCGATAGCGTTGCACATTCTTCTTTCAATTTTGTCAAGAATCTCCAAATGCATAGCAGAAGCAACAAGCAATGTGTGGCGGCCATATTCAATGCACAGACCAATGATAGACATATAAATGTACAAGAGAGATATTGTCTGGACATATCAGCAGACTTGGCAAATAATAGAATATAATAATTCCACTTCATACCAACGAGAAACGTGAGACCCAGAAGACGCAGTGAGTTGCTTTGTTTAGGGGTCAGCATCAGCCATACTGATGGAAATCCTAGCAGTTTCGTTTTGAAGGCGTTACAATTAACAAGCGACTTTTGCCCCCCAGTTGAAAAGAGATTGAAGGTCATTTTCGAGATTACGTGTCAATTTGATTTTATCGAACCAATCAGATTTACTATTAAGAGGAGTAAATGGTTGCGCCAGGAGCATAGATATCAAGTCGGGAACTGGTGACAGCAGGAAGGGTGTTGATGAAAATAAAGAACAATGGCGAAGAAAGAAAGAAAGAAAGAAAGAAAGAAAGAAAGAGTGAATGCCAAACCTGCAAAGAAATAAAGAAACAAATAAGCAAGAATATTCGCATAAGAAACGATAAAGAAATAAAGGGAAAGAAAAAAATTAGGGAAAGAAAGAAAGAAAGAAAGAAAGAAAGAAAGAAGAGTAAGTGAAAGTCAATTCCGCAAAGAAATAGAAAAACAAGAATATTCGGATAAAAAAAGAGAAAGAATGAAAAGGAAAAGAAAGAAAGAAAGAAAGAAAGAAGATGAAAGACAAAAGCAAAAAAAAAAGAAACACAAACAAGTATAGAAACAAAGACGGAGTAGACTAGAAGAAAAAAAAAATCTGTAGACTGCTTGAAATCGGTTTGAGAAAAATAAAAAAGAAGACGAAGAAAAAGGAGGAGGAAGGGGAGAAGGAGCGTGGGAGGAGTAGGCATAAAAAAGAAATCTCAAGATAAATAACGATGAGGGTCTAAAGAAGCCAGATGGATGCTGTTGTCGATAAACGAAGAGAAGCTAATAGAAATACACACCGTGGGTAGATAATACGTTACAAGACAGCAACAAGTGATTAACGTTCGGCTTATTGGTTTTCACTTATTAAATTACGTTTTATAGACACTAACAACAACAACAACCTTATAAAGAGTTGCAGTCGTAGAAATGGTAAGGAAAATAAGAGAGATAGCCAAAAGAATATCATGAGAAGATAGAGGAAGAGGAGGAGGAGGAAGTGGAGGACGAGGTAATAATAATAATAATAATAATAATAATAATAATAATAATAATAAGAAGAAGAAGAAGAAGAAGAAGAAGAAGAAGAAAAAAAAGAAGAAAGAACCTGGAAATATAAATCTATAGAATGTGGCCTCTCAAGAGAACATTATCTGTTCTTATTGCGTCTCTAGGTTCACAAATAATTCATTTTTTACAGTTTATCAACCTTTTACAGGTTATTTAAATCAGAAAATACACTTAGATTGTAAGGTTTATTAATTAACGCATAGCTGGGGAAAAGAAATGGATTCCTACCTCTCCCAAGTGTATTCAGGCGTAAGTGAATATGAAGATTCCGACTGGAACTGGAACTCTGCTCTCCAACACCGAACCTTTACCCATTACACCAATCGCATATCCAAATTTTATAGCACCTAGTATTCCCAAGCGGTCGCCAAGCGAGGTACTATCCAGCTTCAATGTTTTGACGTGGACGTAAGCACTATTGGGACTGTATGAATAGCATCGGAAAAGAGCAAATGAATATACGGTCAAATTCCGGGTAACCATTCAGTTAATCATCTGCCATGTGTGACACACGCTTAGGCGATCATATAGCTTTTGATACGTGACTGACGAGGCAGGTTTTTTTCCCCTCAGTACGTTGCCATTTCGTTCTGCGGTAGACCAGTTGCCATCCAAGGCTATAGAACCCGGTCTGTTCTGCTATTTACCCATAGCTTGGGGGAGAAGAAGAGGATTCATACATATCCCAAGGGTATTGGCACGGAAGTGAATGGATTTGGCTGGAATTCGAACTCGGCTCTCCGATTTCACAGAGCCGCTATCCATTTCTCCCCGGTGCCTCCATTAAATATGTGAATTGGAAAAGAAACATACTGATGGGTGCTTCTCATGTTTTGCGAAGACTTCTCTCCATGCAATGGCGATAATTATATATTAATTATTATATGGTTCCTCATCTGTTTGCATCATTTGATGTAAAAGAAAAACATATTGTCGTTTAAAGTCTCTACTTGAGACTTGGAAGCAATTCGAAATAAAAGAAGCAAACGTATATTATTGTTATTATTATTATTATTATTATTATTATTATTATTATTATTATTATTATTATCAAATATTATAATAGACATTATTAAGCTGATGTAGACAAATCCCGTACTCAGCTGTGAATACGTAGTGTAGGATTAAAAGCTGAAACTGAAGGTTTTATTCTTGATGCATCGGCTCAATGCTTGCTAACTAAATATTACAAAGCACACATACTGAAAAATTGTGTTGACTTCAAATGCAGATTCTGTGATAAATAACCAGAAGCAATTGGCCATCTTGTATCAGGTTGCACAGGGTAAGCACCCACTGAATATAAAACTCGGCATGATAGAGTGGGCTAATATCTGCACTGGAAAAAAAATGCAACTTTTACGTGATGAAAACTGCTAGAAAGTGGTATGAACACCCAGACCCAATTAAGGGGATAGGATCTGTAAGACTTTTATGGGACTTTACAATGCACACAGACAGAACAATCAAAGCCAATCTCCATGACATTATCATCAAAGATGACAAAAACAAAATGTGCTTCTTAATGACATATCAGTCCCTGCAGACTGTAATGTATCTTTGAAGATCTGAAAAAAAAAAGCTATCAAAATACAAGGATCTTGAAGTGCAAATGTCAAAAATTGGCACATGAGAACATCAATAATTTCAATTGTAGTTAGAGCTGTTGGATTGATTGGAAAAGGGTTCGATAGATTCATTGAAGGGATTCCTGGTAGTCCATGCATTAAATAAATACAAAAAAAAATTGTACATATAAATATAGCTCACATATTACAAAGAGCTTTATCTATATAAAATGTGTGTAATTTTAGACATTCTTTCTTTTCTTTTTTTATACAAAAATAATTAGTGGAAAATATCATGAAGCCATTTCTGACCTTGGGTCACTGGTTGGTACCCGGAAGGAAATGTGTATATAACAAAAATCAAAGAAAATAGAATATTAATAATAGACTCTACCAAACCTGGCTTTCGTGCCATATGAACTTAATTGAATGTAAATATAAATATCCCGTAAATATCAATATTTACTCGTCAGTTGGCAAAACCTAACCAATTGGACATCTCAAAGTCTTGAGTCACTGTGCATTTTTGTTTATGAGAGGAAATAATAGTGTGCATCCCGTCCGGCCGTCGAAAGTTGCATTTTTTACTTGAATTTGTAGGATGAGGCAATGTGCCTGGTATAAACATATCGTCATTTCGTTGATGTGTTTCTTTTCTTTCAATCAAACAATCAATCAATTAATAATAATAATAAATATTCATGAACATAATCAGGATCCAAGTTGATCCGTATATCCAAGTATATGATAGATATGAACAAGACAAAATCCATTTCATAGAATTCACTGTACCAGAAAACCCCATTGTGAGGGCCAAAGTACAGGTGAAATCCCGAAAAACATGGGGCACTGAAGGGATTTTCACTCAGACTAAGAAACAACTAAAAGAAAAATTACTGAAGCTACATTTTGGGAATTGAGTCGGGCTGAAAAATTCTCAGGGCCGCCTTGTAACAGAACCATTTCTACGATATAATGAAGCTGGGTTTCGTGAAAGTCGAGCCAATAATCTTCAGAGCAATAATCTTCTATATTTCTCGCTTTTAGAATTCACTTCCGGTTTCTTGCTTTCCTGTCAACTACGATCTTCAAAGATTTAAATGCAACATTAAATTTGAATTTAAATGCAATCCTCATTTTTTTGTCTCTTTGAATTCTATTCTTTTTATTGTCTTCTTTGATTTTCAATAACCTCTTGTCTCTCAGTGGCGTTTAATGCCTTGTTTAGGGTTAAAAGTTCAAGAAAAAAACAATTCACCATTTTATTTTCCTTCCTTTTTTCATCGCATTCTCACAGTAAACAATCTTTTGCATTTTCTTTTCCTTTCAACTCAACGTTCCTTTTCTTCTTCTTATCTTCTTCTTTTTCCTCTTCTTCTGTTCTTCTTCCTTCTTCTTTGTCGCTTCTTTTCCTTTTCTTCTTCTTTCCTTCTATTCTTTTTTCTCTTCTTTTTCTTCTTCTTTTCTTGTTCTTCTCTCTTGTTTTTTGCTTCTTCTTTTTCTTCTTTCCTTTTCTTCTTTTCTTCTTTTTTCTTCTTTACTTCTTCTTTTCTCTTCTTTTCCTCTTTTTCTTTACTGCTTGTTTCTTTTTTTATTCTCCTTCTTCTTCTCTGCTTCTTCTCCTTTCCTTCTTTTCATCCTCCTCTTCTTCTTTTCTTCTTCTTCTTCTTCTTCTTCTTCTTGTACATGACATTTCAAGTCTCTCGTCCATAGGTTTAATTATTACTTCTGGTTAAATCAGTTTTCCACCGCATATATATATATATATATATATATATATATATATATATATATATATATATATATATATATAATTTAGGTTGGTGCAAAAATAATGACATAATAATGTCGTTTTTTGACATTAAAAAATACGTCAAAAAACGATATTATTACGTCATTATTTTTGCACCAACCTAATATATATATATATATATATATATATATATATATATATATATATATAGAAAGGTTTTAACCTTGCTATGAATTTTAGGGTAATGATTTATTTATAAATCACCACCCTAAAATTCATAGCAAGGCTAAAAGCTTTCTCCTGACTGTCTTTTCCTTTTATACTAGAGCTCGCCTAATACAAACCCTGAGAGTCACTCAAGGTAGAGTGTTTCTGTTAAAATGTTTATGATACATGTAGTGTGCGATATGAATGAAATTAGAGGTAGAACGAAGTGAATATTATGAGGATGAGGAGGATAGACAACGTTTAAGTTTAAATTTGAAAGGGTTAAGATGTCAGTGATCAAGGGCTCTTTTCTACAAAGTAACAGGCCTGTTTTACATTTGTCATTTCATCAAAGCAGAGGGAAATCCTATCTTATTGATTCTAAAAGGAACACAATTAGGAAACATTATTGAGTTTAAGTAAATGACAGACGTGTAGAGAAACTTGACTAATTGATTTTCGTAATGAAGCCAGCGGATCAAATGTAACAATTTATAGTCATCAGTTGATTTCCTTAATACATCAAATTATGTTATATCTAATCATATTATAACTATCAAAATACTTCTAAGTTGTAAAAAACAAATCAATCAAACAATTATGCAATAATAATTATATACGTAATTGCAGATCGTATAACGTAGCGGTTTGGAACGATAAAGCAGCATAGTTGAGTTCATTTCACTCACTCTAGTGTAAATTTCCTTGGGGAAGGTATGTATCGATTTTTTCCTTACTCCAGCTATGGGTTAAACAGCAGAGGAGACTGGGTTCTCTAACCGTGGTTGGAAACCAAATTAGGAGAATGACAACTCCGATTTCAATATTCGTCGACAACTCTAGCATAACACATTACATGCAATCACCGACAAGATTATGGCGTTCTCAATGACTCGACAGAAATAGAGAGAAATACCTACGCCACCTACCAATCTACCAATACCTCTTATTTTTCTACCATTATATGGGGGGTATTTATGGCCGGTATATTTGGGAAGTATTTCTACCACACGCTATATAATTTATACGACAGAGTTGGTATATATTGGGTGTAGTCCAATATATATATATATATATATATATATATATATATATATATATATATATATATATATATAGAGAGAGAGAGAGAGAGAGAGAGAGACTGTTACGCTATATATATATACAGACTGTTATGCTAAACTCGGAGACTTAAGGCGTTAAATGATTTTTTAAAAGTCACTCATTGTCTTTCTCTTTTTTAGTGACAAGAAAGTCACTCATTGTCTTTCTCTATTTTAGTGACTAGCTTGGGAAATATATAAGATTTCCTTATTTTAAATACACACAAATGCATACACACACATCTTTTTTTTTCATCTTCGATCTTATGAAGCCAAACAGGCGAAATGCATAGTCAGATATTTTTTTCCGAAACATTCATGAACTTTTTTTTCCAAATTTTCATCAATTTATATATATATATATATATATATATATATATATATATATATATATATATATATATATAGGGATACAGTAAAAACAGGAAATTATGTCTCGTTGTATACATAATAAAAAGTTCATTTTGAATTCATTTGATATATATATATATATATATATATATATATATATATATATATATATAGGTAGGTGTACGGTAAAAAACATAGGAAATTATGGCCTGTTGTATACATATTAAAAAATTTTTTCTGATTTCATTTGAAGTGGGATAGAAAGAACGTATGTATATATCATTTAATCTCCCACCGATAAATTTCCATTTTCCCCTCCTCCCCAACTTCTACCACACCTCACGTTGCTTATTTATTTATTTTTTTTTTAAAAAAATATTGCGTTCATAATTTTTATATTTTTTACAAAATAAAGCGTTAGGAAATCAATTGACCGAGATCTTCTGAAGAAAGTTTAAAACCAACGTAGTGGAATCGGCTGGTTTTCTAATTATATATATATATATATATATATATATATATATATATATATATATATATATATATACAAATTCTTTCTATGTCTTTTTCTATATCACTTGCACGTACCCTTCTATATATAGTGAAAGATTTGCTTAAATTTCGAAAACTGATAGTGCAATTGATATTGTAACCTACAATATAGTAGACGATCATGGCTCTTCACAATTTCCTGTCCTTCGTAGATCTAAGTAATGAGTGTCTCCTTAATATTCCTCCCATGTTCTGCTATCCATTTCTAAAAGGTTTTTAGGGAGGTTATTCTATGTTTTCCGTTAACCTTCTTGTCTTCAGTATGCCCTGTGTGTGTAAAATTCTACAAGCTTTCTTTTTTTTATTATGCGTCCCAGAATCTACAACTGACACTTTCTAGTTCTATGTAGTTTTTGTCTACAAACAGTTTCTTTTCTCGCACATCTCTGTTGTGGAACTCCCTTCCGGCTGCATGCTTTCCCACCAACTTTAATCTGCAAAAATTTAAATGCTATGTCAATCGATATCTACTGTCCTCCTCATTGTTCTTTTCTCTTCCCGCTCATTAAAGTGTTCCTGTTCCTAATTCTTCCACATCCTGTAACCCATTGTGTCTTAGTGGCTTTATCACCTTGCATGGGGTGATTTCGATTTATAAAGGAAAAAAGTTAAATATTTACTTGAAATGACTCAAACGTAACTTCAAATACACTTCTTGGCCATTATACAGCTTACATGTAACGCAAACTACGATTTCGTTAAAGGAATCCTTTTGAAGGATTATTTTATAACGACATGGCCGCCATATTTGATTCTATTAGTGCTTTTCAGACTATAAACTTTTAGAAGTTTTTTAATTTCGCGAAGAAGCCAACATAAATCACCGTTGATTTATTCCTTGTCTTTTAAAAACAACAAATAACAAGTATTTTGTCATTATCATCATTCGTTGCTGTATTTATATGTCTCAGAAGAAAAAAAATAATACTTTAGAGGCGATGTTATTTCTGATTAGCTTCTCAGACTGACAATATTTCTTTGGTTTGGCTTCTGCGTGTAGATCCGTGGTTAAAACCTTCAATTGCAGGGCGAGAAGCCTAAGTTTACCTGGCACTACCTGAATTATGTGTATTTCTTTTATTTTTTTGAGAAAACATACAACGTGACTTTCAGCCCAATCTATTCAACAACCGGCCAATGAATACCCCGCGTTGCATTTCGATTCTCGATCCAGTACTGAAAGCTGGGAAAGGGCTCGCTGCATGCTCACATGGTAACAAAATGAAAGACAAACACCACGCCGAGAAATAAGAAAGCGAACACAGTTTCCTATATTATATATAGATGTTTTATTTAGAGCTGCGCCTGTTCATCTGGGTGCGTAGGTAGGATATTTGGGAAAACTTCTGCTATGCCAGCTTCCCTCCGCTACACAATCCCCGCTCCTCTACTCATCCCGACGTGGTGGCTGGGATTACGAATAGACACCACAGGAACCACGCGACAGCCAACTCACGCTAAGGGCGGACCACAACTCTCTCCGATCCCAAGCATTACCAGCACCCGGACATACCCTACATCCGTTTTTGTTGCCACTTGATCTAAAAAAAAAAAAACAAAAAAAAACGTCATCTATTCTTTTAATTCTCATCCCTCTTTGTTTAAGATGGATGAAGCTTAGAAACCTAGACTTAAACAAAGACCACCTGCTAACTGTTAAACAGAAACATTTGAGATTCAGATAAAATCACATCTTTTTCTATGTAGGTGTCCGTAGTATCCCACTTGTCTAATTTCAGTCGAGTATGTTGCGAAGAGGTTGTATTAGTGTTGTAACCGAGGGAAGTTTATGAATAGAATAATTAAACGGAGGTTGGTAATGAACGATGACACTTAGGACAAGAACAACACATATAAGATTCGACAGCGACGCGTAGAAGTAGTCAATTGCTAGAAGTGAGTCAAGTGAATTCCACAACGAATCTCCATCTTTAGGATATCTACCAACCGCCCCACGCGCTCAGATGTCGCACAAGGCCTAATAAATGTGGGGTATCCGAGCCCGTAGGCTCGGTCAAAAATTCCCCGTAGACCCTGTATAAAACGGGGTCGGGTAGCTGTTTCCCGAGACGAGACTCTGTCCTTCGACAAAGCCTCGTCTGGGGATCCTCACAGCCCGGAGGAAGAGAGTTTAACCAGCACAGCTGGAGACGAATCTCCAACTTCAGAATATCTACCAACCGCCCCACGCGGTCAGATGTCGCACAAATCCGAAATTAATCGTTACAGGACTCTTGTTCATATGAAGAGGAGATTTGAGTCAACAAAGACAGGAGTACGTGAGAAAGCTTTAAGGAAAATGGGAACGAAAAATTGACACTTGTACTTAGAATTACAACGAGACATTTGAAATTGTTGGTAAACATAATGAGGAGAGTGGGCTTGGAAAACTTGACACTCAAAGGACATATTAATGGCAAGAGAAGCAGAGTGTTGTACAAATGGATGTCAGAACAGAAAGTGGGAGAGATAGCAAGGAGATAAATATTATTTTGAGCCACACAGAAGAGGAAGTTGTGGAGACTCATGATCGTCCATGAAAGGAAACTTCATACAAACGAAAGAAGATAAATCATTATCACGTATATGCACACGCGATATTTGTATAAGTAACGTAATATTGAATATGACTCACTGGTAGCGCGCAGGTTAGTAGATGGTGATATGTCCGTGTATGCCTGTCTATTAGGGTAGCTAGCCAATCCTTGTTGCCGACGCCGGCTCAGGAACATTTGTGTTTGTTCAACACCTACAGAACTGCATCTATGCTGAGCAGATCTTATTTACAGTTTCTGGGAGAGAGCGCATTATCAGGCTGAACAAGTCCAGTACGCTCAAACCCTCGGTCACGATGACTTGTGACAATGTGTTCCCAAATTCAGTCATTACTCCTTTCCTTGGTATGGTTTTCTTAGGCACTTTCCAAAGGTGTCGCACGCTGGGATCGATTCCCCCAAGAAGTCACCTTCCTAACAAATAGACCATGGTGTGATTCGAACCCGGGTCTAACCACTTGGCCACGTGCCCATCATCCCAGTTGTAATTAGTGGCGTTCCATCATCACTGAGAGGACCCTGAATTTTCATTTATGACGATGAACAGATGTTCTTTTAAGAAGGCCCCATATCTTGAGCGCCTAACGGGACTTAAAATCAACCCAGGCCTCAAATAAAACTCGTATATACGATCGCTAAAGATGATGGACAAAAAGGTCGCCGGGACGAATCATGTATTTACCGGGGCGGTGCAAGCCCCGGTAAATACATGACTTGTCCCGCTATCCTCTATCTTTACAAAGACAAGATCAGGCCAGAAATGGGGTACTGCTGCCATATATGACTGTCCAGTCTTCACTTTCCAGTCTCGGTACAGTATAAAAAAGCGTTCCTGCGTCGTTATACGTGATGAATTATTTTCCATCCTACAGGCGAAACATCTCAAGCCTATCACTTCTTTATCACTATTTCCATGGAATGTATACAGACGGCCCACATTCCTTAGTTCCACCAGTTCTAACCTTCACGGCTAAGACCCTCCATGCCACGCCCATTGTAGCGAACAACCCTCGTTCCTTTCGTATTACATTGTGAAAGGTAAGTTTCACTAAAAACAGCTAAAACAGCTTCTTCCCACGAACCGCTATGTTGTGAAACCGACTCCCAAGAGGATATTTACTCGATTACTACAACCTTAACCTGTTCAAGACGAGAGTTAACCGTTATTATTCCCTCATATCCCCATAAAATATTCCTCTGTAACCCTCTACCGTACTACTTGTACAGGGTGAACATTGTAAATTCAAGCTTATGCTCTTGTTCGCCTGGACGTACTTGCCACAACTTCCTCTCCTGTAAGTATTTTTACAATCATTCTCACTCCTTTTACATTCACCCATCTACATTACTTACTGTTTCTCATTGCCCTTTTTGTATTTGATGTCTCTCGTGAGTGTCAAACTCTCCAAACTCTCTGACTACAAAAAAAAATAAAAAATAAAAAAAATAAAATAAAACTGTCTCTTTCAGATTCTAAATAGAAAAGCCTTTTTTGTTTCTATTTCTCTTAAAACTTCCTAACTGCTGACATGCACTGTCCATGGTATTCACATAATTCTTCTGCAGAACCCTAATCTCTGCTGCCTTAAGATTCCTATTCATATGTGAGAATATTGTCCCGTATTTTGTCCATAACATTCACTGTCAAGTAGAAGTGATTACTACATGACGGTTATCAAACATTTTTATTTGTTTCTAACGAATATTTACAGTTTCTTAATATTTTGTTTCGTTTTTGGAAAAGACAGCTATTGTTATTCCAATTCACCATGTAATTTCAGTGCAACATTTTCTATGGTTTGCTAAAACTTTTTTCAGATATTTAAATTTCTGTACTTAATTTTGACGTCTGAAGCCCGTATTTTCGCATCTGTTTTTTCTCTTGCTGATAACCACGCATTCTCTTAGCCATTGTTTCCTGCTTAATTTTGCTAACTTATCTATGACTTACTGCTTGTTTTCTTTGTACTTCCTTAAGTATTTTATATATATATTATTTTATTATTTTATACATTTTATATATTATATATTACATATTATATATTACATATTATATACATTATTATATATACGACACATATATACGTATATTATGCCAAGTCCCATATTGTTCAGATATGTTTATATTTGTGGGCATTCCGGTGGGTGAGGGTGCGTGTGTGTGTGTGTTTGCGTACGTCAATGAGTGTACGGGCGTGTATGTATGTTTGCGTAAGTATGAGTGGCGTCTTGACGGCAATGTTTCCTCCCACTTCCATAAAAAAAACAAAACACTGATATATGCAACCCTATATAAATCCAAAATTTAAAAATTAATCAGTTTGTCCGACGATCGCAACAGCGTGAAACCCAGGGTCACAAACTCACATCAAGCCAATTAAATATATATATATATATATATATATATATATATATATATATATATATATTATCTTATTATGATTATAATATTATATATTATATTATGTTATATTATATATATATATATATATATATAACATATGAAATATTATTATATATATATTATATATATATATATATTATATATTATACATATTATTATATATTATTTTATATATTATTTTAGTATTTGTATTTTCTTTAGTATGTTGGCTACTTCGATTATTAATGTATAAGGTTTCTTGCAAGAACATTTTACAATAGATGAAATAATATTGGCGTTATAGATACATACACAAAATAACAGAGACGGATTGATTTGCAATGCAAGATAACATATATTAAACAAAAATAACAAAAAGAAAGTTTAAGAGCTTCTTTTCCTAGAAACAAACTGAATACGCAACAAAAATTGTTATTGAATGTATTTGAGTGTGACTTGCCTATGTAGGTGTGTTTTATTGTGAAGCGTTCACTTTTTCCTTCAGTGTGAAAAGTTCATGGAACCTACTTCGAAAGGAGAAAAACAGCAAGAGAGTTAATTTAACGGTTTGCTTTTTTTGTATAAAAAGGGCTGCTGCTGTTACTATGTTTATTAACTGCTCCTGCTGATAACACGTTTATTAAGACATCACCCCCATCAAACTGGTGTCATCAACGTATTTTATGATGTTAAGATTGTGCCCACCAATAATAAATCCTGGTAGGACTTCTAGTTTTACGATTGCCTCGCTATATAAGTTAAACACATGAGGTAAAAATACACTCCATTCTATTTTTGTTTACTGAATTCATTTCCTACTCGTATATACATGCAGTTTGCTCCCAGTAAATGTTCGAGATTATTCTCATGTCTTTCATGAGATAACGAGCATAAAGGAAACATTTATCAATCTAACATCTTTTACTTTTATTAAGGCTTTATCAGAGAATGAGATATGGAGAAAAAGAAGAAAGACATGTCTTATGCGTTTCCAAAATAAATCCAGTTTTCCTGGAAGTTCAGATATTTGTATTTATAAAGCAAATGTATACGTTTATTTTTATTTTTTTGCATTTATTTTGTAATTCGCATCTTGACAGAAGACGACATTGGGCAACAATTGTGAATTGGGGTACATTTGAGAGTGGGATAACTTGGGTCACTAATAAGAACTTAGCACGTGGTTTTTCAAATGCATCCCAATATGCCACTTGCTGTCCAACAGGACAATCACGACTTGTGCCAGAAATTCATTTGCTCGAAGAATAAGTGCTTTTCAAAGCAGCGAAAGACTTAATTCCTATGTCTATTGTACTTGCTCCGTAAATACACACTCGAAAGCGATTATTCCCTTTTTCCTTGGCTTTAATCACTTTCATTATCGGATAGAATATTAATCAATGAAAATATTACGTCTTATTTCTCAAACAGAATTATTTCGGCTTTCTTTCCTGGGTAACGACCTGCACAAGGCCACAAAACCGACGTATAATTACTGGCCAGTTGCTGGATATCTGCGGAAAACTGCTTAGCCTAAGGGAACTAACTGAGAGGTCCGGCTGCAGAATTTTCCGTCCAAATTCTTATAAATTGGATATTTGCAACTGAGGTCGGTTAGGGCATATCTGTTACACAACCTCTCTTCTTTTCTTCTGATTTGTTCTCTCTCTCTTTCTGTCTCTTCTCCTCTTGTATTTCAAATGCACTTTCTTTTAATTTTACAATCTAAACAATCACATCTCTCTCTCTTGTTTTTACCTTCTTAAAACTGATTAAATTTTCTATGCGTTTTCATTTGTTTGCGGCTATTTCGTTATTTCCAAACTTTATGGCTTATTTTCCCACACTCATTTCTCTAATCTGTTTCTTTTTTTCCTTGTTTCTTTTTTGCTTACCTTCCCCCTTTTTCCGTTCTTTTTAAAGCCTTCCTTTTCTTTTTTTCTTTCTTTATCGGATTTTCGTTACTCGTAATATGGCCGTTATCTGTTTGAATACGTGGCTTGCAAAATGAATATATTATTCCGATCGACTCTAAAAAGAAATGCAGGGGGGGGATAGAGAGAGCGCGTGAGAGGATGAGAGAGTGAAAGAAAGAAATAGAGACAGAGAAAGACAGCGAGAGCGAGAGAGAGAGAATGAGAAAAGGAGAAAAGGAAATGAAACAGGTCTGCTAAGCTATGTAGAATTTCAGAACCTTTCCTATTTCTGTATTTTAATCTATCTATCTATCTATCTATCTATCTATCTATCTATCTATCTATCTATCTATCTATCTATCTCAGTCTGTTCATTATCTATCTATCTATCTATCTATCTATCTATCTATCTATCTATCTATCTTAATCCTCCTGTACGCATGTATTTATGTAAATTGGCTCACCTACGTATTTTTCTCTCTGTTGACAACGAATCTTAAAAAACGTATTTACGAACAAATATGTGCTATGAAAATTGGGGACACGCTAAAATCTATATTCCCTAGACGAATTAAAACGTGTTTTTTTTTTAAGGCTTATCAACCCTTTGCAGGTTATTTAAAGAGATAAGATATTTTTTATGTCGTGAGAATTTTTTTTGAGACAATAATGGCTTAGTGATACAAGTCTTACTAATTAATCCATAGCTAAGGGGAGAAACTGTGGATTCATACCTTTCTCAAGTGTATTTGCACGTAAGTGAATATAAAGAACACGACTGGAATTGAAACTCGGCTCTCCGATTAACAATTCAGAACCATTATCCATTACACCGTCCGCACATCCAAGCTTACAGCAACTGATATTCTCAAACGGTCATCCATCTAGTTTAACGTACGGGAAACCCTAAAGAAAAGAGTACTAAATTTTTATGTAATGTCGGTCTTCCTACATGTTGGTAAATGCTTGACAATATCATCACAGATGAAGAAGAGACATGGACCAATAGGAACGTGGTTCTACAGAAGGATGCTGAGAATATTATGAACCGAACATGTGAGAAACGACGAAGTTTTAGAGATGAAAGCAAAAAAGACTCATATGTGTAGCCCCAGAAAGCGACAGTTGATATTTGTACAGCGCATAATGAGAAAAGAGGGGTTGGAAAAATTGGCACTCACAGGGCTGATTGACTGTAAGAAGAACAGAGGAGAGCAGAAGAGCTTGTGTAAATGCCTGACAAAAAAGGGATTAGGAGATGCATCAAAAAGAAAAAAATACAAAGGATTGGAAATTGTGGAGAGACATGATCGCCCACGTCCTGAAGGAACACGGCACACAGAAGATGAACGGTTATATTTGTTCATCTAAAAGAATTATTGAATCAGCTACGATATTAAAATCCAATTCAGTTAATGAAAAAGTCGGTTTTAAAAGATATTACCATTTATATTTTTCGTTTTCTTTAGCGGCACATCAACATCTATAAGATATTTAATTCTGAAATATAAGTACGCGATTTTATTTTATTTTTGGACATAATGATACAAGGCTTACTAATTAACCCATAGCGGGGGGAGAAGAGGCGGATTCACACTTTTTCCAAAGGTATTTGTACATAAATGAATTTAACGAATCCGACAGGAGTTGAAACTCGACTCTCTGATTAAAAATTCTAAGCCATTATCTGTCACACCACCCGCACATTCAGACTTACAACATCTGATATTTCCCAGAAGACAAGTAATCCCTCCTTTATTATAAAAACTAGACAAAACATAACAAATTTAATTCTGGCTGGGGACGTTGTATTTCAAACTGTACAGTTTAATGTAGAAATAAACTATTTTAACATTATTTTAACACTTAAAACTATATTGAATTTTACCCAGAGTCTTGTTTGTAAGCTTCGCGCAATTGACTGTTAACGTATAACTTCCCATTAATATATTCCTTTCTTCCCTTCTTCTTTTTCATTTAATTCAGCCATTGTTTTTCCGCGTTTCGTTTCGTTTTCTAATTGCTTACGCTTCAGTAAACGTTCTGATATGATAACATTGAATTTCGGCTGCCAGTTCGTTTTCTTAACCCATTCAGGAAAGCAATATTCAGGCGTGATAGGCTCTCATGTAGAAGGGTTACGATTTCAAATCTCGTCAGGAAATTATTATGTATATTCAATCCCTGCTACTTATTTAACGGTCGTAGAGTTTGAAAACGATCTGAATATTGAGATAAAAAGCAAGAAAAAATTAGATGGAAGATAAATTATTTTTAGATTAATAGAAATAATTCTTCTAAGAAATTCGTTTATTTATTTATTTCTCTACGTGCTTCTTTACACTTTCTTCTTTTAACATTACATAACATATATATACTTTCCTCTTCGTTATTATAACAGAAATCTTTCTTTCCTTCTTTCTTTCTTTCTTCAGCAGTATAACATCTTTCTTTTTCTTTTTTTCTTTCTTTCTTTCTTTCTTTCTTCAGAAGCATAACATCTTTCTCTTTCTTTCTTTCTTTCTTCAGCAGTATAACAACATTTTCTTTCTTTCTTCAGCAGTATAACAACTTTTTCTTTCTTTCTTTCTTCAGCAGCATAAAATCTTTCTTTCTTCAGCAGCATAACATCTTTCTCTTTCTTTCTTTTTTTCTTTCTTCAGCAGTATAACAACTTTTTCTTTCTTTCTTCAGCAGTATAACAACTTTTTCTTTCTTTCTTTCTTTCTTTCTTCAGCAGCATAAAATCTTTCTTTTTTCATCAGCATAACATCTTTCTCTTTCTTTCTTTCTTTCTTTCTTCAGCAGCCTAATATCTTTCTCTTTCTTTCTTCAGCAGTATAACAACTTTTTCTTTCTTTCTTCAGCAGCATAAAATCTTTCTTTTTTCATCAGCATAACATCTTTCTCTTTCTTTCTTTCTTTCTTTCTTCAGCAGCATAATATATTTCTCTTTCTTTCTTTCTTTCTTTCTTCAGCAGCCTAATATCTTTCTCTTTCTTTCTTCAGCAGTATAACAACTTTTTCTTTCTTTCTTCAGCAGCATAAAATCTTTCTTTTTTCAGCAGCATAACATCTTTCTCTTTCTTTCTTTCTTTCTTTCTTTCTTTCTTTCTTCAGCAGCATAATATATTTCTCTTTCTTTCTTTCTTTCTTTCTTTCTTTCTTCAGCAGCATAATATTTTTCTTTTTTTTCTTTCTTTCTTTCTACTCTCGTTCCTATCATGCTCTCGTTTCTTGCCCCTTCTCTTTTCCTTTCACTTCTCTCTTCCTTTCCTTTCTATTTCCCCTCCCATTCCTTCCCTTTCTTCCTAGTCACCACTCAAACCCTCTCGTATTATTAAGCGTTATTTCCCTAACCTCACGAACCCATCTTCCCTGATCGCATTTATATTCCTCCAATATAGAAATAGCATCCAAATAAAAAAAAATCACATTCTCGCAACACGTTCTGTTAATATCCAGTAAAATCTTGGACGTTCATTTGTTTCGAAGATGACAGAGAAAATCAAATGAAGCATCCTAACCATGTGGCAGCATCCATGACTGGTCTCATTACGTGTTGTCTGCTTGGTAATTGCTTGGGCTTCTGTTCTAGAAGCCGCTTACATTGTCAGGGCAATAATAAAGATCGCACGCCACAGGTGTCCAGATAATCAGTCGTTATTTCCGTCAGTGCTAACGTAGTCCAAACATTAAACTCAAAGGGTGCATCTTTCATTTTCACTTTCACTTTCACTTTCACCTTCCCGGATAGACATTTTGGGTTAGCTTCTTTGGATGAAAAATGCAAGTCGAGCGTTAATATTTTACTTTTATATGTCAAATCCTGAAAGGATGTGGGCGATTCTATCTCTGTCAAGATTCTCTGTCTTTTGTTCCTTTAAGTTTACGCTTACACTTTAACCGCTGGATTGTGGGTCATCCCAAGTGATATTGACGTACACCGGTTTAGACACAGAAAGTTCATTGGTTTATACAAAGAAAGACAAACATGTGTATCCACTAAAATAATGTTTATTATTATAATGTTGGTTTAAAGTCCATTAATTATTTAAGTTAATATAACGATGTTTCGGGTATCTAAAATAACAATCAGATACGGGCATTGAACATCCAAATAAGAGATGGGAATTTTATAAAATGGATAATTGAGACGTGGCCGAACGTTAACACATGTCTGCTTAAAAGATGGTTTATTCGGATAAATAGAATGCAGGTTTGTTCCTACTGAGAAGAATGTTTTGTTTTTGTTTTTTTAAAAAAAAGATCTGTACCGAGGAACATTAATTTCAGTTCAGTGATGTCCGGTGACATACTTACATTAGAAGATAATGTTGTATTAAAATCCATTAATTGCGGGCGCACACAGACAGATAGACAGACATATATATATATATATATATATATATATATATATATATATATATATATATATATATATATATATATATATACAGCCTTGCCCCAAATTATGGAGTACCAATGAAAAATCGAAATTATGATTCAAACTTATATATTTAAAGGTTAAGAATAGTGGAGTAAACATTAATAACAACAATCAATATTTGGTATGTCCTCCTTTTGCCTTTATAACAGTTTTTATTCGTTTTTGCATATTATTGACTAAGTTGTTGCAGGTGGTAGGATTTATTTTCTGCCAATCTTCATGAAGTTTGGCCTCTAATTCTTTTTTTGATGAACATTTGTGCATTTTCACTCTTTTCCCTAAATGGGACCACAAAGTTTCAATGGGATTTAGGTCTGGGGATTGAGGGGGCCACTTCATCACTGTAATCCCTTTTTTCTCAAACTAACCGATTGAAACTTTTGACGTATGGCATGGAGCATTGTCTTGTTGGAAGATTATATCACTTGGAATGTTATTAAATATTTTAGTCAAAGAGGTTCAGTAAACCTGGTCCAGCATGTTAGTATAAATTGTTGAGTTCATTCTGCCCTCACATGTGTACAACATTCCAGTGCCTGAAGAAGCCATGCAGCCTCAAACCATTACGCCTCCTCCTCCAAATTTTACAGTTGGAACCACACAATCAGGATGAAATGCCTCTCCTTTCCTACGGCGAACATAAACCGCTCCAGGAGTGCCAAAAATCTGATGAAAAAAAAAAAGAATTTGTTACAATTTTTGAATAAATCTTATGGATGTGTATTCACATAAAAATTTCAATTATTACATCCAAAGTTTAGGAAATAGAAGCTGTTAACTTACCTCAAAGTTACTTTCGTCAGACCAAATAATTTTGCCCCAATCATCAGGTGTCCAATTTTCATGTTTTTTTTTGCAAATTCCAGTCATTTTTTCTTGTTGGCCTGAGACAAGTATGTCTTCTTCCTGGCTTTGCATCCTTTTAATCCCACTTCTAATAACCTTCTTCTCACTGTTCGAGCTGATATGCTTTTGTTTGCATCCTCCCTAAGTTCAGCAGCAAGCTCTGAAGAACTTTTCCTCCTATCTGCAAGGGATGCTCTTTTCAAAGATCTGTCTTCCCTGGCGGTTGTAGACTATTTACGGCCTTGTCCTTTTCTGTTTTTGAAAGACTTTGTTTCCTTGTACCTTTTAATCGTTGTTTGAACCCCCTTCCTTGAACATTCCATCTTCCTGGCAATTTCTACCTGAGAATATCCTTCATCAGATAAAGCAACAATTTGTGCCCTTTTAATCTCTGAAAGCTGCTTCTTTGGAGGCATTTTCAATTAAATATACACTGGTAGGAATCAAATTTTACCCGAAAATTACGAAACAACCTTTAGTATGACAATAAATCATTTTGAATATTGAAATGAATTTAGTACGAAACTCAGCTAAAGCTGTTGAGAGAGGCTTTAAAGCAAAAAAATACTACAATCTGTTAAATATTTTACATTTGCTCTCAATTGTTCATTGTACGATTCTTAACCTTGAAATACGTAGGTTTAAACTATTATCTCAAATTTTTATAGGTGCTTCATAATTTTGGCCATGTGTATATATATATATTTATATATATATACACATGGCCAAAATTATGAATTATGAAAATTATATATATATATATATATATATATATATATATATATATATATGGGTAAATTATCAACTATGCATTTCTAAGGGCTCTGCTTTCATTATATACACACACAGACACACACAAACACACGCATATATATATATATATATATATATATATATATATATAATTTTCATAATTCATAATTTTGGCCATGTGTGTGTATATATATATATATATATATATATATATATATATATATATATATATATATATATATATATATTATAATGAAAGCAGAGTCCTTAGAAATCCATAGGTGATAATTTATTTCACGGGAGCAGATGCACATTTCTTCAGACCGCAAAAAGAATACAGACAAAAGAAAAAAGAAAAAAAAGAAGAAAGAAAAGTGGTAGAAGATAAAAAAGAAAAGATTTTTAAAAATTGTAAGGAAAAAGGAAGAGAAGATAGACAGGAGGAGGGAAGAGAGAGTAAGAAAAGGAAAGAAAAGGATTCAAAAATCAGTCAACGAGTTGACCTAAAATCTACTTGCTTTTCCTCGGACATGACAAGTAAAAAATGTGAATATATTAAAAAAAGAATCATATTCAAAAAAATATATTAAGATGTCTATTCAGTTCATGCAGTGGAACAACGTCATCGATCATAATCGTTATAATTAAAAAAGAAAATGATGATTATGAAAATAATAATAATATTAATAATAATAATGATAAAAAATATTAATTTAAAGTTTTGATTAAATACATAAATTACGTAACTAAATGACCATTTTAAGTAACTAAAAAATTACGAAACTAAAATATAGGTATTTGATAACACAATTGTAACATGATATGCATGGAAACCAACCCAATGTTATCCATATACAGCCTATTTTAACCTTACCATTTCCTTTACAGATATATAGAATGAATGAATATCGGAGTTTCCAATCTGACATAAGTAATGAAAAGGCAGGACTTGTGCACACCATTAGCCGCCAAGTACACCACCCTTATGTCACGCAGAAGCAGCAGGAGATGTCAAGAAGTTAGATTTAATCCAGTGAAAATCGACACTCAATTAAAATTTTCCAGACACCCAAACTGTTCATTCTGGAAGGGAGCCATGATTATGCCTAGCGATGAAAATCGTTTTAAAAAGCAGACTTTACTTTGAGAGTGTCTCGTATAAATATAAAAGAAAAATAACTTCGACCTGTAATGGTGGTTACATTTGCTGTATAAAATGTATGCATAGATGTATCAACTATTATGGGACAGAAGTAAATAAAAAAAAGGACCTAACCCCTGCAATAGTGTTGATATCTAAGCTCATGAATATGTACATGGATGAGACACTTATGATGTGTATGTAAACGGAAAAGCTATTATTGGACAGAACTTGAAAAACACAGTAGCATAATTGATGTTACAATTACTGTTTGAAATGTGCAATCAAATATGAAAAACTATTATTAGAAAGAGGTAGCTTAAAAACAATATCCCATAATTGTTGTTACATTTAATTATTGAAATGTGTATAAAACTATAAATCTAGTATTGGAGAGAGGTAGATTGTCACATAATTACTATTATATAGAGGTTTTTGAAATGTGTATGCAGATGTAAAAGAAATATTATTGAGGAGAAGAAGGAGAAAACCACTATGCCATAATTGTTGTTAAATTAAGTGTTTTAAATGAATATGTAAATGCAAAAACTATTATTAGATGAAATAAAATCAGAAATCACTTTCCCATAATTATAGTTATACTTATTGTTTGAAAAGTGTATGCAAACGTAAAATATTATGTGATAAAGATAGCAGAAAAACTCTGTCCCGTAATTGGTGTTACATGTAGTGTTTTCAAAGTGCATGGAAATGTAGAAAAATAAACAAACTATTGGAGAGAGTTGCAGATAAAAAACACTTTCCCATAAATCTTTTTTCATTTAGTGTTTGAAATGTGCCTGCTCAACATTAATGTAAAATCTATAACTGAGGAAAATATCTTAAAACACTGTCCCATGGTTGTTGCAACATTTACTGTTTGAAATATGGATGGGCATTAAAAATACATTATTGGAGAAATGTAGCTTCAAAACTCTGTCCCATAAATATTGTTACATGTAGAATTTGAAATATTCATTCAAATGTAAAAACTATTATTGGAGATTTGTAGCTTATAAACAGAGTGCCATAGTTGTTACATTTAGTATTTGAAACGTACATGCACATGTAACAACTATTAGCAGATGTAGTGTAATGGTTAGAAATCTTGTCTTGCTAGATCAGTTACGACTGAGTAGTGAGTTCGATCCTCACTCGATGCCCCATACTTTCGGCCTTGTGCCACATCTAAGCCGCGCTTAGAAAATTACTATCTATACTCGAGTTATTATGAAATGATTAAAAATAGACATGTCAATAGGTCATGACTTTTAGTTAAAAATAAACCTGTCACAGAGACAACAGAAATTTATGAACAAGACTAAATTTATAGCCAATACCATTTTTTATTTATCAGTGGGCACTGGAGACTCTAACCAGAATTTATTATCAGTGGGCGTCATCTTAACAATATAAGAAAACTACAAGACTTCCTATACAGGGCGGTAGAGGGTATCCTCCCGACGAGGTTCTGCCGAAGGGCAGAGTCTCATCTCGGGAAACTGACTCCGTTTTTACGTGGTCTATAGGGAATTTTTGCCCGAGCCTACGGGCTCGGGTACCGTACTTTAAATTCGACCTTGTGCCACATCTTGCCGCGTGGGGCAACGGGTGAATAATTATACAGGTCGGTAGAAGAAAGCGAGAAAAAAAAACCTTCAGTTGCAAAATGACTGACAATATGGTCATCAGAAAGACAAAAAGACTAAAATGCGAGTTAGCAATTCGAGATATAAACATCAACAGGTGCAGAAGTTTAAATATGGGAAGTGTTTTAACGGAAGATGGAAAATGCGGCACCGAGATCCGAACACGGATTGGACTAGCAAAATAAGCATTCCAAAAGATAAGCATGATGCTGAGAAACAGAAAGATTTTGTTAGAAACAAAGAAAAGAGCGCTGGATTGCTATGTGTTATCCATCCTCTT
>OZ010577.1:25307186-25369686 GCA_963932145.1 Acanthosepion lycidas | reverse complement strand
GTGGATGTGGGAACAACAGCAATTAAGAGATGCTATTACACTCCTCAAAACCAACCAATCTCCTAGTCAGAGTTTTTGCTGCAGGATGCTGTTTATCGTCATAACCAGGATTTGTTTCTTTTTCACATGCAACGTTTTGATGTTATATGGACTCGTACGTGGATGTGCTTGTAGCGTAACGGCTATCGGTGCAAAAACTGGAATCGGCAACTCGAGTTCAAATTTCGGGTTAGTCATTTGCGTTTCACTTTCGCATAAATGCTCATCGAAATGGCATCAGCGTAAATCACATTGCATATTGATGGTAACCAGTTCAAGAGAAGTAAAACTCTTAATTCCAAACCATGGAAAAGACAACCAGCAAGTG
Organism: Acanthosepion lycidas; assembly: GCA_963932145.1. Taxonomy (NCBI): domain Eukaryota; kingdom Metazoa; phylum Mollusca; class Cephalopoda; order Sepiida; family Sepiidae; genus Acanthosepion; species Acanthosepion lycidas. The sequence goes on along the minus strand of OZ010577.1, from coordinate 25,369,319 downwards.
TTTATTTTTTTTTAAATCATTTCACCCCAAGTAAGGCAGTAAAGCCACTAAGACACAAGGGGTTACTGAGTATGAAAGAATAAGAAAAAAGAGGAACATTATTAAGAATCGAGAGCAATAGACGAGTAATAGAATAATCACGAAGTCAGTAGATAACGATTGACATTGCATTTAAATTTTTGAAGATCGAGGTTGGCTAGTTCAACATCTTTCCCAATGAATCATGGGAATCCACAAACAGGAAAGGAATCTATATAGAGTCATGATCATCGCCAACATCCTAAAGGGAAATAGCAGTAAAATAATATAGTGCAACTACAATAACAGTAGTACATATATTGTAATAATAATGCAATACTAATAAAATAATAATGTAATAAAAACGTAATAATAATGTAATAAGAATATTATAATAATGTAATAATAATACAATAATAGCATAATAACGTAATAATATAATAATAATGTAATAATATTATAATAATAATGCAATAAGAATGTAATAAGAATATAATAATAATGTAATAATATAATAATAATATAATAAAATATAATAATAATATAATAGTGTAATGATATACATATAATGTAATAGTATAACGTAATAATAGTACAAGTGCAAGAAAAAACTTATTAACGTCGGCAATAATTAATTTTTAGCTAAATTGTAAGAAATAATAATGTAATAATATTATAATAATAATGTAATAATAACGTAATAATATAATAATAATGATATAATAATGATGTAATAATATAATAGTGTAATGATATACATATAATTAAATAATATAACGTAATAATAGTACAAGTGCAAGAAAAAAATTATTAAATTTCTGCAACAATTAATTTTTAGCTAAATTGTAAGAAAAAGTAAAATCTCCACAGGAAACCAGAAATGAAACCTTGCAAAAATAAATATCAGTTTGGAAAAGTTCCCGTAAGCAAATTTTGTTTTAGGAAATTCTTTTCCTAACTCACTCTAAGAGTTTGCGCATGCGTGTATACGTGTGTGGGTGTGTGCGGTAGAAGATGTGCATGTTTTATATTCCGCAAATGCAATTCAGTCCTCATAACACTACTTTTGAATTGAATTTGTTCTGTCGCATTTAATATTGAAGCTGGTCTATCGAAGTTGATACCGTATTTTGCCCCTTATAATGACACTCCCGATACATTAGAAGCCTTCAACAAATTTTGAAGGAAGAAATTGAAAAAAAATATTTTCCATGTACTTCAGAGCCCTCCTCACTATGCCCAAGTTTATCCAGTGAATAACATTTTTCTGCATGAAAACCTGGCTAATCATGATAAATTCGTCACAGACCGAGAAGTACCAAATTTATGGTAGTTATTTAGAATGTAATAATTAGAAGAGAAGTTAATTGCCGTCACCGGCCTTCGATTTATAGAAAGCAGGTTGGAATTTTGGAGATATTTTAGATGGAAAAAATGAGTCTTATTTGCAGTAAAATACGGTATCTTGATTTTCTGATGGAAAATGAGAGTGGCATCATCTGAGACAGAAAATCCAGTCAGGGATTAAAATATTCTCAGGGTGGAAAAGATTATGTCATTTCATCTCAATCATTTTAATTTAAGAACAAAAAAGAAGATCAGAATATAATTGCTTTGACTAGATCGAAAAAAGATTAGTGAAAAGAAAGAAGAAAAACTATTTTGGTCTTGTCACGAATCTCGAGGAAAAGTAGCCGAAGACAAGAAACCAAGGCAAACATATTTTCTGTTTTATTGCAAGAACACTGCCACTGTCATTGCTGGACCAATATAAACTGCAATAATAATAATAATAATAATAATAATGATGATGATGATGATGATAGTGATGAACATGATGACGATAACCAAAGTTAAGCAACGTCGATCCTCGTCAATACCTAGATTGGTGACCACTTGGGAATACCAGGCGCTGTAAGCCTAGATGTAAAGGTGGTGCAATAGATAACGACACAGAATTGTTAATCGGAGAGCCAAGTTCCAAGTCCAGTCGGGGTCGTTATTTTCACTTAGGTGTAAATATCACTGGGAAAGGCATGAATCCACATCTTCTCTCACCCTTCTATGAGATAATTACTATTAATTGTCTCGGTAAATAAATATCTCCAACGCATTCTTACCATCTAAAAATATGTTTGTTTTAAATAACCAACAAAAGGTTGATAAGCTGTAAAAAACAATCAATCAATCTCTCACTCTATGTGCGTGTGCGCGCGTGAGTAAGCATCAATTTTTCCCTTTAGAAGTGAAAATAAACCCCAAACATTCTTTTTTTTTTGCTGTTCTTAGAGAAATATAAACACGCACACACACCTGTCATTTATCTATGTTAATTTTGATAAAGAGACCAGATAAACTACTAAGTAATATTTATTTTGATATAACACAAAAATGTGTCACAAGGCCATAATGAGGGATAAGAGAAGGCTGGTCTTCAATCTGTCTTATCTTAAACTTAGCTAAGCCATAATTACTGACCCAAACATACCACAGTATTCCTTACACCAAAAACAAAAAAACAAAAAAAATTCTTACTATTCTTAATACAGTCACCATAATACCTCATGGTCTCTATGAAGTCCTAACTATAAGTCATATATACAATTTTTCTGTGGAGGTTGAGGAATAAAAATAACAACTTTCAAAAATGAAACCCCAATGAATATTTAAAGTGATTACACTTTTATATGCAAGAAACTAAACAAAATAGTGTTAGTAATAAACTACTAAGTACATCGATAAATCTGCAGACTAACCATATAAAACCGTTGTTAACCTGCTTAATCCAGTAGAAAATATTAATAACATTGAGCAAAGATATATTCAAATAAAAAAAATACTGCTGATAACAACAATGTTTCAGGTCATGGACTTATTGATAGCCTATTTTAATGAAGTGACATATGTACGTCTATCATTTTACATAGTGTCTCATTCATGACGATCAGATTTTTAAAACTGTTTCGCAAACATTTCTTATTGAAGTAATACATACACATCCACACATATAAAGTGCTTCTCCAGAGTTCGCGGAATATGAAATATGTGAAATTTTTGCTAGTATCCTTTGTGAGTGGCAGTCTTCGTGTTTTTAGACCCTAGATAATATGGTGGATAGGAAATCGAGCAGAGATGGGCTTGAGCGAAAATCTGAACAATGGAACATGCATACATGAAAAGGGGAAAATAGCACCTTGTAGATCTGTGACGTTTTCTGATGGATCAGACGATGGTTTCTCCTACAAAGGGCGTTGAAGTTTCGAACCTTGCCAGAGAGCACGCTAGGATTCTGAATATTTCCGTGATGGATCGACGAACGCTGGGATCAGCGATAATGTTAAAAAGTCAACTGACGAATCGACTATAGCGAGATTCGAACCAGGGTCTCATGGTCAGAAAGCGAACATTCAAGCCACTCAGCAACGCGCCCTTCGATACATATAAGGCGTACATCTGTGTGGCAAATACAACTATTTGCAAGATTAAATTATCTAATTCAATTCTACCCTCGACTCCGGATAATTACAAAAGATTGCGTGTGTATGTTCTTGTGGGTGTGATGTTTATCGGCAAGGACAGTGGTGTTATTTACATTATTCGGGCAATTGTACTCCTCTTTGTCGCCATGTTTATCGCAACGTTTCGGCCTTCAGGTGCTTGAAATGTCGGAATGAACCTTTTATTTCGCTCACTGGGTTAGACTGTTCTAGTTACACGTGCCATGTCTAATGGGTGTCAGTTATCAGTTATCTTCCAAGCTCTCCACCGCCTTAACCAGGTATTGAACTCACTCTCTGGGTCCTGTCACTGGATCTAACTAACGCCTTTATCCACTGTGCCATGTTTCAAGAAGGCCGGAGCGTACAACGGCCTAAACGTGATAAAGATGGCGACAAAGATGAGGATATTGTCCGATTAATGTAAATAGTGTAGATAATACCTCATCTCAGAAATATAGAGAGATACTGAAAGGACAGTGGGATTGCCAAATGCTGTAGTCAAATTCTGACCGCTTTTATTTAAGTTCTTATTAACAGTCTTGGAAAAGACATTGTCCCTCAAGTCCTAGCGAGGATATATAATCTCACAGTAAAAAACTGATTCCACATAGTTTGTGTTTCATACAGGCTCTGTCGACCAACTCCGGCTCACGGCTTTCACACGACGGAACTGTTCTTACCAACAGGAGAAAGGGGCAAAGGATCTGACACTTCAAGACTGAATGTTTTGGGCAGGTGAGACTCGTTAGACCTAGTAAAGTGCTCATTTTGGAGATGGAAACCTCTTGTTATAGGGGTTTTATAGTTACACCCAATCATAGGAAAAGCTATGGGAGCGAACCCTGAAAAGGAGTTCGGACCCATAATCCCATAGGCGATGAATAAGGAGGATTTCTTTAATATTTTGCCGACAACTCCTGCGCTTTATTCCAGCTGTGTGCAAGCTGGACTCTCTTGCTTTGGGAAGAAATAAATAAAAAATAATGATTTTTTACGGGTAATCAAGAGGAGTCGATAGGTTTGCCCATCGTCAGGTTCACACCCCTCCCTCGTCCTTTGAATAGGAGTAGAGGTTTATACCTTGTTTTTTGTTTAGGATTGGGTTTCCGGTTCCTTCTAAAGTATTCTCATTCTCTTTCACTTGCGATAGCCTCTTGCGTCTTAGTGGCGTTATCGCCTTGCTTGGGGTGAATTCATTAAAAAAATTCTTTAGAAGAATTAGAAGTAAATCTTACACACTTTAGAAGAATTAGAAGTAAATCTTACACACATCCCGTATGTTATACTCTGCGCCATCCAGAAATTTCTGCATTTGCATTAATACAAAACTCTATTGAATAATCCTTACTTTTTGTCTGTCTTTTGGCAACACTGAGACATGAGCAATCCAAGTTTTCGAAAGTCCCCGTCCAGACCTGTGACTCTCTGCGCTTGGACATTGTCTCCCGAGATGAATGGATGCCAAGAACGATGCAGTTTGAGTTAGATATTTCAGCCAATCTTATAAATCAGAACTGGCGATATTGGCTGAACACCCAACTAGTTACTATATTTTGCACTGATTCACAAATAGTCGTTACCAAATGCGAATCTAACTCATTTATTCGTACTAGTTTGATAACCACTGCCCGACGACAGAGAGCCTTGCACACCCAATTGAGAAAATAATCTTACTAACATTTCATTAACTGTATTCGTATTTGTTCACGAGATAAAACCGATTTATTTTCTTTGAATTTGTCAACTTCCTGCCGAGCAGTGGAAGATGTTTTATGAGTTTTAATTGCCCTGTCTTTTTGCTTACACATTTATCAACGATTTCCTTATTGGGAAGAAGGTGTTTTAATCAAATATTAATCTAATCTCAGAGTCATTTAATATAGTACATTGTAAGCAACACATGGTTGTGATAGTTTAACCATTGTCGCAGCTGGTTTTATAAAATTTACTCGTATTTACGTGGAAACGACAACGAATGAAGACCTGCCATTTTGAAACTAATAAAAGAACGTGCGCTCAGAGAAGCGATATAGTTTTTCAAACAGCTGGTGTAAAGTTAATGAAAAAAAAAATCCCAGAACTGGAATAGAAAACAAACAAAATTAGTTTATCAAGACATACCGTGTGTGTATATGTTTTGTAATGGCTATTTATAGGAGAGACTTTGTAAATCACAGAGACAACAATAGTAACGCCTTCGAACAAATATTCGGTCAGACGCTGCTAATTCCTATATATATAGTTTTCCTTTACACGTCACGATGAGATCGACTGTGCTTGCTCTCTGGTGATCTGTGTTCAAGCCCAAATGTCGGCAGCGACATTTTATTCCTGTAGGACAATATATATATATATATATATATATATATATATATATATATATATATATATATATATATATGATCAAATATAGATTAAATATGGATTGGAATCCAACAGAATGATAAAATAAGAAACAAAGTAAGAAAGCTTTATAAATTTAACATATTTCGCATTTATTAAAGCTTCATCAGAGAATAAAATATGCGCAAGAAAAAGAAAATTCTGTTATTTTTTAATTTTGGTGTTTTTCATTGGTTAATCAGAACTCACTTGCTTTTGTCTTATCAAGCATTGTTCGTATGCATAACTCGTGCGTATATTCTAGTTTTTCTATGAGGTATTCCGATGATAATATTTATTCGTTTGTGCGTGTGTGCTCGCGAGCGTGTGTGTGTATGAGCATGCGACAAGTAGGCATTTTTAAAGAAAATAATTAATTTTTAAATTTTGTGTCGATTTTACATTGGTTATGCAGACCTCAGGGTCACCATTTTTGTCAACCCTGGCAGAAATTCACTATCTACACACAGCTGATGATGACTCACCTAAGTCGAAAGCTCGGACGACACAGCATTATATTGATTTTAGAAATTTCTTGCATTTGTAGCAGTGTAAGGTTAACAATTTGGAAAGAAAGATGGTTACGCTTAGACAAGTTTCTTTACTTTTCAACAATATCTATCTATCTATCTTTCTATCTATCTTTCTATCTATCTATATATATATATATTATGAAATGGACAAAGTCTGACAATTATTTAAGAAAAAGAACACACACACACACACACACATATATATATATATATATGGTGTATCAAAAATACTTTTACAAACTTTGGGCGCGAGTTCCTCATGCCAATACAAGGACACAAATGTTTCGTTTTGGAGTTATTAAGTTTAAAGAAAGTTTACGGTAGATAACGCTGTGTTTTGCTATATAGACTAGGTTACATTTGTCATTTGTGTACATTTGTGTTTACTCTGTCTTCAAAGTTTAATGTGTGTATTAGTGAGTTGTCTGAGATGTGTTCCGTTTTACAATGGCAGGATATTCATAGGCAGATATGATTTTTACATACTATCTCGCGGCTGTATCAGATTGCGTTTCTAGACCAAAGGCAGCCGAGTCATCCAACCTTGGCTGCTGTTTATCGTCGCGTTGCTGAGCCAGGATCCGTAGCGCCACAAACTATGGATCGCGGATGGCCGAGATCCGTTCGTGTGCCTGACCACGTAAAAAAAAAAATTCTACAGGGTGTCAGAGGCGATCCAGGTATCAGCACACGTCAAGTGGGCCTAGCATGTCGTGCATCTCATAGTACCGCATGGAGGGTACTTCAACAGCAGCTCATGTATCTGTATCATTTGCAACGTGTGTAGAGACTTTCGCCCTCTTATCACTCACCACGGAAGAATTTTGGTTTATTGCACAAAACTGCCGATCCGTTGTTTATCTCTTCCGTCTTGTTTACAGATGAACCAACATTTTTAAGAGATGGAATAAAAAATTTACGCAACCAACATTTATGGGCGGATCGGATCCCGATGGTGCAATACAGGTTAGACACCAGGATCAGTTTACGATTAATGCGTGCGCTGGATTTGTAGGTGACTGTCTGGAAGGTTCATGTTATCCCAGCACGGATTACAAGAATTGTATATAGGGATTTTATTTTGAGCACACATCCAGACCTGCTAGAGAATGTACCCCTAGAGAATGTACCCCTGCTAATACGAGGACGGGTATGGTTCATTCATGATGGAACACCAGTACATTATAGTCATATTGTTTTCAATGCACTGGCTGACATCTACCATGAAAGATGGATAGGGGAGGGGAGGACCGGTTCCATGGCTTTCAAGTTCACCTGACCTCAATCCTTTAGATTTTTATTTGTGAGGCCACATAAAACAATTTATGCAGCACACTTTAATAATGCAGAGACACTTCAACAAGTCATGGGTTTCCTAAAAAAACATTCCACACGTTGTGGGGGTATTTGAAAGGGTTCTCACCAATCAATGATCCGACAGGTGCATGCATGTGTAGAAGTAAGCAGAGGACATTTTGAACAATTATGAGTATCTGTGTTGAGGTAAAATGATAACCTTTTGTCCATATTTTTATATGGACATTTTACCTTGTTTGGTGTCGGTAACTCACCCCCAAAGTTTGTAAAAGTATTTTGGGATTGTATCATGAACATAGATTGGAATCCCGATGGTACAATACAGGCTAGACACCAGCAATAGTTTATGATTAATGTGTGGGCTTGAATTGTAGGTTAGGGTTAGGGTAGGTCCGTATGTTCTCCCAGCATGACTTTCAAGAGTTGTTTACATGGACTCTATTTTGAACCTACTTCCAGAATTACTAGAATATGTACTCCTGCTAATATGAAGACTCAAGTGGTTCATTCATGATGGGCCTCCAGTACATTTTAGTAATATTGTTTCCAATGCACTGGCTGACATCTACCATGAAAAATGGAGAAATAGAGGAGGACCGTTTCCTTAGCCTGTACGTTCTCCCCGACCTTAGTTCTCAAACAGATTTAGAGCCACCTAATGCAATTGGTTTAGAGTCACCTAAAATATTTTGTTTATGTGGCAGATATTAATAATGCAAAGACGCTTCATCAACGTGTCATTGAAGACTGCGAAACTATTCGACATGTTACGAGAGTATTTGAAAGAGCCCGCCAGTCAATGATCCGATGGCTGCAATCGTGTTTAAACGCATTTTGGACATTAGTTATAAGTTGCTATGTTGAGGTGCAACGATGGCCTTTTGGACATAAGTTTAAATCGAGAGTTTACTTTGTTTTCGTGTAGGACCCCACCCCTAAAGTTTGTAAATGTATTTTTAGATTATATCTTGGCTCGTACATTTATCAGCGTCTTTCGTAAACTTTACATTTAATAACTCGAAAGCTAAGTAACTTTTGCGACAAGATCCTATCACTGTCACATAATCAACGATAGAAGTAACCCGAAATGCAGGATCTGTAGAAAATATGATGAAACTGTCGACCATATTATCTCAGGATGTCTGGAACTAGCAGTAAATGAATATAACAAGTTAGCGACGTATGTGCACTGGAAGATATGCAAGAAGCACAAAATCGAAACCACTGAGAGATGGTATGATCACCAACCAGACACAGTTAACGAAAGTAACGATGTAACTATCCTTTGGGACATGCCAATTCAAACCGACATGGAAATAAAAGCCAACAGACCTGATATTATTATAAAAGACAAGAAATACAAGAAATGTATGCTTATTGATATAGCAGTATCATCTGAGAGAAAAAAAAAACCATGAAAACTATCGTGAAACTGTCAAAATACAAGGACTTGAAGATCAAGATTAACAGGATGTAGGGAAGGAAGACTCAGACTGTACCAATAGTAATCAGAGCTCTGGGCCTCGTGAGTAAAGTAATGGACAATTTTACTAACAGTGTCCCAGGTAACATCATCATACAAGTTACCCAGAAGATCGCCCTACTTGGAACATCCCATATACTAGGAAAAGTGCTATCAATTGAAGGACAATTCTCCTATAGAGCCTACGGACCATAGTTTGAACACAGCTCTAGAGGATACAATGCAGGAAACATGACATACACAAATAATAACATTAATAATAATAATGCAGGCTGTTTGGGAAAGCTATTGAGAGAGTGCAGCACATTGTCAGTGGCTACCTAGAAGGGTACAGACTACGCCTCGACAAAGTAACTTGAAGAATACATTGGGAGCAACGCAGGAACTGCGGTCTCCAGTGCATAGAGAAATTGTACGTACTTTCAGTAGTGAGATTTGATAAATCAATATCCTGTGAGACACGCCCAAATTGACTGACAAGCGCTTGGAGAGAAATCGCCCTGACATCACACTTGTGCACAAGGGAAGCCATGGATAGACCCGTATATACATTGCAATACCTTGGGATAAGAAAACCGCGAAGGAAAAGCAAGAGAAAATTCAGAGGTACCAAAACCCAACAGTGCAAATCAAAGAAAGGAACCAAGCAGAAACTGTAGCTATCTTTTTAATGGTTGGCGCACTCGGGCCTATTTTCAGCAACCTTACTATGCCACAAGACGACATAAAGATACTTGACATCATGGGGAGTGCACAGATGGCAGTACTAATTAGAATAGCTCAGGTGCTGAGGAATGTATTGGGTTTATAAGTTGCGGTTAGGAGCTGACCAGAGATCACCCCGCCCAATCTTCTAAACGAAGAGGATATCAAATAATAATAATAATAATAATAATAATAATAATAATAATAATAATAATAATCTCGTGGTTATAGCCTGCTGCTATGCCAGACAGGATTCAAATAGCTTCTGATTTTAATTGATTTACAATTAATATGTACATGTTTTGTTTTGATGAATTCAAATAGGTCATAGCAAATAGCCCAGGTACCACAGATTTGCTTGCCAGTTGCCTAGTATTAATCACTTGGGCATATCACGCGCTGTGAATCTCTGCTCATGAGCGGGAGGAGAAGGTGAGAATAGTGACCGGATGTCCGAAGGGTTGATCGTTTTTTAGATTGAAGAAGGAGGCAACAAAAATCCCTTAGAATTCATATCTAGATACATGAGAAGACCCTTAAATCAGATACTGATTTAGCGAACTAAGTTACTCGAACTGAATGAATTTCTAACTAGATTTCACTTGCATGGTTATGCCTAAATTTTGTCAAATCCTGCCACCATACATTGCACATTTGGTTGTGATTCATGCGCCAGGTATGCTCTTATTAGCCTCGGTGTTATGATGGCCATATTGGATTTCTATATTGTACCCGTTTATTTTATATTTTTACCCTAACGTACTCGTATATGGTATATTTGTATTCGAACCTGCTTGTTTCTTGGATATTTATACTTGAGCGCCAATATGGACATTGCTCTCTCACTCATTAACAAGAGAAATCCTAAAACCTTATTTGAAAAAATTAGCAAATATAAGGATCCTGACATAGAAATTAGAAGAATGTGGTATCTCAATAATAAATAAAAATCTGTAGTCATTTTAACACTGGGAACAATGTGGAAAATGCAAATATATAGCCTAAGTTCCTAGTAATACAAAAAAGTGCATTGCAAAATCAATACAATACAAAAACAAACGAAAAAAATCAATAAAAACAAAATAAACAATCAGACATCTTACGCAAATTCCTGTCCCAGGAGGATTTTTAAAACATAGAAATATCTCACGAATTGTCTTTTGATGGTTTTCTAAAACCATAAACTTGGACATTTTGCAAACATTTTATGGAAATTTTAATTTTAAACTTCACAAATTTCAAACACTTTTTCCAACTGGACAAAATGCATGACAACTCACGTGTTAGCACTTTAGATGCAAAAGCCTGCTGTTTCTTGAGGTCTATGTCAACCAAAGACTTCAAGAGGTGGCACCTCCTACAAAACTAGGCAAAAGAAAATAATAGCAATAATAATAGTAATAATTATAATCTGTTTTGTTTTATTATATAAACCAATAAGACGCTCAGTTTTGTGAAAGTCATAAAAATCGATGGCAGAAGTAGGATTTTTCGATTTACAGACTGTTCATATCTGATGACGTCATATCTTAGCGAAGCTCACCACATTAACACGACAGCTTTCTTATCACAGATTTTAGAAGAGTTCGAATATCGGATTAGTTGCCAATAAAATTAATAAAGATAATGCTTTGTCCATCATTGCGGCTGGCAGGAGATAGAAAAAATGTTTTTAGTTACTATATTTAAATTATGCGTGAAATTTTTCATGGGTCTTTGCTTGTTTTGATCTCGACCCAATCCAACTTGTAAGTCTGGTTATTTTTCTACTTCTCATGTATTTGAACGTAAGAACTCGTGTAACGGTTATTCGCTCGGAATTCACTAATCGGGTTTGAATTCTGGTTTAAAATTCTTACGTCATTTTCGCATGAAAAACCTCACAAAAAGAAAAGGCTTAAATAATGTTCTGTACTGGTGAGCATAGACAGAGAAAATAATGGCTGAATATAAGACTAATTTACACTCTCATAATTACCTTCCTACCGTGGCAGCTATATCTTTTGTTACCTTTGACAAATTGCAGCTAATCACAACACACATACATATAGGCATGTATATAAATACTATATATAAAATATATCTGGGCTGCAAGTATTCATACATATTAAAAATAAAGCAAAATTCTTTTTTTCTTTCTTTTTTTTTTACTTTGCTTAATATTCAATAACAACCACATTTCATGATTGTTAACCTTGTAACTGGTGGTACCCGGACGAAAAGTACTGACGTTAATTAATTTTTGCTGTCTAATTTTTTCGTAATCACCATTTAACATACAGCTTGATTAATAGTTACAAGAAAAAAAAATAAATGCGTGATATTTTTAGTCTGAAATTGTCATCATGACATTATAAAAGATTGAATAAAATTCCTTTCCAGTGATTGGCGAAAAGTTTGTTTCTTGTTCAAGTCCTTGTAATCAAATGAAATGTTTCTAATTGAGAATCGTTAAACGCTAATTGAGGCAGTTGCTAACGACGCTGAAAAAAAAAAAATAATGAAACCGATTTTAGATTCTGGTCACATCATTTCTGCACGTTAGAAAAGAATAAATCACGTTTGAACCATGCTCTCTCAGAGGATGTTTCGATCAATGTCATGTCCTTGGTACGATCCAATGTACTATATATAGTTCAAGGGACGATCCGAAATTAATGCCTCCTGTTTATTTCCATGGAAATTATAAAAAGTAACAGCGTGGAAAGAGAAGATTTTCAACTTGAAAATGGTATTATTCGTTGTAGTAACCCAATCTCTCAATGAGAAATCAATGCATCAATATCAATCATTGCGGAAATACATTAACAACAGCTTAACTGTGTCCGCAAATTCTGTTTAGACTCTATCACCGTTCAGCAACTATCGATGAATTTCAATAGGTGCCATTTTTTCCCGACGTGATATAGATATTGAGCCCCCCCACCAAAAAGCATCAAAACATGGAAAACAGGTTCTGTCCACCTTATGGCGTGAATGACGAAATGAAGTCAAGGCGCGTATTTCACAAAGGGGAAAGTTACGTAATGAATATCCATTGCCGTTGAATATGTTAATTGACGTGTGCAGTGGTTCTTTTTGCTCTTGTTAATCAGAGAATCAACGGGCTCGCTCAGTAACATTATTGAACCAAGCCGAGTGATCTTTAAAAAATAAATAGACCAGGAAGGTTCGGGTCCTTGAGAAGATTTTTAGTGAAAGTTATTTAGGTATTTTTCGAGAACAATATCCAAGTGAATGTTGTTTTCGAAGCGCTGTAAAAGATGCGAGAGGAAGTAAAACGTTTAACAATGCATGACGCACGCTTTCTTGCGAAAATCAACCGGTTACCGATTATTGAAACTAATTGTGGCGGTTTATAAGAATTCGCCGGTACCAAAAACGGTTAAAGTTGATCGCCAATAATTCTTTTGTGATCGATGAAAGTATTAAAGCATTTGTTCTGCGAACTTTTATTGGTTAGAAGATGTCGATGACAGAATTCCGAGTTTCTATCCATTTTTTTCTTTTCAATCAGTTAATTGCAATAGGGGGTACCTTCATTTTTAATCATTTCGAAGCGGAAATGCCAGTTGCATGTAGGGGGTTACATGGAAAGAAAGTGAAAGGGAAGACTGAGAATAGGGAGATTTGAGGAAAGGACAACATATGAACGGGATTCAAGAATATAGAAGATGTGATTGATGTTGCATTTAAATTTTGTAGTTAGCAGGAAAGCAAATAAACGGAGTTCCAAAGGCGGGAAGTACAAGAAAGGAAACTGTTGGAGTAGAACTGGCGGTTGCATTTATCTATTTCAGCAGTAAAAGGATGGAAGTTAGTTGCCAACCTAGTAGCACGCTTAAATTCATCTAGTCGGGGCACCTTGGAAAAAATCTCATCAGAACCGTTGCCATGAAAATATTTGTAGAAAAGACAGAGGGAAGCCACGTCACATCAGTGAGAAAGCGACTGAAGTCGAGATGCCTGGTCAGGATCGATTACATTACAGTTTGTTGCGGATTCCGGGTTGAAACCCGGTACCAATAAATAACAAACGCCAGGAATGAATATATGAAAATAATGTATTGACGTAATAATACAAACTGGTAAAGCAGGTTAGTAGTTCCAGGAATAAGGTTTAGTAGCAAAATATCTATACAGACTTTGATATTGAAGTATCGCTGTATGACTTTTTACTGAGTTTACGTGCTCGCTCACTGTGACTCCTACAAAGCTGTTACCTCACCCTCACTCTTCCGGTTACATACAACCTTTTACTCTGTCACACGAGACTCGACTCGACAGTCTTGCTCCCTCTCTTCTCCTCGTCTCGCGCTTGCAGTAGTATATGTATATACTGGGTGAGTCCATTTGTATAAAAAAGGGGTCGACCCATCAACACAGTTAATTCTTTGAATTTTGTCAAGAACCTCGAGATGTACAGTAGGAGCATCAGACCAAATATGGCAACATTATTCAAATTTTGGGCGATCATATCGCTTTCGATTCATGACCGGCTAGGCAGAATATTTTTCCGGCAGTAGGTTGCCATTTCTTTCTGCGGTAGACTGGTTGCTAACCAAGGCTATAGAACACAGTCTGTCTGCTACTCAAGCTATAGCCGTGAAGAAATAGACGGATTCCTACCTTTCCCGAGGGTATTTGCGTGAAAGTGAATGCAACGAACTCGACTGGAATTCGAAATCGGCTTTTCTATTTCTCATTCTGAGCTGATATCCATTAAACCACAAAGGACATTTTTTTTTATTTTAAATATCTTTAATTTTGATCTGATTTACTTTTGTGGTTAAAATAAAAATTTTCGTGTTTGATATAAATATTCTTATTGCTCAGAAAATAAATCATAAATATTTAAATTTTAATCTGTTTCTGAGTTGATATTTCCGCAAAAAAAATGTTTCCGTTGAAACTGTATTTAGCGATTGATGAGTAATTGATGAAAAGTATGAATCTTAATATATATATATATATATATATATATATATATATATATATATATAGCATAAAAATTCGAGTAAAAAATTCTACTTCTCAATTTGAATGAATTCAGATTAGATGCTGAAATTATCTGCCATCTTAAAAAATATACTTGTTAATGCTTAGTTTCTCTAGGACGTTGGCGATCATGACTCTCCACGGAATCATTTTTTTTATTATTATTTGTGAATTGTCATGATATTCTCGTAAAGATAAATATAATGCTTTCCAGTTGATATCTTCACGGGTTTGAATTTAGAGTAAATCTCATTGAAGACTGGGCTCGAGAGCCCAGTTCACCCTAATATTTCACTTACCTCTGATGGAGAGGTGGGGGAAATAAATTCATGCTAAAGGACATCATTGCGAAGAGTATGCAATAGAAGTGTCTGGAATTTGAATTTAGCTCATCGATTCCATACTACCGCGCCAATAACCGTTATGTTACCGGGATATCCACTTCATGTTTAAGAGAAGGTATTTTGTTTTGCAGAACGAATTCAGTTCTAACAGAATGAATTCAGGTCTTTGCGAACGAATTTAGTATAGGGGAAGGAAGTCAGATGTAAGAGAATGGATTCTGGTCTTGGAGAACAAATTCAAGTCTAACGGAACGAATTCAAGTCTTGATGAACAAATTTGGGTATACGAGGAATGAATTATTGTCTAAGAGAATTAATCCAGGTTTAGGAGAAAGAATTCAGGACTAAGACAAAATAATTCAGGTCCTGGGAGAATGAATTCTGATCTATTTAAGATAAGGAATTTGGGTACTGGGGAACGAATTCAGGTATAAGAGAATGGATTTATGTTTTAAGAGAAGGGATTCAGCACTAACGGAATTAATTCATGTATTGGGGAACAAATTAATGTCGAAGCGAATGAAATCAGATCTTAAACGAATTCATTGCTAGAAGAATGAATTCAGGTTTAATAAAGGAATGCGGATCTTGGAGAACGAATTTTTTGTCTTGGAGATAAAATTGTTTAAGAGAATTAAATCAGGTCTTGAGGAACAAAGTCAGGTCTAGCAGAATAAATTCAGATCTAAGAGTTTAATTCGGGGCTTGGAGAATAAGGGAATGAATTCTGGTCTTGATGAACGAATTCATGTCTAACAGAACGAATTCAGGTATTGGAGAATGAATTCAAGATTAAGAGTATTAACTCGGGACTCGGGGAACGGATTCAGGTTTAAGAGAATTAATTCAGATCTTAGTGAATGACTTCGGGTCTTAGAGAACGAATTCAGGTCTTAGGAAATTAATTTAGGTATAGGCGAATACATTCAGCTCTAGGAGAATGAATTTAAGTCTTGGAAAATTAATTCAGGTCTTCGAAAACAAATTCAAATCTTCGAAAAATTATTTAAAACTGGGTGAGCGTTGAATTCAGTTTTCAAATTCTCCGCATAAAATCTACTTGATATTGGAATTTTAGCTACCTCTCCGTCAGAGTACTTAATGTTTCACTTTGATTCATGCTGAGTCTACATGTTTCAAATAACGTTCTTATTAAAATAATTAAGATTAAGACGCTCTTTTCTTTAACGTTCTCTGAGGATATGAAATGGGAAGATTATATTGAATCAATTGCTAGGTCTGTTGCTAGGAAAGTTGGCTCATGGTGTCGTGTTAAAAATTTTTTTCTCGCCAGAATCTATCTTAGACATTTATAAATTTATCATTCGTACTTACTGTAAATATCGCTGCCACAATTGGTCTAGTGCTTCTGCTATGCATTTAGAGATGCTTGATAAAAGACAAAGAATCTGTAATGATAATGGTCTTGACCTGGCATATCGGCTTCTATCTCCGTAACGTAGCTTCTTTATGACTTTTCTATAAATAGTTTCATGGTAATTGTTCTGAAGAAATTTCCTCCCTAGTATCTAGACTTGAAGAATTTAAGCGCAGTATTAGATTAAAAGCAGGATCTCATCATTTTACAGTTTTGAAATTGCTAGATGTAACCGTAAGTTCTATGCTAACAGTTTCTTCACGCAAACGTGTCGACTGTGGAACTATTTCCACTTCTTGCTTTCCAGTCAAATTTGATTTTCAAACTTTTAAGTGCAACCAGATACTTTTATTTCAGGCTTCCATATTTTAAATTTATGGACGTTAACTTTTCGTATGAACTAACGAAAAAGTTCTCAAATTTAGCCACTTGACGTTTCTTTTTCAGTTTATTTTTTTATATTTATTCATATAGAAAATGATCTAATTGTTTGAACTACAAGGGATAGGAAGTTTTAGAGAGCCATGGCTGCCTACATTTTGAAGAAACAAGGGACATAAAAATAATACAGTAACTTGGAAAACTGTTATAATGGAATATGCATACACCTGTGTTCCCCCTCACTGGAATATGATTGGCTGGTGTCCATCATAAATACAGACGGACGTGTAGATACGACATAGTTTAAGTCTATGACGACGCCCATTGGACTACGTCATTGTCTATCCTATTGAGCTACACCTATTACCTGCGACTACGACGAGTACCAGTCGATTACTGCTACTGTGTACTACTTGGTTAAAGTAGCCAAAACCCACTTAGCTACTTCGATCAAATATATCCCTTTCCGTGATATATCAGAAACATCCACGAGGGAGTTGTTCCAAAATGTGTCAGTTCTTGGGGAAAACCTATTTAAGTGGAACTTCCCCGTCACTATTGGAAGACGGAAGAAATACCGATGATTCGAATCCGCAAGAGTTAGCATGTCGAATCCTAGCCGTAAAGGTCTGAACTGGTGAAACTAAAAAACAAAAAAATGGAACTAACTTGAACATTTGCCATGGAAATAGCGATCGAGTAACGATATACTTTCACAATGTCACTAGTATACAGGGGTTTATAGAAAGTGAAGGTGAGAGAAAAGACTGGGTATAGGGGGGATTGAGGAAAAGATAAAAGATGAACAGGGTTCAAGAAGCGATTGACGCTGCATTTAAATTTTTGAAGATTTTAGTTATCAGGGAAGCAATTACACGGAAGAGAGTTCCACAGGCAGGAAGTGTGAGAAAAGAAACTATTGGAGTAGAAGTGACGGTTATATTTAACTATTTCGACAGTAAACGGGTGGGACCTAAATGCCAATCTAGTAGCACACTTAAACTCACGTAGTCCAGGTACCAGAGAAAAAAAGCTCGCTAGAACAGTTACAATGAAAATATTTGTAGAAAAGACAAAGGGAAGCCACGTCACGACGGTGAGAAAGTGACTGAGGTCGAGATGCGAAGTCAGGGTCGATTACATTGCAGATCCTTCTTTGGATTTTGTCAAGAACCTTGAGATGAATAGCAGAAGCATCTGACCAGATATGGCAATAATATTCAATACGAGTAGATTCTTAAATTTTCAAGATGGACTCTGACGAGAAAAAAAAACCCCTCTGGCATGACACAATGAACCAACTTTCCTTGCAGTAGATGTAGCTATTGACTCGATGTAGTCATTCAACTTCTATTCAGTTGAAAACATGACGCCAAAAAGGAGAAGTGTGTTTAGTGGGGTGCTCTTCATGAGTCTAGAATATGTCAGGTCTTCAAATTTTAGAAAAACATGTCGAGTTGTAAAATTCTCCAGGTCTGAAATAAAGCTGTGATCTTTTATACAACTAATTTGAAATTTCGTTTTTCTTTTGAATTTTTCTCTTACATTTCCAGCGAAACTTCCGTAAATGTTGAATTTCGCTTATAAAATAAGCATAAATGTGTTTGTGCACGCGCGTGCGCGCACACACAGACGCACGCGCGCGCACATACGCACATACGCACACACACATATATATATATATATATATAGAGAGAGAGAGAGATATATATACACACACACACATACATATATATATACATCGAGCACTATTTTGTAAAAATAAAAATATCTATAAGAACACCGGATTATATATCTTACTGTTCTTTCTTTTTATTAATATACATATATATATATATATATATATCTGAAGGAGGCATGGTGGACTAATGGATATCGGCTTGGATTGAGGAATTCCAGTTGAATCCATTACATTCACCTACGTGCTAATACCCTTGGGAAAGATATGAATCCTCTTCTTCTCCCTCCAGCTATGGGTAAAATAGCAGGACAGACTGGTTTCTATAGCCTTGGATGGCAAGTGGTCTAGGAGTTACATTCACCTACGTGCTAATACCCTTGGGAAAGATATGAATCCTCTTCTTCTCCCTCCAGCTATGGGTAAAATAGCAGGACAGACTGGTTTCTATAGCCTTGGATGGCAACTGGTCTAGGAGAAGGACAACTCTGAATTCAAAACCTGCGGAGGGTCGTTTGGGAACCTTGTGGCATTCGGTGCACCAGGTCTCTGTATTCATCCCTCCAAAAAGTGTGGATGGTCCTGCACGAGGCCTTCACCACTATAATCAAATCTCATGTGCCGGTGTCGGACTGTCGGTTTCCTGGAAACTGATCTACTTGACCCTCATAGGTCGAATCTCGACGGAAGAGACGATCATATATACCGGTCTGAATATTCGAGAAATCTTGTTCCGGAGGGCGCATATTATTGTAACAAAATTTCTCGAATATTTAGGACGGTAGATGTAAATAAATGAATATGTATTTAAAAAATAACGTTTATAAAAGTAAATCAGAATTATGTCAGATTAACAAATGAAAAATCCATATATATATATATATATATATATATATATATATATATATATATATATACTTTTACCTTTCTACTCGCTGGGTTTTTCTTTCTTTGTACCCGAAATTTCAGGTGCCGGCCGATTTCTTTCGCCATGTTCGGAGGTTTCTGGTTCTTTCATTTTTTCAAAATTTTTCCCGCGGATACCAGTTTGTTTAAAAATTGTGCTATCCAGTTTTTTTCATCCACCAAGTTTAAAATGATTTACATTATGTACATTATATCATTTATTTACATTATATAATAATAATAATAATAATAGATTTATATTATATATATGTAATATATATATATAATTTATAAATTTATAAATGATATATATGATAAATTTACATTATATATATATAATAATAATATATATATGATAATGTGTATATATATTTATATATATACACATATGTGTATATATGTGTGTGTATGTGTGTGGGTGGGCACAATCGCATTTATGCATAACTGTAGAAGTTTAGTGGGTTTATATATATTAGATACAAATAAATTTTAAATTAACATTTTCGTCATTCCTAGTCGGACACTGTTTTTTTTAAATCAGAATCACTGTTATGTTTAATGTGAAGTTTTTTCTCCCATGTGCGTCATTTTCTGTGGACATAAATGAAAAAAAAATCACGTGCTTTTGTTTAAATCACAGAGAAATCTGAACTTTTTCCACTCCCGTGTCTTTTACATAATAAATTCCGCGAATGTTCGTTTAATTTCTCCTCGCTTTTTTTCATTTTTAGGGGACAATTCAGCTTAAATTATAAAACGTAGTTAAAATTCATTAAGGAACAGCGGTAACTCTCCCTACCCGAATCCATATCCTTGAACCACACATGATCTTATTTTAACTCTACATTTTTAACGTCTCCGCCAATAACTGAAATTTTAAAATTGTAATTTCTTATTGATTTTTGAAATATTTATTTTAAATAGCAATAGATAGACTCCGGCCTTCTTCAGGTGGTTGGAATTTCGAACTGAAGGACACATGGCACAGCGGATAAAGGCGTTGGTTAGATCCAGTGACAGACCCAAAGAGTGTGTGTTCAATACCCAGTTAAGGCAGTGGAGAACTTTCAGAGGGAAAATTAGCAGGAGATAACTGATAACTGACATCCATCAAACATGGCACGTGGAACTAGAACAGTCTACCCCAGGGATCGAAATAAAGGGTTCCGTTCGAAATTCCAACCACCGGAAGAAGGCCGGAGCGTACAACGGCCGAAACGTTGTGACAAATATGGCGACAAAGATGGGGACAATAGTCCGCATAATGTAAATACTGTACATAATACCTCATCTCAGAAATATAGACAGAGCAATAGATAGATTCGCTTATCTCCTTCTTCACACATCCTCCCCGTCTTTTAAACAAATGTAGAGGTCTGTCTATATTTTTGAGATTAGGTATTGTAACTATTTACACTTTTCACGTCGTTCGGATTATTGTCCTCATCTTTATTGCCATCTTCACTGAATTTCCGCCTTTTCAAACCGATAGAGATTGTTTTAATTGCACAATGCTACGGATATTTCTGTTTCCGTTAATTCTCAATTTTTTTTTTTTATCTGCTGTGGCCAGGTATTGAACTCACAACTCTTTGGGTCAAGTTATTTCTTGGATTACTCAACTAATGCTTTTATTCACTGTCCGGACAGTCTGGACAGTCCGATCGATGTAAAAAGTGCAAATATAAGTAAAGGTTTACAATTGAGTTTCCGGTTCCTTCTCCTAGAAAATCTTCTGATTCTCTTTCACTCTCGGTAACCACTTGCGTCTTAGTGGCATTACGGCCTTACTTGGGTGAAATGATTAGAAAAAGAACAATGAAAAATGTAATTTCGGAGTGCAATCTTTTTTGCTGACTAACGCAACTGGAAGCAGAAATTTGCATCTATCAAATGGACATTATACGACTTTTTATTATATGCTTTCTTTGTGTTTTTAAGAGAAAAAAAACAATCACGTTTCTCTTCTGTGAAATTACCTTCGCAAGCTTAATAACATTTGAATAGGATCTTTCAATGAGAAAAAAGAAAAGCGACCTGAACTCCTCTTTGAACACATATTTATTTAACTCGTTTTTTTTTTTTTTTTTAATACTGAGAACCAAGGTATACGTAACGAAGCCTCTATCAATGGCGTCGCCGCAAAGACGTGGAAGAAATCTAATAACTACAAATGTAAAAGGAGAAACTAAGGGATAACAAAGACGGAAAAAAAACAAAAAACTGAGTGATGACAGAGGCGGAAGAAAATGAGATATAAAGAGGAGAGTAAATGAAAGCAAAGATACATTGTTGACTAGAAGAAGAAGATGATAATGGTGATGACGACGACGATGCTGCTGCTGCTGATATCCGAGAGGACGAAAGAAGAAGAATATGATGATGATGATGATGATGATGATGATGATGATGATGATGATGATAATAGTGGGAAGAAAGAAAGAAACAAAGAAAGAAGAAGATTATTATGATGATGAAAATGATGATGATGACAGTGGAAAGAAAGAAAAAAAGAAAGAAAGTAGAAGAAGATGATGATGATGATGATGATGATAGTGAGAAGAAAGAAAGGAAGAGAGAAAGAAAGAAAGAACGAAAGAAGAAGAAGAAGAAGAAGAAGAAGAAGATGATGGATGATGATGATGATGATGATGATGATGATGATGATAGTAGGGAGAAAGAAAGAAAGAAAGAAAGAAAGAAAGAAAGGAAGAAGAAGAAGAAGAAGAAGAAGAAGATAGTGGGAAGAAAGAAAGAAAGAAAGAAAGAAAGAAAGATGATGATGATGATGATGATGATGATGATGATGATGATGATAGTGAGAAGAAAGAAAGAAAGAAAGCATAATAATAATAATAATAATAATAATAATAATAAGATGATGATGATGATGATGATGATGATGTTAGTGGGGAGAAAGAAAAGAAGAGAGAAATAAGAGAATAGAAAAAAAAAAGAGTGTAACAAAAGATAACGAAACTGGAATGAAAGATGGCGAAATGGAGAAAGAATCCTATAGACTGATAAGAAGAAAAAAATGACAAAAGGGTAAAAAACGCAAAACAAGATCATGAAGAAGAAAATAAAAATAAAAACATGCAGCAAAACAAAACAAGAGATAAATAACAAAGTAAGAAAATATATTTAGTGAAATGTGAGATAAAAAGTGAATGTCTTCTTGTAGGCACCACGTCATTCAGGACGTGAGTGATCATGGCTCTCCACACATTCCTGTTTCTGTTGTTCTAAGTTTTGACTCTTTATTCTCTTCCTCATTTCCTTATTTCCAGCAGTTCAGCCCTTTATAGTTAGGACCCGCCATGTCACGTACACAGGACCACCTCATCTGCGTTCCCTTCGTCTTCCATTAATAAGGAGGAAGTTCTACTCAGACAACGTCTTTCCCAGAACTTTTGTAGAACAGGTGCCCGAGAGGATTCATCTTCGATTACTATTAGGTTGGTGCAAAAAAAATGACGTAATAATGTCGTTTTTTGACGTAAACGTCAAAAAACGACATTATTACGTCATTTTTTTTTTGCACCCACCTAATACAATCTAAACCTATTCAAATTTAGAAGCAATCGTTATCTAGCCTACATACCGTCATAACATGCAATTCTTCTTTCCTCCATGCCATTACAACAGCCCCCTTTAGTAATCCTCTACTTTGAGTGGCAATTGGGCCTTTTATTGGAAAAAATAGTATAAAAAATCCATTCATTCCAGAAAAAAAATAAAATAAATAAAATTACTTCATTTAAACCTGGGAATTAACTTGCTATTTTCCCTTTTCCCTGTGACTGTTAAATACTCTATGCTCTCTTTCCCCGTTCTGTGTCTCATAAATTTGTTTTTTTTTCTTTCTGGTCGTTAGCATATTTCATTGTAGTTCCTATGGTCCTTAAAACTTCCTCGTTTCCCATATGCTCTGTCAATGGCATTCTTAGCATTTCTTAGTAGAACCATTTCTCTATCGATCCAAGTTTCTTCTCTTTCTGTGAATGGGATTGTCTAGTATTCACAGCCAAACAGGAGATTAGATATTAAATAGCAGTTCAGCGCTCTTTGTTTTTGCAGTGAGGATCACATTGTACAAGGCCCGTAGGGTGTGCGCTCAAGGTAAAGAGGCACATTTTATGCGGATATATGGGGAAAATGACGGTTGGTTTGCTATAATGTTGAGTTGCATGGCGGGGCCCTAGCCGTGAAAGAACAGACGGAGCCAAAGAATGCAGTTCGCCTGAGCACTTTCTGTGGAAGTAGCGATAGAACAGTGAGAAGCTTGCCACATCCTGTCTGTGAGAAACGGGATTGCAAGGTGGAAAATAATTCGAATAATTACCGTGAAAACATCAAAAGTACATAGAGTATTACTGTTAAGGGGATGGAAAAGTGACTCAAGCCGAAACACCAGACCAGGACCCATACTATTGCAATAATAATAAACTCTCTTGATGCTGTTCAAAGATCGACTAGATGTGATTTGCAACTTGCATAATTACGTAAACAATATAAAAAGAAAACCTTTAGGCTTTCAACACTCCTTGTAAGTTATAGCGTTTATTAAATAAAATAAAATATCATTGTTTTAACGTCAGTCACGTCGTCTGCAGTTTTAATAATTATTTATTTCTTACTAAAATTATTTCTCAAATAATTTCATTTTTTCACATAAATCTTCTTTACAAAACAATGAGGCACTTTTCTCGGTATCTTCTCTTTGTGCCCTGTCCCTTCAGGGTGTAGGCGATCATGACTCTCCACAATTTTCTGTCCTTCATAGCTCTTAATAAATTTTGTCTTTTTGTTATCTCTACTAAACCTTGTTTTGCCATCCATTTACTCAATCTCACTACGTAAATTATGCGTTACTTTTCTTTGTCCTTATTGCCCTGTGAGCATCAGATTTTCCAAGCCCTCTTTCCCCATTATGTGCCCTAGAAATTTCAATTGTCTCTTCCTGAAATTAAGTATGCTCGGTCCATGGTATCTTCCGCTTCTATATATAGAACCACATTTATGTTCCTTCAATTGTCTTCATCTTCGGAGAGATTGTCCAAAATTGACTGCCATATAAGAAGACGGATATCACATAACAGTTCAGTACTCGCCAGAAATGGGTAGAATATACCCATGTTGAATATTCTGATAAAATGTTAAGTCTTTGATCATTTTGTGACATAGTAACACTCATACCAGTGCGCAAGCTATATCACTCTCCTAGGCATGACGATAAACTACATCCACGTCCTGGGTAAGACGACAAACTACATCTGCGTTCTGAGTAAGACGATAAACTACATACACTAGCAAGACCTCTGATCAGAAGGTTTTGGAAAGAGTGGAACCACCTCTTAATTGCTGGTATTCCCAGGTCCACCTTGACCCGGGTTGGTAGCACCTGTTAGGGTTCCAGCTATGGGTAAATAGCTAACCCCCAAACTGTTGTCAAAACACTATGACAGTGTAAAAATAGGTTTTAATAACAGAAATACTTTGTAAAAAATTATTACCAGCAATACATTGTTACCAGCAAACATTATTACCAGCAAACATTATTACCAGCTATACATTTCTGAAAAAAGTATTATCAGTAATAAAACTCTTGTCGGCATTAAATAACCGATAAAGGTTGATATGCCGTGTAACAAAGCAAACCAAACCGAACCAAACTATACATTTTTGTAAAAAAATATTACAAACTATGAGTTTTTTAAAAAAATATTACCAGCAATAAAAATCTTATCGACATTAAATAACCCATAGAGCTTGATATGCCGTAAAACAAACGAAACCAAACTATACATTTTGAAAAAAAATATTGCCAACTATACATTTAAAAAGTATTACCATGTATACATTTAAAAAGTATTACCATCTATACATTTTTTAAAGTATTACCAACTATACATTTTTTGAAAAAATATTACCAGCAATACATTTTTGAAGAAAAAATATTACCAGCAATAAACATTGTCGGCATAAAATAACCCATTGTAGTTGATATGCCGTAAAACAGAACAAAACAAACCAAACCGTTATATCAAACTAGAATTAGGTTCGGTTTAGTAAAAGGTAGATTGCAAGTCGGTGTCGTGTAACAGACAAGCAAACATCTTCCCTTTGTTCAATTGGGGCCGTGTGAGAGGATGAATGACCTTTCCGAGAATTACTACACGTGTTGGAAGTCACGTGTCGACTGTGCTTCAGTTTTTGTACTAGTGGTTAGATTACCATTCCTACAGAGAAGATCATGTTTTGGACGTACATGTAGTGGAAACGTTCGCCAAAATCATTGCATTTTAATGGCAGCAATTGTAGAACGCTCGAAGTAAATAGCATAGATCACCGCAGGACGGTGTTGTGGCGTTAAGGGGAAATCTGGCTAGAGATACGCGTGCCGCAAGTAAATACTAACAGTTTCTTTTCTCGCACTTCTCGCTTGTGGAACTCTCTTCCAGCTCCATTACTTTCCAGTCAACTTTAATATCCAAAAATCTAAATGCAATATCAGTCGTTCTTGGTTACTCTTCGTTTTTTTTTTTTTTTTTAGGCTCCATAGTAATATTTCTGTTTTTAGTTCTTCCCGACTTTGTGGTTTTACTGACTTTGCTTGAGAGCGAACTCCGATGAAAAAAGAAAAACAAAACAAAACAAAACAAAAAAAAAAAAACTAAACAAAAAAACACAATAACTTTTCAAGAACAAATATTTCCGGTTATACAGGGTGCGGCAGAAATACCTCCCATATATTCCTCCCAGATATACCTGCCACATAACGGTAAGCAATTAGTAGCAATGGTATCTTCATCCAGCTAATGTCTTACCATTATATATTAGATATTTCTGGGAGATATTTATGCCGGACGCTGTATATCCGCTTCTTCTTTTATGTACAGTTATATTTCTGCTTTTAACCGATCAGGACTCTCCACAACTTCCTATCTTTGAAGCTCGAAGGAATGATTGTCACCTTACAATACCTTCCACTTACTGTTCTGCAATCCATTTTCACAAGCATTTTATAAAGGCTACACGATGTTTCCCTTTGATCCTTTTGCCTTCTGTATGCCTTATGAGTATTAAATTCTCCAACTTCTCTTTCCTCATACCATGTTAAATGAAATTTCAACTCTTTTTGATTCACTGAAGAGCTATTCTTTTGTTCCTATTTTCTTCCTTATTGTTCGCATGCCCTCGCCATGGTATTTCCAGCATCATTTTGTAGAACCTTATTTCTCTTGTTTCAAGTCTCCTCTTCATTTGTGAGGAAATTTTCTAGCATTCACTCTCAGTATAGGAGGATTAATATTACATAGCAGTTCAGCACTCTTTTCTTTACTGCTAGGGAAATTTCTATGATTCTTTATACTTTGCTTAGCTTTTGGAAGGCATCTTCCGCCATTGCATAGCAGCTTCAGATCTCGGTGCCATATTTTCTGTCATAAAAATTATTATGATTCACAGAAATAATTTTTATATCAGCCTTTTCCATCTTAATAGTGTCAAGTTTACGAAAGACTACGACAATAGTATTAATCGTTATACAAATTTTTCAACATAGTTTTGTCCCTTTTGAATGCACTTAATTCAGTGCACTTTTCTCTTGCAATCTATCACTTCATCGAAAGTATTTATCACTGCAGTTATTGTTATAATATATATTTAGGTTAATTTGTTAAAAAAGAAGATTACTTATAAATTTATCAAACAACTTATCCCTTCCTTCACACGATTCAATATAAGCATTTGCTTACTGCAACGGTGAGCTTTTTTTCTTTAATCATTTAACTCCAAGCAAGGCAATAAAGCCATTAAGATGCAAGAGAGGGTTACAGAGTGTTCGAGAACATGATAAAAACGCTATTAAGGAGAGATAAAAATAAAAGAACAAGAATTATAATTATTATCACCGGCTTACACGAATTCTTCACAACGAATACCTTTTCGTGCCCGGAACCTGAAACACCATCGAAATAACAGAAAAAAAAAAAAAAAAATAAATAAATTAATCGGAAAAGGTTCAAGTTAAACTGGTAAAAGAAGAAAAAATATGAGTAATTTATAGTTAAAATTTAAAAGGAATATAGGAAACCAGGTTTCTGATACCCCCACGAAGGCCTTTAAAAAAAAAAAAAAAAAAAAAACAATAATTAAAAAAATATTTAAGTTCAAAATGATTAAAATGGATGTTTTAGCTACGCAGAATGTTATACATTTTGTCATCTGGGCGTAGTAATGGGCATTTCGTTGTATAATGGTTAGCAAGCCTGTCTCGCTAAATCTATTACGATTAAATAGTGAGTTCGATCCTCACTAGCTTCAATAAATAAACTACACCTAGAAAATTATCATCTGCGCTCGTAGAGTCTCTATTATGAGATCTGTGAACCAATTCTAAGTTTGTTATTCATGTCTATGTAAAATTCACACCAATCGTTCTCACGCACAAAAGCTTATATCAATATTGAGGTTGTTTCGTAGCTGTAAGAATCGTGTATTTCCTGGTATTGCCATTGGTTTAAAGAGCAGGCAATCAATCTGCTACCCAATTTTAGGAGATAGATCCAACGCAGTTTTCTTTCTTTGTTTTCATTCCATGTGTTGAGCGTTGTACAGATCACATATATGCTTAAAAATGGTTGTTATAAATACATATAAGGTGTATATGTGTATATATATATATATATATATATATATATATATATATATATATATATATATAATGTCTATATGTGTATGTATATCTATAAAATGTGTGTATGTATATATATAATGTGTATATGTGTGTATGTATATATAATGTGTATATGTGTGTATTTCTGTATATATATTGTGTATATGTGTGTATGTATATATATATAATGTGTATATGTGCGTATATATATATATATATATATATATATATATATATATATAATGTGTATATATATATGTATGTATATATATATATATAATCTGTATATATACAGGGGTTGGACAAAATAATTGGAACACTTATTAAATTCAAAGAAAATTTATTTAATATGGAGTTGGTCCTCCTTTAGCCTCATAGACAGCTTTAATACGTCTAGGAATGGAATCATACAGCTTCCTGACTTCATCCAGAGGAATTTTCAGTCATTCTTCCATGAAAACCTTCTCCAGTTCTTTACGACACGACGGTGGAGGATAGCGGCTCTTAACTTGTTTCTCCAAAATGCACCACAAATGTTGATATCTTGAGATTGGGGAGGCCACTCCATGTGTTCTAGCTCACTTTCATGCTCTTCATATCAATTCTTAACCATTCGATCGGTATGTATTGGAGCATTATCGTCTTGGAAGATGTAGTCACCATCAGGGAATAAAGTCTTGGCCAGTGGATGAACATGATCTCCTAAAATGTTCAGGTAATCTTTGCTGTTGATTCTACCATGCAGGGCAACTATTGGACTGAAACATTTCCATGATATGGTGGCCCAAACTTTCACTGATCCACCTCCATGATTCACTGTTGGAAGAAGGCAGTCAGGGTTGTAAGCTTTTTTGGGCTGCCTCCACACATAAACTCTCCCTGAAGTTGGGAAAAGAGAAAAACTGGACTTGTTTGAGAATATGACTTGCTTCAGTTTGGTCTGCAGACCAGGCATTGTGATCTCTGCACCACTTCAACCTCTTTTGAATGTTGCAAGTGGAGAGAAGAGGTTTCCTCACAGCTGCTCTTCCATGACATGCAGCCTTATGGAGCTCATGGTGAACAGTTTTAGTAGAAACTGGACTATTCAGATGGTTATTCAACTCAGCAGTCACTTTGGCCGCATTTGTCCGATGATTTTTTGCCACATTGCGTTTCAATGCACGTCAGTCCCTGTCAGTAAGTTTGCAAGTCCGGCTCGAATTGCTACGGTTGCTAGAGGTCTTTCCCTGTTTTACGAATTGCATCAGTGTTCTTGATATGGTAGCTCTTGAAAAAAAACCCCAAAAAACAAACAGTTAGAACCTTAGTGATCGAGGTTCCTGACATGCGAGCTCCAACAATTTCGAACTCGGAGAGGTCACGCATTTAGCTTAAATTTTAATAAATTCTAAAAATAAATAAGACAAAGACAGTAAATTAGATAAATAAACGTATTTACAATAGATACAATTACAAAGTTTTAGTTAAAGTTCTTAATATAATAGGTCTTTGAAATATAGGAGTGGATTTTGCAACTGTTCCAATTATTTTGTCCAACCCCTGTATATGCTTACAAATGGTTGTTATAAATACATATACGTTTTAAAGATAGAAAGGACTGGTTGTAAAAAAGAGCGGGAAGAAAACTTTGTGCCTTCCCTCATCTTTCTTTGAAATATATGATTTGTAAAGTACCGATGTTGCGTGGGTGACAAACAGAAAAATAGGTAACTTGAGCACAGCCATTTGGCGAACATTTAATCTTGTAAAGGATAGACTTACACTATCTTTAGATCGGGCATATATTCCGTGTAAGAGAAAGATCCAAGATTAAAGACACCGAATTTAGTAAATTTCCAGACAGAAACAGAGCATCAACCAATCAGAGATCGAATAAATAATTTCTAACCAATCAGAAATATAATAATCTTTTATAACCACTCATAAACAAAATAGATATTTTATAACCAACCAGAAGATATAAAAATCACTGGGTTATTTAAACACCCTTTTTGAAGTCTCCCGACAATTGTAAAAATCATGACCCATCTTCGTTCTTTAAAATAGGTATTCATTCAAATCGATTCATTCAATTTTGCTCCTCTAAATAATATTGTTTACGGAATCAGAGTTCGAATTACGCCCTTCTTATGTCATTTATCTGCTGCTTCAATCATTTGGCTTCTTTACAAACATGCAGCACATATATCAGAGCATGCATGTGTACTAGAAACGCCGTTGCCATACTGATTAGGGCGACTAACAAATCCCAGTTTGCAGACACCAACTCATCTTTATTTGTTCAACATTCACAGTGGTTTATACAGCAACTATGCTGAGCAGACCTTAGCTACAATTTCTCGGAGATAGCATCATCTGTCATCTATAGAGAGACATTTGTAATCCAGCGAGAAGAAGAACCCTGATGAAGTGTGAAGTTGAATAAGCAACATTTTTACGCACTATTTACATTATTTTCGCCATATTTCTTACAATGTTTCGGCCGTTGTATGCTCCGGCCTCCTTCAGGTGCTTGGAATGTCGAAGTGAACCCTTTATTTCACTCAATGGGGTAGACTGTTCTAGTTCCACGTGCCATGTTTAATGGATGTCACTCATCAGTTATCTCCTGTTAATTCCCCTCTCCAAGTTCTCCACTGCCTTAACCGGGTATTGAACTCACACTCTTTGGGTCCTGTCACTTGATCTAACTAATGCCTTTATCCACTTTGCCATGTGTTCTTGAGGACATCAGTGTATGAACTTCTGGGTATTACAATCCTAATGCCTTCAACAACCATTTTTTAACAGTGCTCATATTGCAATTTTTGCTGTTACCATGATAACAGCAAAAATTATTGCATGAAAATTCGTAAACTTAAGGAATCAGCACATATGCTAGGCCACAAAAATCTCCTGAGCCAACCAAGCATAGAAATGAATACAATTTGAGAACAAGTAATAAGGAGTGCCAGTTAAAAGGGATAATAACAACAAAAATTGCAATATGAGCAATGGAAAAACATAAATGATAACAGAAAAAATTGCAATATGGGCACTGGTAAGACAGGTAAGATAGCCGGAGCGTACAACGGACGAAACGTTGTAATAAATATGGCGACAAAGATGAGGACAATAGTCCGAATAATGTAAATAGTGTACATAATGCCTCATCTCAGAAATATAGACAAACATTTTTACGCATGAGAGATTTAGTATCATGTATTTGCTGGTCTATACAACAATTAATTTGCACGGTTCTCATGAGTTGATGCACAAAACAAGTAGAAAACATTTGATTTGGTTTCTTAAATAAATTTCATTATTATTGCATCGAGCTCTTTCTTAAATTCTGGCCGATATTTTTCTTTAAATAATTTCTAATTTTTACTCTCATGAAATACATGACACCTTCCTTAGGTCCATGGCCAATTTGGTATCAGTGTTCCAGATAATCGCCTTCCAATGGCGTTATCCATTGTTGTTGAAATCTATTTTTTTCCAGCTGTATCTTCTGCAACACATTTCTAACCATCTCTATAAATCTTCAGATAACTGAGTTTTTATTCAGTCGGCGTTCTTCTAGACCGGCTGCCATCCACGGCTAGGGAGCCCAGTGTAACCTGTTATTTGACTTCGTTCATTTCCCAAGGAGATTTGCGCGAAAGTGGCTATAACGAAATCGACCGGAATTCGAACTCCGCTCGCTGATTTCTCCTTCCGAGCTGCTAAACGTTGCTGAACCATTCCATAAACCATTCCAGACATACCATTATTGAAGGAATCTGGACAGGTAGAAAAAAAATGTACGATGAAAATGAGTGATGGATATGAGCACAAGATCTCAGATAAATTATAGGGTGAGGAACAGATAGAGATATTCAAAGACTGAAGTAAAAAAAAAAAAATGAATGACAGAGTGCTGTGTTGGAAGTAGAAAGAAAAACTAAATGTGGAGAAAATGAAACAGATATACAAAGGTCGATAAACTGGCATATTTCAGGCGCACATAGATCATTGGCGAAATGTATTGTCTAAGTCAATACTGTACGCTTTTATTCGCGATTCATCCTTCATCATCGTTGATGCCTCAAAAGAGAATAAGTGTCAGTGAGTTTAGGCGAAGATAGAGACTTCCATTGTGCTCAATGATTACGAAAATTAATGACCTTAACGATTTCGTGCAAGAACGTGTGAATATCATTCGAGAGAAGAGAGGCGTGTCAAATCGACTAAAAGGTTGGCTTAGTCTAACCATTCATAAACTGGACAATCCATACGGCAAAGCCAGAGAATGTCCATTAGATTAATAGGCTGTTAGTACTGGTTAATGAGGAATGAGATTATATTCAGTATAAAACCCGATGCTTTTCGAATCTCGGACTTCTCATTGTTCTTTTCTCTTCACATTTGTTTTGTTGCATCGCCGTTCTTTGCTTATATATATATATATATATATATATATATATATGATTGAATAAATTACAGACATTATGTACACCGTTTGCATTTAAAAGAATAATGAAGAATTACGGTGATGGATAGCAACGCATAGCTTTGTATAAATACTTGTAACCCGCCGTTTTGTACTACTTGCGCCCCAGAAGACGATAGTGGAAGAAGGTCGAAAGTACTGGGAATATGGAAGTAAAAGAAATTTAAACAGTTATAGCATATTTCTCTTATCCTTTAATATCAATACACAGAAGTTTATTTGTGAGTATGAACGGATTTAGTTAAAAATGAGCGGACATAATGTCTGTAATTTATTCAATCAGAAGAGCCTAAAAGAATTTGCTGCGTAAACACGCACGCACACATGTATATATATATATATATATGAAGAAATATAGTCTTAAGGTGTGCTATATTAATGGGATAAAGTGCTCAATATAAGAGATAGAGCGCGTGTAAATATAAAAGTGAACATTGACGTCAACACTTAGAGGCGACAGGCTGTTTCATGCTAGACCCAATCGTCAGGCCATATCTATCTATCTATATATATATATATAATCACTTTTCTGATATTAGTTATTTAAAAAAACATTTCTTAGAAAAACATAGCCATGTACGTAATATTAGAGAAATATTAATTGATTGCATAACAATACTCCCACATACACACAGTAAAAAGAACCTTCAGATATTGGAGGTCATCTACATTAAAACAATGCAACTACATTCAACAAAATTACATTTCAAACATCGCATCTAGACATATGGTTGTGTTGTTGATATTTCGCTCTCTCACGTGGTACGACGTCGTAGAACTGCATCATATATTTACGACCTGCGTCTGCTATTTCGCAGACCGTTATCATCGCATAGAATCTTCTATATCAACATAATAGCATATAAATCTTTGTTGGTGAATATGTCCGTATAACCACTCTGAAGATGGCTCGTGTGAGCTGAAAGCTTAGATCAAGGAACAGAATAATAAAAAATATCTATATGTTGGACAATTTTTTGTCATTTTTCACCCGAAATTAAAGCAAACATATTAAATTTAGAACGGCTCATGATTAAACATAATAGACATTCGCTGTCTGTAATATTTAACAATATATATATATATATATATATATATATATATATATATATATATATATATATATACACACTAACGGTTACACTTTACAAGGCCCGGGGATCATTCGTGTTAGAGTTTTACATTAAGAGGTCATTTGTGCGTATAGGAGTGGACGATAACGGATAACTCTAGCCTTGAACGGGTTAAGATTCTAGTGATCTAGGAAACATCCTATTGGGAGTCGGTTCCACAGGACAATGGTTTAGGGGAAGAAGCTGTTCGAGCGGAACATTCTTCTCACCGATGAAATTCGGAGGGAATGTCACTGTTCTGTTACTATACAAATGGCATGGCGTGTTCTTGCCGTGAATGTAGTTCGTCCGAGCACTTTCCGTTGAAGTAGTGGTAGAGCAGCGAAAGGCTTGCCAAATCCCGTCTGTGGCAGAGAGGTTGAAAGCTCGAGAATAATTCGTCCCCCAGAAGAACTCGGAGACACTTTTGAACTCTATCAAGGCTGAGAAGTGAGGTCTCCCGCCCAAATATGCAATAGTACGCCATTTTTGGCCTGATCTTGATATTGCAATTGTTCGTTTTTTTTTTTCGATCTTATGATTTTGTTTTTATTTACTCCTACGGTATAATCCCGGTTATATTCCAAACTTAAAAAACTTTCTTGCTTTTAATTACAAATTTTGTTCATTTACATCTCTCGCTATTGGTTGTCTTTTCATAAAATTCAGTTTTCGAACATTCACTGTGATTATCAGCGTTCTATCTGATAGCTTTCAAGATTACACTGCAAGTATTTAAACTGATTCATTCACGTTCCAATTTTTCACTCCCGCTGTTTTTTTGTAGTTAATTCTTTCTTCTATGAGCCATGTCCCCTCTGGGCGTAGGCCATCATGGCTCTCTACAATTCCCTGTCCTTTATAGCTCTTAATAAATTTTGTTTTATGTTACCTCTCCGAAACCTTACTCTGCCATCAAGTTCGCTATGTAGGTTATGCATTGTTTTCCTCTGTCCCTCTTGCCTGTTCTGTGAGTATCACATTTTCCAAGCCCATTATGCGTCCTAAAATATTCCATTTATCTATCTCTTCCTCATGTTAAGTATAAATGTCTTTTTTGTTTCCATTTTCGTCGTTGCTCATATATTCGCTCCATAATATTCTTAGCATTCTTCTGTAGAAAATTTGTGATTCTTCAAGACTCTTCCTCATCTGTGAAGAGATTGTCCACCATTCACTGCCATAAAGGAGGGTTGATATTATACAATACTTCCGTACTCTTTTCTTCGTTTCTAAATAATTTTTTCTGTTTCTTAATATTTTGTTTAGTTTTTGCAAGGCATCTTTCTCTATCTCACTACGCCTTCAGTGTCACATCTCCCGGCCGTTGTTAAAACACGATATTTAAATTGTTATAATTGTTTTATTTTCGTATCTCCAATTTGTAATTTGTATGATGGGCTGTCCCTTTCGCTAACAACCATGCATTCTGTCTAATTGCAATTAAGGTTTAGTCTCCTTACTTTTCGTTTTTCTTCACCTCCTACTGTAGGAATTCTTCTAGTTTCCTTTCTGAGTATGTTGTCAAAACTGTGTCATCTGCATATTTTATTTTGTTAAGATTGTAGCCGCCAATAATGAATCCTGTTAGAACTTGTAATTCTCTCAGAATCTCCTCACTGTATACGTCGAATAAATCCGGTGAGAAGACTTATCCTTGTCTTACAGGTCTTTCTATTTTTTTGTATATTTATTGACTTCACATTGTCTTCATAGTTAGGTAGTTCACTCCCAGAAAGGCTCTGGATTATCTTTCCTAAATATGTCAAGGTTACCCCGGAATTCCAACAGGTCTTTGTGATGTAATTTATCAAACGCTTATGTATAATCTATAAAACATAGAAAAACTGGTTCTCGCTTGATCAAAGAAGTTAAGCAACGTCGAACCTGGCCAGTACCTAGATGGGTCATCCTTTGGGAATACAACATGCTGTATGCTTGGATGTTCGTGTGATATAATGGATAATGACTCAGAATTGTTAATAGGAGAGCCCAGTTGCCTTCGTTATATTCACTTATGCACAAATTCACATATTCTCTCCCCAGCTATGGGTTAATTAGTAAGATTGTATCACTAAACAATTATTATCCCCGCAAAAAATTCTTTGAATCAAAAATTATTTTCTGACTTTAAATAATCTGCAAAAAGTTGTTAGAAAACGAATCAATGAATTCTATTTCTGATATTATTCTGCGAATATATTCTATATTCCTTGTTCCTGTGTCTTTAACGAAACCAAACTCTTCGTGTCCGATTTCCCGGCTAATTCTGCTTCGCGATCTAGTCATCCAAATTCGGATGATAGGTTTTGTTAATTGGCTCATTAAGCTGATTTTCCGATTGAGCTTTCATTTATTGACCACTGCTATTAGAGGTTTTGGATTATTCTAATCTCCTTCCGAAATATGTCATGGTTACCATGCAGTTCAAACAATTCTTTCTGACATATTTTAAGGAAAGCTTAATCGATAAAGCAGTTATATATCATTCGGCATTTGTATTACTATTTCTTTCACCATTCAGAGCATAAATCTCATCAATACATCCTTCTGCATTTGTTTCTTATATTATTCCGAGCCTGAATATCGCATCCTTGTTCCAGTGTCTTTAACGAACCGCACTGTTCTTGTCCTATTTCCAGTCTGATTTTGCTGCGCGTTCCATTCATCAGAATTCAGATGATAAGTTTTGTTGTATGGCTCATTAGACTGATTCTCCGACGGAGTTCACATTCATTTGTACCTGGCTTCTTAGGCAGTGCTATGGAAATAGATCTACTTCAGTTTTCCGCTATATCACTCCAAAATAGGTTCTCGATTATTCTAATGTCCTTCCCAAATATGTTAAGGTTACATAGAAGTTCCAACAGTTCTTTGTGACGTACTTGATCAAACGCTTTTACATAATCTACAAAACACATGTACACATCCTCCTGGATTTGTATTGCTCTTATCTTATATCATTTGGAGCCTATACCTCATCAATGCAATTCTGTTAATTCACCATTTTGAGCACATTTTTCTGTTGCTGATTACTTGATCATTTTTAAAAACCTGTTAAAATAATTGTTGATATTGAATTGCCTTTTTCACAGTCTTTCTGTTGATAATATATTTTTATACACACAAATGAAAGTGCATTTCTAAGCAGAAACAAACAGTTACTACACTTTATTCCTTATGCACAATGCATACAACATTTAACCTTTGAACTCTGTTAATAATCAAATTTATTCCTAAAGGAAAATTCATTGTTATTGTTGAAACTTCTTCAATTTTAACATATATGTATTTACAACTGAAGCTGTTTTGGAAAAACATTATAACTCCTCCTAAAATATTTACCTCAAAATGACGCATCCATCTTTGAGCATAAGCAGTCTTTTGGGGGATGGGGTTAACCTCAACGGGGTGTAATGGTTAGCAATTACAACTGAGTAGTGATGTCGATCCTCACTGGGTGTCCAATACTTTCAGCATTGTGCCACATCTCAGGTACGCTTATAAAATTAAAAAGTACCTCGACGTGATCTAATCATTAGAAAGCTTGTCTCGCTAAAACCATTACAACTGAATAGTGAGTTCAATTCTCCCTGGGTGCTCCATACTTTCGGCCTTGTGCCACATTTAAGCTGAGCTTAGAAAATCGCTATAAAGCAATTTATTTATACAAAAAGAATATTTATAAAAACAATATTAATAATATAATTTAAAATTGTTTTAATACCATACAGAATGAAGTAATTCAGTATAGGCTTTACTAGAAGCTAAAATGGCATCTTTTTTGGATGCCAGTTTGAGAAAATTAAGGGATTATTTATAGTTGTTGATATCTTTCGTGTTTTTGTTTTACCCATATATTATCAGCATGATATTTAGAAAGCTACACTTGCCCGAATTTTTAATTCCGAGCTGCCATTGCACTAGCTAGTCACGTGCTGCTATTTAATCCATGGTTGGGGAGGATGGATTCATATCTTTCCGAAAGGTATTTGTGCGAAAGTGAATGTAATGAAATCAACCGGAATTCGAAACCTCCGAGCCGATTTCTCATTCCGAGCCGCTAACCTCTACACGACCTGCACATAAAATAAAGAATAATGGATATTAAATGTTCTGCAAAAAATGGAAAAGCCATTTGAAAACAAGATTTACATTCAGAATTTATTTCTTATGAAATCCTTTCTTTTGGGTAAACGTTTCATTTTTTTTCTATTCTTATGTTAAGGAAATGGCTGAATTTAAATGATACGAAGACAAACATTGGCGCCACGTGAGATCTGATTTTAGAATCGAAAAATTAATGAACTCTATCTAGCTAATGTTTATATTCTTAAAAGACAACCAAACAAGTCTCTTGCCTATTTGTTATATTCATAAGTTTTAAGAGATGATGAATAATATAGATGCATTTAAAATACACAACTTCGAGATTCTGGATTTAATATGTTAAATTTCTCAGAATTCTTCTCAAGATAAGGCAAATTGGATAACAAGACAATTGGGAAAAAAATATTTCTTAGTAAGTGCCGAAGCATTTCGTCAATTCAAATTAATGAAGGCGAGTTTAAAAGCGAAATGTTTTTTTTAGCTACATTAAATTGAAAATATTAAAAGAAAAAAAGGAAAGCTCTTCTGTAAGCCTCCTTTCTGGATATTGGTAACTTTATTTTTTTTTCTAAGAATTTGTTTTAGTTGACAAAAATTTCTCAAAATAATTTTCACACACACACACATATTAGGTTGGTGCAAAAATAATGACGTAATAATGTCGTTTTTTGACGTTAAAAATGCGTCAAAAAACGACATTATTACGTCATTATTTTTGCACCAACCTAATATATATATATATATATATATATATATAAAGGGAAGAGGTTATAGTAGTTCCAACGAGAGAAAAGTGTGTATATTAAAAAGAAGAGAGAAACCGCAAACGTTTTAGGTTGTAATGTGGATTTTATATATTATGCTTTATTTTTCATAATTTTGCTACACCCGTTTCCGGTTTCGTGACCTTCATCGGGCAAAGAGTGGATATTTACACATATTATTAAAAGGAATTAATTTTTCTCATGTTTTTTGATGTTAAATATTCTCGATATTAGACATTCTCGTTTTTGTGTGTTAGTGACCCAAATGTTTCCTCGAATTGGCAGTGAAAAAGTTGTGCGTGAAGGGTAAAAAAACAATTAAGACTGGTCCGAGAAAGAGTGAGAAAACGTCTATATTCTTATCTTTTAATGACCCTTGTGTGTTCTTAGACCTATTTCCATTTGCGTTTTTGTCTGCATGCTTATGTATACATATATTCCTTGTCCATACATACATACATACATTCTGTTTTATTATAAGGAATTAGTATACACATATGTACACACACGCACATATATATATATATATATATATATATATACATACACACACGCACATATACATGCATATACATACACACAAAAACACACATACACACTTCCTATGTTGTGTAGGGTTCGCAGTAAGCAGTTTTGTTTTTGCTAATATGTGCATATATATATACCAGTATGCGCATGTACATACGCACTCCCTCTCAATACATACATACTGTCTTATAAGGAATTAGTATACACACAAATACACACACACACACACACACATACATATATATATATATATATATATATATATATATAAGTATAGCTGGCAATATGTATTCGACGATACACATCTACTAGGCCGGCTAGACAATTTCTATTGCAGATGATCTCACAGACGCGTTAGTGTTTATTCAACACCCACGGAGCCCACCTGTGGTTTATACTGCAACTATGCTGAGCAGACCTTAGTTACAGTTTCTGGGGAAGAGCGTATTATCTAGCATAATCAACAATTTGAACAAGGCCAGCACGCTCATTCCCTCTGTCACGATGACTTGTGACTTCGTGCTAGCACAGATATCGACGGCACCTAAGAGTTCCGTCTACTCAATTTTATTGGGTTGGTGCAAAAATAATATCGCTTTTTAACGTTAAAAACTACGTCAAAAACGATATTATTTTTGCACCAACGTAATAGACACAAGGCTTGGGTCAACTCGTGATATGATTTTCAGGCACTTTCCAAAGATATCGCAAACATTATTTAGGTAAGAAAATCATACTGAAAATTGTAATTAAAAATAGGAAAATTTGCACTGGGTACTATATACCCATGGTTAGTGTTCTAGGGTTAATGAAGACTTTTTTCTTGTTGTAATTAGTTGTTGTAATTGTTTATTATTATCATCAAACCACTCTTGATTTCTCTTTGTCTTGAGTCCAAGGGTGTCTTTACGGTAGGTTCTGCAAGCGTTTTTCGCTTCATCCAGTTGTTTTCAACGGATGATGGTAGACGTTAAGGTAGTTTGTCTAGAATTTTCTGTTGGAAGTTGTGGACAAATTTTCTGTCTTGGAGAATTGAAATTCCTGACAATATTGTTCGTGTTTTGATGTTTTCTTTTGGACTTGATCTTTTCCATAATTGACGATGGTCTGTCTAGCACTGCCGTTTTGTGCACATCTCGTTCATCTCGGGATCGAACGATGACATAATCAATCAGGTACCAATGCTTGGAGGGAGGATGTTGCCAGGTGATTTTGTACCTATTCTTCTGGCGAAAAGGATGTTAATTATCACCTGGTTGTGTTCACCACATTTGGTGAGAAGGAGAGTTCCGTTGGCGTTGATGTTATCAAATCCTTTCTTACCTATTGCATTGCTCTATTCTATTCAAGCATTGAAGTCTCCTGAAAAGATGATCTTGTCTTCCTTTGGAGTAGAGGGTAGTATGTTATCAAGCTTAGAATAGAAGTTTTCTTTGATCTTTCTTCAGCATCGAAAGTTGGTGTCAGTTGATTTTTGACTTTGTAGATTCTGAGAGGCATTCACTGTTCTGTCGTTCTGTCACTTTAGAAAGGGGCTGGTTTCGGATGGCAAAGCACACTCCGTGAATTACTGGTTGTTCATTTCCAGAAAAAAATGTGTGCCGGTCTTGCTTGTCTGTGAGTTTCCATTCTCCAGCTTCACTCAAAGTGACAATGTCAAAATTGAACTTGTTCAGTTCACGGTCA
Organism: Acanthosepion lycidas; assembly: GCA_963932145.1. NCBI lineage: Eukaryota > Metazoa > Mollusca > Cephalopoda > Sepiida > Sepiidae > Acanthosepion > Acanthosepion lycidas. The sequence continues at coordinate 25,328,339 of OZ010577.1, read as the reverse complement.
ACAAAAGTCGTTCTTCTTTCTGGTCTGGTCTGAGTTGGGAATGTCTATGCTGCAAATTTAATGGTACTGGTTTTTCAGGTTTTCCGACCACATGATGGTGAACCCTCTGGACACGGTTTACCAGAGGAGGTGCAATTGAAGCAGACTATTTTTAGGGAATATTTTCTGACCCCCTTCTGTTTGAGGCTTTACAGAATAGGTTCTGAACAAGACCGCTCATTCATGAAAATCGCTGCCAAACAACTTTCCTGTTTCAATCCAAATGCTGATAGACTGAATCGATTATTCGCCCTTTGTGTGTCGGTTATTGACTATGATCTTCCAGCTATCACTTGCCTGTTTCCGTCGCCCATCCCAGATCGCCGCAAGCTTCGGGATGATTTTGGGAAGGTCTGTCTATGAAACTCCGGAGTCGATGCTGAAGGTAACATCATTCATCTAAGTGACAAATTTTATATTTATATTAATTTTATATATATATATATATATATATATATATATATATATATATATATATATATATATATAGTGAACATTGAATTCAACACTCAGAGGCGACAGGCTGTTTCATGCTGGACGCAAACGGCGGCCTAACGATTGTGTCCAGCATGAAACAGCCTGTCGCCTCTGAGTGTTGACTTCAGTGTTCACTTTTATATTTATATTTACATAAGCTCTATCTCTGATGTTGAGCACTTTATCCCATAAATATAGTACACCTTAAAACTATATTTCTACACACACACACACACACACACACACACATATATATATATATATATTACTCAAAGTTCATTACACACAACTTAATATGTTTTCATTTTCTTGTTTTAATGTATTTATACTTTCACGAAAGATTTAATTTTCTCCCCACCCCACTTCAAGCTTTAGACCACTCACTCTCTTCTTTTTCTCCCACCCGCCATTTCTCGCTTTGGCGCTCTCTCTCTATTTCTCTCTTTTCTCTCCACCCACTCCTCGCTTTCGTGCACTCTCTCTCTTCTTTTTTCTCCCCGCACTTCTAGCTTTTGAACGCCCTCTCTCTTTCTTCTTTTTTTGTTATCCCCCACTACTCGCTGTTGCGCGCTCTATTTCTATTCTTTTTTCTCCCCACCCACTTCTCGCTTTTGCACGTTCTCTTTCTTTTTCTCCCCCACTTCTCGCTTTTGTGCGTTCTATCTCTTCTTTTTCTTCCTCTACATCTCGCTTTGCGCACTTTTTTCTCTGTCAGAATTACTTCTCCTTTGTTCACGCGCTTTATCGCTCTCTCTTTCTCTCTCTCTCTCTCTCTCTATCTATCTATCTATCTATCTTACTGCGTTAACGTTTCTGTTCTGTCATTCTTTGAATATTGCTGTCTCTCACTCGTTCTCTTTCCCTAATTCCTCCTCTCTTTCCTCTCTTTCGCTATCAAAATATCTACTTCTCCTTTCACTCTCATATTCCACTTTCTCCGCAGCCAATATTTCTTTCTCCCTATCGCAATGTTATTTCTTTATCTCTGTTGCCGTTACCTGAAGACAAGATTATTTGAATTAAGTATTCTTGTTCCTAATGATCAGAACTAATTTCCCAGACATCAATCTATGTTTCTGTCGTTAAATACAAATTGTGTAGCAGGAATTTGAAAAAAAAACAAAAATAAAAAAGGTGTTTTTCAAAACAGTTTTAAAAAAAACAACATACCGGTTTTATCGTCAATTCCTTGCCGCCATAATGCAAATCTTTATGGACGAAAATTTGAAGCTTATACGTTGGAATGTAGGGTTTGACTCATATCGGAAATGACGCAATTATTTTTACTGTTCGCAATATAAAATCTAATTCAAATTTATGCTGAATTTCACTGTCACCGAGAATTGCATAAAAACGTTAAGCAGTAAATTAATTAAAAACATAATGGCGGAAATAAAACAGATCATTATTCAAATGAGATTTTCAGATAACGTAGGCTTTTCTATTAATTAACCCCCTAATGATGACTGTCGCAAAATTGGGACGGTTGTCATTAGTGGGGTAAAAGTAGACACCTGTTATACGAAAATTTTATGAATCCATATTTAATCTTATTTTTATTAGAAATTTATATTTAATACCGGATTTGTTTTATAAATCTGTAATTAATAATGGATCTTTATTTTAATTATTATAATTAATATCGAATTTATGTTGGTTGTTAAAAGCTTCAGAATGTAGCGCCCAAAATCTGTTAATGGAAGGTATATTTAAGAATGTTTGTATATTTAAGAAATGGATGGTATATTTAAGTAATAAATGTTAGGTTGGTGCAAAAATAATGTCGTTTTCTCACATATGTTACTATGTGAGAAAACGACATTATTTTTGCACCAGCCTAATAAAATTTATGAAATATAATGGATGGTATATTTAAGAAAAAATGGAGCGTAGCTGCTTTCCCACGGATGCAAATGATAAATGTTCAAATGACTCCCATCTTTTTAGTTTTGCCCATTAAGACCTTTAATGCTAGAGTACGCTATGCTACCTCCACGCACGCGAATCCGCATTATTTTTCTCGTATTGAAAATGTAAACAAAAAAGTTCCACTCAGTTCTTTCCTAAGAACAGCTACTTTGCGAAACTGAGTGTTTGGATACGCCCCCTGACAACAACTTCTTCTCCTCCTCTTCCTCCTCGTCCTCCTCTTCCTTCTCCTCCTCTTCCTCCTCCTCCTCGTCCTCTTCCTTCTCCTCTTCCTTCTCCTTCTCCTCCTTCTTCTTCTTCTAGAACGTGGGCGATCATGACATTATAGTTCTTTCACTGTTGTCCTTAAACTGTTCTGTAAGTATCAGGTTTTCCAAGCTCTCCTTCCTAATTATCTGCCCCAGAAATTTCAACTTTCTCTTTCTGATGTTAAGTATAAGTTTTCCTTTTGTCTTCCTTTTCTCTAAATAATCGTTGTTGTTCACATGTTCGGTCCACAGTAACCTCATCATCCTTCTGTAGAACCACATTTCTCTTTTCATCTGTGAAGAGGTTGTCCAGTATTCGATGCCATATAGAAGGACAGATATCACGTAACTGTTCAGTACTTTTTTCTTTGTTTTTAACGCCGTTTCTCTGTCTTTTAATATTTTGCTTAGCTCGAATTCTTCAAGTGAAAAGGCAGCCATTATCTATATCTCTGATAATTTTCACTTTATACCACATCTTTCAGTCATATGAATCACCTCATTTAGCATTACCATTTTAGAAGTAACCCCTTGTCTTGAGTTATTCCAGAAACTCGAATGAATTTTGGCATGAGAACTGACCAGATGAATCTGCGACTGTCTAGGGAACTCTCTCTCTCTCTCTCTAGAATCTCCAGACCATTTATACATGTGTCTCCGTCTATCTCTCCTCATATCTATAAGCTATCTCTCTATCGCTCTCTATCCTCTCAAGACTGTGTTGTACTCGGCTGCATTTCCGATAATATGAACAAGGCTATCTCTCTACATCCATCTGCAAACATATTTGGGTTTGGTGATTTCAATGCCCACTATATCAAATGGCTTAAACACTCTGTATCTGACCTTCTTGGCATAAAAACACGTACCTTTTCAATCTCTCAATCTCTCACACAAGTGAATGACTTTCCTACACGTTTCCCTAACAACCATGAGGGTAAGGCTTCCCTTCTTGATCTCTGTTTTACCTCCATCCCCGAGACTTGTCGTGCCATTTATCTCTGCCCTCTTGGCAACTCTGGTCATGCCGTCGTGTCTGTTTTCATCTCCTTCTACTCCTCCCCCAGTAAAGAACCTCCTACCAACAGAACATCTTTCTATTATCAACGAGCAGATTGGGACTCGTTCCGAGATTTACTTTGTGATTTCCCCTGGAATACTATCTTTAACTTCCTCATCCAAAAATGTGCGTCTGAGGTCTCATCCTGCGTAAAAGATGGAATCTAGGTTTTCATCCCTACAAGAAAATGCAAATTGTGCAGCAACTATTGCCCACAGGAATCACTACTTCCGACTATACCGTAGGGACATGTCTGATTGCAACAGACGTCTCTTTGTCTCTGCTCGCAACGAGTGCAAGCATGTCCACAAAGGAGTAAAGTTACTCTTTGCCGAAAGAATGAATCAACGTATCGCGTCTCGCAAGTTTGGTTCAAAAAATTATTGGCGGCTCTGCAAAAGCGTGCTGAACAACAGCAAACTCATAATATCCACTTCATTCAATCGATTTGAGGTCCTGACCTCCTCAGCTGATAAGGCTGAATACTTTGTTCGTAAGTTCTCATCCAATTCAACGCTAAACTCATCTGGTGTACCCCCACCGGAGTTTCCTCCTACAACTGAGGCTCTACTGAGTGAGATGCACATAAACCCAACGATGGTATTGGACATCATCTCTAAATTAGACTCCCATAAGGTTGGTGGTGGGGACGAGATTCCAGCCATTGTCCTGAAGAAATGTGCTTCTGGTTTGGCTCCTGTCCTCTCTACAACTACTGTCTCACCGACTCTTGCTTTCCACCCTGTTGGAAGTCCTCATCTTTTGTTCCTGTCTTTAAGAACTCTGTTGACCCTTCTGACCCATCTAACTACCGTCCTATCAGTCTTCTACCACTCTTTGGTAAAGTATTCGAGGCTTTAATCAACGCCCAAGTGGTTAAGCACCTTACTTCACATAATTTACTCTCCGACAAGGAATATGGTTTCAACTTTGCCCGATCTACTTCTGACGTGCCATAAATGAACTTGTATCCCAAGCACTCAAAAATAATGGAGAAGATCAAGCCGCGGCTCTAGGCATCTCTAAAGAATTTGATAGGATTTGGCATGCTGGCCTTCTTTGTAAGCTTCGGTATTACAGGACGATTATTTGACTTAATACAATCATTGCTGTCAAACCGTGAAATGAAAGTCGTCCTAAACGAGTTCTCATCTGGCTCCTTCATCACGAATTCTGGTGTTCCCCAAGGCTCTATCTTGGGCCCTACACTGTTCCTGATCTTCATCAATGACCTTCCCAATGTCATCAGTTCCCAAGTTAGCATCTACACGGACGGCACCACTATTTACTCCTGCCTCAATAGTAAATCTGATATCGTTGACAAAACTAACCACTCATCTGATCTCGAAAAGGACCTCCATTCTGTGGTTGGCTGGGGCAGCAAATAGCTTTTAAACTTTAATGCCTCAAAAACGAAACTGCTTTCCTTTACCCACTACAGAGAACCCTTCTTGCCTCCCATCAGAATGGCCAATTCCCAACTCCTTGAGAGCGCCTCGTTACGCCTGCTTGGTCTCACGCTGCCCACTGACATGAGGTGGAATAGACACATTGAATCAATAGCTTCATCTACCATAAGCAAAGTTGAATCTCTGTGTCGTGCCAGGAACTTTTTCTCGTCTGGGCCTATCCTTCAAATCTATAAATCAACCACCCGACCTTGCATGAAATATTGCTATCATATATGGTCTGGTGCTCCTGCTGTACGTCTCGAGGTCATTGACAAAATCCAGACAAATATTGGTTTAAATTTGGATACGCATTGAGCAGATATGAATGAATCAGAAATAATCATGGAGAATTTTATTAAAAACAGTAAAATCAACCTTGCTAACCGGACGCTCCTCTGTGGCCCAATCGGTTAAGGCACTTCAGCCTATATGACGGTTCTGTATAGGATACAGATTCGATTCCTGCCGAAGGAAGCATATTTTCTATGAAAATGTCTCGGACATTCAGGTCGGTAAATGTTATTAGTACTGTTTATTATATACAGAGCATTTACTTAAATATTTGTGTCTATAAAAAGAATGTATAAACATAAAAATGTTATATATATATATATATATATATATATATATATATATATATATATATATATATATATATGTTATGGTTAGAAATATTTAAGTAAATGATATGCTTGTAAAAAACAGTATTAACTACGGTTACCGGCCCGAAAGTCCGAGAAATCTCATAGAAAATATGTCTCCATTGACATGAATCATGGGAAAATTGTTGTTTGAAAACAGTAATTTGACTTTGCTAGCCAGACGCTTCCTCTCTAGCTAAATGGTATAGCACGTCAGGCTATATGACGGTTCCGTACAAGATGCAGATTCGATTCCAGTCAGGGAACACATATTTTCTATGACAATTTCTCGGACATTCAGGCCGATAAACGTATTTAATACTGTTTATTATAAACAGAGCATTTACTTAAATATTTGTATCTATAAAGAGTACGGATAAACATAAAAAAAAAATAATTGTCGGTCTTTGTCCATTTCATAATATATATATATATATATATATATATATATATATATATATATATATATATATATATATATGTGTGTGTGTGTGTGTGTATGTGTGTGTGTGTGTGATAATATATAAATTTTTATATATCAAGAACAATTTTAGGGAAAAGCTGTATGACGAAGTTGAAAAAGGATTCTTGTGATGCTTTTCGTCTTTCAGGGCCTCATCAGATTAAGTTTGTTTACGCTGCTTTGTTTACACATGCGCATAAACGAGAGACGCTGGGAATTTAAATTTAAAAAAATATTTGTTATGTGTTTTGGGTATTGATATCTAGACGATTTCATTGTGTTTTTTTTTCTTTTGCTTGTGGTGGCATCACTTTTTTTTTTTAATTAAATATCTTACATTGTGATAACAGAACCTCTGCTAAGAATGGTGAAACGTTCCAAGAAACTGGATACACATTTACGGTGGATGATATCACGATTAATGCACTTTCTAAATATTTTCGTCTCAGTGAATTATTTTCTCATTTAATTAGATATATATATATATATATATATATATATATAAATAATGACGTAATAATGTCGTCTTTTGACGTTAAAAATACGTCAAAATGACATTATTTCGTCATTATTTTTGCACCAACCTAATATATATATATATATATATATATATATATATATATATATATATATATATATATTATATATCGCTTTTTTTTAGTTTTAACCAGACACATCTAAAAAGATCGCATTCAATTTTATTGTCATATCTCTCGGATCAGCTTGCATCATTTTAAATACCAAATTTGTCGTACTTTTTGCCGGTTCCTTTCAGATTGAAGAAAATGAGTAAAACATTCCCGGCATATTATGCTTTTTATTTGAAGAAATCATTTTATGAAATACCTAAATGCATTTGAAACACACACACACACACACATACACACACAAACAAACAAATATCCATGCTCTTTATTATGAAGGTAATGAGAATGACTGAAAAAATTTCAAGTGAATGTTCGATGCTACACGGTCGAGTGAAACAGCTCAGTTTGACAGTGTTCAAATGAAGACATTACTTTAGAAGAACGCTATTGTACAGAGGCAGAAGGTGTCTACTACATGTTTTTTAGAGAAACGAATGGTTAATTCGATCAGGCATTGCTCTCACTTAGACTAAATCAGAGGAGCAGCCGCTGAAAAGCGTCTTGAATTAGTTAAGAGAAATTACGTAACGTTCTATTAGGATAACGTCATATTATATATTTATTTACTAGCCAATCAAAACTAGTTACAATTTGTCTACTATTTTTCCACCACCTGACACAGTCCTCAGATATTGCACTTTGGACTTACCAATTTATCAGTTTGGTACAACAGTAATGTGCGATTTTTGAGAAGAAAGTTTTAGATAGTATTTATGAAATTGGTACTTCTTGTTAAGGAATGTCGCAATAAGTAATTTATACCTTTCTCTTTTAGATTATAAAATTTTTTCATGATCTTCTGTAATATTCGAACCCATATTCGTCCCATGTAAAGATCACGCTCGACATATCTTATGAGTTTGATAAAGGTGTCAATACAAGTACAGCAGAAAAGTTGTTGGAGGTCGTTTTCCCGTTTCAGAAGTAAGGATTTCATTTTGAAAGACGAGCAAAAATGGGTCGTCAAAAAAAAAAAAAAATATTGATTCCGAAGAGTTTGTAGCTGTCGTCACACACTATCCCTTCTATGGAAGTTGCAACCGTGCTACGCCAATTAGAAAAGATCGGAAAGGTTTCAGTTGTTGGGAAATGGGTCCCACACGAACTGTCTCCTGAGAATCTACCACACCGTGTTGCTTGTTGTGAATCATTGACTTCCCGACACCTTCAGGCATCATTTTTAGGTAGGCTTGTTACAGGCGATGAGAAGTGGATCCTTTATCATAATGTTAAATGCCGCTGATCGTGGATCAGTCGAGAAGGAAGATCAGTTGAACCAACAAGAGGAGGGCTTCATCCAAAGGTGACCTTGTTGAGTGTAAAGGTGGGATATTGAAGGAATTTCACATTACGAATTGTCAAATAACAATGAAACAATTACAGCTAATCTGCACTGTGATTAACTTCTTCATTTGAAAACAGCTTTGAAACTAAAGCGACCTTTTTTAGTGAACAGAAAGGGTATCATCATCCATCACGATAATGCTCGTCCTGACACAGCTTGGCTGATTAAAAATGTAATCCATATTCTCCTGGCCTTGCTTCTTCTGATTATCACTTATTTTGGGGACTAAAGAATCATTTGGATGGTCTTAGGTTGACATCAAGAGAAGAGGTTGATAATAAATTGGAGTCATATTTTCCTTTATAACATAAGAAATTTTGCAGGTGTGGTATTTATAAGCTTGTTGTCACATGGAATGATGTTTGAGAAAGTAGAGGAGGTTATATTAACGAATAAATATTTTCATAATCATGGGCTTTTTTATTTTTAATATAGGCCTTGAAATCGGACATTACTTTTGCAACAACCTGATATGGCATTCTTTACAGAATTCTCTTAACGAAAAGACTGCAATTTTTTAGAAGACTGCAAATGATTCTATGAGTTGTTCTCTCTCGAGAAAGATAAGAATTTATGTTAGAATAAATGTTCCCTTGATCCTTATCATAACTAAAGCATGCCGACTGACACTTTTTCTCCAGCCTTCATGATTATCCCTCACACATGGTAGATCCTCAGGTTGACATCCTGTGTCTTCACATTTGTTTTGGGTGGACGCTATGAATGGACGATTATAACGGAACGTCACTGAAGAGGTGATCCTTATAATTCCAGGAATACTCCACAAATCTTGGACTTCTCTCCCGAATGACGTGTGACATAGGAACTTTGCCGTGATAGCCTGAAAGATGACAGAAAAATAATAGAAAAAGTAGCAATCATACTAAACATAAAGTTAATGTCGGAAATTTTGAAATAATTATATTTTTGTTTACTTCGTAAACCGAACGAACATGTAAAGCCTTATTTTAAGCATTTCATCCGAAGCAAGGTAAGAAAGCCACTAAGATGCAAGAGTGTTACTGAGTGGGTGAGAATAGGAGAAAATGAAAACATTATTAAGAAGAAAGAACAATGAAAGACCAGACATTAAGAAGACAGAAGGTGACGATCAACATTGCATTTCAATTTTTAAGATCAATGTTAACTGGAAAGCAAGAAGCCAAGAAAGAATTCCACATGCGAGAAAAGAAACTGTTACCATAGAACTTACGGTTACATTGAGTCATTTTAACTGCAAAATGATGAGACCTTAAAGTCAATCGAGTAGTACCCTTTAATTCATAAAGTCATGGTGTGAAAAAGGTGAAGTTCATTGGAAGAATTGCCATCAAAATATTTATAGAAAAAACACAGTGGAGATGCGTTAGCGATGTGAGAAAATTACTGAAGCCGAGAAGCCAGCACTAATAACATTGCAGATAATTCTTTGGATTTTATTAAGAATTTCTAAATATATAGAAGAGGCACAAAGCCAGATTTGACAGCAATATTCAATGCATGGGTGAACGGTAGACTTGTAAATATGTCAGATTGATTCTGGCGAGAAAAAATGTCTAGCACGACACAGTGAACCAACTTTCCTAACAGCTCACCTAGCAATTCATTCAATATAATTTTTCCACTTGATGTCAGTGTTAAACGTTAGCCCGAGAAATCGTAAGGTGTCACGATCCTGGAGGTTAGCAGCCGCCATAATAATCGAATATTAAAAAAGTTCCACCACGCTATATGTGATCCAGCTGCGCTATATCGAGTCTAATTTACTATCACTTCGTCACCGAGCCTCATTGGTACAGTTGGTATGACGTTTGTCTAATAACCTAACTGTCAGCGTTTCAATTCTCGGTAGTGGATGCGCATTGCTGATGTGTCCCAAAATATAGGACGAAACGGCCATCCACTGCAATCTGTTGAGGTTTCTTTCAGACTCGATGAATTACTTAATTATAATTATCTCAAATAAATCCTCCTAATAATTTCGATCATATATATATATATATATATTGATGTATGTTTCATTAAATAATTTAGACAAGTTTTGTCTATTTTATGTAAATTCTTTTCATAACGTCTGATAAGCTTAATAACATTATCATTAAAAGAAGAAAGAAAATCACAATATTGTTAGATATTTTTTAATCCTATCTAAGCTTTCGGCTTACATAAGCCATTATCAAAGATGACAATTGCAGTACAGTATATTAAACAATACATGGACAAAACAATAATGATAGTCTGTTTTTGTTTACATGGAAGATTTCCAAGCAACAACAAACTCATGCATATTATATATACATATATATATATATATATATATATATATATATATATATATATATATATATATATATATATATATATACAGATATGTAGAAAAATAGAAAAAAACACTTTAGGTAGATAATCCGGAGTTCTTTACTATTTTTGTTTTTATTCTTTAAAAACCGTGCTCCATACAGAAGTAGAGCTTAAATTATAATTATTAAAAAAAAATATGATTCCTTCGCTACATAAGAGTTCATATGTTTCAAAACCAAGAGCCGAAATACCAAGTATAATTATTATATCTCTTAAGGCTGCTTGATTTCTCGTCAACTTTGATCTTCAAAAATATCAAGTCAATCGTTATCGTCTGTCTTTTCAATTCTTCATTTATCTTTTATCTCCCTCCTAAATAGTTTCGTTTTATTCCCCTATTCTCGCGCCCTCGGTAATTAAATAACTAAAATCTTTGAAAAAGAACTTTCTTTGATCTTTACACACGCATAAGTGAAAACTTTCTGCCCAAATTCACCATAAGTAAAGCGTGCGAGGGATAAATTGTCGTCTAAATGACGCAAAAATGAAAATAACGCTGGCATTTCAGTTTAACAGATATAGTTATCAAAATTACACAAAATTACCTGGGAATTCTCAAGAGTAAATTTATTCAGTAAAATCGCCATTCAGTTGATCTCTGGAGTTTTGTTGGTTTCTTGCTCAACCGTGCCCAACGCATAATAATCAGGGGGTTGAGGTCTGGGGAGGCCAGATATAACGGCTCATGTGGTCTCTAGTGATCACTCCAAAGGCCTTCGTAATCACCATTAGACTCATTCAACTCTTTCGGAATCCTCTGCACTCAGATTAGCACTCAAACACCCTAAAATGTTCTTAGTGGAGCTTCCGGCGTGAATGCAAAGCAGGACAGCATGCCGTTTCCAAATTTCTGGCAGAGTGAATTGCGTCATGGTGCTCTTTTCTTCATAGACTGTACCCAACTGGTCCTACTATGTTGTGCAGTCAACAAAATAAAAAGAAACAGCACTCATAAGTGAAAAAAAAAATAAAATAAAATGGTGACAATTTACCCATCGCATCTTGCGTATGAATATGTGTGTGTGTGTGTGTGTATCTATCTATCTATCTATCTATATATATATATATATATATATATATATATATATATATATATATATATATATATATCACTTTAAACGTTATTTTTACTGGATACTTGTATTTGAAGAAACGCTCCGTTAATTTATTCGACTCAAATACGAGAATACGCTAAAAATAGCATTTAAAGTTATCCAAATCTGTCGGATTAATAAAAAAAAAAAATTCTAACCTTTTATACTCAGACTCGACACGAGTTCAATAAACCAGTAGATCTCTAGGGGTCTCCCATGTACAGCAGTGGTGTGTCTAGGGTAATCTAACGCTGCGGAGTCCATCACACTTCAGACCAGTTTATGAATTCAGTTTTCCATCTGCCAAACTGGTTGCCACTTCTAAGGCAAAAAGCGCCTAGTCATCCCTGATATTTTAATCAGTAGCGGGGGTGGCGAGAGAAGACGAATTCATATTCTTTCCCAGGGGTATTTATGCGTAAGTGAACATAGCGAACCCCACCGGAATTCGAACTCGACTCGCCCCACCCCCGATAATCGTAACATTAAATATGTGCTTCGAGATTAGGTTCTGAATATATCTAAGACATGAATGGTCATAGCTAAATATGGTGTAAGCACGATAACTGAAAAGAATTATGACTAGTCATCAGAGAAAAAAAGACTACCAAAAACCTACTAAAAGTGTAAGAGTATCAGTGGCCCTATGTTCTACAAGGAACTTGCAAGTATAAGCAACAAGGGATTTACGTATCTACACTGGCTGAGACATGTGCCGATGTCGAAAAACGTGTTATCCTTTCACGTTGGTGCGTCTAGCGAAAAAAATATCGTTGGTGTTGTGAACATTTGATATGACAAATATAATAATTTATAATTTTACGAATCACATCGTCTATAGAATGATAGTGATCAGGAAGAGCGACTAAGCCGAAGTAGGCGTAATTCAAGGAAGCCATGTTGCGACTTTATCGGTTACATTATGACGTCTTTTCGAAGTTGGCTGATGCATCAGAGGTAAATGATTTCAACAACTGCTGCACAGAATTGAAAAGAGACTAAGCGTAAGATACTCCTGTTTCTTAAATGAAACATTTTCGATTATTCATTTTAGACAAGTAATTCTTGCATCTTAATATCGGTTGCTTTTTATCACGATTTCCAGATCATTAGCTGTGTAAAAGGGAGATGATTACTATAATATTATTCTAATTTTTTAGAGGAAATATTACTAATTATTATGAATTTTAGAAAAATATTTCTTTCATCTTAATATCAGTTGCCTTTTATCACGATTTCCAGATCATTAGCTGTGTTAAAGGGAGATAATTGCTATGATATTATTGTAATTTTTTACAGGAAATTTTACTAATTATTATTAATTTTAGACAAGTGTTTCTTTCATCTTAATATGCTTTGCTTTTACGGCAACACCAAGGGAGTTAGCTACTGTAATTCAGATTTCTTAAAGGAAACGACGCTAGTCGTTATTAATTTTCTCCTAGTATTTCTATAATCCTAACAACAGTTAATTTGATCGCATTTCCCAGATCGTTATTCTACGACATCGTGTAAGCTGCTTGGATTGCAAATACGAAGAAGCTTGTGAAGAGATTCCAAAACGCATCTTTATCTCCGGCAGCCTGCTAATCAGTAATACAAGAAAACACACACGCACACGCACACACACACACACACACCACACACACACACACACACCACACACACACACACACACACACACACACAAAAGCAGTCTACCGAAAATAGGGATGCGAAGCTAGGACTCGCCAGATGTTGTTGGTTTCTAATTTATGCAGATTGTCTTCGATCATTGAATGACGATCTGGGAGCTGCATTAACTGAAACAAGGGGAAAAAATCTTGATAAAAAATAATAACTCATCAGCCGACATCGAGGGAGGGGAAGTACAGATGAGAAAAAAAGGGGCCATGGAGAAAAAAAGCTGTACTGGAACAACAGGTATAGAGATGAACCCCTTATTTCTAAAACATGAAACAATGCTTGGATAAACTTTAAGTGATTGGTTGCAATTATAAGCTTAAATCCAAACTAGTGACCTTCTGTCATCACTGAGCGGATCCTGAATTTTCAACAATCGCGATGAAAGGGCGTCCTCTTGGAACGGTCGGCCCCATGCCTTGAGAGCCTTTTGGGACTGAACTCAGACCTAAAAGTCGAATTCTTACATACGATACATCGCGAACGATGCTGAAAAGACGGTCGCTTACGCTGCTTAACTTAGGTTATCGGACGAGATGCGGCGTTTCAACATGATATGGCCGACTTGGGCCCGACAATGTGATTTAAAATATCTAAATCCACACTCATTTGAGACAGATTTAAACATTTTTGTCTGTTAATCATTTCACCCCAAGCAAGGCAATCGAACCACTAAAACGCACTGGGTTACTTGCTGGGTGTTAGAGAATATGAGAAAAAGAAGACATTGTTAAGCAGAAAAAACAATAAAAGAAGAGGAATTAAGAAGCCAGTACATAACGATTGACATTGTATTTGAATTTTTGAAGCGAGAAATGCGAGAAAAAAGACAGCATAGAACTTATGGTTACATATAGTCATTTAAAAATGATGAGACAAATCGTTCAGGGGAGCTTCGTTACTGCGCCACCTCAGTAACTAACTTCTTCCTCTTGTTATCCTTTACCTAAACAAGGCACTAATCAGGCCGAAAATGTAACATGATCTACCCAATCTGTACTACCCAGTCTCAATAGAGTCCAAAAGCGTCTCCGCGCCCTTGTGGGTGATGAATTATTTCCCACCCTACAACCATTTTCCCATAGACGAAAAGTTGCAAGCTTCTCTCTACTCTATCGCTTTCCACGGAAAGTGTTCAAATGACTAAGATTCCAGAGTTCCATCAGATCTAACCTTCACGATTAAAACCCGCCATGAACCTTTACATAGTAGCGAACCACCCTGATTCCCTTCGTATACCATTGGTGAGAGGGAAGTTCCACTCGAACAGCTTCTTCCCACGAACCTCTGGAGAGGATGCTTCCCCGATTACTACAATCTTAACCTGTTCATGTCTAGGGTTAGCCGTTATGTTTCCAATATAAACTGTTCCTATTACTCTGTAACACTATATACTTCGAGTGGTTCTTTGGCTTTGTACAAAGTGAATATTACTGTAAAAAAAAGGGTTGCGGGTGTATAACGTTTTGTTACTTTTTATATCTCCTCACAGTTTCGAAGTTGGTTTACTCAAATAAATAACATTTCACTTTTTTACTTCTATTTGACATAGGTTCGCCCCGAACTGGTCAGAGGTCACACTAAAGAGAAGCAAAGGTAGCAAGAGAAAGAAAACAAGAGTAAACAATAAAGATGTACGAAGATGCAAAAACATTAAGAAATGGTATCATTTGTCGTGTGTTTATATTTTATATTTTTATGTTTATATATTTGAGTTTATTGGCAAACGTTTATCTTGTTTAAACTTGAATCAATGGGCGAATATTAAACTTGTTTATACTCATGTCTATAGGAAACCATTCCTTGTGTATATAATGGCGTCCGTAAGAAATTATTAGTCTTGTTTATGCTTGAGTCAATAGTCTTTATACTTGAGTCAATGGGCGAATACTAATCTTGAGTCAATAGTCTTTTTATACTCGAGTCAATATGTAAATATTGTTTTTGTTCATACTCTAGTCTATAAGCAAACATTTGTCGTATTTGAACTTGAATCTATTGGTAAATATTGGCCAGGTTTATACTTGAGTCTATAGATAAATATTGGTTTTCTTTATACTTGAGTCTGCAGGCAAATATTGCCTTTGTTCATACTTGAATCTACAAACAAACATTGTTCGTGTTTACACTTGAGTCTAGAGGTAAATATTTTCTTTATTTTTGAGTCTATAGATAAAAAGTTAGTCGATCACACCTGAGTCTGTGAATACATAACCAGTAGATCCTTTCTTTTTCCAGGGATACAGCCGGTGTATTAAGAGTTCTGAAATAGCAGTAATGTCCATAGGCAGCGATGGACAATGCCGACAACTTTTCAAATTAAGCTGTGCTCAAATGCAGTCGAAGATTGATAATTCTTTCATTCTCCACCTCACAGTCAGAATTTTCCGTCTGGCTATGTAAGAAATGCTCACCGTGCCAGCATATTTACATATCCTACCAGTGATATCATTAACTACATAAATTATCGAAACGGATTAGACGTTTGCTTGCGTATGTAGTGCCAGTCGGCTGGCAGGTTTGAAAATCAAATTACCAGAAAAATAATTGAGTTTGTAAACTTGAAAGGTTTGTCTTTTTGAAAGAAAACGAATAGAAGAAATAAACATAGATAAAGACGAAAGGAAGAGACGAAGAATGAAAAGATTGAGAGAAAGAGAGGGAAAATAGTTTAGTTTCGAGGAAAGATTTGTTCTGTTTTGAAATGTTCAAGATGAATTCAATTTTGCTTTTGGAAATTACATGATATCTGGTCATTACATGATGGCTGGTCAGGAGTAGAATCTGCATTTCAATTGATTACATATAGATGCATATGTTGGGCATGTACATGATTAATTTGCTGAATCTATTTCTAGTTAAGTAGGTCTTAACTAGGTTCTAGAGTTAGAGGGAAATTTCGCATACATCGATAATTGCATTCAGCAAATTCTTATGGAAGATATACATACATAAATACATACATACGTATACATACACACACACACACACATATATATATATACACATACATATATACGTATATATATATATATATATATATACATATATATATATATAGAGAGAGAGATAGATAGATAGATAGATAGATAGATAGATAATATTAAGGGTCAATATACATACATACATACATACATATATATATATATATATATATATATATATATATATATATATATATATATTCCGAAGAGGATAGAATCCAAGTAGCACTCAATGTCCAGGACAAAGTAACACTATAATATAAAAGGCTCAAACACTAATATTCCATGGTTATAATTTATTACATTGGAATCGTAATCACGGTCCATTTCATCAGACCTACAAAATCAATATATATATATATATATATATATATATATATATATATATATATATATTTATATATATATATATGAAAAGTGTGTGTATATAAATATAAATAAATATATATATATAATTATTTATATTCGTGTTAGACAGCAATCATTCTTTCATGTAAGTTTCATTGAATATGACAGAAAAGGTAGTTTGATTAATACTTTTTTAATAATCAAAGAGTTTTGTTTGTCATATTCAATGAAACTTGCATATATATATATATGAATTTAAAATGAATTATATATATATATAATTCATTTTTAAATTCATTTTTTTCCATTAAAAGTGAGATTTGATGATTCAGGGAAAAATAAAATCTGGTGAAATAAATTATAACGTCGGAACCTTAAAGTGGTCTGTTTTATTTATCTAAAATAATATATATATATATATATATATATATATATATATATATATATATATATATATGCGTGTACGTAGTGGAAAGTGCTCAATATCAGTGATATAGCTAACATATTCAGCTGCCGATTTGAAAAACGTCAAGACCACCCACACCTTGCTATGTAACGGTACAATGTGAACACCGAAATAGAATGACAATTGCGTATATATATGTGCTCGAACGCATTGATATGTATCTGCACCTAACCTCAGATTATCTATATGGGTGTGTTTGTACGAACTAAAATGCATACACCTGTATGTATGTGTGTCGTTGTATGTGAAAGTGTCATCCCATTACAAACACAGAAGAAAATCCCCACCTCTACCACGCACAAATAATAAAACGCAAATAAGCATAAATAGATCAACTCTTTTTAAAAATAAAACAGTTTGATGATCGCAAAAGCGTGAAACCCAGGGTTACAAACTAATATCCATACAACTGAATATATACATATATTTGGGCAACAATCCCTCTCTCATACAAGTTTCATTAAAAACGAATGAAAAGGCAGTTTTTATTTAACTTTTCTTGTGTTGTCATAATTTACATCCGGGTTTTTCCCGTTAGCAGCGAAGCAGCTTGTCATGTCTAGATACAGGCCTCTCTGCAACTAGTCAAGATTCAGGTCTTTGTAAGATGCCTGATGCCTATAAAAACAGGGAGAAAACCAGTAGTCGGCAAGGTACGTGGGCATTTTGTTCCTAAAGTTGTAGCTTTTCCGAGGCAGTGTTATTTTTGTTATCCTCCACCGTTTTTTTTTTCTCTGCCTAATACCCCCGTAGTCGTCGGGGGAGCAATCGTTTAGGTGTTTCCCCAAATCTCAATACACTCTTTACTTATACTACAACAACTATACTTTTCTTATTTACATTATTTATATATGTCTTTATTGCCATATTCACGACGTTTCGGTCATTTTACGCCCCGGCATTCTTCAGGTTATTTGAATTTCAAACTAAACCCTTTATTTCATCCCCTGGAGTAGATTGTTCTAGTTCCACGTGAAATGCCTCTTTCGGGTGTCTCAGTTATCTCTCTTTAACTCAACTCTCCACGTTTTTCTTCACCACTGCAGTAGTCAGGTATTGAAATCATAACTCTTTGGGTCAAGTCACTGGATCCATCAACGCTATTATCCTCTTTTCTTGACATAAATTATGTAGAAACTAATGTATTGATTTTTTTCATGTATATATCTAAAGTTATGGGAATGTTTTATTTTCCAAACACGGTCAGCACATTGTGGCCGTGTTCATAGTAGATGTTATTAAGTCTTGTCTTTTACGTTTTTATTATTAATACTAGTCTTTTATACATGTGGATGAGGCTATTATATTTGTATTATCAACGAGTATGTTTCAGATGAAGTTTGGTAGGTTCGAATCTCATCACGGTCAATTTGTCAGGAAGGAGACACTTCCTGATGTTATTAGACTGGAGGGGTCGATCCTAGCATGCGGCACCTATGGAAAGTGCTTGAAAACTATACCACGGGTTGATCAAAGCCTTGTAAGGGAAATTGGGTAGACAGAATCTTTTGGAGCCGTCGATAGCTGTGCTAGCAGGAATTCACAATTCATCGTGGCCGAGGGCTTAAGCATGCTGGCCTTGTTCAGATTGGTGACCACGCTAGATAACACGCTCTTTCGCATAAACTGTAACTAAGGTCTGTTCAGCATAGCTGCAAGTATAAACCATAAGGCGTTCTGTAGGTGTTGAATAAACACAAATGCGCCTGAGCAAGCGTGTGCAATAGGGATTGGCTAGCCGCCCTGGTAGACAGGTATCGTCGAATACGAGTGGCCAGCTATACTAATAGAGTTTTTGCAGACACATTTAGTAGTTTTTCCTTGCTTTCCTACGCTGTCTTGTTAACTTTGAATTAGGTCAAATAGTATAATAGACTTCCGTTTCTTTCGCGAGAAAAGAGGAACGCTCTGTTTGGTCAAAATCCTTTGATGGTCAGATTGTAGTGATCTTTGCAGGGAGTAGGTTAGATGCTCTACCCAGACCACATGGCCCACTATAGGCCGTACCGTAAAGATCCAAGGTGTACAGAACATCCATTGCAGGAGTTGCCGGAAGGCTGTCATATATAACATTCAACCGCCTTCGGGGCTCCACTCCAAATTTTCTGTCTGGGTTTTTACTTCCATATACTTTCTGGCTAGTTTATTTTTGGGCATTCATAGAACTCGTCTCCTATCCGCATGGAGGCTATTTGTCCCCATGCTTATATGAATATCGTGTTCAATCTTCTAAAGATGAGAAGATCAAGTTTTTAGGAAACAGGTTTCGACTCAGTTCAGCCATAGCCAGCAAGAGCACATCTAGTTGGAAGCGTCCTCAGCAAGACGATAAACAACATCCGACAGCAAGGGCTTTGATCAGAAGGTTTTGAGGAGCGTGGAACTACCTCTTAATTGCTGGTGTTCCCAGATCCTCCCTGACCTGCGACGATAGCACCTGTTAGGGTTGCAGCTATGGGCAAATAGTTAACCACCAACAAAAGGATGTCAAAACATTATGAAAGTATAAAAATAGGTTTTAATACTAGTATTATCGACATTAAATAACCTGTTGAGATTCATATGCCATAAACCAAACCAAACCAAACCAAACCAAACCTACTTTGAGAATTCCCAAAAGTCGCTCTATTTCATGTCCTATTTACCATTCACTTTACGATTTGACAACATAAGAAAAGGAAGGAAGAGGAAAAGCAAAGAAAATAGTAGAAAATGAGAAGAGAATGCTTAACATTTCAGTGTTAGGTGAGACGTATTCAGAGGCAGCGCGGAAAAAAGACGAACTACTGAAAGTGATTCAAAGAAAAGAAAAAGGCGTAAAGAAAATGTGCGAGAAAAAAAGGCGGGAAAAAGAAAGAAAAGAAAATGAAGAAATGTTCAGTAATTGGGTTCAGAGTAAATATGAACAACGAAAACAAGAAGAAATATTGGAATTTGACGAGGATGAAGGCTGCAACAATTTCATAGAACCTCAAAGCAAAGAAGAAATTGAAGGCGCTCACAGAAGGTGCATGAAAAAATAAAGTCAAGAGACAAGACGACATAAGTTCCTGGCCAAGCAGAAATACCGCTTCCAACAACGTCTACTGTGTCGTTCTCGATTCTTCAGAGCATGACATGGGATGTGTGGTTAAACAATTTTTTCCCCTTCATTGACCATTACAGACGTGGTTAGCTGAACATACACTAAACTCTCAACACACTTACATCTCACTTCAAACAAAACCAAACTTACTTTGAGATTTCCCAAAAGTCGCTCTATTTCCTGTCCGGTTTACCATTCACTGTATGATTTGTCAACATAACAAAAGGAGGGTAAGACGATAAACAACATCCGACAGCAAGGCCTTTGATCAGAAGATTTTGAGGAGAGTGGAACAGAATTATTCTACTGCTAAAACAGCAATCTCATATTGATTTTTACTTTTATACGGCTTATCAACCCTTTGCATGTTATTTAAAACCAGAAAATATTTTTAGATTTAAAAAAATTGTTTTTGTACATAATAATGGTTTTAGTGATACAAGTCTTAATATTTTCCCCATAACTGGAGAAGAAGTGGATTCGTGTCTTTTCCGATGGTATTTGCAACCATCCAGTACATAAATAGATATGTATGATAAATTAACATCTCTTGGTTAATACCGATTGTGGAGACATTGATTTGAAAAATAAAATCCGCTAGAGGGTGGATGAAAATTAATGGCAGATGGAACATTGAAAATTTCTAGGAAGGGAATTTGGTTTTGCAAGCGAATTATTTAAAAGGTTATTTTCTTTTTTAGGATATTTTTTGTATAGCTCTATAATATGTATTTCTTGTTTTAATTGATAGTGTAGAGTGGATAGGCGGAAGGCAAATTTCTGATCCAGGAAGTAAAAATATAGATATCTCTTAGAATTATGTGGAATTTTT
>OZ010577.1:25277186-25302186 GCA_963932145.1 Acanthosepion lycidas | reverse complement strand
AGATAATTAAACAAGCGGAGAAGTAGAGAAATATGAAGGTGAAAATCTGAAGAGAAAGAAAATGAGAGGTAAGAATATAGAGAGAGGGGGATTGAGGAAGGAAGGGAGTAAAATAGTAGGAACAACGAGTGAGAAGGAACGAAGGCGATAAGGTGGCTGAGAATATAAGAGGGAAAAGAAAAAGAAAAAGAAAGCAGCCTATTTAGAAGGGGATAAAATCTTATGAAAAGATAGATAGATAGATAGATAGATAGATAGATAGATAAAGAGAGAGAGAGAGAATAGGAAAGTGATGGTACTAGTAAACAGAAAGAGAGGAATTCGAGTTTCCGGCGTACGATAAAACCGATGTTTAATTAAAGGTCAGACTAAAAGAGAAGACAAAACATTAATGTAACGTGGTGAGCAAGAAAGGAAAGAGACAAAAGATTTAGGGAAGAGAGAAAGACACGGGAAAAAGAAATGAAAGAGAAAAGTAGAGATAGAATAGTTAAAAAGAAAAAAGAAAGTTAGGCGGAAAAATTAGAGAGAGAGAGAGTTGCAGAGAGATAGAAAAGAGAGCAAAAAATGGGGATGGTGAAAGAGAGACAGAGAGAAAAAGAGAGTGAAATAAAAACATATAGAGAGAGATTTAAAAAGAGAAAAATAAAAACGTATAGAGAGAGATTTAAAAAGAGAATATTAAGATTCAGGGAGGGAGGGAGAGAGAGAGTAAAAAAAAGAGAAACAGGAAAATTCAAAGAGAAAATTAGAAAGAGAATGATATTTAAATTCAGAGAGAGATAGATACATAGATAAAAAGAGAGAAAAGTAAAGATGCAAAGTGACATTTCGAAAGAGAATATTACTGTGATTCAGAAAGAGATATGGAAAGAAAGAAATTTAGAGGAAGTTAGAAATACAGATAGAAAGATGGAGAGGAGTAAAGAGAAAAAGGGTGAGAAAGAGATAAAGAAAGACAGACTTAGAGATAAAGAGAGAGAGAGCGAAAGATACTTGATGGTATTTCATCTGCGTTGTTTGTGTGTTTGCTTTTAACAAATGTCAAATCGAAGAACCTGGGTACTACATTAGTCCTTGTCAGTTGGGGAATAAAAAAGACGAACAACCTAATCTAATGACGCTTATCAGGTTAGACAGTCTCGCTTGCCCTTCTATGAAGACGGACTTTTTTTTCCCACTATTCTTTTCATGGTCCATTTGCCTAACAGCCATTCCTACTTTTAACTCTGACTGCTCTTTTCAACGTTCTCCGATCACGAATCTTCATGCGAAGGCACCAACTGCAGTAAAGGCTTTCATTGATTTAAAATTAGCATTAACCTCTACATAAACTTATTATGACCCTTTAAAATAAAAGGATTGGATTTATTTTTAGAGCAGACTGCAAATCACTAAGAGAGAGAAAAAAAAAGCCTTGATGCAGTGAAGGGTAGCCACTTTTTTGATGTTTGCTTGCGATCAAAAACAATTGGAGATTTAAATTGTGATATAAATCTTAACGGCTCAAAAGAGTTCCAAACCCGGACTTCTATAGACAGAGGGGAAAAAGTGAGATAGCCATGGATAGAGCATACTTGTAATCAAAACAATTCTATTTACAAGCTGTAAAGACGCATGTTTTGATGGAATATTTATATTACCTGCCCATCACTTCTCAAGCTTCAGTGATTATTTTCGTATTTCCAACCAGTACGTTGAATTCAGTAAAACTTCCGATTCATTGGTAATTGCGTCATATAAGCCAGAAATGAAGGCCCCCAACTTCCCAGAATCGTATACGAGGCTCTAAACAAAATTCCAGGAGATTTCACCATGAAAAAAGTATTAACATTAATACATTTTTTCCGATCTCGCAAATATTACTGCTCACAAAAGGTAGCGGCAAAAGACTGTACTACATTCAGCTTGTGCGCAGTTAAAATATTATGGACTTTTGTTCAGTACCTCGTAATTTTGCACTGTATATATCATGAAATATTTGGCTGAACTTGACACAAGGCCACAATTATAGAGTATCCAGTCCAGCAAAAGCTGTGTTGTGAAAAATCATGTCTCCCGACAACTTCCTAAGTAACCCGGATGATACCCTGAGCGAATCTGATGAAGAATTTATTCCACAAGGCGATGCGTTTGAAGCGGAAGACAATCTTGAAGAGAATTCTGATGGCGATTGCAAAATCAGGAATAAAATGGTCTAGTTCGATAACTGGTCGTCCCCCAATGTAACATTGTCAGATGATCCCCCGGTGCCAACGGCCGCAACTAATGCCGTAGCTATTATGTCCGAAGTTTTCAACATGTTCTTTTGATGACTAAATTATAGATGCTATATGCACCTTCACCAATTCTGAAGCGACACGTGTTGCTCAAGATTTCAAAGTAAATGCTACTCCAAACAGAATGAGAATTTGGATAGATCTAGATCCTGTAGAAATAAAAGCGTTCTTTGGTGTCCGGCTGATTGCTGTAGCTGTTCGGTGACGAGAGGAAACAGTTTCTGAAATGTGGACAACAGATGAAGACACTTGGCGTGTAGTTTTCCAGCTGCCCTAGCACCGAACAGATTTGGGCACATCGTTCAGTTTATGAGGGTCTGACGATAAATTAACACGTGATCAACGAAGGGAAAACGATAAACTTGAAGCGATACGTGAAGTTTGAGAATTGGTTTGGAGAAAATTGCAAGAAGCTTTTCGAAACATTTGAAGACATTACAGTTGATAAGCAACCAGTTGCATTTCGTGGCAGGTGTCCAATGAGGCAGTACCTGAAATCAAAACCAGCAAAATATGGGATCAAAGTCTGGGCAGCTGCAGATATGAAGATGTCGTATTTATGCAACTTTCAAGTCTACACTGGAAAACTTCCAGGAAACTCACAAGAGCAAAACTTGGAACAACGCGAAGTATGTGACTTGATGAAACTATTGTTTGCATGCAACGCACACACTCAACTAAAAAAAAAATCATCCTTGATAATGGCCAATAGTATAGCCGAAAGCGCTCGGAATTATAGAATATTTGGACAGTTTCTGCACACTCTGTGACCCAAAAAGAAAACGCTTGTTCAAACACAAGCAAATTAAATAAAAAAAATTTAATTGTAGTACCTTGTCTGTTGTTTTTTAATGAAACCTGCATAAATGAAGAGATTGATGCCAAAATATAGAATACACACACACACACACACACACACACACACACACACACACATATATATATATATATATATATATATATATATATATATATATATATATATATATATACGCTGTTCTGTACTTTTTTTAAGCTTTTTACCCCAGGCAAAGCAAGGCAAGAGTGCCACTAGCACGCAGGGGGTTACAGAGAGTTAAAATGATAGAAAAGAGTTGGTTGTAGGGGTGATTTAGGAAAAGATAAACGATGAACAGGGTTCAAGTCAACAGAAGATGGCGGTTGACGCTGCATTTATATTTTTGAAGATTGTTGTTATCAGGGAAGCAAGTAAGAGGAAGGGAGTTCCACAGTCGGGAAGTGCGAGAAAAGAAACTGTAGAGTACAAGTGGCGGTTACAGTTAATTATTTACACAGTAAAAGGGTGGGGCCTAAATGACAATCTAGTATCACGCTTAAATTCATGTAGTCTAGGCACCAGAAAAAAAGCTCATCAGAGCAGTTGCCATTAAAATATTTGTAGTAAAGACAGGGAAAACACATCACGTGTCTAAGAAAGTGACTGAAGTCGAGATACCAGGTCAGGATCTTTTACATTGCTACAGGAGAAAGTCTTGCAATCGCTGGTTGCTCCGGTTTTACGGCACTACCCTTTATATTACTTTTTTTATTCTGGATTTTTTTCTGACTTCATGTGACCGTGTCTCCTAAGCAGCCGCTGCTATCCACTGATAGTAATAGATCATTTTTAAAATGTCTCCCCTCGCTTGCCAGAGACTAGATTACGAAACAGGAAGATTCAGGGAAAAGTATCGTTGTCAATCCTCACCATAGGACCAGCTTAACGCAGATGATTATACTCCAATACAGTAGACTTCGCTGACTTGAAGACGGTATTAGTGATGGATTCAGCCAAGTTTGCATTTAGAATATATCGTAATATGCACGAATTATCTACGATGATGAACGAAAAAGTTTATAGGCTGACGATGAAGGAGTAATGCTAGAATTGTGATATTTTGCGTGCATTAATTTCCAATCTTCTTATAAATATCTGCATTGTTTCTTTACAGATAAACTGTTTTGAATATACCCTCTTTTAGCGCTAGAGGGCGTCGTCAGTGATGTTCTGGAGATGGATCATTGGGCAGTTTCGGGTCTTTCAAACATCATACTGACCTCACCAAATCGACCCCTTCAGAGCTGATCAGACTCTGAAACGCCCTCTAAAAAATGCTCGTAGACACTGACTTCTATAAATATACCCCGTTATCACACATTTGATTGGAGATTGACCAACAGCCAATCACAACGGTGCGAATTCTATTTAAGCTGTTTACGGGTAATTTTTTTTTTCTTTTATCTGTTTCAAGAAAACTGTCCTTACTGTTGGTCAAAAAAGTCATCAACAACAGATATGTCAGTTTACCTGGAAATTTATTAATAAGAAGAGTTGAAATTAATGCATGCAAGATTTCACAGCTCTAGGATCATTCCTTTATATTCAGCCTATGAACGTTTCAGCCATGCCTCATAGCTGCAAAGAAACAATGCATTTATTAATAAAAAGAGTTGAAATTAATGCATGCAAGATTTCACAGCTCCAGCGTCACTCCTTCGTAGTCAGTCTATGAACCTTTCAGCCCAGCCTCGTACTTGGAGTGCAGCTATTAATGAGAAGAGTTTTAATTAAAATCTGCATGATTTCTCAGTTTTAACATCACTCCTTTATAGTTAGCCCAGTCTCGTACTTGGAAAGAAACAATACAGTTAATATGAAGAGTTTAAATTAACAACCGTCGGTTCACATAGTCAGACTGAACCTTTCAGACTAGCTTCGTAGATATAAAAGAGTAGGTTTTATTAGGAGAAACACATTAGCACATTTATTCTCCTGATACAATTTTTATAACTTATAATTGATCCATTAATGTTTCCTACCTACGGGCGTCTATGTACCCTGCTGTTCTATACAGTTTTTCAATATCCAACATACACATTGATATTAGAATCTAGAATTACATTGTCACAGAAAATTAAACGAATTATACGATTAAAATGTTTTTTCAATGTTAATAATATAACCCATTTAATGGCTATTAATTTCATTAATTTAATGACCAGATTCAGTAAATCCAACGGTAAACTTTCTACAAATATTGGCCACAAATAAAGAATTTGTTTTAAAGTTGATCGTTTTTGGTCTTAACATTACAAACTGAAAATATTGTAAGTATATTGAGAAATAGCAATAAAACAATCTACATCAATAAACGGCAAATGCTGTCTGTCTGTTCGTGTGTTTGAAATGTCTCGGGAAACGCTTTCTGTATATAGGCATAACATACCTTTTCGAAATCACGATCATCTAGGGACTGAAAATCTGCCCTTCAACTGGTGCTTGAAAATACAAGATTAGGGTTTATGTCCGAATGAGGAGGGAAGAGGTAAAAATTCAAATTTTAAAATAACAAAAAAAAAAAAAAAAAAAATTAGTGATTTTCAAAGGTTTGAATATATAATCAAGATTATTTCGCGCGATCTGCGCGAAATAATCTTGATTATATATTTAGTTTGGCTTTTAGCTACATGTGATACCTATTTTTTGTTTTTTGCTACATGTGTTACGTATTCATTTGCGACATGTGCGACCTATTCTTTTGTTTTTGTGCTACATGTGTACGTATTACTTTGCTACATGTGTGACTTATTCTCTTTTTTTCTACACGTGTTACGTATTCTTTTGATACATGTGTGACATATTCTCTTGTTTTTTGCTTTATGTGTTACGTATTATTTTCCTACATGTACTACGTATTCTTTTGAATACATGTGATACCTTTTTTTTTTTTTTTTTTTTTGCTGTTGGGAGTCACCACAAAGCATAACAAAATGATAATGCTGAAGAAAGAAAGTTGAGAAAATAGAATTGCGAAAATAAGCCTTAATAATTGCTTTTCCTCAGGCAAGGCATCTTAAAATGAATGTTTAGCTGAAAGATAGGCAGGTAAGCATTAGTGATTGCTTTTCTCTACCTAAGAAATCACAACGATTGCAGAGAGTTAAACAAATCATGGTGTCATTTTTAAAAAGGAAATATTTTCGCAAAGAGGCCTGCTTTTTTAGGAACTTCGAGAAAATATGGTATTTTTTTAATTAAAACATATTCTTCGCCTTAAGTGTCCGAGTTTTGAGATGGAAATCCTTCAGAATGAATAGAAAATAAACGAAAGAAATTATTTTTATCGATGCGTTCTCCATGTAAACATTATGTAATAAATTTGGGTATGGAATCCCAGCAGAGTTATAAGTTATTGACATTTGGAAAAACGTCCATGAAAGTATGTTTCGAAAATTATATCCAATAATGCATATTTAAACTATATTGTAGATGTTCAGGTGGTGTAATGATTAAATGCTCGCAAAGAGAAGCCGGTACGGCGAGTTCAAATTCTGGTTGAAATTGTTATATTCCCTTTCGAATAAATATTCTTGGGAAAGGAGAAATCGAAGCCAAATGGAAACGTCTTTTGGAATAAAATCGTTCGCCTGATTGGAGAGGCTTGAGGTCTACTTTATGATTCTGTATCATGTCGTAATAGATACTGAAGAATTGTCGAATATCAGTGAGATTCTATTTGCGAATTGCTTCTCACGAAGTATACCGTAAGTTACATTTTGGATTTTAATAAAGATAAATTGCTATTCGTGAGCGATTTTTAAATTCGTGTTCTCTTTATAACAGGGTTACGCAAAGTTAATCTTTTTCAAACTATTTTATATATCTCTAGTATCTTTATTCGAAAATTTTATACGGCTTAATGAACTCGTCTATTCTCGGTGTTTTGCAAGTCATAGGTTTTGTTCGTTCTACACTTAGTGCCACAGGATTCCAGCAAATACTATTTTTAGCTTCTGCTCCCATGTACACAGAAGATCCATACATTAAACCCGATCTTGTGCCGCATTCCATCCAAGTGGGCGTGTAGATAAATCCCCTTACTTATTCCGTAAATGTTCTGATATAAATAAAAGCCTGAAGCATAGATACCCAGTTGCGTGTTTTCGTTTTCGACTAAAATAGTTCCGTTGCAAAATACGAAATTATTGCAAAAATATATGATCATTTATTCAAAACGTGAGTGCATTTATTTAATGACTAAATATTGTGCGTTTTTTTTCAAAAATATTTACACTGTCATTCAAAGATTTTGGGAAATTTAGATAAACTGATTATTCATTTTATTTTATTAAGAAGTTATAATTGTTTATTACTATGCTTTTATCAGTAGTATTTGTGGACCTTATCGAAAGGAAAATAAGTTCTGCGGTTTCGTACGTGCTGTGTAGTATTTTGAAGGTGTAAAAAGCCATATAAATTTATTGGACCAATGAAAGACCTGAAATGATAGTCATGATAATATATTTCTCAGTTCATATTGTTTTATATTATTAACATGAGTATAAGATACCTGAGTAAGTCATTGTAGCTGAACATTAGCTTGAGTTTTTATTAGGAAATTCTTGACTAAAACTTTTGCTGAAACTAAGATGAATGTTGAGACATTGAAAGGGGTGATGTCTCGATGAGAAATAATCGGGAAATTTCCAGAAATAATGTCCAAGCAGCCAAAAGACGTTTGACACTATTGGAAGTATTTTAGCTGCAAAGGAAAGCGGAAGACCATAAAAGTTAGATAAGAAAAATGAATGAAAGATTATAAG
This sequence comes from Acanthosepion lycidas, assembly GCA_963932145.1. Taxonomy (NCBI): domain Eukaryota; kingdom Metazoa; phylum Mollusca; class Cephalopoda; order Sepiida; family Sepiidae; genus Acanthosepion; species Acanthosepion lycidas. The sequence continues at coordinate 25,294,303 of OZ010577.1, read as the reverse complement.
ATACTTTACATCAATTCATTATTAACAGTCAGATAAGTGGGAAGTTAAGGCTGTCTTAACAGTGAGGTTTCACTTGATGTATTATGCAGAGCAATACGAAATAGGGTATAGCAGCAAAAACAAAACAAAAAACAACAAAAAACAAAACACGATTAACCGTAAAACATCGGAATAGAAAATTAAAGTTATAAAAAGAAAATCTAACGTGAGATTCTGGAAAGCGACAAAAAGTATTTTTAGTGACGAATATAAAATAAAGTTACGTCTTAATTCAAGAGAATATGCAAGAAGTCCAGTGGGGAAAGCAACAATGCTGAAGACACTACAGTGACGGAGGTGTTCACCTCATGGTATCCATCAAAAGCGATAACAGAAGAAAAATGGTAAAAAATTGATAGAAACCTAAACAGACTGACAGTCTAATCTTCTGCCAGGTTACGAAGATGGAGACATTTTTAAGTATGATGTTACTCATTGCCAGGCATCATGCGCAACAAAAAAGTTTCTTGTCAATGAAGATGTTCACCTTTTGGACGACTGGCAAACACAAAGTCCTGATCTCCATGTAATTGAACCATTGTGGTGGGAACTGAAGAAACAAATGCTCCAACGAAAGCCACACAAACTTCAAGAGATTTATGATTATTGCCAAGAATGGAAAAAAATTCAATTGAGAAAATTTGAACCTTGTTCTATTTAATAGAACATCAAATTGACTTACTTAGTCAACCCAAAGACAGCAACGGTAACTACTCCATATTTATTTGTAATAATGAAGATTACTTATTGCAAAGCAAAAATATCCTTTTTAAGTTAAGAAAAAAGCTGAAATGTAAGATTTTAACTGTTTGCCCAGTATTTTGCATGGCCCTATTTCAGCAACATTATGCTTATTTATCATCCGTCATACGGCATTAATTAAAATTCAGTAACTTGTTTTCTGATGTTCAAAGATGAGAAAATGTACTGAGAGAAACATATGGTTAGCCACTGTCGCTCAAATGTTTTTCCCGCCATGAATAAATATTCTTTTTTTCTTAAAGTTTGTTAAATATTGCATAAAATGTTATGGACAAAAACATGGTTGCTTTTTGAAATCAACCAATAAGCCTATTTGTCATGGAAAATGTTAGATTTCATAGTATTGATAACATTTCAACTGCTGTGGCCAGATTTACGCGTGAATATATTCTTTCTTAAGGTCCATATTTTTATTAAGAAATTTATGTTTTTAAAGCAAGGGTAAGAAAATTTGACACTCACAGGGAAACATAGATTGACCAATCTAACGCGCATGCGTAAAGGAAATGGAAGGAATTTCAAACGCTACTGAGAACTACACCCCCCCCCCCAAAAAAAAATTTAGAGGTGATGGATAGTTATGATCGTCCACGTTCTAAATGGACACGGCGCCTAGAAGAATTATCCGTTAATCTTGTATGAAGTACTAATCCCGACATTAACGAGGCTATACGAAGAATGCTTGAAAATTTGAATTGAAATTCTGAATTAATATTTCAGTGAAACATAATGATAAAGTGAAGCCTTGTAGCAATTATCATATTTAATAAACTAGTAGAGTACCCGTCAAAAATGTCTAAATTAATTTACATTTAGATCTGCGTTTTTTTTTTTGTCATGAATTACAATATCGGTGTGTTCTCCTTGCATCAAAGTATCGCTCCCCGCTCCTGTCTAACTGCCAGGTAAGTTTACCGCACTGTTCAAGCAGCAGAATGCTGGCAGAGTTATGTAACTTGCCTATATACCTCCATTTCAAATTAGGACAATAATTTGCTTTACGTTTTCTTACCCAGCATCCCTTTCGAGATATTTGTGGGAGTTGGCACCCCTCCGTGTTAAATATTCCCTAGTAAATGGAGCAAAGTTGATATAACAGAGTTAATGTCATGTATTTATGCTTTTCTGCAATATAGCACCGCAATTCGTCGGAAGTAAATTGCGGCGGGGCCAACGAAGAGGATATTATAAAGTCAGATCAACGAAGCTCCCGGATATGTTTTTTTTTTGCTCCAGACACATATTGCAATTGACGCTAAACGTTTAAAAATATGTCTAAAAATGGAAATATATGGGAAAAAATGTTGCGACATATACAAGTCAGATTGGATTACGTTGGTTTATTTTACGACATGTCAAGTCTTTTTGCGACACAAAATATGTCGTTATACTATTTTTCACCGAATATAAGGCTCAGAACCACTCAATGTAGAGACTTATTAAATGAAGTTGTTGCATGACTGACTGATTTGTTTTTTTTTGTTTTTTTTGTTGCAGTTTATCAATATTTTGCAGGTTATTTACAGCCAGAAAATATTTTTAACTGTAAGAAATTTTGAGATAATAATTTTACTGATACATTTCTTACGAATTAACCCATAGCTGGGAGGGGAAGAAGTGGAGTCATACCATTCGCAAAGTTATTTGCGCATACTTGAATATAACGAATCCTATTGGAATTGGAACTCTGCTCTCCGATTTTCAATTCTGAACCGTCAGCCATTGCATCACCCGCGAAGATTTCAGCACCTGGTATTCGCGGTCAACCATCTAAGTACTGACCAGGCTCGACGTTGCTGAAATTTGCTTAAAAAGATCTGCTGCCTGGTTCTAATCATCGAGATTTGTGTTGGTGCAGCCCTGGTATCACCTGCATGAGAATAAACCTTGTCCGATCGGTAATATAAAGCAGAAAGACGGTAAAAAAGTTTGAAGAGAACTTTTCGAGATGCCATTATGAATCGGATGAGCTTCAGAAGCCTGATCATTGACAACAACAGTGAAGGACCTTCCTGGTAGAATAACCTGATCATGTTGTTAATATTAAGTAGAAAGAGGGTAAGAGTATGAAGAGAGCATTTGTGGACACCTGTATCAGTCTCATGAGCTTCGGAAACTTGACCATTGACAACAACCGTAAATGACCTACGTGATAGGGACGATGATCAGATTGTTTATAAGCAGAAATATGATAGTATTGTTAAGAGAACATTTGTGGAAGCCTGTGTGGATCTCATGGGCTTAAGGGACTGGCCATTGACAAAGACATTCAAGGACCTTTCCGATAGGATGATCAAATGGTTAATATAAAGTAGGATGAGAGCAGAATTGCGAAGAGACTAGATAGATGTCTGTACGGGTTTCATGGGCCTCAGAAGCATGGGCAGTGACAAAGATCTTCAAAGACTTTTCCGATAGGAAAGACTTGATCAAATCGTCAATAAAAAGTAGGATGAGACCAGAATTGAGAAGAACTTTGATAGATGCCTGTACGGGTTTCATGGGCCTCAGAAGCATGGCCAGTGACAACGACCTTCAAAGACATTTCTGATAGGATGGACTTGATCAAATCGTTAATATAAAGTAGGATGAGAGCAGAATTGCGAAGACACTAGATAGATGCCTATACGGGCTTCTTGGGCCTAAGAAGCATGGGCAGTGACAACGACCTTCAAAGACCTTTCCGTTGGATGGACTTGATCAAATCGTTAATATAAAGTAGGAAGAGAGCAGAATTGCGAAGTGACTTGATAGATGTCTATACGAGTTTCATGGGCCTCAGAGGCAAGGCCAGTGACAAAGACCTTCATAGAACTTTCTGATAGAAAAAACTTGATCAAGATTGAATGGTTAAATCATGCCCTGCTTTTTCCTGAAAACTTACTGTCCCCTTGAGAGTTCAAAATGTTTCCAAGTGGGTGTTATCACCATAGTTAAGAATCGCTGATTTTCCATGACAGAAGTTATCAAAGGAGAAAAAATAGAAGCATTCATAAAATATCACACATTTGGTTATTATCTTATTACATGTCATAATGCTAGGTTGTTGGTTGATTTTGTTTAGCGGCATATCAAAACCTCTATCGATTATTTAATGCCGAAATCTAAATATTTTGTAAGCAATTTTCTTTTATTTTTGAAGATAGTAATGAATTAGTGATACATGTCTTACTTAATTAACCCACAGCTTGGGGAGGATGGGAGAATGCATGCCTTTCCAAAGTGTATTTGCGTGTAAGTGAATATAACGAACCCAACGGGAATTGGAACTCAGTTCTGCGATTAACAATTGCGTGCCATTATCCGTTACACCACAAGCACATCCAAGCTTATAATATCTGGTATTTTCAAACGGTCACCCATCTAGGTACTGACCAGGCTCGACGTTGCTTAACTTCGGTGATCGTATGCTTTGATTTGCTATGATTTTCAACTTTAAATCTATTCTTCTTGTCAAATTGTTAAATATTAAGTGGAAACACTGCTTCAATGAAGATACTTTTTAAATAAATGCACTTATAAATACGAATAAAATATTTTGAAGAAAACTATTTACAATCTATGGTTAAATATGCAGGAGGTGTAATGGATAATGACTCTGAAATGTTAATCGGAGAGCTGGGTTCCAATTCCGGTTGGGTTCGTTATACTTAAGCGCAGAGATATGGATTCACCTCTTCTTTCTCCTCTCTATGGGTTAATTAGTAATACTTGTATCATTAAACCATTATTATCATCTTAAAAATTATTCTTGCAATTTGAAAATATCTTCTGGCTTTAAATAACCTGCAAAGGATTGATAAGTTGTAGAAAACGAATCTATCAATTATTTAGCTGGAAAAGGTGGTATGTTATTGAAAAGATTTACTAGATACTGACCAGTCTCGGCGTTGCTTAACTTCTGTGGTCGTACGAGCGACAATGTTTAAAAGTAATGTTGTCGTTAGCCATGATTTGCAAAGATTTCTAACTTTAAATCTATTCTCCTTTTTATATAATGTTAGATATTACAAGGAAAAACTGATTCAGTATAGATACTTTTTAAATATATGTACTTACGAATATGAATAAATCTATTCACATTATGATTAATGTTTCATCTTTGTTCTCATCATAACAGATACTTTGAAAAACACATTTTTGGAATAAGGGCAAATTATTTTTTTTAATTGAGTTCCATATGATTAGGATAAATGTTATGTTTTGAATAAAAGTACGTATAACTTTTTAACAACATTTTAAAGTCATCTTTTTTGTTTATCCAAAATGAATTTTTTTGATCAATTAATTAAACTCATATTTGCATTGAACAATTACTACATATAATTCGCATTTTTTTCTAAAAAATAATAAGCAAAATTAGGGGTGCGTATTATGTACAGCTACAAAAAATCTTTAAAATTTGCCGTTTCATAGGTCGATTTCATTTGGGAAATGACTACTCTCCACAAACATACAACAATTTGACGCTAACACTCAGCGATTTCGAACCCATAAGGATCTCAAATACAATCATATGTACATAAAAATACATACAAATGTAAAATAAAATAAGAATTATCATAAAACTAAATTAAAATAATATTATTCTATGTTTAAAACCTTTTTTTAAATAAGAGTAGGAAACGCTGGTCCTAATGAAATTGGATAAGTGCAATTTATAGGGTTTGATTACCAAACAAGAGGTGCGTATTATGCGTGAGTAGAAGCATTTTCCCACACTTTCAACATAATTTTAGGTGTACGTATTATGGATGAATGCGTATTATACATAAGGAGTTACGGTATTACTTAACGTTCATTTAATAAAAAATACTAACTGAAAGGACTTGTACAAATTTTGATTTTTAAATACGGGTCAATTACCTTTTTAGGTGAGATATGTTTAGGAATTAAAAAAAAACATTTGATAATATTAACAAAATACAATTCGTCCTAACAAATTAAAAAGATTAGTCGTGAGTTCAATCAAGAGACGAAAGTTTAAAAATTGCTTTTCCAAGAGGATCATTGTCAGTCACCTATAAAGAAGTTACAACTAAATATGGTGATGTAATGCCTTTATGTTATCAACTTCGACCTTTAATACTATTAAAAGGCCTCAAATATTTTTTATGTATATAAAAGAACTGTAGATATATTTACCGAATGACAGTCTTGTAGAAACGTAATCGAATCTCAGCACAGGGTATAAGTTTCGTTTATAGGAAGAGTTTAGTATGATTGATACGCATGTACAGCGAGAATTTGGGTTCAGTTTCGAAGTAAACAGAATTGAGAGGCGTTCTTTTTTTTTTTTTTTTAATCTTCCGCTGTGGGTAGAAAGAATGCCACGGTGGCTAAGCAGTGAAATCAAGGAATGCTGAGTGTGAAAAAAGAAGATGCGAGGGTTGATCAGAGGGCAAGGGAGACAGAGAGAAAAGAGAGGGTAATGGAAAGATGAGGAAAAACGATAGAATGGACGAGGCCAGAAAGTGAAACGGATATACTTGGAACAAAATACATGAGTGATTGATACATGCAAGACGAGGAGAAGGGGAAAGATGGAGAATGGACAGAGAGATGCATATTAGGAGATAGTGAGTGAAAGAGATAGAGAGAGATGAATATTCGGATATATATATATATATATATATATATATATATATATATATATATATATATATGTGTGTGTGTGTGTGTGTGTGTGTGTGTGTGTGTGTGTGTGTGAAATTTGATCAAAAAGTATTGAGACTGTATTATAATAGAAAACTATAACATATATCAATTCGGCATTTAATTTCCTTCAAAGTAGTCCCCATCTGAAGCTATATACTTTATCCGTCGCCGCTTCTATTGATCGAAGCATTTCTGGGACTTATTTTATGGGATAACGAGCAGCTGCCTGTTCGCATTGTCTTGGCATTTTGAAATATGGCTCCTTTCAAGTAGGATTCGATTTTTGAAAGAGGAGACATTTGAAGAATATCGTAGTTGTCGGACTTAGGGAATAAAAAAAACTGTTGCAGAAACTATGGTCACTAATGAAATCTCTGTGGTCTGCTGAGATAGCCATACTCTACATAAATTCCTGGCAAGCACTATTATAAACAATGTAAGCAAGCGAAAAAATTAAACCTCCTGTGTATATGCGACATAATCCAAGATCAATCTATGCCAAATTCCCCCACTTTAGTTCCATTACCATAACAATAATCCCAATACTTTTTGATCAAACATCATATTTACATATATATATATATATATATATATATATATATATATATATATATATATATATATATATATATAGCAAATCATGTAAAAAACACTGCACAAATGTAATGATGTATCGATGTGTATTAACATATCTTATCAGGCTATAATCTATAACTGGTGAGTAGACAAATTATTAAGATTTGAAAACAAGATACAACCGCTTTTCACGAGAAAAGGAAGAAAAAGAAAAAGTGTATGAAAGAAAATAGAAGATAGTTGCAGATTTTGGTTTGGTTTTACACAGACGAACCAATCAAAATGATCCATGCTAAGTTCAGAATAAGCGGAATAAACGAAAGTTAACAAGTGATCATACGTAAGAGGTCATCAACCACAAATATAAAATCGTAGACGACATCAAGACGTCGTATTCAATTCAAATGAAATTTGCCTACAATGATTTACATTAAGCGATGTCACTTATAGGAAATATGCGAGGTAATTTAACAAGATATTCGACAAAGAAATTTCCTGTGAGTTAAAAAAATATCCCATTTTATATATAAAAATATAATGTACTCTAAAATACATTGATCCATCTTTGTAAATCAGCATCCGATTTCTAGACTTTTTTCTAGCACTAGACTAGCAGCCTAGCAGACTGATATATATATATATATATATATATATATATATATATATATATATATATATATATATATATCTTAGCACGTAAAGGTTAGCGTAGCCTGAAGTGCACTGAGCCAATGATAATCGCCGAATTTCACTTGATTCGCTTATACTTGCATTACATCTTCTTGCAACAATCTTAATTGTAATTTTCATCAACAATGGATACTTCAGGACCCGTCTTCTTTACTTAAGCCTCTGGAGAAAGAATTTCAGCTCGACTGACACGCGATTACAACCCCCCACTGAGGCGATAACCTCAAGATCAACGAGGTTTGTTCTCAACGTTTGATTCAGTTGAACATCTTATTTCTTCCAAACTTTGGTTCATGAATAGATTTGATTTTTTTTAATCCGACAATGTAGCGCGTTACAATTTCGGCTTGACTTAATTCATTTTAGCCAAATCAGTCTTTACTTCAGCTCAATCCCCACTCTCAATCATAATATATATATTCTGAAGGAAAATATACGCTAAATTCTTGGCGGAAAATTTCAATGTTAGGTCAACGTTCCCTTGAACATTGGCCTAACAAGAAATTTGTGTCCAGCTAAAAGTGGTTTCAAGAGAGTCAGATCTTAAAGACTAGCGCTACAGAATCAGAAAGGATGAAGTTTATCAAATATGAAAATCCACATCACTTGAATACTTCCAACAGTAGAAACAAATTAAATGAATAGGAAATTTAACTAGAAAGGAAAATACTGATATAATCCTGATGCTGAAATTCTACACAACCTAAGTTAGGAAGAAAACTGTGATCAATTCTAGAAAGAGAAATAACAGTGGATTTAGTTTGTTTTGATTTACTCCATATCAACTCATTGGGTCATTTAATCCCGAAATTTAATGTTTTTTTTAATAATGTCTTGTACTGAAAAAGTCAAAAAACAAAACAAAAACGTTGAAATAGTAAGACTGCTATTCATTATGGTTATTATTTTTCATTATATTTTTGAAATCGGTTTAATATCCGTTAGGTACTGAAATATGTTTGGTGTTTGTTAATATTCTAAGCGAACTAAATGAAAATTGCTGCAGTTTTGAATATAGGGTGACCTAAAAAAACGGGAACTGTTTAACAATCCAATAAAACCAAGAGTGATGGAAGAAAAATATTTTATTCATAGTAATTGAAACCTTAAAATATGCCATTTAAGAAACAAGGATGGAATTTTTATTTTTTTAAAATTATATCCTGTAGATGGCGTCCTCCTGTACGAATGCATTCTTGAAATCTGCTGTTGAGATTCCTCATTGACTTCTGCAACATCTCAGCTGGGATACTGTGAATTTCATCTTGGATTCTCTGTTTCAACTCATCCAGAGTCCTTGGTCGAGTTGTGGAAACACAGTATCCCAGCAGTCAATGAGGAATTCTTGGTTTTATTGGATTGTTAAAAAGTTCCCGTTTTTGGGGGTCACCCTGTATAATGTTTATATTAGGTTCGTGCAAAAATAATATCGTTTTTTGACGTATTAACATATGTGAGAAATGTGCACCAACCTAATAATATGTTTTATGGTGAATGGATCTTGGCCTGCCTCACATACCGAAGGCAGTTCCTATTTTTAGGATACAAAAATGGGTTCCACGGGTTTATATCTTTGTCTTGTTTAACGGCATATCAACTCCTCATAGTTCATTTAATGCCGAAATTTAATTCTCTTCGTAACAGTAATTTCTTTTACAAAAACGTATTGCTGCTATTCTTTACTATGAAAATGTATTGCTCGTGCCTTAACTATAAAAATATATTTCTCCACTTTCATAGTGTTTTGACCCCAGTTAACTGTTTGCACATAGCTGGGACTCTATTTTAAGAAGTGGGTACAAAAAAAATATTTGAATTGACGACTTTTCCAATTTCACTGAAACAGATGTTAAACACTTCTATCTTCCTTTTTTTCTTTAATTTTCTGATTGAAACCAAGTAGCGACTTTGATATGTCTTTTGTTCTCTCACGCGATCAAAACGGAGTAGCCTATTATTTACGAGGAAGTAGCAGGGGAAACAATTCTATCAATCTTTCTTTGTTTCTCTGGTTCTTTCTTTCTTTCCTTGAAACCAAGTAGCGTCTCTGATAAGTATTTTGCCTTTCCACGCGATCAAAACGGATTTAAAAAAATCTCATTACTTATTTATGAGGTACTAGAAGGGAATAACGGTCATCAATCAAAAAAAGGCGGGGCAAGCACAATTGTTATATCATTATTCAAAAGTAGAGAGGTTTGACGATATCAAGCATAGTCAACAAACGATGTATATGAATTTAAATACATTTATGGAAGCACTGTTTCACTTGGCCTGTTTATAACTATCTCTGATACTGATCTATCTATCTATCTATCTATCTATCTATCTATCTATCTATCTATCTCAGTTCATGTCCATCTTATTCTGTTAATATCTATCTATCTATCTAAGTTTATACATTATCTACCTATATTCCTATCTCAATTCATGTTCATCTCATTCTGTTAATATCTATCTATCTATCTATCTATCTATCTATCTATCTATCTATCTATCTCAGTTCATGTCCATCTTATTCTGTTAATATCTATCTATCTATCTATCTATCTATATCTATCTATCTATCTATCTATCTATCTAAATTTATACATTATCTACCTATATTCCTATCTCAATTCATGTTCATCTCATTCTGTTCATATCTATCTATCTATCTATCTATCTATCTATCTATCTATCTATCTTTCTTTATTGCTTTCTAATTGCAAGTCAACCACATAATGTGCAAAATGTATGCATTATGCTTTAAAAATCGTATAACAAGACTAGTAGGGAGACTTTATAGTGTGCGCTGACGTGTTCTAAGTGTGTGTGAGAGTAAATTAATAGAAACTCTGAGGTTCTATGGAGTCAACAAGGATTATATTCGCTTTCAACGGATTTCTTTAGAAATCTGTGAAGCAATTTCGCAATCCTTCACTCTGACAGCAATGAGACAAGTGAAGTACTTTTAATCTTGACTCTTGAAAAGCAACAAGGCTTCAGCCATTGTCAAGGCCAGAAATGTGCCGTCACGTTAGCTGAAGAAGAATAACTTGCAATTTTGATTGGAATTAACAATAAGTATTTAGTTGGAAACCAAATACGAAATGAAACAGGAAGCCAGCAAGATTCGTTCATACACTTTTCTTCTTTTCTGTCATTTACTCTTTTCCAGTTGTCTCTTCATATTTGCATAAGTTTAGCTGAGTATCCCCACAAGTCTAAAGAGGGGTAAATTTTGGTATTGAAAGACTGCTTAGCACCGGTATTTGAGCTGTCGATGGCCTGCTTTCCTTAAAAATAAACATTCTAAATATATGTGACAGTAAATGGAGGTGAGATTGACGTAACTACTTCCTTAATCAAAAAATTTTGAACACACCTAATATCTATATATATATATATATATATATATATATATATATATATATATATGTGAGAATTGTGATCAAATATGGATTATAATCCGACAGAATGATAGGATGGGGAATAATTAGTGAACGTTAATAAATTTGATATATTACGCTTTTATTTAAGCTCCATCAGGCAATGAAATATAGAGGGGAAACAATTTGGTATATTTTGTTTTTGTGTTGTTTGTTTATCATTGGTCAAGCAGTGTATTTGTCTTGTCAAGCAGCGTTAGTGTGCATAATTCTTGTGCATTTAAGTATCACAATTATAGATGTTCTATGCAAGAGTTGGTTAACAATATTAATTAATTTTCTGATGAAACCATCTTATTCATACATACCTTTAAAACTGAAGGTGTTTGTAACACTTCCAGTGTTCAGAAAAAGTATCAATTATTTATCTTAATCTAATTTCATACCTCCAAAATGGACTCATTGTCAAAAATTGCTTTATTATCCTTGCGAATGATTCTATTTAGATGAACACACACACACACACACACACACACACTTTTAATAAATTTAACTGACAAGGTTTTTATGCTTAATTTTCTATTATATTTTAACAAATTTCAAATAAGAACAACATACAGATCAAAATAATGGACAAAATGCACAATGTTCATGTTTCTGTCTTGTTTGTGTTTGAGTACTTTTGACCATTATGGTCATTAGCAATAACTAAATTTTATTTTACTATTTTTCACCCAATACAAGGCCTAAGAGCCACTCAAGGGAAAAGGCTACTAAATGAAGGTTGTTTTATGGACATAAGAAATAGCGAATCATGTTAAATTTATAAACGTTTCCTATTTGTTCCTTGTCCCATAATATATATATATATATATATATATATATATATATATATATATATATATATATATATAAAGGGTGTTTCATTAAGAAGGATCAAAATCAGCAGTAAATAAATCTAAAATTCATTTCTCTATTGGATCATTTCATTTAAGTCATGGCAATTATGTCTGAAAAATAATATCACCTAAATGTCCGCCAAGACTTCGGCGGCACACCTCCACTTGATAGTCAACATTTTTAATGACGTCTCTGCATAGTTGCTCCTCGATCTCACCAATGTGCTTTATTATCTCATCCTTTGGCATAGACATTAGTTTTGAGAGGGTTAAATCTGACTTCACATTGCATTTCTGTTTGGACGTCATTTTCATAATATGGTTAGATAACTTTAATACGTTGTTTGATTGTTAATCCTTCCATGGTTGAAATTGCCAAAGACTTAAGTTCTTAAATCTGAAAGAAAAAGAAAAAAATCATTAAACGCTTAAACTTAATTCAAATTTAAAATCGGTCCCTTTAGATATATGTAAATTGATAACAATAACAATAAAAAATGTCTAGACAAACATTTTTGAACAACACAGTTCTCACTGGAAGATATAAAATGCAGGGGAATATATAATTTAAACCTAAAAGAGGTTTTACCTAATCTTAACCCTTTTTACGACTGGTAGTTTTTATATATATATATAACCGACTCTCCCGTCGAGATTCGACATATGAGGGTCAAGCAGATCAGTTTCTAGGAAACCGACAACCCGACACCGGCACATGAGATTTGATTATAGTGGTGAAGGTCTCGTGCAGGACCATCCACACTTTTTGGAGGGACGAATACAGAGACCTGGTGCACCGAATGCCACAAGGTTCCCAAACGACCCTCCGCAGCTTTTGAATTCAGAGTTGTCCTTATCCTAGACCAGTTGCCATCCAAGGCTATAGAACTCAGTCTGTCCTGCTATTTTACCCATAGCTGGAGGGAGAAGAAGAGGATTCATACCTTTCCCAAGGTTATTAGCACGTAAGTGAATGTAATGGATTCGACTGGAAGTCGAACTCGGCTCTCCGATTCCTCAATCCAAGCCGATATCCATTACTCCACCGTGCCTATCAGGAGAGAAAACCCTGACGGTAAAGAGGGAATTTCAAAATTGCAGAAAAATGGCATCAATACATCTTCTGATAGTGAATGGGCTAACCCACTACATGTTGTGAAAAGGCCAGATGGCAAATTCAGATGCTACGGTGATTACTGCGCATTAAACAGCATTGCAAAAAGCGATAAATACCCCATCCTGAACATTAATTCAATTGCTGATAACTAGCGAACAAAACAACATTTAGCAAAATCGACTTGATATCAGCATACCATCAAATGAAAATGCACCCAGATGATATAAAGAAAAAAGTCTCTCGGATTGCACAAATACAAATACATGCCATTTGGACTAAAGAATGCAGTATCCACTTGTCAAAGATACATGGACAAGTCCTTTCAACTGTCTATTTACATACATTGACGATATTCTTATTTTCAGTGATAATTCTTCAGCGCACATGAAGGACATTAAAACTGTTATAAGACGCCTACATGATAATAATCTAAAGTTTTCAATAACAAAGTCAACATTTGATGTAACTTCAGTCGATATTTTGGGTTATAATATTAGCTCCTCTGACATTATTAGATCTACACAAAATAATGTTAGTACATTAGAGAATTTTCCGCTTCTATGGTCAGTAAGAATCTTCGTTGTTTTTTAGGCATGGTAAATTTTTATAGAAAATGAATCCCAAACTTTACAGATTTCAGGGCATTAATAGAAAAAATACGTATATGCAATAATACTACATTTACATTAAATGACTTGGAATTGCAATCATTTAATGATAAAAGTAGGATCAATGAATTTCCGTCTTTAGCTTACCAATGGTCTGGTTGTACTGAATATAAGTTGATTACTGATAGCCGTAATTATGCATTTTGTGCAGCCCTACATCAAATAAGCACCAATTCAAATAGACTTCTTTGAAAAGTTAACTCAAACGCAAAGTAGGTATTCGACTTTCGAAAAGGATCTTTTTGCAGAATATTCAGCTATGTTATATTTTAAACATATTATCGAAGGAAAATAAGTTTTATTATTAGCTGACCATAAGTCTTTATGTGACTCTTTCCATAGTCTAAACCCTGTTGTCAGATAGACTGGGGCGACAATTAGGAATTCTCACAGAATATATATCAGATATAGGCCACACAAAGGGAGATGAAAACGTTATAGCTGATTTTTTTTCTAAGCCTACCCGAGCAGTTATGGTGGATCTGTGTGAAATGCCAGCTATAGTTGCTGCACAACGTAAGGACCCTGAGTTACAACAATTTCCACAATTTTAGTACTGGTAATAATAGTTCGATATACTGTGATAATGCTACCGGTGTTCCCAGACAATATATACCTGGTGAATAACGAACATCTATTTTTGATAGTATTCACGCAGTAGCACACCCAGGAATAAAAAAAACTCATGTCAACTTATCAAAACAAGATTGTTTTGGACGCATATAAACAAGACACTAAAAGAAATGCGTAATGAATATGAAACAGTCACGTGACCTGACAAAACCCACACGAGACATTTTTAGACGGGAAAGTCAATCTTCCTCTTTTAGCTCCTTGAATTTATAGAAACAGGGCACACAATTTCCCGCCAGAAACGCAAAATTCAGAGACATACCAAATCTGCTATCCATCCTATTGAATTGCCTACTATTCGCTTTAATACGGTATCAATAGATAAATGAAAACCATACTTTGAACCTAAAAGTAAAAGCAAGTAATAACGGAAAAACAACCTCATAGTCATGGCATGAAAATATATGCAGAAAACAGAAGTAGTAAGCCTAGTTATACGAAAGCAGTGTACTGATAAATCACTAGTTACCTCCACTTAAGATCTAGGAGATATAAAAAGCAGCCTGTTACATCCTTCAGTAGAAAAGTAGTCAGAGTAAAGGGCAATACAGTTTTGGTATAAGTTTATTCAGTGGTTCTATTTTTACTACAAGCAGGTAGGAAAAATGCTTGGTAAATAGACAACCAATATCCTTACTACTAGACTCCACTGCTAGGTGTGGGTGTTTACAGCAAAAGACAAAATGTTATCTCACCTTAACTAAAAAATAGTAATAAAAATTAATTATAAATATTCACGCGAATAAAAACCAGTCACGTGACATAACGAGACCCGCACGAGACGATCGTTAGACGGGAAAGTCAATCTTTCTCTTTTCGCTCCTTGAAATTGTAGAAACAGAAAACGTAATTTCAAACTCGTGACAACCAAACAGGTAAGTACAAAACTTATATTGTTTTCGCTATCCAGGCTTTTGCAAGTAGATACAAACTAACCCAGTCTTTAAGAATTTTGGATATAAAATATATATACAAGTGTTTTTTTACGAAGAGTTTTGTGATTCGTTTGAATTTTTCATTTATTTATGTTGCCGAAAGTTTCATATACTTTAAACGCGGTCTATGCTTTATATTGCTGCACAACAATGTAACTGAACGGGGTACTTATATTATATTATTAACGCATTTAACACTTTATATCCATCGCATAACTTACAAACTGAGAAATAAACAAAAATTGCAAACTTGCATAAATAATGTCCTCATCTTTGTCACCATATTTATTACGTTTCGGCCGTTGTACGCTCCGACCTTCTTCAGGTGGTTGGAATGTCGAACTGACACCTTTTTTTCTCTCACTGGGGTAGACTGTCGGGTTTCGATCCTAGCTAGAGGCAACCGGACGTCTAGCCACACTGAGCGAAACAGTCTCTTTGTGGATGACAATATATTTTATATATATATATATATATATATATATAATACTTGATAATAGACAAAAGTGCTCGGACATACAAAACATTTGGACAATGTCTACATAATTTACGTACAGGAAAGAAGAAAATTATAAGAACACAATAAAAATGAAATGTAGTACCTTGTCAGTCTTTTTAACGAAACAAACACACACACACACACACACACACACACACACACACATATATATATATATATATATATATATATATATATATATATATATATGCATACATACATACATACATATATATTCAGTGTCTTATACCACCTGACGAGTGGACCGAGTGATTACAAAAGTGTTCGTCTATGAAACTCTGGAGTCGGGGGACTGAATATAACATCCATCAGCTAAGTGACAAATTGTGAATTTGTATTATATATATATATATATATATATATATATATATATATATATATATATAGGATAACAACAGCCACCTGCGTTAATGCAAATCTCTTCAGTAAAATGAATAGGAATACTCCGACTGATTGGCGTTTGTTTACATTCTTTAGGCATTCGGATGTCTATTCCCACTGGGTAGCTGTCATACAGCAAAACCGTACTACCTGTAAATCACACACACACACACACACACACACACACACACATACACACACACACATATATATATATATATATATATACACCGCAGAACGTATGTTGGCATGGCGTTAACTGATTAAATTCTGTTATAATTGCCCATATGTATTCTAGTTAATGTATCATTGTTTTTTAATTAGGCGTTCTTATATTAAGCGTTTATTACATTTTCTGGGAATGTTTGTCTTCATATGAGTCCAGTATTAATTTCCTTGTGTGGTAAGGATGTAGCCTTATACACTCCAGAGAGTGTATATCGTTAACATCGTTAATACATGTATACATACATATGAACATACCTACAATATCTTCCTATCTCTTTATTATTTCTTTCTTTCCATTTTTTCTTTCCTTGTTCAAATGTTCCTTAATTTTGCCAGTGTACCGAAATCCATTCTTCTTTCTGCTTTTTTCCTCTTTCTTCGCGACTTTTTCATTATCTCTTTCTTTCTTTCTTTCTTTCTTTTCTTATCCTTCTTTCGATTACCCTTTTATCCATTGCTTTTGGATATTTTCTTCAAGAATTCTCTTCCTATTCTTGTTTTTATCCATTCCATCTGATATTCTTTTAAACTAATCCCCTACTCCTGAAATATCCTTGAACTTTAATGCAAGTACTTATGGACATTACCTAACCATTAAATATTAAAATAGTGTCATCTTATTCCTCTTCAAAGAACTGCC
>OZ010577.1:25164686-25272186 GCA_963932145.1 Acanthosepion lycidas | reverse complement strand
CACTGCATCACGCTATTAAATGTGAACCTATTATATTCACTGATATTCGGTGTTTTATTTTTTATTTTTATATTTTTGTAATCATTTCACCCCAAAGACGGCAATAAAAGCCGCTGGGATGCATGGGGTTACTGAGAGTGAAAGAGTCAGAGAGAACAATAAAAGAAAAAAAAATCCAAGGAGACAAAGACTGACGATAAACATTGCAGTTATATTTTTGTAATCAAATTTGACAAGAAAGTAATATACCAGTTGAGAATTCCACAAGCAAGTGGGGGGGTGTAGGGAGGCAAGAAACTATTAACGTTATGCATATGGTTAAAATTTCAGTAGTGATATTATGAGACCTAACTGCCAGTCTAGTCAGTCAGTTAAGTGCAATGCGGGATACACGCTTGAGTGATCATGTCTGTTTCGATTCATGACTGACAAAGCAGAAGGTTTTCCCGCAGTCGGTTGCAATTTTGAATTCCAGATGAGTTAGTTACATTTACTTACACACAAATACCCTTAAAAAAGGCAAGAATACATCTTCCCCACCCAGATGTGGGTTAAATGGTGATATGTCCTGGAAAGTGATATATTTGATCGAAGTAGCTAAATGGTTTTGGCTACTGTAACCAAGTAATACACGGTAGCAGTAGCAGTAGCAGTAACTGACTGGTACTCGTTGTAGTCGCAAGTAATAAGTGTAGACCAATCGGATGGTGTTGTGGATTCCGAGATGAAATTCGGTCTCCAATGAATGACAAACGTAAGAATTAAAGATAAGAAATTAAATGTATTTACAGAATAATACAATGGGTAATTCTGTTAGTAAATCCAGGAACGCCGTTAGTAGCAATAATATATATATATATATATATATATATATATATATATATATATATATGTAGTGTCGAAGTAGGACTTCCTTAGAGTCTACGTGCTTGTAACTGTGACTTCTACAAACGGTTACCTCACACTATTACTCTACCTCCAACTCAATCACAATCTCTGCTCACTCTCTCTGCTATATTCTGACTGACTCTGGGTATTTAACGGCAGCAGTCCAAGTAACACTCTGGTCGAGTCCACTTATATGAAAAAGGGGAGGACCCCATAACAGATAGCCAATGGCGTAGTCCAATGGTCGTCGTCATAGACTTAAACTCTGTCGTACCTAAACGTCCGTCTGTATTTATGATGGACACCAGCCAATCATATTCCAGTTAGGTGGAACACAAGTCTATGCATATTCCATTATATCAAATAGCAAGACAGTCCCAGTGCCTTGGTTGGCAACCAGTCTACCGCCAATCTAGTACTGTGCTTAAATCCCTGAATTCAAGATACCAAACTCATCAAAACAATTACCGTGAAAATATTTATATAAGGGGATCTACGCCCTTGTGAAAATTAATTGAAACAACCGCTTTAGTTTCCTTTCTTTCAGCATACGATCAGTTTTAAACACACTGGAATGACAGAGTGTAATCGATTTCTATTTTTTCCTCAGATTAGTTCATTTGCAGTGGTGTGCAGTAATATGAATCTATTTTCGGTGTATTTGATGAAATATGTCTGACCTTAAAAAATATTGCGCCATCACGTCCAGATACTATTGTCTCGACTGTCGATTAGTTATCCCACGCCCATTGTCTGCGATGGACGTTACTCCACGGAAACGTACAAAAATTGTAACGCTGCATGAACACAAGGACAAGCCTTAGCAGTGATCAAATCAAAGTACTATCGTCTGGCTTTGAAACTCTTTTGATTTAAATCCAATCGAGAATCTGTGACCAAGGAAAAAACTTCGTGGAATGGACATACGAAGCACTAACATGTGCAATACATCATGTTTCATTGGAGAAATACAAAAAATAAAATAATAATAATAATAATAATAATAATAACGGAATAACGGAATTATTTGTTTTGTTTCAATTAATTTGCACAAGGGTATATGTTACGTCGGCGGGAAAGTGACAAAAGCTCAGATATCAGTTCAGGACCGATAGCATTACGGACTCTTTTTTTTATTTTCTCAGGAATCTCTAGATATACAGCAGATGCCCAAGACTAGAAGCGGCAGCAATATTCGAAGCACAGACCAAACGTGCAAGGTAGATTCTGGCGAGAGATTTTTTTTTCTTGCTCGACATAATAAACCAACTTTCCTATCGGCAGGCCTAACAATTGATTCAATATAATCCCTCCATTTCATATCAGTGGAAAATGTTAGACCAAGAAGGCGCCATGAGTTGCTCTTAAAGACCATTCAGTTTCATTTCGAACAGTTTCGTTTTGAAGGGTTTAAAAATAACAGTCCACTCGTCCTCGATAAGACGATAAAGTACATCCGCATCCTGGGTAAGACGATAAAATACATCCGCTTCCTTGGTAAAACGATAAAGTTCATCCGTTTCCTGGGTAAAACGATAAAGTATATCCGCGTCCTGGGTATGACGATAAACTACTCCTAACAGCATGGCCTCTGATCAGTAGTTTAATTGCTGGTGTTCTCAGGTCTACTCTGACCTAGGGTGGTAGCAATTGTTCGGGTCCTAGCTATGGGTAAATAGTTAACCTCTAAACTGAGGTCAAAACACTATGAAAGTGTAGAAATAGATTTTAATACCAGAAATATTTTGTAAAAAATTACCAGCAATAAATGTTTGAAGAAAAACTATTACCAGCAATATATTTTTGAAAAAAACATATTATCAGCAATAAAAATCTTGGTGGCATTAAATAATCCATTGAGGTTGATATGCCGTAAAATGAACCAAATCAAATCAAACCAAACCAAACCAAACCAAACCAAACAGGTCACTTATTCCCCGAACGACCAAATGAATACGTTATGAATCACGTGGCCAACTAGGCACACGTAACATGCTGAAGTGGGTTTGTCTGAAGAACTCGCTGTTTTACAACTATTTAGCATTTGCAGTTGTATTTACTTTGACAGAGCATTTGCAGAGTTCTCATTGGCTTCTGATTTACGAACATCGAATAGGAGGTCCTAACCCCATTGTTTGATGGTGTATACGATTTTAAAGAAATCTTTTTTCATTGTTTAACTTCTTAATCATTTTCCTTGTTTTCTTTCTATTTTTCGCACAAATAAAACAAGCACGATCAAACACAGTGAATATACTGTATATTGAATTGTAAATTTTCCTCCTGATAGATGAACTGCTATGTGATATCAGTCACCCGATACGGCAGTGGATACTGAACAATTTCCTTACAGATGAAGAAGAAACTTGAGCCAACAGCGATGTATAATTTACATTATTTATATTCGGACTATTATCTACATCTTTTTTGTGGTTATCTTCGTCAGCTGTATATCGAGCTGAGTAACCTACAGAGAATTCTCAAGCCTTTATTTAATTTAAGGGGGTAAAATTTCTCGTTTTATTATAGAAATTGTCTAGTTATTATTTTTATTTAATACTGTTCAATTATTGCCTGGGCGTTTCCACTGTCTGACACATGGTATGAACAACCACTAAGTCATCAAATTCACAAACCAAAACTTTTATCCACTAGAGCATTGTCTCATTAGACAATTTGCTGTAGTGAACTTAGAGCTTTAAGCCTAATTTGACCGCTGATTAGGCTGCAACTGCTGCTGTTGTCTGTTGTGTTTTAAATGCTACTGACCATCTTTTGATTGCTGTGACGACAACAACAAAGATATCTGAATATAAATAGTATATATATGATAACTCTGCATGGCAGGAAATTCAGACAGAAATAGAGATATAGTTCTACAGAAGGATGCTGAGAATGCCACGGACAGAACAAGTGAGTAACGAGGACGTTTTATGGAAAATGGGAACAAATAGGATACTCGTATTTGCGATTAGAAATCTATAATTGAAATTTCCAGGATACATAAGGAGGAAAGCGGGCTTGTAAAATTTGACATTCACGTGATTACTGAATCAAGAAAGGGGGGGGGCAGAATCAACAAGTAATCTATCTAATGAGCTTGTGTAAATGGATGCCGGAACATGGACTAGGTGAAATAGTAAGGGAGCAAATAATGCTTAGAGCTGCAAAAGATAGGAAGTTGTGGAGAGTCAAGAACATCCCCGTCCTAGAGATACAACGTACATAAACGAAAAAGAGGGATCGATAGACAAGAAGGTCGATTTTTGCTGGGGTTAGACGGCATTTGGTAGCATTGTACATGACCAACAAAACTCTTCATTTTTATTCTTTCGTTATCTTTGAAATTTTGTGACCTTTTCTCTTCTTTTTCGTTAAATATTTTATCTTTTTATTTTTTTTTTTGTCCCTCTTTGTCGATTATCATCTTTTTTTTATTATTTCTTCTCTTCCATCTCATCTCATAATCAATTTAATATTCGCTCGATTTTACCAGATCATTATGTATTTCTCTCTCCTCTTGGATCTCTGATTCGAGGCTGTTGGAACGCGTGCAGTCGACGCTGTCAAATGACGCCGTGTCTCTTTACTACACACGTTCAGTCGCCTTTGATGTCGCCATAAACACTATAAAAGGCTTAAGTTCAAAGATAAAAGCTTCATAAAATACTATTCAGGTGATGGAGACTATGCCTGTAGGAGTAGGAGAGCGGTTAATCAGATGACTTTCTTGGAAAAATGAACACTAGTGTTTTGCAATTGACTTTACATCTGCATCACACACACATGACACAGACAAGCGCATAATTATATATATACGGTCAGGTGCACGTTCGTTCGAGTGCATGTACATATGCAGGGCGTAACTTATATCTATACTTTGTATGACAAATGTTCAGTTATATATTTATATATTTATTATAGAGTGGTTAGGTGTAGTCCGATTTCGTAATAACACTCTCAATACGAAGTTTTGTGGCAACCAGAGTGCATCCTGTACGCTTTTCTGTCGTTATACAATCTTCTTAATAAATACCCAAGGTACGTTTGTTTTTATTTTGTTCGACAAATACAACATAGTACATACATTTCACACACACACACGCGCGCGCAAGTGCACGCGCGCACCGTCCTAGGTATGACGATAAACTACTTCCGCCTCCTGGGTAAGACGATAAACTATACCCGACAGCAAGGCCTCTGATCAGGAGGTTTTGAGGAGCAGGCAATCACCTCTTAATTGCTGGTGCACCAGGCTGATCAGGTCAGATCATGTAATAGATGATAGTCGATTGACTATAAATTAAATAGCCAATGATATTAACATAACCTGTGGGAGAGTTGAGAATATTCCACACAATGAACTTGACATGGCGGAGGTGTGTGCTCGGTGAGAGCGAGGTCTTTTGACACGTAATCAAAAGCGCACCAGGCTGATCATGTCAGAAGAATATCTGACATTGTTTGAGGCAGACCCAACTAGTTTCCTTGAACGTTTCTTAACCCAGGACGAATGTTGGGTCGATATCTTTGAGCCAGATACAAATACAATCCATGCAGTGGGCACACCCACTCCTCAATTGCTCCAAAGAAGGCCAATATCGTTTCATTTCCAGGAAAAGTTATTGTGTGACTATCTTCAAAAGGGCCACACCATCAATGGAGAGTACTATGCCAATTTTCTGAGACAGTTATGTATGACTATCAAGATCAAACGGTCAGGAAAACTGATGAAAGGGCTTTTGTTTCATCAGGACAATGTTCCACAACACAAGTCGCTTGGTTTCAATGGCATCTGTGTATGACTGTGGCTTTAAACTTTTTGATCACTCTACGTATTCTTATGATTTGACCCCATCTGACCATCAAAAATGAAAAAAACACTTGGGTGGGAACCAGTCTCGGAGTGATGATAACGTCATGTCTTCTGCCGCTGCTGATAAATTTTTGACCAACAGGATTATAGTCCTGGGTGTGAAGATATCCGGTACCAAGGCTTCTGATCGAGGGATTGGAGGTTTTGAGGAGCGTATGTATAGTATGTAGGAGGCACGGCGGAGTAATGGATAGCGACTCGGATTGAGGAATCGGAGAGTCGAGTTCGAATTCCAGTCGAATCCATGACTTACGTGCTAATGCCCATGGGAAAGGTATGAATTCTCTTCTTCTCCCCCTCCAAGCTATGGGTAAATAGCAGGACGAACTGGGTTCTATAGACTTGGATGGTAACTGGTCTACCGCAGAAAGAAATGGCAACCTACTGCGGGAAAAAAACTGCTTTGTCAGTCATGTATCGAAGGATACATGATCGCCTACGCGTGTATCACACATGGCACACAACTGATGTATTTATACGAGATATATACATATATATACACAAAAAACCGTAACAGGGTGTAGCAGTAAAATTGTCGAAATCGTGTAACAGCATATGATAATTTTCCAGCCTACAAAATGTTTAATATCTAAAAAACAATTAAACTAATTGAGTTTCTTTTCCAGATTTTCGGATAAGACGTTTAGCCATCTTGGCACCATTTGTCGTAAGAATCACTGAAAAACACTTTGAGTTATTCAGCTGGAAAGAGAGCAGGTTAAAATTATTTCGTTTCAGACCCACTGTCTTCCCAACTGAGCAATGGGGAGAGGAAAGGATCATGCAGGCCTTCAATAATGATACCAACATTCATACTTTGGCTTCTTCATTCAAAAACCATCAAGAGAACAGTGAATATGTTTAAAAAAAAAAGAGGGAACAGTAGAGAGGAAAACTGGATGAGGAGGTCACAACAGTAAGAGGGATCATCATTCCAACTTAGAACTATACATATTCTTATTATTCAAAGTAGAGTCAAATAGTATTCTAAAAACTCGGATAATTCCAGTAAGATATCTTTAATCATTTCTAAGTAACAACGGTTCAAAGCTTGATCTAACAATTGGACAATTTTGCTGTTACAAAATTTGGACAATTTTGCTGCTACACCCAGTATTTATATATAAACCGATACATGTATATATATATATAAACCCATACATGTATATATGCACAAATATAAATAGATATGCATGCCTTATTTTTTGAATAAAGTCACAAATGTATGTCTCTTACTGAAATTTGAACGCATTACTAACGATCACCAAGGCGAAAATGCTAACCATTAGGCCATAAAGAACCGTTTCTACATTATAGGATGTGGCCTTTACCTTTCTTCAGAGAATTTTGGTTGTGGTAGCGGTCGTGGCTGCAAGTAGTCACTCACGTGACGTTCTTATGAATAAAAACTCTTTAGAGCCTAAAACCCCGAAGACGTTTCTAAAGTTTAAGTAGATTAAATTAAGCTAACCATGGTCGAAGAGGCAGTGAACGATGCTACTTCGGCAACTAGAAATATCAGAAAAAAAAAAATTTTAGTATTTGTTTCCAATGTTGAATTTTGCAAAAAATAAAAATAAAAAAAAAAAATAAAAAAAAAAAAAAAAATGGATATATTTACTAAACATTTTGAAATAATAAAAAGGATTAAATTTAGCAGATTTAATCCGCTCATCAGGGGTTTAGATAAAGCAAGTGAATTTATTAACGAACGTCATATATTGCTTAAAAGATATTACATTTTTTATTTAAAATTTGTTATGAATGTATTTTGGGAGGGTCTCTCAAGTATGTTGCCCGTTCTTAAAGGGGAAGTAAATTCTTTATGAGAAAGATATACATTGGCACATCGATTGCTGCTGGAGGAGGTTTTGCAGCCGGTCGAAGCCTCGGCCATGCAAAATTGGAAACAGAACGATAGCAAAATAATTGGAGCAGTCTGATTTAACTCTTTTTCTTTTGTAAAGGGATATGGTATCTGTGTCATGGAAGTTCTGGTCTAGCTTGTACTGAAAGAAATCCTAGGTTAGAGGAAACCAGCGTGGAACAGACCCAGTATTTCACCTGCGGCTTTGCTATCTTTTGGCCGCGCGATTACTTTTCTGATTTCTTCTTGGTGACTTCATTGAGTGCCACTTGATGTGATTGTTGGATACGGTTAATTCTCTGGAGTTAAACGCTATTTTTTTTCTGTAGAGTGTAAGGAACTGCTTGGAGTAACGAATTAGAATGGACTTTCTGTCGGTGTCGAAGACTGAAACTTTCACACTGCGGTGAGGTTATATATATTTTGAGGTTGCCTACATCTCTTGAAAGTTGAGTTTGACAGGGAAGTTTTCTCAACATTCATTTTATATAGATTTGCGCTGAAGGAGGCAGGATGATTGACAATAAACGATTTTTTTTCTTGATCACGTAGGCCGGATCTGGTGTGTTTTGTGTACGACTCTCTTCTGTTACAGCAGATCTATGACATTCTTTTTATGTTGCTTCCATCATACTAGTCCCGTGTCCGCTTATGACCGCGAGTGATCATGTCTCTCCACAACTTCCTGTCCTTTGCAGCTCTCAACGAATTTGGTCTTTTCGACCGACTCCCAATCCCTGTTTCTGCCATCCGTTTGCACAAACTCGTTAGGTAAATTATGCGTTGTTTCCTTCTTGCCTTAACTATCTCCTGCGAGTGTCAAATTTTCCAAACCTTCTTTCCTCATTATGTTCTCCAGAAGCTTCAACTCTCTCTTCCTGATGGTAAATATAAGTTTCCTTTTTGTTTACCTTTTTCTCAAAAACTTTGTCATTGCTCTCATAATTGTTCTGTAGAACATTTCTGTTGCTTCAAGTATTCATCTCTATGGAAATTGTCCAGCACTCACTGCCATACGGGTGGATATATAATTAAATAAGATATAATTGTACTTAATTTGTTTGAAGAATAAAGTTGATAAACAAAAAAGGGTAATTATTTATGGCTCAGCCTAATAAAATGAAAACTGAAAAATGCGATAAGAATTTATTCAAAAGAAAGAAAGAAAGAAAGAAGAAACGATAACGATTTTAGGCGTTTAACGTCTGCTTCAATGAAATGGTATAGTTCAAAAGTTAAATATGCGCTGTGTCCATTCAGGAGGTAGGCGATCATGGCTCTTCTCAATTTCTTGTCTTTTTCTTATCTCTCCTAAACTTTGTTCCGCTATTCATTCAAGTTATGCGCTGTTTTCTTCTGTCTCCCTTGCCTTCATTATCTCCTGTGAGTGTCAAAGTTTCCAAGGCCTCTTTCCTCATATGGGCCCTAGAAATTTAAACTGCTTCCTTCTAATATTTAAAAGGATCTTTTTTGTTTCTAATTTCTTTAAAACTTCGTCGTTGCTCACGTGTTCGGATGGTGGTATTCTCAGCATCCTTCTGTAGAGCCAAATTTCTGTTGCCTGAAGTTTCTTCTTCATATGTGATCAGATATAGCAGGACCGATATTACAGTTCAGTATATTTTTTCTGTCTAACGAGATTTTTCTGTTTCTTAATAATTTAGTGGTGCTCTTTAGCAGTGGGCTATACTGGCGGGCTTTGTTACTTTGTCACTTTGGTTTGAAATGGGAGCTGAGTTTGCAAGATGAAATGTTAGATGTCTCTTGATCAGCTGAGTATGTAGTCTATGATGTCACCGAGTTTAGAAGCTATTTTTCTATTGCATTTGTTAATGCAGTACATGTTCTTCAGAGAACACAAGGACAAACTGTCCACTCTCATTTGTCTCTCTCACTCTGTGTTTCCTGAGGACGCCTTTTCATGTCCTTTTGTGGCTTGGCATCTCCTAGCTTTTAAATCACTTGGAACAATGTGTTTATCTATCATTAGGATATTTCTTCGCAGGCTTCACCGCCGATTCCGCTTGGAGAGTTGAAACTTATACGCTGAAGAGTATTGCTTTTTATTTCTTACATAGTGGAAAGCCGATGCTAATTTTGCAATTGAAGAAACCGGTGGGTATATCGACAAGTTTAGAAGCTATAGTATTTCTTCTCATTAAGCCTATTCCACAGAGGTATATCACTATTACAACCGATATAAAATATACCATGTACACTTCCAGGCTGACTTTTTTTCTGGTAAGCAGAATTTAGAGTTAGCTGTGAGGTCAGTATGCAGGTTGTTGGATGCGTTTATGTTGTGGTGTCCACTCTCTAAAGAGTCTATGTTAGAATCTTCCGCCTACTATAAGATTAGTAGGAGAGAAGGCCTTGTGGGAACAGTCGACCAGATTGTTCACCTGTCGAACTCTCTTCCTCGAGCAGAGAGGAACCCGGACGAAGCTTTGCCGAAGGGTAAAGTTTCGTCCGGGGACGTATACAGATCGAACCCTCTTATGCGGGTTCTAAGGGATTATTTTTGACCGAGGTTACGGGCTCGGGAAACCCACGGAAGACTCGGCCTTGTGCCAAATACATCCCTCACGAGGGTGGGGGTTGTTAAATATTAACAGTCGACTAGATTGTTCATTACTGTCGAACTCGCTGCTTTGAGCGGAGAGGAACCCGGACGATGGTTTGCCGAAGGGCAAAGTTTCGCTCGGGGTGGTAGACAGGCCCTGAACCCGTTTAAGCGGATTCTAGGGTAATATGTTTGGCAGAGCTTACGGGCTCGAAGAAGCCACTGTAAATTCGGTGTTGTGCCACATACATGCATCGTGGGGGGGATGTTAAATATTAACATTCCTATAGATTGAACGCTGGGTCAACCAACATACATTCACTAGTCAGGTAATATTCTTCTGCTGTACTTACTGTTTAATATATGATATATCTGCAACACTTGTTTTGTTATTTATTTAACCATTTACTCGGTCACAACAGCTTATATCATGTTTTGTTGTCACGTTCAGGCAGTTTTGGGAGGTCGTTTCTGTTTAGACACTGTTGACACTTGTCTTGTGCGACAGTTTGTGACACAGGTAAACCAACTGCAGTGAGTTTGTAGACAAGCTAACTTTGTTAAATTTTTATGATCATTCCCGTGGAGAACAAGTGGTGATATCCCTAAAGACACATACTTATTCACTAATAGATCTGCTGAATGTTGTAATATTATCCCAGGTTTGCACCATTCGTTCCTGGACCACCAACATGCAGGGTTCGAAATCTCATTTTCTGTGGTATCTTTCATCCGACTGTTACATTTATGTTCCTGTTGTAGAGTAGCTAGCACCCCTTCAGCAATCTATTAGATGGCCTGGGCTCATAACCTTAAATAGTCTATGATTAAGGACTTCAACAGTTGATTGATTAGTTGATACTAAACTGATTAATATTCGAACCGATCTTACGTTTGGCTATACAGCATTTGACCCTCCTCTATTCCTTGTAAGTTGTCTTGTTAATTGTTTTGTAACTTATTGTTCTGTGTTTTTGTATGTATCTGGATACTGGTGCTGAGTAAATATATTAAGCCCTCATTCTTATTTGTGCATCATTCAACACGACGTTACAACATTTCCTTTGAAGGATTGGCTTATAAATTTTAACATCTCCAAAACAAATCTGTTATTTTTAATCAATACAGAAAACTTTTTTAGCTATCGCTCATCCATGGCTGATGCTAAACTCTAGGTGGACAACTCATTGTATCTTTTTGCTCTCATGTTTTCCACTAATTGGAGCAATTATATTGAATCAATTACAAAGTTCGTTCCTAGGAAAGTTGGTTCACTGTTACGCGTCAGGCAATTTTTCGGATCAGATTCCATTTTACATATTTATAAATGTATCATTCGTTTGCACACTGAATATTACAGCTATATCTGGTCTATAGCCCCTGCTATATATATTGAAATTCTCGACAAACTGCAACGAAATGTCTGTGGTGATATTGGCCCTGAGCTGGTATCTCGATATCAGTATTAGGTTGGTGCAAAAATAATGACGTAATAATATCGTTTATTGACGTTAAAAAATACCTCAAAAACGACATTATTACGTCATTATTTTTGCACCAACCTAATAACTCCCCACCGCCGTGACGTGGCTTTCCTCTGTCTTTTCTATATTTTCATGCCAGTTGTTCTAATGCGCTCTCCTCCTTGGTATGTCAACTGCATTTAAGCATACTACTAGATTGGCAGTTAGGTCTCATCATTTGACTATTGAATTAGCTAGATGTAACCATAAGTTTTATTCTAATAGTTTATTTTCTCACCTGTGGAACTCTCTTCCAGTTTCTTACTTCCCTGACACCTATGATGTTCAAAAATTTAAATATAATGTTAAATGTTATCTCCTGACTTCATTTCTTCTTCTTCTTCTTCTTCTTCTTCTTCTTCTTCTTCTTCTAATTAGAAGACTGACAAACCACTTAAGTGATCTCAGTGCCATAAAAAACACTTGGGCACCCACACACATTTACCTTCCTCCATTATAAATAAATATCGTTGATAACACCATCATTCTAAGGAAATCTAATTGTAGAAGACATCTTAAGATAATCGAGGCTCTTATACAAAAAAATTGAATCGGAACATCAACCTTATCCTATCTGACAACGGTAGCAATGTGTTGTCTGTTTTTTAAAGGGCACCATAACATTGGATCACGACTACATTTCTTTTAGCACAACTGCATTTTACACAATCAAACTTATAACGCAAAGACAGGAAAGAATATTTACAACAAAACACTTGAAAATGTTTAATGACTTTCAAACAGGTTCTACAGTTTCATAAGTACTCAAAAAGGAAAAAAAATAAGAACATTAGAAAAAATGTAATACAAAACTTCTAAGATTTTTATTGTCAGTCATATTCAATCAAACATGTATAAAAGAAAGGTTTTGTTGTGGTAGGATCCACCTAATTTGCATAGTGGAGTACCGACCATATAAATATGGTTGGTACCGGGAAGAGAGGGGAGGAATCAAGAGATTCAGAGACCGAGAGACAGACTCTCGGCGACTGTCGAACTCTCTGCATTAGCAGAGGGGAACCCGGACGAGGCTTTGCCGAAGGGCAAGGTTTCGTCCGAGGAGGTTGACAGGGCCTGAACCCGTCCAGGCGGGTTCAGAAAGGCCATATTTTTGGCCGAGCCTACGGGATCGGGGATACCCACATTAAAACGGCCTTGTGCCACATTCGATCCTCATGGGTGGATTGATAAATACAGGAATCAAGAGATTCAACCAGAGACTCTGCCCGACTGCGACTCAGTCAACACATTCTCCAGGAACGGTCTTTCCAGGAATATACAAAAGACTATATGTAAATATTGTGTACACTTTTTTGTTTCAATACATTTTGTTCTAAGTACATTTTGTGTTGCATTATTATTCCATGCATTAGTCAAGTTTCAACAGGTTTCTACTAAAATATATAATATATATTGTGTAAATTTTGAAATTAACATAAGTTTGTATACATATTAGAATATTACCTAGTCGCTTGATTTTATAACTCGTGTTAGGTTAAATAATAGTTTAGCAGACTAATATGTTTAGGGGGAGGTGTATCTCATTACTGAATTCCGGAGGTTGACCTTCGGGGTCAGATGCAAGAGATAATAAGGAAGTCGATTTTGACTGGCTGAGTTAGCATAGGAATGATATATAGAGAAAGGTTATTTCTTCACCGTCAAGCAATATAGACATGTTCGCTTTCGTTTATGAAACAGCTCCCCAATGTTGGGGAACGACCCCCACTGGATAGTTACTACATGCTGACATTAATAAAATAGTTAAGTTAAAATTCTCTGTGTTGAATTTCTTTTATTTCTGGACCCGAAACATCTAGCGATCACCGACCGAGAAAATGCAATATTTATCGAATTGGCGCCGTTGACCAGAACCTCACGTCATGAGGGAGCTATGCAAAACTTTATTTCAATCATTTCACCCAAGGAAGGCAATGAAGCCAGTAAGATGCGAGTGTTTCCTGAGTGTTAGAGAATATGAGAAAACAAAAACATTATTAAGTAGAACGAACAATAAAAGAAAAGAAATTATGAATACAGAAGATAGCTTTTGATATTGCATTTAAATCTTTGAAGATTAAAGTTGACTGGGAAGTCAGAAGCCAGAAGAGAGTTCCACGAGTGAGAAGTTCGAAAGAAGAAATTTTTAGCATAGAAATTACGGTTAAATCTAACTCTTTCAACTGTAAAATGGTCAGACCTTTCCCCGAACCTAGTACTACACTAGGTACCATTATGGAAAGTTCATTAGAACAGTTTCCAGGAAAATATTTATAGAAGAAGTATAGAGATGCTACGTTACGGCGGTTGGAAAGTGACTGAGCCGAGATGCCAGGCCAGGACCAATAACATTGCAGATACTACTTTGAATTTTAATAAGAAACACTAAATATATAGCAGGAGCAACGGACCAAATATGGCAGCAATATTCGACTCGGATTTTGTGTGGAGCACACAGTGAGTATCGAACTCATACGTTTCCCAGAGCAACCGCGTTAAAAAATGCACCACGGTGAGGCGCCTTAAATGCGAATATAGAAACACATACATATGAAAATTATGCCTGTTTATTAAAGTCAGCGATGCTGAATCAGTGCTTATATTTAGAATATATATATATATATATATATATGTATGGCAGGATATCTGTTTTAGGCAATTAGGTAAGAGATATCAATAACTAATTTTCTACTCTAAATTGGCTAAATCCATACGTCCTCAGAGAAACGTTTCCGTTATAATCCGTAGACATTCTACCAGAACGAAATGGCTTTGCCAAGCTTACAGCCATGATAGAGAAATACTGAACGTGAAAAACCAAGGTTGTGAAAAGCGACCACAGAATAAGACGTAATGAATATGGAAGGAGGGATCACTTGGAAATATAAGGAGAAAACGAGCCGATTGTAAAAGATGAAATGATAAATGGAAATTGCATTCAACTCGCCTGTTTGGCGCGTAAGCAGAAGAAGTTGGACGACGTTATACAGAATAGGCTGGCTCGAATTTCTGGTTGCATTTATAGGGAGATGGAGTAAGACTACTAACACTGTTATTAAGATGTTATCTGCAGGAACTTCTGTTCAGCTGAGGGATACGGCGTATCCATAATAAATAGCTGAATACGTTCCAAATAAGACCATATTTGTGGAGACGATTAAAAGCATTATATATATATATATATATATATATATATATATATATATATATATATATAGTTTTTAATACATTCTCAAATTCCGAAGAGCTTGTTGCCTTGAAACTGAGTATTTCAAATCTTAATTCGTACTTGGCCTCGAATATAGTTTGACCGTATTAGTGAAACAAATCCATCACTAAGTAAGATTTTTAGACGATTCGTCTTTTTTGTACATTATTATTATTTAATATGTTTATATCCACAATTCTTGTTGCTTGAGTAAAGAGTAGAATCAGAAGTGAAGATATTTAGGGAGTATCAAATAATGGAGGAGAAACTTTATGGTCCAATATCTCAGGCGGGATCATCCCATCGCAAAGAAAAATAGACAGAGAATAATAATGGAGGTGAGATTAAATTCTCGGTATGAGGAAAAGGAGATAAGAATCATTACCTTGGTACGGCACATAATATGGGACTCTGTATAAATAAATTAGGAATAAATCTAGGCAACTTAAAGAGGAATGGCTCAGCAAAAAATTTGCAGAAACATAAAGAATAAGTATTGAAAGAAAAGCAGGGTATAAAACAGAACAAAAGAAATGTTCATCAACAGAATGCATAAACTCCAATGGCGGGAAACTGATATTAATGAAAGAAGAAGCACTTTAGAGATGGAACGGAGACATTGGAGAACTCATAGTATGCAGACATATCGAAGGACCAGAAATATTAAAATCCAAAGTGAAACCAGCACCGAGTAAATTCAAGAGGAACAATGAATCAGGACCCGATCGAATTGTAATGGAGATGCTGGCAGCTTTTGATGATTTCAGCATTGACAAGATTACAGTGAAAATAAATGAAATATACAACAGTGGTGAGATACCGGAATACCATATAGATACATTTCCATAGCAATACCTACGAAGCCAGGTGCAAACAAATATGAACTCCATCGGACAATCAGCCTAATGAACATATAAGAAAACTCAGGCAAAGATACTCCTGAGTGGAGTTGGAAGAGAATTTACGAGCAAGCATTGTTTTGTCAGCAGTAGATGAAAATACTTGCATGAGGAAGGATTAAGTATTTACCCTAGTTTAGGACACTCTTACCGAGCCGCCAGTAACTACGAGAAACAAACTTCTGAGAAGCTATACGATGTGCCGTTCTATTAGCGAACAGCGACGTAGTCTCGTTGAGGAGATACTTACACTTATTACGAGCGGAAAAAGGTGTTCATTATGACTCGAGCTATCACGTTGATATAGCCGGAAGAAGTGATTCCTGTAGGCTATAGCGGCTGAACAGACAAGAGCGAACCAAATAGAAAATTGCGGTTTCATTGTCGTCTGCATATCTTATGTTGTAAAGATCATGGCCGCCAATAACGAAACTTGGTTAAACATCTAATTCGCTAAAAATCTCACTTGTCCGGTGAAAAGACATGCTAGTCTGTATCGCATTCCTTGCTGTTTTTGTATATTGACCGAACTAATTTTTTTACCCGTATGCATGCGGTTTGCTACTAGTATAGATTCTGGATTATTCTAATATTCTTACCAAATATATCAAGGTTACCTAGCAATTAAAACAGCTCTTTCTGGCATACTTTATCAAACGCTTTTGCATAATCTATTAGACATTGTCAAACATCCTTCTGATGATTAGAATGTGTAGCATAATAAAACCGGAAACATTTCGGATTCGTTAAAGGTACTGGAACAAGAAATGCTATATTTATACTCTGAATGATATTAGAAAGAAAATGCCAATGCAGAAGGATGTGTACTTGATTTTTAATTGATTATGCCAAAGCTTTTGTTAAAGAATTGATGGAACTTCTAGGTAAATCTGACATATTCAGATATTAGAATATTCCAGAACCTATACTGACAGAAATTCTCATGCATACGTCTAGAAATTAAGTTCAGTAAATATATAAAGATAGAAAGAGGTGTATAACACAGAGGTGTCTTTTCAGCGGACTTATTCAAAGTGTACAGTGAGATCATTCTGAGAGAATTACAAGTCTTATCGGCATTTATTATTGGCGGTTACAGTCTTAACAACGTAAGATATGCAAATGGAACAGTGTTGATAGCAGATACAAAAAGCAAACTACAAGAATCCCAACAGAAAGTAGTGAAGGAAAGCAAGAAGAAAGTACTAAGCATCACTTGCAAGAAGATGGAATGCATGATTGTTAGTAAATGGAACAGCCCAATATGCAAATTACAAACTGGAGGTACCAAAATAACACAAGTACAACAATTTAAATATGTGGGAAGTGTACAGACAGTGCGACACTGAAATCCAAAGATGCATTGCGATAGCGAAAGATGCTTTCAAAATCCTAAGCAAAGTATTAGAAAACAGGAAATTTTCCATACAAACTAAAAATGAGTACTGAACTGCTACGTAATATCAGTCCTCTTATATGTCAGTCTCGTTACAGATGCAATATATATATATATATATATATATATATATATATATATATATATATATATGTGTGTGTGTGTGTGTGTGTGTGTGTGTGTGTGTGTGTGTATGCACTTTAAAAATAAGATCAGTTGAATTCACTACCTTGGTTTCAACCTTAAGGTATCCTCGGGCGATGACCTCTCAACGCTTTATTTTTAAAAACTAATGAACGCTATATTATTTAAAATAAACAAACGCACGACGTTGGGTGGTGAAGAAGAAGAAGAAGAAGAAGAAGAAGAAGAAGAAGAAGAAGAAGAAGAAGAAGAAAAGCAAGGGTACTATAAATGTATTGGTGGGTGGGAGGTTAATTGAAATGTACATTTTTGTAACCAGCCTCATATGTACTTAAGCAGAATTTTTAGTATGTATGCTAGAACTCAAGACTACGGATTTCTGGTTCAAAATGTTCTTTGGATCCAGAAATACCATTATTGCTATTTTTTTTTCTTTTGGCAGAGGTTGCAAATATTGATGTTGTTATAAGGCTTCGCCTTTTTAAAAGTTTTTCCAGTTTACAATCGGATCCCTGCTGTTTTTTTTAATTCCACACATGGTCAGCTAGTTCGGTAGAGCACCTAAGAGTTACTAGCTTGAATGACGACCTTTGATTGCACCATCTACGTTTGAAAGTACTTTCAGTACATCCTATATATATATATATATATATTGAACAATATAATTTGAACAGCGTAATGCTAGAATTAGAGTCCAGTGGCGAAATTCTACATATGCACCAGCGTTTTCCACCTGTATTTGT
Source organism: Acanthosepion lycidas (assembly GCA_963932145.1). Taxonomy (NCBI): domain Eukaryota; kingdom Metazoa; phylum Mollusca; class Cephalopoda; order Sepiida; family Sepiidae; genus Acanthosepion; species Acanthosepion lycidas. The sequence continues at coordinate 25,254,079 of OZ010577.1, read as the reverse complement.
AATCGTTTAAGTATATCTTTGAAGATTTCCTGTAACTTTTGTAGATTTTGTTCCAATGAGGATGTTGAAGGAAGACCACTTCTGTGGATATCTACCGTAGATCCCGTACATATCAGCTTGGACTGCCAATATATGATGGTCTTGGCATCTAGTAAATCTCAAGTCCATGAACACTAAGGCACCATCTCCGCACTTGTGCTACGCACTGCAACACGCTCATGCAGTTACTGGCGTTGTCATTCTGGACTATTCTTGTCACTCTGAAATAAACACAGGAATTAGCAATGACATTCTACCACTGTATGGATCACAATATATGCTGCCTCATGCAAATGTGGTGATATTAACAAAAGGTTATGAGTAATTATCAGTAGGGAGTATGTTTCCACTCATCCTGCAGGTATATCTCTTTTATTTCAAGTGAACTCGATTGTAATCGTACAACGCCCTCCTCACTCTGAGACGACTTTCAACACTGATCAGCTGATCGATGAAAATCGCTTCGATATCAGATCTGCCTTATCCCACGTTGTGATTTCAGTTTGATCATAATGAGGCCAAAATCGAATCGTCGCAGATATCGTCGTGTCGGGCTGGTCCAAGTAGGGAAAACACGTACAGGAAAATAAAACAACACTCGAATATATTGAACAAAAAGTAAATACTGTTTTTATATTAGTCTTCCGTACAATAATTGGTAATATCAGAGTTCGCATGCAATTAATTATCAGCCCAGCCTGCGTCTAAATCCGAAGTGGTATTATTGTTGACTTGGTAAAGTTTGGGTTGCTGTTTTGGTAAAGTTCGGTACAAGGCTGAAGTCGTGGGGGTTCTCTTCTGCAGGCAATCACGTCGGGGTATCACGACCGGTCGCTGGGACGAACTCTCTGCCGTCTCACTCCTGTTTCCGTCTCCGTCTGGAGAATTCGCTTCGCGCATTCGTATTTATTGACATTTGCTCAAACTGGCGCGAGGCACGGCATATAGGGAAACTTCGGTAAATCCCCTTTTGTTGTCAGCTTACTTCATAATTCTGGGGGATTCCCTTCTTCCACTCTCTCATATTATTACCTCTCACTAAATCTCCTCAGTGAGTGTGGGTGGCTTATATACCTCACACCTATTATTTCAACTCAACTTTCGACCAGGAGAAATCAACTCCAAATTCGTTGTTTACGAAAATGGAGTTTTCGCTTTACAGCTTGCATTTTCAGCTGCGGAGAATACATGTCAATTATCATTGCCCTCTAATGGTCATTTTCCATTGTTCAAACTCTCGATACACCAATTCCAGGTGTCATCTATATGTGAACTGAATCGCCAATCTTTTGCCAGAGATATTAGGTAATAACCCGTCTTGTTCCAAAATCTTTTAGTATATCGTCCCTTCTAACTATAGGAAAACCTTCCAAAGTTTTATCGAGTATCACATTCCTCTCTTACCTCTCCTGTCATTTACTAGTAAATGACATCTCAAACCGCAAATCTCCTAATATACTATTTGTCATGCAAAATTAGACATGTAGTAGTAATAGGAAAATAATAATCTCCATGCAATGTTCCTATTTGTCATGCAACTTTCTACTAAATAAGTCTTTTCTTTTTTTCCATGCAGATTTTTTTATAAAAGTCTTTCTCCTTCTTTCTCTTCATGCAAAGTTTATAAAACTCGTTTCATTCGTTCTACGATGTTCTTCGTAAGTTTACACATCGCAAAACGAGGACTGCGTTTTAACTGATCTACAGAGTTGGAGCTTGTCGTCATATCAAGGTGAAACACCGTTTCTCGTACGATCACCTAAAGCAACATCAAGCCTGGTCAATACCTAGATGAATAAAGTCTTGAGACCCCCAAGGACTATAAGCATCCATGCGCGGGTAGTGTAGTCGATAACGGATCATTATTGGAAATCAGAAAGCCGAATTCCTATTTCACTTTGGTTCGTTACATTTACTTATGTGCAAATACCAATGGGAAAAGTAGAATTTACCTATTTTTCTCCCAGCTATGGGTTAATTAGTAGACAATATACCAGTAAATCATTGTTATCAAAAAAATATCCTGACAATGTGAAAATATTTTCTGGGTTCAGATAACCTGCAAAAGGTTAATAAGTCGTAAAAATAAACAAATCAATCAATCATATAGTCGTTCTTGGTAGGAAAATTGGTTTTTACTCTCATTCTGTTTTTGTTTAATACCTCAAAAATGAAGGATATATGTATATATGAACTTTTGTCTTTGTTTTGGTGAGAGGAACCTGACCCCAAAGTTTGTAAAATTATTTTTGATACACCCTGCATATAGTGAAGCATTTCATCCCTAGGAAGGAAGTAAAGCCACTGAGACAGAAGGGGTTACTGAGTATAAAAAAGAGAAATATTATTAAGGAGCAAGAAAAAATCAAGAGGGCAGTAGATAATGATTGATATTGCATTTAACTTTTTAATATAAAGGTTTCCTCATATATATATATATATATATATATATATATATATGTATATGAATAAAAATGACAGTAGGAAAACTAGTAATTTCTGACGCGTTTCGTCCAAAAGCAAAATACGAAATGAATTTAATTGAACAAGGTAACTAATAAAAACAAAAACAGAATGTTCTTAGCAACTGGAATGCAGAGAAATGCTATTTTCATAAATATTGTCTTCTCTACTGGTTAAATCGGAGAAATTTTCATTTGTGTGTGCGTGTGTGTGTGTGTGTGTGTGTGTGTGCATACATCTATGTTTGTATCAATCTATCTGGTGGATAAGATGGTTGACATCTCTCCCACTCCCCCAAATGGCTAGACCATTTTGAAGCACCAGTTCTTAAAGATTACAAAAGTTAAACAATGTCGAGCCTGGTCAGTACCTACATGGGTGACTTTTTGGGAATACCAGGTGCTGTAAGCTTGGATGTGCATAGGATGTAATGGATGATGGCTTGGAATTGGAAATCTCGAGTACCAAATTCCAAATTCAGTTGGGTTCTTTAAATTCACTTATGCGTAAATACTCTTGGGTAAATTATGAATCCACCTCTTCTCATCCCAGGTATGGGTTAATTAGCAGGACTTATATCAGTAAATCATTATTATCTCCAAAAAATTCTTACAATCTAAATTTTTTCTGGCTTTAAATAACCCGCAAAAGATTCAAACCGTAAAAATCAAAAATTGTTTTTTTTTCTCTCATTCTGTTTTTCAATTGTTTTCAAACTTATATTCAGTCGCAGCTCCTAATATCAACCACCGTATTCAACCAACTAGTATTGGTTCATCCATGCCGTTGTAGTTGACTGTATCGCTACCATTCACCATCTATCATTGCATATCAAGCAAATCCATGTTGGCGTTTGTCTATGCAACTAGAGAGCTGCTGCCGGCTTCTGGAAAATTTTGTCATTGAGGTATACTTCTGTAAGTGATTAAATTTTTGTTTGACTACCCCTTGGTTAAGAGATAAACACACACTAGCATTGCGTTATGTTACTGCTGTTATTCATGTTTTACAAGTGCTTGTACATATGCACGGACACTGAAGGCCCTCAAAGAAAATTGCTGCAAAATCGTGGCCCCCATCTGCAAGCAGATTAAATAACAGAACCTTCTGGGGAGTGTTTAAGTGCTATTTAAATAAAGAAAACTGTAGCCTGTTTATTCGAATAACTTAGATTGGAATTCTCTTATAAGCTCTTGCCGCCTGTTTCTCCTATAAAGAATGTCTAGGAAAATATTAAATGTTAACACGTCGAGATTAAGCAAATCTTTCCTTCATCCATTTATTTTCTTGACTTTCCATTTTATATTTGTTTTCTCTGTCAACATCGGAATTAAATGCAATTAACTAAAAGTCATAAAGAAAGAAGAGCATCCTTATAAGACGAATAATTCTACATGACAAACAGGTTTAAATTATATGTCTAAAGCTGAGCTAATCTTTCAGATGAAGAACTTTTACCTTCATTTTTTTTCATTAGATTTTCTTTCCTTCTCTGTTGTTTAAATTTCGCTTACTAATTGGACAACATGGACAAGCCAACATCATTGTAATCTCAAGGATACGGAATTTAAATTTAAATCTTCTCAGTTTTTCATTCGAACATGTTTACTGGCAGTGTTTATGTTGTCGAGTGTAATGGAAAATAAATAAATAAAATGAAAAGAAATAAAACCCGTTTCTTTATAAGGAAAAATTTATCATCCGTTGACTAGACCTATTTTCAGTTAAAATGATTAAGTCGTTCTTATTATGACAATGTCTTATTTTTAAGAAAATAAATTTCTCAACTCCAGTAGCTGTTATCGCACTTACCAGTACTGATAAGAGTTTCCTTCCTAACCTTTTATTTGAAGCACTGCGAATGATGAACATCTTGATTTATGACATTATTTTTCCTTCGAGTTACAAGTGCTAACCATATTAGTTGTTGCTATTGTTGAAAGTGCTAAAGGGCTGTCGTTTCTGATATTTGATAGAGGTCTTTGTGATTCTGCAAAGCCAGTCCACATTGTTCAAAGAAGGATGATCTTTGCCAAGACACCGTAAAAGCTTCCTTTTTTTTTAAATCTTTGAGCTTAGAAATCGACTGTACATTCAATTTAAGCAGTAGGTTCAGTGCCTTTGGTGCATAAACCTGCAACCTTTATTTTGATGCACCGACACCTTTACAAATAAATTTCATTTGTGTAAGGTTTGAACGATGGAAGAATATAAGTCTGGAGATTGCTTAGCCAATAATTTTACTTGAACCGCACGCAGACCAATTATCGAGTGGATTTTCAGCTGAGATAAGAGAAGCAATTTTGATCATTACTTCACTGTTATCTTTGTTTTTAATATTAATGACGTCGTTCATTATCTTTTATTTCAAGCAGTACGGAATGTTTTTTTCTTCGATTTATATGTGCTATCCATTTTAGTTGTTGCTGCTGTTGAAAGTCTTCAAGTGATGAGGTTCCTGTTATTTTCTATAATTCCTTGTTTGTGATTCTGTAGCGCCACTTCACAAGTCTTGAAGAAAAATGTTCCTCGCTAAGACAACTTACAGCTGATAGCTGAGATATTTCTGGCATGCATGACATCCATGTGAAAGTCGCAATTGATGGAGAAATTTTTCGTCTAGAAGATTCAGACAGTTAAAAACTAATATTATTTCTACTACCATGAGGTGTAAACAAACAATATGGCGTGGAGAAAATCGGGCAAGAAAGAATGCAACTATATGACTAAATTTGAATTTCGCCTACTGATGATATGTTTGTCTGGCCAAATCGATAAAGAGCTATTTAAAATATAAAATAATAATTTTCATACACACACACACACACACACACACACACACACACACATATATATATATATATATATATATATATATATATATATATATATATATGTAAGTATGTATGTATGAAATTAATTATTTTATATTTTAATATATATATATGAAAGTAATTATTTTATATTTTAATATATTTATATATATATATATATATATATATATATATATATAGAGAGAGAGAGAGAGAGATAGATAGATAGATAGATAGATATTAAAAAGAAGAGAGAAATCGCAAGTATTTTTGGTTATAATGCGGATTTTTTAAAATATATATTATGCTTTATTTTCCATATTCTCTTGGAACTACTATAAACTCTTCTCTTTATATATATATATATATATATATATATATATATATATATATATATATACAGTACAGGTAATTGATCTGTTGGTTTATAAGTCAGGTGGATCCTAGTAATATCAAATATTAAAACTCATCCACAGAGAACTCAGTTTGTTTATTATAACAGAGCATATATATTTTTACACCAAAAAACAAAATTACCTCACATGGGTATAGTCTATTCCAACCGAAATTTATTTACAGAAAACGAAATGCACTAGGCATAAATAAATTCCAACGCCCATACCACATCCCTCTAATGAGATACCTTACTCCCTCCCTCAGTCACCAACATAAGCCCCCTATGACAAAAACAAGGTGTCTCACAGAGGAAGGACTGATATTGAAAATAAATTCAACAACCCAATTCCAGACAGACACTTACGGGCTGAAGACAACTGGTGTCGGACCAGCTTGAAATAGACTATACCCATATGAAGTAATTTGGGTTTTGGCTGTTATATATATATATATATATACATATATATATATACATAATTTTTACTTTCCATTTAACATTGACGTTCAAAAATTTAAATAAGTAATCCATTGCGTCTTAGTGCTTTATGGCCATACTTCGGTTGAATTGACTAAAAAACGTGTTCATAAGAGTTCACTGTCCGTTGGAGGAAGCATTTTATTGGTTTGATGAGTCATTTAGTGCCTATGGCTGTTATTGGAACCCAGGTGTAAAGAGGCCATCTTGCAGGTAGGACGTTGGTCTATAAGGACAATAGGGGTGTTCACTTGGTATAGAGTGAGTCCTCTACTTCGCTATAATACGACATTGACCGGAGACAGCCATGTTGCATTGCTTCGTGACTATTTACATTTATTTATGGACATCGTAGATCCTAACAATTGCCCAGAATTGGTTTGAAAAATATACTGGAGATTTCGACGAATAGTGTATCCACTGTAATGTATCCAACAAAGGATGTCTCGGAAATTTCTATTCGCATGCAATATATTTTATACTTACAGATGTCAGAGATCTGCAGACAATAATTGAGAGGGCATCATTCAATATCTCTCCAAAGGTCCTCCTCCTACGACTTGAATCCATGCTGCGTCAATATAGAGGTTGCACTACACGATAATAGGCCCCTTAATATTTGACACCTCTGTGTATAGAGTCACATAACAATTTTTCTATAAGAATGCATTATAATTATTTATTGAACAAATATGTAAATAACATATTTCCCTCGAATGTGTACATATAGTGTGATATAACTAAGACAAAATATATTTCTTCAATATAACTTGGCATAGAATATAGTAAAAATACATGTATAAATTCAATGGAAATTATTATTGAATATATTATAATTATTTATTAATCGAATATGTCAAAAGTTTCATTTTATTTTCCTCTTTTATAGAGGAGCACAGGAAATGCGAAATAGATAGGAATTCATTATACAATATTTTGCTATTAGAATCATTAATTAAGTAAATACTTCAAAACTTTCATTCACTCTAATGATTACATGTAGAAATTCTTGGTTCTCACAAGCATGTAAGAAACTCTCCTTTTCTATCCTCTAAGGTGGGTGGTTATATATCCACCTGTGATTCGTTTTTTTTTTTTTCGCTTGCACATCTTAAGCGAAGTCGGAGCACAGCCGCTAACATCGACTGAAGCGTGGATCTGCATATGTTGACTAGGATGTCCTATTTTAGGCCAATCCATTGGTGAACGTGGCTTTTCCGAAACCCTGACATAACGGTGAGCACATTTTGGTAACATGTGGGGTTAGTCACATACTACAGTAGCCTGAAATTCATGAAAACATTATTGACAGAATAACGATTATATAAGGAGAATCATTTAATGCTAAAATACTTGCATTCCGACAGATTCAAAAAACACATCAGCACCAATTAGAATCTGGTGAAAAACTGAGTACCATCTACTCGGACATTAACTTATAATCGGAAAAATGTAATGATGATCTTGGAAATCATTTTGGCGCTGCATATTCATATAAGACTATTATGCTTGATAAAATAAGCCGAGGAACGAATCGTGATGGTCTCGAATTTAGAAAGATACTATTTAATAATGATCAAGGGTTTTAAAATAAATCTTATTGTTTAAGGTTTAAAAGCATTCACCTACAAAAATGGACGAATTCTCAATGAAATAATAAGAGAATTTCAGTATCTGTCTATATTTCTGAGATGAGGTATTATGTACAATATTTACATGATTCGGACTATTCTCCTCATCTTTGTCGACAAAGATGAGAAAAATAGTCCGAATAATGTAAATAATGTACATAATACCTCATCTCAGAAATATAAACAGATACTGAAGGATCGGTACGGACCCGATATACCGAAAATATGGAGACAAATTGAAAAATAAAGAAAAAGAGAATAAAAAAGGCGATAAAGATGAGGACAATAGTCCGAATAATGTAAATACTGTAAATAAGAGAATTTATTTTAGCTCTTCAAACTGCATCAAAATGATTTGAAGATTACGATATGCACATAGCAAAATATATTTGGTTCGTCCATATTCCTGATCTAATAAAGTAACTCTCCAATCACTGAAAACGGTAACCGGCTTGAATTTTATTTATAGATTCGTAAATATCTGTCTATATCTCTGAGATGAGGTATTATGATGTCTTACATTATTTAAATTATTTGGACTGTTATCCTCATCTTCATTACCATATTCACAACATTTCGACCGTTATTCACAACATTCGGCCACTGTGGGATGTGTCTTTGAGGACACATGGCCCAGTGGATAAACAGGTCTAACAGACGAACTACTCTAAAATTTAAACCTGAGAGAATGCAACGGAAAACTAGGGAGACATGCCAATTCACTGATAAAAGCGAGGAGAATCATGATCGTCTACGTTTTGAAGGTGGTTCGCATTAAATCCATCTTTAGGAAATCTATTTAAAGATCAACCTGATGGTATGAGATATGGCTTTAGACATCAAATAGAAAATGATATTCATTCATTCGTTGGCGCGCTAATATTAAGGGTTGGATGATAACCTTGTTTGGCCACGTCACACGGTATAACAGCCTTTGAAAGACCATCAGGCAAGGCACTCTTGAAGGCGGACACAAAAAGGTAAGGGAACGCAAAAGCTGGTCAGACAACCGGAATTTTTAAGAGTCAACTGCCAACAAATCATCCTTTAGGAATTTGTGTGTTTCTTCTGCCCATGGCTACCCTTGATGATTGAATCAGTCAAGAGACTGTTAATGATGGTGATTTATTCACAACAATGATTCGGCTCATGCAGAATTTGCAAACGCTGAATACTAAATTATGGTTATAAAAATGGCCGACTTATGAAGTGGGCCCCGATGTTCGCCAGATTTAAATATTATTGAATATCTTTGGTGCATCGCCAAAAGGCGTCTGTGCAAGGAATTTTCATCAAAATATGTAACTTGGGAAGTAATAACAAATCTTTGGAAATACATCAGAAGGGTGAAATTAAGGATTTAACTTGGACAATTGGACTGTTTGAAATCATTATAAAAATTGAAAATTATGTCAGCATATATTATTAGTTTTCTGCTATGTTATTCGACCAAACTTGTGATAGTTTTATGCTATGTCTTTAATTTTTTCCATTCATTTTCATTCACCTAACAAGGAATTATTCGGAGATGATTACATATAAACTGGACCATTTAAAATAAACGTATATTCCACCTGAAAGAAATTCTGTATTGCAAGTCAGATCGATGTTTGACTGAAATATGATGACTCTAGGCCGATTAGTTTTATAAATAATATCCTTTGATAGATTTGCATATAATATTGGAACGCACTGTATTTATGACATTAATCTATTAGCATGTGGCATTCTTATATTAATAACCCCTAATAATAGTGGGTTCCCTTGTGCATGAGAATTACTTATCGCCCTTCAACCCCTTTCTCACAGGAGAAACATTGTTAGCCTCTCATTAATAATACTTGTTGACAGATGTTCGGGCCGACTACATTCTTTTGTTCCACCCATCCAGCGGATCACATTTAGGACACACCCTGCCATGTACAATCATCGATTCATTCTCATTTCCTTCATGTTCCAATGGTAAGGAATACGTTCTACTCAAATGGTTTCTTCCCCGCAGAATTCTAACTTTGTTCAAAGGAGGAATTCTTCCTTGATCACTACCATCTTAACCTCTTCAAGTCGAGAGTCACCCGCTATCTCTCCTATATATCACCATCAGGGTTGGTTGATTTCGGTTAGCGTCATATCAATCTCTATGGGTTATTTAATGCCAAAATCAATATATTTTTAACCTAATTTTATGGCTTCAACTAAATATATTTTGAACGCAATTGTATTCCTTCAACTACAAATAAAATGTATTATTGGTAATTTTACCATAAATAAGTATTTTTGGTAATTTTGCTACAAATAGGGATTGTTAATTTTTTATATAAGAATGTGTTGATGGTAGTTTTACTATAAAAATGTATTTTTATACTTTCATTGTGTTTTGTTTTAATTTGGGGGTTCACTATTTGCCTATAACTAGGACCCTGACAGTTGCTAGGACCCTGACAGGTGCTACCACCCTGGGTCAGGGTAGACTTGGGAACAACAGCAATTAAAAAGTGATTCTACGCTCCTCAAAATCTCCAATCTTTTAATCAGAGGCCTTGCTGCCGGATGTAATTTATCGTCATACCCAGGACTATATATTATTATAGGATGCACCGTTTGTCCCTTCCCTTGTAACATCTTCATTTAGTTACTCTCTACTTTAAATGCTACATCGCTTTATACTGGGGGAACAATAGCAACAGAAATTGCCATGATTGTTCTTGGGTGGAATAGAAGTGTGGTTTCCCATTTTTTGTCCACTGTGACTTTATTGGGACACTACCTGGCCGTTGACAGTTTGAAGTCGAGTGAAGATGTCGGTTTGGTCCTCGACAATCCAACAAAAAGAAATCGAAGCCAAAAACTTACTCGTATCCCCCTTCGAGGAAGCAGGAGAAAAGTGGATTAATTGACTAAATAGCACAAAGATTTGGCGGGTGACGTAACGACGAAATAAGGCTAAGAGAATTTCAAACTTACCGGAAATATTAAAACCTGAACGTAATTAACGTGTTTGTGACAATGGTTGGCAGAAAAGTAACAAAGGAATGGAAAAACTCAAAAGATCAATAGAAGACAGGAAGTTGTGGAGAACCCTGATTACAAATGTCGTGGAACATGAAAGAAAAAAAAAACAGATGTTAAAAAAGCCAGGATCATTGTATGCGATTAGAACATTTTTCCTCTTGTATGTAGAAATAATCCTTGCATATTTTTATACGGGCATTTTTACGCTATAAATATTTAGATATACAGTGGATAGAGCTAACTTTTTCACTAACGTAATCTTTGGTGAGAATCCTGTGAGGAGACGAGTAGGCAATAACGCTTGCGAGATCAGTACACTAACATTAACTCTACAACAGGAATTATTTCATTTAAAATAATTAGCATATTTGCATTCTATAAAACACACTTTAAAATACTCAATGTTTCAAAAGGGAAAAAGCTTGTCCAGACAACGCGTATCGCTTTTGTATGAAAACCGTCTTCAGGTCATGCATAATCGTTAGAATTTTGAGGAAGGGGTATTAAATAACTTTATCAAAAGTTTTGTCGCATTGAGGCTGTTAACGTTTGCTGGATTTGAAATTAGCCCACTTCAAGTAGATCTATGTATTTTTTCTCTGTTAGTTCATGTACCATAAGATGCAACTATTTCATTTATGATGATCGGTTATATTGTGTATGAATTCGATTTGAGGTTAATTGCAGTAAATTGTGAGCGCACTGCACTATCTTTTTTTCTTTCTTGGTGATTTCTTTTATCTTTTAATCAAACTGGTCGAAATTATGGCCAGATCTGGCACAGTGAGCTACTAATGTATTTAAAGTGTTCTTTATTAAATAGATCCCTGTGATGCTCATATTGGTTATTGGTTGAGGAAAGACATTTGACCTTACTTCCGCTGCATCAGAGTGTTAGTGGAAATCGGGACTGGTGATAGCATAAACAGGAAATGCATCCGTTGCCTAAAATAAACAGGATGCGCAGATGTCCCGAGTCTTGAATAAACAGGGCGCGCAGTTGGCCTGAGCGGAAGGAAATGTGTGCTTGTGTGGGCGAATGACGGAAGAGGCGTGGCCGCACGAAGTTGTGTAGGCGACATAACGGAAGAAGGCATAGCCACATGAAGTTGCGTGTGTGTCCAAATGTTATAAGACTAGTTCGATTCTTGATCTCGATAGAGAGGCTGGCTAGACTTTCACCGAAGATTTGTCTCCGCCAATTCCTGTGTGCACAATCCTAACATCTGTGATTCTGCCGAACTCTATCCATTAGCCGCAACTCGAACAATAAAGATATTTATATATAAGTGTTCGTCGCCTTATTTGAGCCCAGCAACAATATACAACAATATAGTCTTTATCCAAATATGCTGGTGCTATGTATGTTAGGCTGATTATCCACGAAACGAGGCGCGTAAAAATATCATCTCAGATAAAACGTCCTTCTTACTTGCGACGAAATCTCGAATAATTTTTCGTTTCGATTTTTATCTGAAGAATTGTTAACAATGTTTTCAATAATGTCTTTTAGCTTGAATAAGTTTCTGGAAAGAATTACCAAGATGTGTACCCAATTAATTAACAGATTAGTAAACGTAGAATCAATTAAGGTATGTACCTGGAATCTACCTTAAGGCAGGATGGGACACGAAGTCTTTTTTTTTTTACGTGAGGCGCTCATACACACAAATATACGTATGGGTTAATGACAAAAGCAGCCTAATTCCTGCGGTCACTATCACGCTGGTGTTGATAATACACCGACTCTACGTCCCTTAATGCAATATGGACGGTACTGCCGTAGGATTAGAATCTCCGAAATCAAACGCCTTCTCCCATTTCAATTGAAGAGAGAAGTGATACTACTCTTTCATCCCGACCAAGAGCCCCGAGAAGCGATTGTAAATAGATTAAGCTGATAAGAACAGATACACTTTGATCTAAGCAGGATGTGACAAAAGGTCAGTTTAATGTGGGGAGTCCGACGCGGGCAACCAGTCCAAGAAAAGCCAGTCCCGGCAACCGTATTACTACCGATCTCCCCCCGCCCCACACGCGTTAGTGCAAGGAGGGGAGGTAGTGCTCCGGGCAGCTCTCAATAATATTATCACTAGCGCTCAGTCTGCAGAGAAATACAACTGAGATGCGCTCTGTCCAAAGACAGCGACACAACTTAGAAATGAAATTTATTTATTTTTGTTTATTCACCCGAGGGTAGACGCTACACTTTTATCCCAACATGTACAATCAATTAAATATAATAAAAGTGCAGAAATATACGGGGTTGTCCGAAAGTCTTGTCACCCTCCACCAAAAAGTAATGCGAAAGGAAAAAGAAAAGCAATTAATTTCCTAATACAAAGCACATGTACTGGATTTATTTTATTCAGTTTCATTGACGTTTACACACATGTATAAACACCATCATTTTTCGTGGCAGCAATCTGAAATAGAAAATTATATTATACAGGAGTCACACGACTTTCGGACCACGCAGTACATCAATTTCACTGAACGGGGATCCCAACTCGTTCGATATACGCATGCGTACAACACACAATAGTGAAACCATATCTGGCTCTATACCCGTTGTTGAATCAGTATCGTCCTTGTCGGAAAACAATCTCTAAAAAAAAAAATGATATGAGCAGCGGAATAACGCGGCGAGGAAAGTATCACGAACACTGACGCTAGCCTGATAGAAAAGGGAGCGAATAAAGCGGATGTTGACTGACCTAATCCTCTTGTATGATTTCTCCTTCATCTTCGCTTCTGTATCCCTCTTGTTCACCGCCATTATTCTGGATATTTTGACTTTGCCGTTAATCTTATCAGTCTTGTTTGCCAAACAAAAGAGCACAACTGCGCGCTAGTTGAGCGAGAAATTAATAGGTATTCTCTTTGATCCGATCCTCGACATTGGCATTTGGGTTGGCCTGTTGCTTGGACGTTCAGCTTAGCTCAACTCGGAATAATGCACAATTTATTAGAAGTCATAATGCCTGTTAGATATAAAGGAAAAAGGCATGTGCCAAATTCTAGTTTTAATAGAGAATAAAGTAAACCTTATACACTGAATTTAACCTGATGCTAACGCTTTAAATAATTGAAATCCGTGTTTATTAAATATATAGCAGTTTTAGTATGGTATTCAGTGCCACCAACAGCTACGCTTTTGTGTTGAGTATAAAAAAAATTGCAGGTGTTGTTCTACAGTAGAATGATGAGAATACCATAGAGCATGTGAGCCATGTGGAAGTTTAAAGGAAAATGCAAAGAAAAAATGGAGAGAAAAGATGCAGTTGAAAGGTCTACGACACATAATCAGGGAAGAAAGGGCACTTCGACGGGGTATAACGGAAAGTAAGCTTGTCTCGCTAGATCAGTTACGACTCTCACTGGGTTCTCTATACTTTAAGCCTTGTGCAACATCTAAGTTACACTTAGAAAATCATTTTGGATACTTCGACTTGGTGCAAGGGTTAGCAAGCTTGTCACGCTAGATCAATCACGACTGAGCAGTGAGTTCGATTCCTGCTAGGTGACCCATACCTTGGGCCTTGTGCTAAAGCTAAGCTATCTTTAGAAAACTACCATGATGAGGAAAGGTTTGAAATATGACAATCAGAGGGTATATTGAAGGCAAGATAGAAAGAGAGGGAAACAGAGATTAACTTTTGCGATGTCAACGAATACTCGTTGCCACTTTCGTAATGCTCATTGTAGTAGAGACTTTGTAATCGCAGATACATCTGTGACGGGTACACACCTGGCCCAGGGTCGAATCCTTTGGTTACGGCGCCAACTGTGACGTCGCTCCTCCTGGTCGCTCCTCCTGGTTCCAAGCGTGCCGCTCCAACCTCTTGGTTAGATGATCACCAGCCTCGCCTTTCCCAACCCGCTTCCAATACCTGGTTGCTAAAGCAACTGTACTGATCTCCGGTCTGTCTACCCACGCTGTGTTTAGATCTTAGACAGACCGGACCAGCAGGGATTGGGCCGTATGCAAGTTGAGTCCGACGGGGGTGGCAAAACACAAGTAAAAGAAAAAAAAAACTCACGAGACAAAAAATTACTGATAAAAAAAAAAAAAGGGTGACAACCTTTTATATCTAATGTCCGTTACATAAAGAAAAATTGTTCTCATTCCCGACCCGCTCTGTGGACTATGGCACCAAGCTTCTATCATACAACTTAACGATTTCGAATTGTCTACTCTCCAGAATTGTGTATGTCGGAGTGTGGTTTAGTTCGACACTGGGGCTAATTTCTATCAATCATTCGCAGTTGATTCTTCTCTTCGACTTGAGTTGTATTTCTTCACTTCGATCTGGTTGGGTCGAATTCTGTTCTCGGCTGGGCTTGATTTTAACTTCTTCTTCTTCTTCCGTCCAGTAACTCTTTGGCCTTGTCTTCGACTTCGCTGCAACTTCTCCGCGGCTTTCGAGTAATCTTCTTCTTCGTCGACTTAGATAGAACTTCTCTTGTCTTTGACTTGGGCCGGAAGGATTTCTTGTTTTCGACTTGGGCTGGAAGGATTTCTTGTTTTCGACTTGGGCTGGAAGGATTTCTTGTTTTCGACTTGGGCTGGAAGGACCCCCTGCCGCAACCCAGCCGCAACCCCCCGTCGTCCGAGGTGATCTCTTCTCGCTGCCGTCCGGGGCTGAACTCATCTTTTTGTCGATTGGGGTCCTGCTTTTATTGACGCCGCAGCAAACCGGGGTGGGTCTGTCGGCGTCAGGGCTCTCTCGATAATCCCAAAAGTCGCATTAGTTCTGATTTCCCATTATCGCTATTATTTTCACCCCTACTTCCTCACAGTGCCTCTGGGGGGAAGACGCATACCCATCTCTCCCGGTCTCTCGTATGTCAGGTGACCGTTTTCGACCAATGGTTCTTGATCGAGCATTCTCCCTCCTCTTTCCGCATATCACGTGACCGCTTTCGGCCAATGAGACTGTGGTGGGACGCCTCCCGTCTCCAATCGGGCGTGGCTTACATCGTTCTTGTTCTAAAAAAAACAAAATCTAATTTGGCCTTTTTCACACGTACGAAAAATGATAATCTTGGCTTTTTCTCACCTGGGTTCTGTCAAAACAGCCTGCCGCTAATTAGATGTGACTTCAGGAAAGAATATTGGCGCTATCTGTGAGCCGAGACAATCGTTTTCTTTCCTTCTTTGTTTTTGGTCAGACCTGATAGTCAAAAATCTTAATTATCTGAATTGAAAATGTCTCCACTTCATCATCGTGGGGTTCCAATTTTTAACAGGTCAGAATCTGTATACAGTTCCACCGGTCACCACCTCAACACAAAAAACACCTTTCCTCCGATTAAAATTTCGTTTTCATTGTTCAAAAAAATCTTTATTGTTTCAGCCAACCTTAACAAAACTTCCATCCTACGCGGACACGGAATTAGTTCAAGTGCTTGACCTGATAATTTTGACACTTGTTAGGTGCTGGTCGTACGTGTGTGTTTTCGCTTACGACCTGGTCTCGTATTATGTTTCTGTCTTTCCTCTTCTTTTTGTTTTATTTCATTATCTCCAAACTCTATTTCTTCAACCAAATATAACAATTTCTATTTCCCTGGATTTCGGTCAGGTAATTTGACCTGATATATTTTGACACCTGTCTTGTCTTAGTTTTACTTATGACCGGGTTTTGTATCATCTATTCCTCTTTCTCTTTCTTTTTATTATTTTTTTTTTCTTCTTCTCTTTGGATCGCCTAAATACAGTTAGAGAATTATTCTCAAAACTCAATTATTCTTCGTTTCTAAATAACTAACAACTGGTTAATAAACCGAATAAAAATTAAATCATATTTCTATGAATATCTCTTTTTAGTCTTTCTAAAAAAATGCAGGGTGCCACACATCTATAATCACGCCGTCGAAAATACTAGTTTCAGACTTCTTCGAGTAACACTCACAGTAATAGTACTTGCTCGATAATACTCGCTCCAATAGTAATCCGTATATTGATCCGAATAGAGAAATAGTATAGTGAATAGAGTAGAGAATAGCGGTCCGAAGAGTATAGAGGATAGACTAGAAATAGTGATCCGAATAGTAATAGAGGATATAATCGAATAACGATCAATTAGACGTAACGCAACTTCCTACTGATGCGTTTCCTCTTTGTTTACGTGGTTTACTTAATTCAATAATTGGATCACCTGTGTTTGCTCACTGGCGATCTAGGTTCAAACTCAAGTGTCGGCAGTGAAATTTTATTCCTATATAACATTAACCTGCCTATCGAGCTTGTGCGAAGGAATGTCAGAGATTAGGAGTAATAGTAAAAAAAAATTGCTAAGAGATACAAGGGATAGGAAGTTGTGGAGAGCCATGACCTCCCACGCCCTCCCACAGCACATAGAAAAAGTTAGCAACTTGAAAAGTTGAACTCTTCAGATGCCATTTCTCTTTCGTATTAGTCAGGTATTTCATCCTTAATATAAATCGGCCATGTTTTATGATTATTAATATAACAAAAGAATACACATTTAGTTAACGGGTACAAATCTTTTGGGGCTGGTTGGCTGTGGAAAGCTTATTGGCGCAGAAAATGAAATCGGTGAGGCGAGTTCAAATTTCGGTCAGTTCTGTTTCGTTTACTATGCGCTAATGTTCATGGAAAAGGCATGAATAGACGTTCCTCTGTTTATGGATTAAATAACAGGACATATTAGACTCTTTTCTTCTAGAAGTAGTAACTGATCTACTAGGAGGATAATCCTCAATTCAAAACCCGCCTGATGAAGGATGGGTTCCGCCAGACAATTTTTCTGCTACGGTTGCAGCATATATGTGGCCTACGTGTTACAGGACCCGTGACGTCGTAACAACATTTTTGTTATGGGTAATCGTAGCTTAGAACAAATATCTTATTAATATGTGCGTTTTACCGAAAGGCGGCTTTCATATAAAGAATAACAAATTAAAACGTTGAAGGTTTGCATTTTATGGGATGAGTTGAAAACATGGATTGAATCTGACAGATAAATAAGGAACATGTTGAAAATCTTTATAAATTTAACTGGTTTCGCTAATTATTTAATTTTATCAGGAGTATTTGGAAGTATAATAATTCTAAAGTTATATTTTAATTTTTGAATTCTACGTAGACTTCAGTAAATGTCCTATGACGCTAATGTTTCTGTATCAGGTCATCCCATAAGTTCTGTCCGAATTTTAACTTTTTGTTAAAATGAACGAAATTTAAAGAGTATTTTATAATGTCTAATGGAGCTGAACATTATTTTTATATTTAGATGCATTTAAACTGATCAAATTTTATTTCAGAGAACAATAAAATTAAATTTTGTTTGATTAAAACCCTGCTAACATGGAAGTACCCAAGAATTATTTGAGGCAGATAATGCTTTATAAGTTCAAGAAAGGAAACTCAGCAGCCGAAGCGGCTAGAAACATTCACTCAGTTTATGGAGAGGAATGTGTGAATGAAAGAACTTGCGGAAGATGGTTTGCAAAATTCAGAGGTGGATATTTCACCCTTGAAGATGAAGATAGAACCGGACGTCCAGTTGAGTTTGATGAAAAGCTTCTTGAAGCAGCCCTTTAAGAAAATCCTGCTTTATCAGTTGAGGAATTGGCAGTGGTTCTCAGTTCAAACCATACAACTGTTCATCATCATCATCTTCAACAACTTGGAAAAGTTCCTAAACATGAAAAATGGGTGCCCCATGAATTGTCTGAAAACAACCTCAAATCCCGAGTTGACATCTCCTCTTCTCTCCATTCTCGCCAACTTGTTTCACCTTTTTTGGATAGACTTGTGACTGGCGACGAAAAATGGATCTTTTATCGAAATGTTAAGCGTCGTAGACAGTGGCTTGGTAAAGGGGAATGACCCCAGCCACAGCCGAGAAGGGAAATTCATGGGCAAAAGGTTCTTCTTTCAATCTTGTGGGACCACCAAGGTATAATCCACTTTGAATTCTTACCACCTAATGCAACAATTAATGCTCAACTATACTGTCAGCAATTAGAGCGTTTGAACCAAGCTTTGAGGAAAAACGATCTAATGAATCGAAAGAGGTGATGTTTCATCAGGACAATGCGCGACCCCACACAGCAAGAATCACGTCACAAAAGATCGAAGAACTTAGTTGGGAGAAAATTCCTCATCCACCTTATTCTCCCGATCTTCAGACTACCATTTGTTTCGTAGCTTACAGAATCATTTGGAAGAAACAGCTTTTGTAACACAGGAAGAGGTTAAAACTGACATTTGTGAGTTCTTCGAATCAAAGCCAAAAGAATTTTACAGTAATGGAATTAGTAAGCTTGTTAATAGATGGAAGGAAGTCATAGATAATCAGGGAAAATACATTGTTGATTGAATCTGTAATTAAATGTAATATTTGATCACTTGTTTTCTTTATTCAAAATTCGTACAGAACTTATGGGATGACCTGATATATATCAATTTTTACGTTGTATGTTTTGGTTCTCATTGGTTGTGTGAAGGTCACGTGTATTTACAGTAATTTTCCATAATAAAAGCATTTACAATGTATTTACATAATAATAAAATAGCCGTTATTCTGAGAGGAATATTTAAATAAATATTTAAACATTGAAAATCTGGTTTTACTCAGATTTCTAATAAATCTTCACTTTTTTTTAATAAGCATTTCACTGCAAGCAAGGCAGGAATGCCACCAGCACGGAAGGAGTTACAGAGAGTGAAAGGATCAGGATTAAGTTACCAGAAGATCTTTATTGACATTACATTTGAATATTCGAAGATTATAGTTATCAGTGAAGAAAGTTGGAGGAAGGGAGTTCCACTTGTGGGAAGTGCGAGAGAAGGTGATGTTAGAGTTACATTTAACTGTTTTGAAAAGGAAAGGGTGGGACCGAGGTGTCAAACTAGTAGCACGCTTAAATGCAGTTCGGGTAGCAGTGTAAGTAGCGCGTCAGAACAGTTGCCATGAAAATATTTGCAGAAAAGACAAAGGGAAGCCACATCACGTTTGTGAGAAAGTGACTGTAGACGAGATGCTTGATCAGGACCTATCACATTGCATGTCCGTCTTTGGATTTTGTCTAGGACCTCGAAACTTTTCTTGTATTAAATCAAAACCCGGTAGCAAGAAGCTTTGCAAAATCCATTTTCGAGATGATCCCAAATGTCGCTCTTTTTATCCCCAAAGAACGACATAGAATTGAATATTTTTCATCAATTTTTCTTGCAGAACATAGATAAATAAATATCTTGGCACGAACAAAACCATTGACCTCCGTAGAACGGGAAGGTACAACTCAACACCGCCAACTCAACACCCCCGAATCAACACCGCCGATTGAGCGGCAGGACAATTTAGGACTGAGACAACTCAGGACCGAGACAACTCAGCACCAGAAAAACATAAAAAATAAACAGCAAAATACGAACCAGTTTTTTTAAAAATTATTATGTTCGAATTTTTGGATGAAGGATTCAGAATTGTTCTCAGTCCTACTAAGAAGCCTTCCCGCCAAAACACTCCGTGTTTACTCATTTGGTCAGGTTTAAGGATGAGAGTTGCGTTAAGAACATTTCAGCACCCACAACAGTTTTCAGTCCCACAGCACACAGTATTCACAACGTACTTCAAATTCAAACCCGATTGGGCGTAGGTCTGGCAACTCCATCTTGTAAAAACCTACTTGTTAGAAAATCCACAACAATAACACCTGCAAAACTATACTTCACAAAGGAGTCACATGGTTCGAAGAAGGGGGAGATTGTATTACGCGTTCGATAAACAACTAGCTATAACATTTAAAGTATTTCTAAATCGATACCAATTAGCTAACCTAAATCTTATCACCGTTGCCATTGATTTGGTGAATCGATTTTATAAGAACTAAGGAACAAGTTTGGTACAGTTCCGCTTTTGATGCCTGAACTTAGTAACGATTAACTGTCAGGGTAGGCCGGCTTCTCATAAAAATACAGACGAATACGCTTAGAACGAGGCTATTTTTATGGATTTTTTCGGGGGCAATTAAATTCCCTGTCAGTAGCTTTTGAGATCGGTTGTTTTAATAAGGTATTGACAAATCGAAGAATTTCTTTCTTAAATTAGTTTTGAAATTTTTCCGAGTTACTTTTGCCTTAGGCAATCATGGTGCCAATTACGAGGAGGAATTATGTCTTTTAAGGGAAAAAGATCGTTTTATCTTAAAACTCAGTATTTCAAATCCTGGCTCTCATCTTGACACGAACAAAACCATTGAGCTCTGTAGAGCGGGAAGGCACAACTCAACACCGTCAACTCAACACCGCCGACTCAACACTGCTAACTCAACACCGCCGACTCAACACCACCGATTGAGCGGCGGAACAATTCAGGACTGAGACAATTCAGGACCGACACAACTCAGCACCAGAAAAACATAAAAAATAAACAGTAAAATATGAACCATTTTTTTTAATTATTTGTAATAAAGTAAATCGTAAAGAAATTTATTTTATAATAAAATAAATTGACATATAAAAATAATTCAGTGTGTGTTCCTTAAATTATTTTTATAAAAATATTTTAGAAAGTCGATTTACTTACTTGCTTAGTCTCTTCTTCATCTTTGAGGAGATTGTTCAGCATTCCCTGCCATACATGAAAACAGATACCACAAATTATAGCGCTAAATAACTCCGTTCTATAAGTAGAGAGTGATGCAGCCAACGGCTCAAAGGATTGTTTACAAGCCATATATCTTTAAAACTATAAAATTAAATAACCAATAGATTCCGTTAAAACAGACCAAAAAAAATCAGACTTTGCTTTACATGTATAATTACATGTATTGAGTCTATTCGGAAAAAATAGTCTCTATCCCTCGGAGAAAGAAGTTTTGCGAATCGACATTTAAATTTTTTTTATAAATATAATTAAATTACTTAATTAAAAAAATAAATTACATTACAATTTACTTTATCAAAAATAATTAAAGACAAAAAAACTGATTCAGGTTTGATATAATGCCTTTTCAAATGCCTTATTTGAAGAAAAATATCCACTAATTAAAGTTTTAATCATTAATGAATTACTTTTATTCGGTTATAAAAAATGTTATGTTTTTCTGGTGCTGAGTTGTCTCGGTTCTGAGTTGTCTGAGTTCTGGGTTGCCCCGGCCCTCATTCGGCAGTGTTGAGTTGGCGATATTGAGTTGTCCTGCACCCTCGTAGAAATACAGCTATTGCTCACTAATAAAGTCCTTTATGCTATTCTTTTTGCCATCATTATTATTTTTTTTATATCCAAATTCTTTATAAAAGAAGATACTTTGATAGTTTCGAACAGGGTCGTATGTGTTATATTCCATAGCATTCCTTAGTATAAAAAAGAAACAAAACATGCCATAATGTCTATATCTCTGAGATGAGGCATTATGATTACTTGCATTATTTACATTATTTGGACTGTTATCCTTATCTTCATTGCCATATTCATAACGTTTCTGCCTTCTTCAGGTGATTGGAATTTCGAAACAAACTCTTTATTTCGTCGAACTGGGTAGATTGTTCTAGAAGAGGTATGGCACGTAGAACTAGAAGAATCTACTCCGGTGGTCGAAATAAAGAGTTCGGCTCGAAATTCCATTCACCTAATGAAGTCCGGAGCGTACAACGGCCGAAACGTTATGAATATGGTAATGAAGATTAGAATAACAGTCCGAATAATGTAAATAATGCAAGTAGCCTTAATTTTGATTTTAAAGATACTACCTTAATAAAAATGTTTTAAAACTCTATTACGGAGAATATGAATTGAAACCAAACACTTTTTCAAATCACCAATATTCGAAAAAAGAATCAAAAATAAATTGGCAGCTGAAGTAACTTTATCTTTCCCATTCACTGTCAACATCTTAAAATACGTGAAGAATTAAAAAAAAATATTCAGTTCTTTGTCGTTCCTTGTGGATAAAAAGAGCTACATTTGGGATTCTCTTTAAAATGGATTTGTAAAGGTTCTTGTTAGCGGGTTTTGAGTGTAGTACAAGAAAGTGAAGATTTATTAAAAATCTGAGTAAAATAAAAGGAAAGCACTCATCACAGAAAATTCTTCTTTTCTTTCTATGTGCCGTGTGCTTTCAGGACTTAGGTGATGAAGGCTCTACACCTCGTCCTATCCCTTTCAGCTCTCAACAAGTTCCTTCCCTCTGCCACCTCCCCCAGATCACGTTCTGTCATTGCTTAAGGTCGCCAGGTATGTAATGCATTGCTTTCACTTGTCTCTCTCTTCCTCTATTCGATCCGTGAGTATTAGATTCTCCAGGCCCTCCTTCCTCATTATGTGTCCCAGGAACTTCATCTGCCTCTTCCTGATATTAAGTATAAGCCTCCTTCTTGTTTGCAACCTCTCTAAGACCTTATCGTTTCTTCATATGATCGGTCCATGATATCCTTAGTATCCTTCTGTAGAACTACATATCCGTTGTTTCGAGTCTCTTCTTCGTCTTTGAGGAAATTATTCGACATCCTCTGCCGTAAAGAAGGACAAATATTACGTAACAGCTCACAGAAAATTTGGAGCCAAAAATAGGGAGAAAGGAATTTTTGCGGAAAATTCAAGAAATAATAAAAGGAATTTTGAATTTTGAGCGAAATGAACCGAAATTGGCCGCACAGAGAACATGTGAAAAAAGAAACAATCAGAGATAATGATAGGTCAAGTTAGATATGTTAATGCAAATAACGTTAAAAACACAAGAAATATCCAAAGTCATTTATGTGCCTTATATCTTCAGGAAGTGAGCGGTTTTGGCTTCGCCCAATTTCTTATCTTTTGTTACTCTAAGTTTTGAATCTTTATTTGCAATACCTTCTTCCTCCGCCGGGTAGAGACTACTTTTTCCAAACAGGCACAATACATGTAATTATACATGTAAGGCAAAATCTGTTTGTTTGGTCTGTTTTAACAGCATATCAAATCTGTTGGTTTGTTCACCAGAAATTTTCAACTGCCTCTTCCTGATGTTAAGCATAAGTTTCCTTTTTATTCACATCTTCTCCAAAACCTGGTCATTTCAGGTTCGGCCCATTACATCCTCAGCATCTATCTGTAGAAGCACATTTCTGTTGCTTCAAGTCTCTTCTTTATCTTTGAGGAGATTTTCCAGCATTCGCTGCCATACAGGAGAACAGATACCACACATTATAGCACTAAATGATTCTATTCTATAACTGGAGAATGATGCTGCCAACAGCCCAAAGGATTGTTTACAAGCCATATATCTTTAAAACTATTTTAAAGAGATCAAGTAGGTTAGAATCAGTGACATGCAGAGGTTTGGCGATGCCCGGGTCCAACTCCTTGATTCTATGCCCCTAAGACTCAAGTATGGGAGAGCTTATAGGGCCTAGTGCTGAGAAATGGGATAAAGAAAGATATTTTAAATATGTAAAAACAGATGAAACATGAAATGAACACCTTATTCAAATTAAATATAAATTAAATTTTTTATTTCACTCTATGACTGGATTCCCCCCCCTCTGATATGGATGCTCGAAACCGCCTTGTGAGTGTTAGTTTTTCCAAGCTCTCTTTTTTCATTATGTGTCCCAGAAGTTTTAACTGTCTCTTTCTGATTATAAATATAAGTGTCCTATTTTTCATCTGGGAAGAGAGGAGTTAAGATGTGAAGATATAAATGCAACATATCTTGAGACATAGCAAAATAATAAATGTAGAATATGTGGCAATAAAGGGTGAGACCGTCAATCATATAAGCGAAATAACTAAGAGGGAGTATGAAATAGACATGATTTTGCAGGAAAGGTAGTTTGCTGGGAATTGTGCAAATATCTTAGGGAATGAAACAAGAACGAAAATTTTTGAGATGAGGAATTGTCAATAGAGTTTTATTTATTTATTTTTATTTCTTTAGATGTTATTTGTGGAACAACGTTTCAACCAAGTACTCACTATCTTCAGGTGTTCCTAATGTCTGATATGGAATATCTGTTGATTCTGTCTGAATTTCCGACTATTGCCCTCCTCTTTGTTCCTGTTATCACAACGTTTCGGTCGTTGTGCCCACCGGCCTTCATCAGATGTATATCGATCTGTATAATCTACAGCGGATTGAACTCACAACAATTATGAGATGGGAACAAAGATATGAAAACGATATGTTAGTTCAACTATTATAACGATGTTTGTCTGAATAGTCAAATGGATACTAATAATGCTTAATATCGATTTAAGTTAATCTGATTTCAGTGAATAAGATTTAAAAAATACCAGTTGTTTATACAGTAAGTATTCTTATTTTAACTTTATTCAAACAGACAATTTTTTAATTAAAATATTTTTAAGTTAAAGACAGACACAAAGAGATGCCGCTTTGCTGTTTCGTCCAGTTGTTTGTTGAGGAATTATTTATATTTCACATTTTTTTATACAAACAATTTTTTTTTTGAATATGCCAAAAAATATTTTTAAATATTTAAAATAAATATTTAAAAATATTTTCTGGCATATTTAAAAAAATATTTTCAAGTGAATATGATTTAAAGTTCAAGTTTATCGCGGGAGTTCTCTTCCTATTAAATACTGTAAACAATCAGTAAAACGTAAACAGATTGAAATATTTCACTGAATCATAATAAA
Organism: Acanthosepion lycidas; assembly: GCA_963932145.1. NCBI lineage: Eukaryota > Metazoa > Mollusca > Cephalopoda > Sepiida > Sepiidae > Acanthosepion > Acanthosepion lycidas. The sequence goes on along the minus strand of OZ010577.1, from coordinate 25,228,629 downwards.
ATTAACATTCATTTCAATGGAATGTTGAAATCAACTTCAACGTTTATAACCTGTACCGTCAGTGACCCAACAGATCAGAGGTAGTCTAGTAGAACATAAATCTACCATTCGTTCGTGTATTAAATAGTGTTACCATATCTGGTCTGTTGCTTCTACTACATATCTTGAGATTCTTGATAAAGTGTCATTAATATAACCGTTCCTGACATGACATCTCGACTTCAGTTACTTTCTCACCATTTGATGTCGCTTCCATTTTTTTTTTCTAAAAATATTTCCATGGCAATAGTTTGGATGAGTTTTCGTCTTGGTGCCTCAACTACAGGAATAATTGCAGGGCTTCATGGCCGTTAGGAAGCAACTGATGTACTATATGTGTTTTAGTGACGTTCGGTTGCTCTAACCGGGCAATAATCATCTCATTTCCAACATACTCTGTACTTTATTGAAAAATAAGGTTTGATGATCTCGTGAGTTCAATGTCAGTGTGGAATCATATAGAACCCCAAACTGTTATATAAACACCACCAATGGGTAATGTAGTTTGTTGACAAATGGTGTTCATGGCTTCATGGGGTCAGAACCACAGTCGAGCACTATTACAGAACCCTATACTACTATGAAACCACTTCAGAACTGCACTGTACCTTCTTGAAGCAACGGTATCCACGATCTCCTGGTGCGAGGGCGACACCGGGCCATAAAATCAACCCGAAGCAACTGGAATAGTGACAAAATGACACAAGTTTCTTGGCGACGCCACGAGTCCATGTGAGGCGCTTCATCCGGTATCGTGGTGTTAGCACGTGTATTTTGTTGGCTCTTCTGATCGCAGATTTCATGAAACACAAGGAAGGCCTAACTGATCAACTGATTTTGTGGCTCGTATTTTCTGTATTCAATGTGAATTTGATTTGAGCCAGTGTCGCATGTTGTCCGATCTGTGTAGGTGCTGGATTTTGACTAATAATGGATATATCCACGTTCCATAAATGTTCGACTTTTAACTAGTCGGACAAATATTTTCACTATTTTATTCGCTGAAAGTTGTTAGAATGATCAGCAAATGAAATCTGTGCAACTGACGATATTGCCCGGTTAGAGCAACCGAACGTCACTAAAACACATATAGTACATCAGTTGCTTCCTAACGGCCATGAAGCCCTGCAATGTACCGGTCACTGCTAATGAAGATTTTTAGGTGAAACAGCGAAACTAACGTATGTCACGTGAATACTATAAGCACTTTTATAGAATCACCTAGAGCCTGAATTGTACCTTGTTAGAAAAATGGCCTCAAAAGATCAGCGTCACAGTCGAACCCTATTAAAGAACCCCACACTGTTATGGAACCACTTCCGACATGCTGTGTACTTTGTTGCAAAATGGGATTTATGGCCTTGTTATATAAGTGCACACTATTATGGAACCATTTCAAATAAGCCCTGTGCCTTCTTGATAAATACGTTTTATGGTCTTATGAGTTCAGTGTCACAGTCGAATCTTATTATGGTGCTATTATAGAATCACTTCCAACAGGTTCTGTACCTTTTTGAACCAAAACTATATTGCACTGTACCTTGTTCACAAATTGGTTCATTGCTCCATGGGTTCAGCAAAACAGTCAATCTCTATTATAGCGTTCACCGTCAAAGTTGAACCCTACTATCAAACCACACACTATTATAGAAACAATACTAATCAGCACTTTACCTTTTTAACATATGGTGTCCAGGGACACATGGGGTCAGGGCCACGCCCAAACCCTACTTTCTAACCCCATACTATTATGGGACCACCCTAAACTTGCACCTCCTTGACAATCGGTATCTATGGCCTCTTGTTTTGGGGTCCACACCTGACCCTACAATAAATCTGAAACACATGGACCCGTAACACATTAGACAATGTCACACGTTGTCAGTTCGCCAGTTTTTTTGCCGACGTCACGAGCTCAGATGAGGCGCTGTGTCAGGTGTTCTGGTATTATCGTGTGCATTTTGTTGGGACTTCTGATCACAGATTCCGTGGAAGACAATTAACGCCGGACTGACCTACTGGATTTGTGGCTCGTATTTCCTGCATTGAATATGAATGTGATTTTAGCCAGTGTCGCTTGTCTGTTACTACAAACGATTCTAGCTAAACTTCACTGTGTTATCGACGGTGGGTGTTAACTAATTTAATTAGGTATTCCCCGTACGCACACGACACTGTAGATTTAAGGATACCAACTACTACCCCCCAATTTCAAAAATGAAATGATCCATTCTCCTAGCATCCACTGTCATGCCCTGTTCAAATTCCGATAATTCATGTCATGCCATAAGCAACCTTACCTCTGTTAACACTAAATCACTATATCACAGAGCACAACTGATATAGGTCTGCGCATTTGTATAATGTCAAGGAACAGTGGCGCCACCTACCATTATCTTTGCATATTGCTTTTGGATGACTTTTGGTACGTCACTGTAAAATTATTGTTTGAAACAGGGTTTTGCAAGTAATGATCACAGAGCAGTGGACAGAGGTTATTTGGGTTTCACTGAACAGCGTGTGGTTCCTGAATGAAGGCTATTTTGGAGGGGGGGGTTAAAATCAATACATCACGCAGTTATAGAACTGATTTTTTTTTATAACAGCCGTTTTTATTTTGCTCGCATATATGCAACAATTACTCGGACAATCGCACACGATTTTTATGGCTACATTTGCCCAATAAAATATGTGTGAAATTGAGGGGAGTATTTTTATATTGCGAAGTAAATCCATATTTTCTTTTCTTGTATCGCACAACAGTTAATAAAATACAGTATGTTTTTGCAGCGACAAAACTGTCACCGACCAAAACATCGAAAGATAAGAATTAATTAAAATGAATTATAATAAACAGATAAAAAGAAAGAAATGATATGGAATAAATAAGATTGAAAAATAAAATCAAAAATCAAAATATATTTAATATATTGAAAGATTTTTTTATCCAACGAATTCAATAAATAAAAGAAACAATATAATTGAATAAATATATTATTTAAATCAATTAAATCTCATCTTAAATTTAAAAAAAAACATTTCAAAGAAATATTTAATTAAAGGTCTATAGGGTTGTATAACAGTATATAGAAATTGTTATCCAAAAGTGTTTGGAAGTAACGACTCGAAAAAAAAAAAAAAATGAAATTCATAAAAAGTGAATTTAAATCCTGATGGAGTGTGAAATATCAAGCGAGACACGGAAAACGAAGGGCAAATGTAGTAACTATTGATAATAGATTCTGTTGTACAGTTTTTGAGGCAAGAATTGGACTAATGGAAATAAACATCTGCTTTGTACAACGCTGGATCAAATACTGAGGAAAATATTTTATATAACAGTTTAAGAGAGTTAGAGGAGACCGCGCTTTTCGATATACGAAAAAGAAAGGAAGAAAGGAAGGAAGCTAGGAAATGCCATTAAATAATAGTCTATTGACAATAAAACCGGATTTAGTAATGTTTCATGTATGCTGATGAGATTGAAAATCGAATTGCAATTTCTTCTTCTTCTTCTTCTTCTTCTTCTTCTTCTTCGTCGTCGTCGTCTTTTCTTTGTCTTATTATTGTTCTTTTCTTCTTCTTGTTCTAATACAACTACTACCACCACTACTACTACTACTAATAATAATAATAATAATAATAACAATAATAATAATGTGACGTCACCCTGTGCCTCTGCCCCCTGTGACGACCAATGTGACTTGGTATTGGTCGCGGCGCCAAATGTGGCGTTCTAACCCTTAGCTGACTCGGATGGAAAGCTGGTTAGATTCGGTATCAGCTTTGTCGATCCCAGCTCGCCTCCAACGTCTGGATATCGAAGTAACTGCTTTGATTTCTAGTCTAACCTACCCACGTTGTGATTTGATCTTAGGTAGACGAAATCAATTAGTCGTCGGGCCGTAGTGCAAGCCGAATTCGAGCAAAGGTGACACTGCACAAGTATATGTAAAAGAAAATAAAGTAACAACTCGAAAGATTCAAATGTGTTAAAAAAAGAATAACAAGTATTTTTATATCTGGTTACTGAATACTGGACTGCGTCTTTCTCCCAAACCGCTTCTATGGATACGTGACACTTTGCGTTTGTTAGGCGAGTCTTAATATCTTAAGTTGTTTTTCACGAAACATTTTTTTTTTTTTGTATCTTCAGGCGATATTCGTAAAGCTTGTTTTGGTGGTATGAGTCTAAGTCGTTCTTCAAAAATAATTGTTTTTGGTTAGAAATCTAAGTCGGAATGCGCGGGATCTTTCAGTCCGCTCCTGTGAGGCTGGTCTGCGAACTCACAGCTCAACTCTGTCTGCTTTGTCACTCTGTCTGCGTCTGCCCAACTGCCACTACTGCCGTCTGCTACTGTAACTCCGTTTATATGGACGCCGACCAAAACCGGGTGGGGGCCTGTCGTGGTTTGTGTTCCTCGATAATTCCAAATCCACAATAAGGATTTTCTTTGTTTTCGGATAGAAAAATTTATCACTTTCCATTTTTGGAAGTCCATTACTTTCTGTTTTAGAGGGGTTCTTAAGGGAATTGTCCTCCCAAATTCTTCCTTTCTCATATCGGTATCTCACACCAATCCCCTCAGAGGCGTCAACAGGTTTCCCTTCTTTCTCATATATTTACCTTCGCCTATCGCTCACGTCACCATTCAGCCAATGAACGCTCGGCAGTGTGGGTGTGGCTAGTCTGGCCTCAGTTTACAATTATCGCTCAAAGAAAAAAATTATCTTCCTTTTTCTTTTTTTTCTTTTCCCCGACTGGGACCCCCACGACTCGTAGTGTGGGCATTAAGTCTCTATCTTAACTGAATGTCAACTGGAATTCATCAACGAGATTTTCGTCAAGTGATTATCAGAATCTCCTTGTATCCTTAACGCCTTCGTACTTCTGTCGCCAACAATCCGTCCCGGCAACAAACTTTTATCATGTCAAGGTCTGGACATAAAACAGGTGGTCTCTTTCCAAAACCAAATGATATCTCCGAAAGATAGTTAATGGTTTATTCTTTTCCTTTTTCTCTTTTCCCTTCCTTTTTCATTGGGGTGGTCTCAGCTGATCCTTTTTCTTGTCGCATCCTCGACCTAATTACGATTATCTTCCAGCATTTCGCTCTGCGAGCCACTTGACCAATTTGAAATTTTCATTATTGCCATGGACAGATTGCTATCTTCTATTCGCCGCGTCATAGCATAAATTAATTCTGACAGATCCGAGATCTTACAAAGTTCCTATCTTCTGCGAAAAAAAAAACGTTTTTTCGCAAATGAAAATAAAATCTTTACCACTTTTCTTTGTTAAAAAAAATAACATCGCTCAGTATGTCTTTCGTGATAGCTTCTTCTCGCCTTAAGTATTTCTCGCTTTTAATTTTCACGCTTAATTAGTTAGCCAAAAGATAATAATAATAATAATAATAATAATAAGAAGAAGAAGAAGAAGAAGAAGAAGAAGTTTTTATCCATGACAATTTCACTGTTTTCTTATTTTTAATTTTCTGATGACTCATAATTCTTCAGTTAATGACAGAATAAGCTTATGGCGAGTTCTGCGACAATAAAATACCGCAGACGCCCCTTTATTTTAACGTTAAATATTTGAGCTAATCAACTTTAACAAAATATTTTAATAAGTGTCATAAATACGAATGCTGAGGCATTTCGACGTTGTGTGAGGGTTAACAAGCTTATCTCACTAGATCAATTCGGACTGAATAAGGAATTCAATCTTCAATGAGTGTCCCATTCTTTCGCTTAGAAAATCACCATAGCTATGCATGTTAGTCGTTATTTTAAGGAGTAAGGAAGCTGAAATGAAAAGATTTGAAACTGACTTTTTTTTTTTCATTTCATCGAAACAAATACTTGTATCTATCTTCCCTTCTTTCTGACTGAACTTGCGTCATTGCTATATCTTTTACCTCCTGACGCGATAAAAAAATTAGAAGAGTCCATTATTAGTGTGGTATTATCAAGAGACGTTAAACACATCTTTCTTTCTTTTTACACTGAAACCTACTAGCCTCTCTGATATGTCTTGTCTTTCAACAAAATCAAAACAGAATAGTTGATTATTTATGAGGTATTGGCATGGAATAACGGTCGTACCTACTAACGAAGGTGGGGAGATAAATGCAATTATTGCATGATAATAATTCTAAAATAATTCAGCAGACGATATTATTTTATTTATGGTAATTGGATTTTTGGCGATTACCTTTCTTCGTTTCGGACTTTCGACCCTATGTGTCTGAGAAGTGACATCTTTATCACGTTTGCCATCATTTCTCTGTCTTTTAACTGGGATCAAAGTGTAGTATCTTCCCTCGGGCGGATAAACTACGTTTCATCTCTCAATTGTGTCTCTGTCTTCGGACAGGTGTGTCTCTGTTTGCGAACAGAGCGCAGCTGAAATTATTATTAAAAGATGCCCGGACACTGGAAAGAGAAACGTAGCTCGCTTATTGCACTAAAGAGAGGAGGTTGGTAGTAACATCAATGCCAGCTCAACCGATAGTTGCAGGGGCTGGATATTTCCACACATAGCCCAGGTGGACGTGCTCGGGCTCCCCACATTAAACTTACCTCGTGTCGCATCTCAAAAATGTAGTGCACGAGAGCATCAATAATTGCAGTTGGAGCCCTCGAATTGATTGGAAAAGGTTCCAATGGACTTATTAAAGATATTCCAGGCAGACCATGCCTTAAAGAAATACAAATAAATTGTATTCATAAGTGCAGATGACACATGACGATGAGCTTTATCGATGTAGAATGTGTGTGATCTTAGTTTTTTTTTTTTGTTTTTTTACAAAACTGATCAGTGGAAAAAGTCATGAAACCATTTCGGACCTTACGTCTCTGGTTGGGACCTGGAAGGAAATATGCATACAACAGAAATCAAAGAAAATGATAATACAGGTTGAATATCATTTATCCAAAATTCTCAAACCTCCAATATCCGAAAAATTTTTTCATGTACTAACATGACTTGTCACAAATGGAAAATTTCAAAAACTACTAGGAAGATTCTTAGGTGATATGCAGATGCCGTAAGTAACCACGTCTGCCCCTGGTGAGGGTTTTTGTCAGCCCACCTACGTAGCCTTTGTTGCCACCAGTTTTTTTTTTTTTCTTTTTTTTAGCGGTCGTCACAGCAGCCAACACCTTCGTTCCAGGTGTTTCGTGCTTAGTAAAGATTATCAAAATATTAAAATGTTTTGTATTTATATATTTTAGTCATCATGTTTTTTGTACAAGTACAAAACATTATTTTTATGTGAAATCTTAATTTCACTAGTTAAAAATACGTGTGAGCATTGCATGACCAACATCATTAGCTATATCTGTATGTACTCAAAAATTATTCAATTTTATATAAAACTGCTTTCAACGTATATGTTATTCATATAAAACTATCTTCAGGTTCTATGTATAAGCTGGTTATGAAATGTAAAGGAATATCGTGTTTATGCTTGGGTTCCATCCCCATATTTTATAGATGCTTTATAGAAATTAAATAGCCTGTATTCCAAAATCCGAAAAAATTAAAAACCAAAGTACTTCCGGTCCCAAGAATTTCGGATATAGGATTCTCATCCTCGGTCTATATTTCTGAGATGAAGTATTACACTATTTACATTATTCGGACTATTGTCCTCATCTTTGTTGCCATATTTATCTCAACGTTTCGGCCGTTGTACGCTCCGGCCTTCTTCAGGTGGTTGGAATGTCGAACTAAACCGTTTATTTCGCTCGTTGGGGTAGACTGTTCTAGTTCCACGTGCCATGTCTAATGGATATCAGTTATCTCCTGTTAATTCCCCTCTCCAAGTTCTCTACTGCCACTCTTTAAGGGCACATGGTACAGTGGATAAAGGCGTTCGTTAGATCCAGTTACAGGACCCAAAGAGTTGTGAGTTCAATACCTGGTTAACGCAGTGGAGAACTTAGAGAGATGAATTAACAGGAGAAGAAGGCCGAAGCGTACAACAGCCGAAACATTGTGATAAATATGGCAACATAGATGAGGACAATATTCCGAATAATGTAAATAGTGATTCTCATCCTTTAATAATAATAGTAAAAATAATAAGTCGGACATTTCCCTTAGAGAGCTGAAGGACTATGCATCTTTATTCATGAGCGAGAGTACTGAGGAGAGCATTGTAGCCAGTTGTTACCTATGGGTAATTAGCAGGACAGACTGGGTCCTAAAAGCTATGGTTGGCAACCAGTCTAGGAGAAAGACAATTCTGCATTCAAATGCCTTATGTAGCCCTGGCGAAACACATACTATGCAGCTAAGGACAAGATCATGGAACTGACATTGATTCGATCATCCCAACTACGGTCGACCTCCATATTTATATAGGGCACTGAGTGTTGTGGAAGGAATAACTTTCGTTCAAACCCAACTTTCATTAATCTCTCACTGGTGGACTATATATAGAGGCCTCAGAAGCAGTAACAGCACGTTGAGGCAGGAATGCGACGGACATCATACAGTGGTGAGTCATATATAAAAGTATAGTCATATGCAAAAGGGAAGTCACATGTAAAAGGGGAGTCACATGTAAAAGGGGAGTCATATGTAAAAGGGGAGCCATATGTAAAAGGGGGGTAACATGTAAAAGGGGAGTCACATGTAAAAGGAGCGTCGTATGTAAAAAGGAAGTTATGTAAAGGGAGATTCATATGTAAAAGAGGAGTCACATTAAAAGGGGAGTCGTATGTAAAAGGAGAGCCATATGTAAAAGGAGAGTCATGTAAAGGGGGAGTTGTATGTAAAAAGGGTCACATGTAAAAGGGAAGTCGTATGTAAAAGGGGAGTCATGTGTAAAAGGGAAGTCGTAATAAATGTAGAATTGGTGCGGGGAAAATTAATATAAAGGAGCGGTTTATAAACGCGGGATTTGAAAGAAAACGGGGGTGTTTCAACAAATGGGATGGTTGGAAAATGATTTGAAATAAAGTCTTTCAAACCATAACTGGAACTTGAATAAATACTACTCAAAATATATGTCCATAAATGTCGATGTAAAATCCCTTAACAAAATGAAGCATATGTACATGAAAATTTGCCAACGTTACAATATAAATAAATATTAATAAGCAGCCGGTCCCAATAAACTCTGATGGTTCACGGGACAAAAAGAAATTAGCAAAATCTGGGTGGGGATGTTTATTCGGCACCTGAGGATGCTAGATTAGGCTGAAAAGTTCTTCGGCTGACTATAAAGGAGTCATGCTAGAGTTGTGATATCCTGCATGCATTAATCTCAAGTCGCTTATTAATAACGGCATTGTTTCCTCCCAGTTAAACTGACATTGGACAACGACTGTTCACCCTTTCATATATATGCTATTTAGTACGCAAAGTTTCAGCGAAGGCACGAAAGATTAGAAAAACTTATTAAAACGATTCTTTTTTTTCTAGTTGGAGTGATTTTGATAACTTTTTAACATGTCTTCTGTTGTATTGTGTTGTTCTATGATAAGTGTTATAAATAATCGAGTGCTCTCCTCTTGTTTTCTTACTCTCCTCTTTGAGATAGCTATTTTTGTTTACTGGGAATATAAAAGAGCACTATACGCGAACCTTGTATTCTCAGCTGAATAAAACTTTCTAAAAAACCTACACTTGCGTACTTTTGTCATTACCAAGTGTTCGATGTTCAGTGTTCAACTTCCCACTATCGTTTTCGTTACTATAAACTTTATTTCTCTTCTACTTAAAATAAGTAGATACAATCGTATTTACCAATCCATTACATCTACCAAAATATGAATAACCAGTGAGTAAATTAAATGAACATATTAATCTATTCAGATCCTTTGTTTATTTTTAGTAATACCTCGAGTGTTGTTTGCTTCAAGATCAAAATAAATTGAATGTTTAACATATGCAGTATTTAATTTTGCTTTCTTTTCTTGCCTTATTTGCGAGTTTAAATTTAGCTATGGTGAAATTTGATATTCAATTTGATTCATCAATATCAACTGGAAACAATTTTAAGTAGATTTATTTTGTAGCGCCTCAAAGCCGAGAAAAAGACGTGTTCATTTCGAGAACTAACGCTACGATATCAATATTTATTGCTTTTTTGATGCTTCATCGAAGATAGAAAGAGTTATAGATCATCATTATCGTCAGAATCGCCATTATTATTTTAATCCATCAATTTGCATGTTCCCGCCAAGTATCGAGTGATTGTTGCCGGAGACTGTATGATATTTAATCTTACCTGAAGAAGCCTGTCCCAAGTGCGCCATGTATTAGGATGTGTATTTATTATGGACGTTCGATTCTCACTGGCTGCCTAATACAATATTCGACATTGAATAATACGACGAATGCTGACATTATCTATCTATCTATCTATCTATCTATCTATCTATCTCAGTCTGTTCAGATTTATCTATCTATCTATCTATCTATCTATCGATCTATCTATCTATCCCACTTTAAATGTTATTTTCACTAGAGAGTTGTATTTATTAAACAGTATATTTTTTTTTCGTCTATCTATCTATCTATCTATCTCAGTCTGTTCAAATCTATCTATCTATCTATCTATCTATCTATCTATCTATCTATCTATCTATCTATCTCAGTCTGTTCAAATCTATCTATCTATCTATCTATCTATCTATCTATCTATCTCAGTCTGTTCAAATCTATCTATCTAGCTATCTATCTATCTATATCATTCTGTTCAAGTCTATCTATCTATCTATCTATCTATCTATTTATCTATATCATTCTGTTCAAGTCTATCTATCTATCTATCTATCTATCTATCTATCTATCTATCTATCTATCTCAGTCTGTTCCGACCTATCTATCTATCTATCTATCTATCTATCTATCTATCATTCTGTTCAAGTCTATCTATCTATCTATCTATCTATCTATCTATCTATCAGCATTTTTACATTTATTGAACATGTCAATAACTGCACATTTCATATATTTAAAATAGTTGGTAATGCGATAGCAGTTCTATTTACTCTGCAGCATATGCTCAATGTTAAGTAAAACACAGCCTTCAATTACCAAACTTCTAAGATCAGGCTATCTCAAACCAGACAAGTATATTTTAAATTGACTGAGCCGCGTAAATACCAGGATTTATTTCAAGTCAACGGCATCCTTCGTTTATGGTTAAAAACCAAGTCTCGCAGACGATTACAGCTGTAATGATTTCGATTTTCCTAGGCCAAACTGTACATTGTGTCAAACATGTACCGTATTAAGCAAAACGTAGTAAATATTTGCAATGAACTCTTATTTAGTCCGTAAGTTGGTTCCTAGGCACGAAGTGAGAGAAACGTCTTCTTTGTACAATGTTAGGTCAACTTGAAAATATTTTATATAACAGTTTATACAAGTGGAGAGATCAGTTGCGACTGAGTAATGAGGTCGCTCCTCTGTGGGTGCTTCATACATATGGCCTTGTGCCATATCTAAGCTTCGCTTGGAAAATCATTATATAAGTTACAAGAAGCAACACTTTTGGATAAATGAAAAAGAAAGAAGGAGAAAAAGAAGGCATTAATATGATTTGATTTATAATTTTCGGACTATTGTCCTCATCTTTATTGACATATTTAAGGCGTTTCGGCCGTTGTATGCTCGCGCCTTCTTCAGGTGATATACGTTAGAATCCAGCGTCCGAACAATGTGAATAGTGAAAATAGTTACAAAATATCATCTCAGAAATATAGACAGATAATATGATTTTATAAGCATAAAACCACATTTTTACACGTACAAAGCTGAATATGATTTATTCTGTTTCTTCTTCATCTTTTTCCTCTTATTCTTCTGCGTCTAATTCTTTTTCTATTTCTGCTTCTTTTTTTTCTAATTCTTCTTTTTCTTTATCTTCTTCTGCTAAACTTCTGCTTCTTTTTCTACTTCTTCCTCTTCATTTTCTTTTCTTCTTCTTCTTCTTCTAAACTTCTGCCCCTGCTTCTTCCTTTTATTTTTCTTCTTTTAATTCTTTTAATTCTTCTTCTTCTTCTTTTTCTTCTTCCCCTGCTACTTCCTCCTCTTCTTTTTCTTTAGGTTATTCTTCTTCTTCTTGTAATAATAATAATAATAATAATAATAATAATAATGATTGATGCAACTCTACCAATATTTTCCCGCTTGCCAATACCAGTAAACCTTCGATGTATGGCTGATGTAACTGATAATAGCTCAGAAGAACCGAGTTCCAATTCCCGTTCGGTTCGTTATATTCACTTACAAGCAAATACTCTTTGGAAAGGTATGAATCCACCTTTTCTCCCCAATTATGGATTAATTAGTAAGATTTATATCACTAAACCCTTATTATCTCCAATAGAAAATTCTTATAATTTAAAAAAAGTTTCTGGCTTTACATGATCTTCTCTCTCTTATTGTAGGTTAATTAGTAAAACTTGTATCATTAAAACCGTAAAAACGAATAAATTAATCAATATTTTGCAACACTTTCAGAAGAGTCCGATTTCTTGAAATGAATAAAAAAAATATCTTTAACAACATTTCAACAGTGTGTCAATCTTCTTCAAGTTACAAAAGTGAATGCAACTAAGTACAAAACAGGTTATCTTCGATTCACGGTAGCTGCGTTGTATAACAGTTTTTTTCTCAAGACAAGACGTTTGTACAAAAACTTGTTTTTATAATTGTATGTATTCTCTTATTTTAAATATATGTAACTTGAAGGCAGACATATTGTCGAAATATAGTTAAACATTCTATAGTTTCTTTTCTTTTTCTTTACTGGAAATTGCGCTCTGCTAGAAGTGCTGTAATAATAATAATAATAATAATAATAATAATAATAATAATAATAATAATAATAATAATAATAATAATAAACTTGAGCACGCCCTTTATGCACTGATGTACATCATCCTTCATTAATGAGAGTACTGGGGGTGTTACTTTTGGATGAGTTAGTCAAGGCGGTTTGGGAGTCCCATCTAGAAACTTATGAATATCCTCAACCGGAGACTGCCGTAGCGCACTCTGTTACCCGACTTGAATTTATTTCTGAGTTGGGGTGTATCACTATTCATTAGTACGAGTGATAGTGGACGTCATGGCCAGGTGTCGAGAAGGTGTTTTTTTTTTTTATGGTTCACAGACTAATTCAGCCAAAGCGGCTTGGGAGAAACATCTAGATACTTATGTACACCTACAGTCGGAGAATGTCTTAGCGAACTCTGTTACCCGACCTTAATTTATTTCTGAGCTGAGGTGCATCCCCTTTCATTAGTAGGAGTAGTTGGGAGGTTCGTCATGGCCGGGTGTCGAAAAGGTGGGTTGTTTGCTTTTTTTTTTTTGGTTCGCAAGCTGATTCAGTCAAGACGCCTTGGCAATAACATCTAGATACATATGAACACCCTCAGAATGTTTTAGCCGACTTGAATTTACTTCTAAATGGTTGCCATTTGTAAGGACATGTGATGGTTGCCTTTATCAAAACCTTTCAACATATCGCGCATATTTGGCTGTGGTGCATGTGCTTGGTATACCCTTACCGCACTAGGTATCATGGTCGGTATATTGGGTTTCGCATATCTGTACCCCAGCAACACTTTGGTGAAAAGCTGTACATTCACTTAATAATAATAATAATAATAATAATAATAATAACAATAATATTAATCTTTGTGCCGCGTCGCTTCAGGACGTGAGTGATTATCACTATCCACAAAATCCCCCCCTAGTGTATGTTCTACCATCCATTTACAGAAGCTCGATTCGTATGTTATTCACTGTTCCCCTTCGTCTCTCTTGCCTTTAGTATGGCCTGCATGTGTTAAATTCTCCAAACCCTTTTTCCTCATTATGTGTCCTAGAGATTTTTACTGTTTATTTCTGATTATAAGTATAAGGGCTCATTTTGTTCCGATTTTCATTCAAATTTCCTCATTACTCGCATGTTCAGTTTATGGCATTCCCAGCATCCTTCTGTAGAACAAAAGTTCAAGTAATTTTTGATTTGTATTTTCTTCTTTTTGCTCAACCGGTTGATAAAACGGTAACACCCCAGTTCCAAAGAAATAGCCAAAAAAAGTCCATCTTCGTCTCACGTCCATAGTAGCCAGGCCCTCAGCCGCAGCTCTGTAAAACATATTCTTCTTCTTCTATGTTCCATGTACCTTCAGAATGTTGTCGACTATAGCGCTCCAAAATTCTTGTTATTTGTAGGTTTTATTAAATTTTGCCTTTTTAGTTATCTCGCCTAAACCTTGTTCTGTCATTCATTGACTCAGGTTCGCCAGGTACGTTATGCGTTGTTTACCTCTGTCCCTCTTGCCTTCAGTCAGCCCTGTGAGTGTCAGATTTTCTAAGTCCCCTTTCCTCATTATGTGCCCATGAGATTTAAATGGTTTCTTCCTGATCTTAAGTATAAGTGTCCATTTTGTTTCCATTTTCTCTAAAACTTCATCGTTGTTAGCATATTCGGTCCATGGTATTCTCAGCATCCTTCTGTAGAACTACATTTCTGTTGCCTCAATTCTCTTTTTCATCTTTGAGGAGATTGTCCAACATTCACTACTCTACAGGAGGACTAATATTATGTAACAGTTTAGTACTCTTTTTTGTTTCTAATTAAATTTTTCTTTATAAAATTTCTTTAAAGAAAAATGCTAATATCTTCATCAGCATTACGGTGGCATTTTAAAATCCTGTGGAAAAATGTCTTCCACCTAATTTTCCCAACTTCAGAATAACCTTCCTGGGATAGGGTTAATGAGTACTTTATTTTCAGCGGTTAATATTTTGTGTCAAATCACACACTTAGTATCTAAAACTATTTACCAAAAGTAAAAATATTAGTGAATTGATTCTTTGATATCACGACTAGAGAAAAATTTGTACCAAAAAGCTACATTGTATTCATAAAATTATGTACTAGTTCTTGTCGAATATTTAGTTCAAGCCATAAAGGATTTGAAAAAAAAAAACTAAATACAGTTATTTACAACATCTAGAATCAAGTGTTTTTTCTCCACTTGAACTGAAATTGTTTAATACTACTCGTTATAAGAAAATTGTTTTTTATTCAACCATATTTGTAATCTGTGGAGTAGAATTTTGATGTGGTTCAAATGAGGAATTTGATTAGGTTGGTTTCAATTCAACTGAGATTTCATATTCTTGGAGGCTTCATGTTATTTTTTTTCGCATGATTATATTGTCCTTAGTTGCTTTTTTTTTGTAAAGTGCCTTACCAAATTTGTATACTTAGCGTCTGATTTACGTGTTACTTTGTTCACTTTGAAAGCAAGACATTCTCGTCTTTCAGCATTTTAAAATTCTTTCTTTCCTCCTGACGAGTAAAAGATATAAAAGAGGCGCCAGGTTTAACACTTGGAAGTTGGCAACGTCGTAACATTTTTATATTATATGCAACGTCGTAACATTTTTATATTATATGCAACGTCGTAATATTTTTATAATTGTAATTGTGTTTGGAGAACGTTTGGCGAAGGTGGTCATCATTAAAAGAAAATCTGCGCAGCAATAGTTGCGTATTTTAGTGTCATAAGATTCGGTGAATAAATTCCTAGAAAAGAAAACGCCATGAAAATGTGTAATGCCAGTGTCTTGGTAAGTGTCTTGCCTAGCTAAGACCAGCTATGACTAGCTTACATCAGCTCTGAACACTTTGGACAAGCTATAACCAACGGACCGAGTAAAGACACTCGGATCCTCACGTTAAAAACCGACTTTGTGTCACAACCTGATTTGGGTGGGGGAGTTAAGTAAATACAAACTGCTCTCTCGAGTAGTTTGTAACACATTGATACTTACCAGGCACATGGATTCGTCACTGCGTTGTTAGTATCACGGCTATGACTAACTTGGACCGGCACTGACCAACTTGGACCAGCTATGACCAACCAAGATCATCTAGCTTAGGCCAGTTCGAACCAGCTTGGACAAGCTATGACCCGCAAAGCCCAGGCCGCCGGACACTCGGGTCCCCACGTTAAAAACCGACCTTGTGTCGCAACCTGACTCAGTTCAAGTAAATACCAACTGCTCTCTCGAGTAGTTTGTAACACATCTATTTATCATCTCTCAATTGCGTCTCTGAGTCGGCTCAGTGGCGGCTCCGTCAAAGGCCAGAGTCGCAACTGAGAAAAATTATACTGAGAGGTGCCCAGCCCTGGGGAACAGCTTCCTGAGGTTACGCCCTCTCATTGCACCGAGGCCAGCGCAAACGACGGTTGCGGAAGCTCCGGGCAATTTTCGTTCCTAGCCCGGGTGTACGCGTTCGGGCTCCCCACATTAAAACGACCTTGTGTCACAACCTGACCTCGTGGATGTTGAGTAAATACAAACTGTTCTCACGTGTAGTTTGTAACACCTTATTTATCATTTCTCAGATACAAAAGGGAAATAAAAGTTATTCCCCTTGAACCACGAAAACGACGATAATTGCTACTATTAATGTATTTATACATATTTTAGCCTCGCATCATCTGGCAACCCTGAACCTGAGCTCAATTAAAATCGTTCCCTGCACCTAACTTTTCTCAGGCTTTTGATTGAGCTATGAATCATTGAAATCGGACCAGTGGGAGCGGAAGAGTTGCTTGGACATATATATACACACACACACACACAAACACATACACTGTACTTTATATATAAGATATATGTACTATCATTAAAAAAGGTTTCAGACGACTTACCTATCACAAGGTTATTTTAGTCATTTTGTATTACCTTGTATTATATCAGCTTACTTGATGCAATAACATTTTCTTATTGTTCAGCCATTATTCACACATGATTTATGGTAAAAAAAAACAATTTTATTTGGACTATTTCCTCAACTTTCTCGTTCTCCGTCGTGAACTGTATCGAAGGTCTTATTGAGTTCACATGGTCCAGTAGAAACTGAACATCTTCCTGGTGTGGCCAGAGTATTCCTCAAAGTATTCCATGTATATATTCGCCATTGCTGGTGATAATGATGAGCCCATTGATAAACCCTCATCCTGTCGATATATGCGCAATCCCATTCCGAAGTGTGTTGTTTGTGTACAGAAAGTCAACATCTCCATCAGATTAGCTATTGAAATACTGGTTCGTTCTTCTAGGGAAGAGTCAGAGTGGGACAAAGATTAGGACAATAGTTCGAATAATGTAAATAGTGTACATAATACCTCATCTCAGAAATATAGACAGAAAAAAAAACTTTGTTCTTGCCAAATTAGCCGACATTGGGATAATATTTGTGTAGTGTTATGCGTCAATGAACCATTAGAGGAATCCGTGGTAAGTGATTTGATGAAAATTATACAATTCAGATTATGATACAGCCACCAAACCAGATAATTTGGAACGCCATGTCTGAATCTGGAACAGTTGAACTCAGATTCTTGCCTCCAGTAACATCACTGTATGTGGAATTGCTGCAAGGGAAATCGGAACTGCATATGCACATTCATCAGTGCACAATATTTATGCATGATGGTGTTCAATGCCAATGGCCAAAGATTGAACAGGGTCAACGTGACAAATCTGCGTTGGCCGGGGAACAGGCCTGAGCTGAACCCAATTGTGAATTTATTGGAAATTGTCAAAAAGAAAGTTGCAGTAAACAACTTACAAGTAAGGAAGAAGTGAAAGAAATCTGGAGAAATCATATCTCGGCGGACGAGTGTCACAAAGGAGGTCATGCAATTTGGTTAAATTAATAGCGAGTAAAGTCACGTACAAACAGCGCCTAACATAACTGATAGGCTTGAGCAAATGCATGGCAGAACAGTGTTTGGGAGAAATAACAAACAAAAAAATTATTAATAGGTACAAGGGACGGGAAGATGCGGAGAGCCATGATCGCCTATATCCTGACGGAACACGGCACATAAAAGAAGGCATGTACAGATCTGTGAGTTAAAATGGATCATTCTCTCATAAATTAGTTGTTACTGTGGGGTTCTTACTTCGTTTATGTATATATATATATATGTGTGTGTGCGTGTGTGTGTGTGTGTTTGTGTGTGTGTATGTGTGTGTATTTGTGTGTGCGTGTGTGTGTGTGCGTGTGTGTGTGTGTGAATTGCAATAATGGGATCCAAACAATTTACCTCATACAGATGATCATTTCGTCTATGGGAATGTAGTTTTTCCCTGGACTTATCAATGCAAATATATTTACTAAAAAGTTTTGTCAGTAAACGTTGTCATTATATGTCCAGGGAAAAAAACTACTTTTCCATCGGCGAAATGATCATCTGCATGAGGTAAATTGTTTGGATCTCATTAATTATAATTCAATTATTTGCTCTATAATAAAAGTTATATTCATCCCCATTTTGTGGATCAGTTTTAATATTTTATATGAATAGAATCTACCTGGATTACTTACCCATGGATTTTTTTTACCTGTGCCATATATATACATATATATATATATGTGTGTGTGTGTGTGTGTGGACATTGCATTGAGGTCAACAATGAGCGTTTAAGCATGAAACAGACTGTCGCCACTGGTTGCTGACCTCAAAGTCCACTTTACATATTTTTTACATACGCCCTCGCGTCGATATTGAGACTCTTAGCCCATAAATGTAACATGAATTAAAATGATATTTTTATCGTTGATGATGAAGGTGATTACATTTTTAAAAAAATAATATTTAAATAAATTTAACATACATTTGTGTTTATATCCTTTCTGCTAAAGCTTAATTACTTTCTGAACACCAAATTATATACTAAGCATAGAACAGGTGCGGCACAAGGCACTGAGTGGGACGATCAAAATCATTACTCATCTAGCGAAACAAGCTTGCTGACCATTACACCACACCGAAGTGCTCCGCCTAATATATATATATATATATATATATATATATATATATATATATATAGATAGATAGATAGATAGATAGATAGATAGATAGATAGATAATATTAGTGGTTAATACACACACACACACATATATATAAAATATATAAATATATACATATATATATATATATATATATATATATAATTCCAAGAGGATAGAATCCAGGTAGAACTCAATGTCCAGGACAGAGTAAATATAATAAAAAAGTCTTAAACCCTAATATTCCATGGTTATAATTTATTACTTTGGAATCGTAATTACGATCCAATTCATCAGACCTACAAATTCAAAAAGAAATCAGAGAAAATAACTCCGGGAATAAAAGAATTAAAATTTAGCGAGAGTATGTATGAGAGTAGGAGACAAATGTGAGAGGTAAAAGAAAGTTCTAGAGACTGGTAACAGACGAGAGAAGAACAGGAAGGCAATTTAATATTTACGAATGTGTGTTTGTCGACTTTGTCTTCATATTCTATGAGTTTGTCTCACAATACGAGCCATTCCTGTTGTGACCTGGAGCCTCAAGCATATGAACCATAATATTCACATTTTTTTCTCCGTCTGTTAGCTATTAAAGACGAAACCACGTAAGCCTCTCGCTGTTCTATTGCTATGTCCATGGAAAATGTTCAGACGTTTTACATCCCAAAGTTCTACCAGTTTTAGCCCACGGCTAAAACCCGCCATGTCACAAATATTGTAGCGAACCACCTTCATTCCCTTCGGATTCGATTGGGGATGTGTAAGATATCAGCAGCTTCTTCCCACAAACCACTGCTTTGTGGAACCAGCTCCCAAGAAGATGCTTCCCAATCACTACAATCTAAACTTAAGTTTAGAGTCAACCGTTATATTCTGATATATCCTCATAAAGTGTCTCTTACCCTGTAATCCTCTACGTCGACTGGATCTTGAGCCTTGTACAGGGTGAGCATCATTTTGAAAAATATTTCTTTGTATTTTAATCTCTAGCGATTAAGGTTTTGTAAAATTCATATTTTATGCCATATAATGTTTTATGATTTCATACAGTGTATCAAGTGCTGGTTGATTTGTATAGAAAACATTGTAGGTGGAATATATATATATATACCGAGTAGTATTGTGGCGGGAAATATAATCCGCCAATTAGGATTCAGCTTACAATCGGCTGTTTGAAAGCCGAGATTGCTGATCAATGCTCTACAGGCATGGTTTAATTATTCAGTCATCACTGATTCTTTTCTTCTTTAATGTGCCATTTTCCTTCAGGACTTGGACGATCATAGCTCTCCACAGTTTCCCGTATTTTGTTGTCTTAAGTAATTTTTAATCTTTCATCATTCCTCTACCTGAAAAATTGAGTCATGCTCTTAAATAGTCTCGTAAGAGCGGACGTCATGCATGGCGACAAACCCCGTCCATATATATATATATATATATATATATATATATATATATATATATATATATATATATATATATATATATATATATATATATAAACTGTCAGCTCTATACAAACGTTTTCTCGGGTCAATGGTTAAAGATAATTTTGAGCGAGTGAAACATGTGGATTTTGACAAAGACTATCGTTCTTCAAACATTATGGCCTGGCGCTACATTATCACAAACAAAGACGGTACCAAATAACAGAAGCCACATCACTTGAGAACCTTCAACAGCTGCAACAACTAAAATGGATAGCACATGTAACTCGAAGAGAAAATAATGACATAATTGAGTTGTTGATATTCCGCACTACATCGAATAAAAGGTTAGGAAGGAAACTCCAGTGAATGCTGGAAAGAGCGAGAACAGCTACTTCACTTGAAGAATAAAGTTTTTAAGAGAAATATTTAAAAAAAATTCAAGTGATATTATTTCTGGTTGCTCGGTCAATGAATGTCGAATGTTTCCTTATAAGGAAGCAGTTAATGTTATCGTTAGTATTTGTCTCTGTTTTGTCATTTATTCATCAAGCTTTGATAAATAAATTTTTCACTGTTTCCTCTCATTTCTCTTACTTTCAACATGTTCTGTAAGCATTAAATTTTACAAGCCGTCTTTCCTCGTTATTCCTCTCGGAAATTACTGCTGTGACTATTTTCTTTATTTTTAACAGCAATTATTTAGTAGTGCTTCTTAAGTTTCCGCGTCCTCACATGTTCTGACTTCGGTATTCTTAGTATTTGTCGATAGAACCGTATCTCTCTTTGCTTCAAGTCTGCAGTTTCATCGGAAATCAATGCGCTTATTAGGAATATTTTATAGTAAAATATATTTTTATCTGAATACGTAAGTGGATAAAATATTGAAAATTTTGAAAAATGAAGTTACTATTTTTTTTTATTTT
This sequence comes from Acanthosepion lycidas, assembly GCA_963932145.1. NCBI lineage: Eukaryota > Metazoa > Mollusca > Cephalopoda > Sepiida > Sepiidae > Acanthosepion > Acanthosepion lycidas. The sequence goes on along the minus strand of OZ010577.1, from coordinate 25,207,370 downwards.
TTTCTATTTTTTATGTGTAAATAAACAATTTAAAAAAAAATGATAAAAAATTCGATTAAAGATATTGTCTTTTATGGACGCACCAAAACTGCCATTTAAAAGTTAATTACTTTTAGACAAATAGATTAGGGGCTATATCGGTAACTGCTTACTGGTGCCGACAAAGTCATGATGGTATTTTGACTTTGCTTTATTGGCTGACATTATATCAGATTTTATTATCCTGTTCAATGTCTTCACAATAAAATATTATAATCGATATCGCTAATGATTATCAAGACATACGAATGTGAGAGGAGCGTTTGGTAGAACGTTCTCTGGTCGACCATAAGACCCGGTTTCGAATCTTACCATAGTGAATTTGTCAAGGTGTGATCGGCGTGAGGAGGTGAGTCCGGTGTGCGGTATCTAAAAACCCTACCCGACGGATGGTGAGTGAAACTGGCTAGACAGAACTGTAGCAGTGTACCAATCACAAAATCCAGTGACACAATCCAAACCATAACATACATTTACGGTATCAAGTGGCTGTTGATTTTTTTTTATAGCAAGCGTTGTTGGCGGAAATGCACATTATGTACCAGATAATATTCTGGCGGGAAATATAGTCCACCAATCAGGAATCAGCTTACAATCGGATGTTTGAAAGGCGAGATTGCTGATCAGTACTCTTATTAAGCAGTCATTGCTGTCTTTTGTCTTCTTCTTTCCTGTGGCATGTTCATTCAAGACTTGGACTGTTATGGCTTTTAACAGTACAGTGCAAACTCGGTTCTCGAACGTCTCACATGTCGAACAAATTGGTTTTCGAACAAAAAATTCGAAATTAAAATGCCTCGGTTATCGAACATTTTTCGGTTCTCGAACAATATTGCCGAACTGAGTTAATCCGAACGGAATAATTTTTGAGTCGATCGCCGTGTTGTATACATTTGTGTGTTGTGTTGTGCTTTTTCTATTTATTGAACTGTGACTTTTTCTCAACATTGATTCCTACTGGAAAAATACTTTCGGTTTATGAGCATTTCGGGTTACGAACGGCATTCAGGAACGAATTAAATTCGTGAACTGACGTTCCACTGTATTTTATTGCTCTACGAGCTGCCCTATCATTTAGCATTTAATCTAGCTCCTGTGAAGGGCTTTTGGGGCTTCTTTACAACAGGTAGGGAGAAGCAGAAGATGATGTGATTGCTGGATTTCGCAATTAATTTCGATTGTGCCCAAATTTATTCCCAAATTATAAAAATTGTTATCGTAAAAAAAAGTCTCGTCTCAAAAAATCACGTAATGAAAACTTGGGAAGTCCTAAATTTCAGGATTGCGGGTCGGATCCGGACCGGGATGTTTTTAATTTGCTCACGGGAACGGCCTGATTTCAAAATGGTATGATATGTTGTACTACGGCATCTTGGAGTAAAATTGAAAATGTGTGACACACTGACATTCGCATTTATTATATAGAAGAAGATGAGATATTTAAAAGTTAGAGAACTACGTTCCTTTAATTGAAAAAGTGTGACACGATGATCCCAACATTCGCATTTATTATACAGAAGTAACTTTTAACCTTTCTCCATTTCTCAGCCTGAATACTCGAGTCATGTTCTTAAATAGCTTTAACAAATCGATACTTTCATTTGGATGTTATGCATTGTGCCAAACAATATCTAATCTGTCAGTTCTATCCAAACGTTTTCTTAATCAATGCTTAAAAGAAGCTTTGAGCAAGTGAAACCTGTGGGTTTTGGCAAAGGCCATACTTCAAACATTAGGGACTGGCGCTACATGATCACAAACAAAGAAATGTACCATATAACAGAAGCCACATCACTTGAGAACTTGCTGGTTGTCCATAATTCTCTGTATTTTGTAGATCTTTCTAATTCTGAACTGTCACAATTCATTCAAAGTTTTGAGCGCACTAGACTTGTTCACGCCAGATTATGCGCTTCTTTTCCAGAAACTTTAATTAATGTTCGCTGAAACTAGGTTTGGGAGTGGGGGTGCTCTCTAAACAAACAACAAGTTGCTTGTGTAACCGTCCTTAACATTACATTGGCTAACCGCTCTCGGAAACTTGAAAACGGGGAGCCGGCGGTTACATGTTTTGTTGGCGTTGCGAATAAAATACATTCTACCAGGTCTTTAAGCACAGAGTGTGACACAAGATCAAAATGAATAAATATAACATGGATAAAAATTTGATCCATTCCATCCAGAAGCTGTATGATAAGGCAAATATCGCGATACTATTCCAGCACTAATTTCGAATGAAGCATCATATGATGATTCCTGACTTTTAAGGGTTAATATGGCCTTTATGACATTCTGCAACCCTCGAAAGTCATTCTAAAACTATTGATTTTGTTAATTCGATTTTCACATTATAACATCAATTCTTGCTTCCAAATTATCTTCATTGCTTGAATATTGTTTTATATTCAGGTATACATATATGCTATAGGTTACACAGTCTTTTCTCTCACTTTTACTCATTGTAACCCCATTGTGGCCTTGTTTGGGGAGAAATTATTTTAAAAAATTAAAATACGCCAGCCATCACATTCATCATTAAAACTTACTATTGGGAAATCAATTGGCATGAATTTCTTGGCCCAGCTTCCAAGTTTCTGTTTGTGAATGTTTACCAACTTGAGTAATTTAGATTGGTTGCTTTCATCTCTTTAGCCATTCTTATTTTATTCTTCAATAACTTTTCACCCTGTTTTCTTTTCGCAACACCAGCCTTAAACATTTCCTTGTTTTTAGATTTTCGCAAATCTAGATTTGTGACATTCTTAATAAACAGTTTAGTCTTGTTCTCATTTTGTTCATGTTTCCAATTTACTTGAACCGTTCTGGAATTCACACCTAAATTTCTTCGCCTTTTCAAAGTTTTCGGCTTACGGCCATATCACGCTGAAACTACCGGTTCCCGTACGATCACCGAAATTAAGCAACATTTAATCTGGTTAGTATCTAGTGCGATAACCGCTTGTGAATACCACGTGGTATAAACTAGTGTGGGTTGCGTATTAGATAATGGCAAGGAATTGTTAATCGGAGAGCTGAGTTCCAATTCCCGTTTGGTTTGTTATATACACTTACGCGCAAATACCCTTGGGATAGTTATGAAGTCACTTCTTCTCACCCAGCTATAGGTTAATTAGTAATACTTTTATCACTAAATCATTATTATCTCCAACAAAAAATTCTAAAAATATTTTCTGGTTTTAAATAACATGCAAATGGTTTATAAGATGTAGAAAACGAAGCAATCAATAACTTAATTAAAATTGTCTTTACTTCATTTAGTAATTTTAAATTATTTTGTTTCTCTTTTGAAATAATACTTTAATTACAATCCATGAAAATCTGAATTGAAAAATAAAATAATTAAGAATAATTGCATATGCATTTCCCTAAAATGATAATTGAACTTTGACAGGCTATAAAAGTTTATGCGGGTCTGAAGCACACCTGATCAGGTGGTAATTTTTCTTTTTAAGGAAAACGCAGTTTAGAACTGAAAACACGTTATCTTGATAAAGACTCTCGAATGCATAGACCGGCAGGCCTAAATTTCAACTGGTGAAAAATCAGAGATGTCAACTCAAAAGTGTTTATTCACTAAAATATAACGTTTAAAATAATAAACAATAAATATGATCATATATAATCATAATATATTATCTATAAGTATGAACAATCGTCTGGTTTACATATTTCTAATCATATAATAATTGTCCTTGTTATTCTTTTCGTTAGTTTGCACGACCGTTACGCCTTGCTAATAATTATAAATAATGGAATATTCCGTTTTCATGGCGTGGAAAGACAAAAGTCATATCAGATACGCTACTTGGTTTCAGTGGAAAAAAGAAAAACGAAAGATAGACGTGTTTAACGTCTGATACTAAATAAATAATGGACTATTCCATTTTGATCGTGTGAGAAGATAAAATACAAATCAATGATGCTATTTGATTTAAGTGAGGAAATGAAAGAAGGAAAGGAAGATACAAGTGTTTGACGTCTGTTTCAGTGAAATAGAAAAAAGTTGTCAATTTCAGATCTTTTCATTTGTACCCCCTTACTTCTTAAAATAATGGCTGGCATTCATATTTATGACCGTTAATGTTTTGTTAAGGACAAATATTTAACAATGGGATAGGGGAACTTCTACGGATATTCTATTGTCGTAGAACTAACCATGAGCTTATTCAAACATTAACTTAAGAAATCTGATTCATTAGAAATTACAAATAGTAACTATTGTTATTTAAAACTCTTATTTTGTTAACTTACAGCATTGGAGAATCTTCCTTCAACCCTCGCAAGTGAGGAATCAGCTGTAATCTTATTTTACTGCTTGTTACTAAAATAACTATTATTTATTATTATTATTATTAAAAAAAAACGGGGAGAAGTGTGAACTGAGCGATAGGTGAGCCGATCTGCTGCTATTGAGAAGAAAATAAATAAATAAATATTAAATAAAATTTAAGAGTTTATGTGGAAAGTATACAGTTGAAGTAAAATTTAGACGGAACGAAATAGACAAATTTCTGGGACAATTAATGAGGAGAAAAAAACTAAGAAAATTTGACAGTTACAAGACATGACAGAAGCAAACTGTACGAGAGGAAAACACCGTCTATATAATCTATCTAACGAGCTTGTTTAAATAGATGGCCCAGTAGGAAATGAGTAAGATAGTAAGAAGACAAATATTGCGATGTTGTATTAGGTTGGTGCAAAAATAACGACGCAATAATGTCGTTTTTTGACGTTAAAAATACGTCAAAAAACGACATTATTACGTCATTATTTTTGCACCAACCTAATACAAAACGTACAAATGATAGGATACTATAATCGCCCACGCTCTGACGTAACGCAACACATAGAAAAAAATAAAATACTTTATATACATTATTTACATTATTCGGGCTATTGACATCCTCTTTGTCGCCATATTTATTACAACGTTTCGGGCGTTGTACGATCCGGACTTCTTCAGGTGGTTGGAATGTCGAACTGAACCCTTTATTTCGCTCACTGTTCTAGTTCCACGTGCCATGTTTAATGGATGTCAGTTATCACCTATCTCCTGTTAATTCCCCTCTCCAAGATCTCCACTGCCTTAATCGGGTATTGAATTCACACTGGTAAAAACATGCAATGATAACAGCAAAAATTGCAATATGAGCACTGTTAAAAATTATTGCTGAGACATTAGGTTTATAATACCCAGAAATTCATACACAGGGACACATGACACAGTGAATAAAGGCGTTAGTTAGATTCAGTGACAGGACCCAAAGAGTGTGAGATAAAATACTCGGTTTAGGAGTGGAGAACTTGGAGAGGGGAATTAACAGTATATAACTGATAACTGACATCCATTAGACATAGCACGTGGAACTAGAACAGTCTATCCCAGTGAGCGAAATAAAGGGTTCAGTTCTACATTCCAACCACCTAAAGAAGGCCGGAGCGTACAACGGCCGAAACGTTGTAATAAATATGGCAAAGATGAGGACAATAGCCTGAATAATGTAAATAGTGTACGTAATACCTCATTTAAGAAATATAGACAGATTTATATACATTCTATGCTAAATTTCTCTATGCATCTGTTTGGTGACGTCGTACACTTACTAAAAATATAGTCAAGGAAAGATTCTTAAGATAAACAACCTCACTTCAGATCCAAAATGTCAAAGTAATTTATAATTGGGGAAATAAGCAAGCAATTATATTTTGTTCTGGTTTACTGAATATTCGTACTTTAATGAAGCTTAATAACAAAGCTTTCCTTCACCAGTAGTGTAAACAATGACCTTCGGTTCAAATATTTGACTCGCATTCAAAAAAATAGCAGAATCTACTTGACTCAAGCCCTTTCTTTGCACGAGATATTTTTTCAAGCAAATCAATTAATTGTCAGACGGGTTGCATTTTTGACTGAGCAACGTTTTTTTTTTTGTCGTACATTTAATAGAAAGTGTTAAAATATCGTAATAAAATTGGTGTTTCCGACTGCTCATTGCTTGAATCACGGACAACCAAGGACAGAGGGACTCTGCTAATTGCATCTCGCTCTATAAATAGCACCGGTTTCTACAGTGATCAATACCGAACTCCCGCGAGTGAATGAAACGGTGCAGGTGATGCCGACACAAGCGGGATCGATAAGTTGTTTGCGATTGAAAATCCAAAATGCTTAAGGTATATCCAAACGTGAAAGTCAAGATCTGTATTATTGAGACAAAGTAATTAATAAAACCATGGCAAAAAAAAAAAAAGAAGCGTTTTTCGATTTATGTTATTTGATCACAATTTGAAAAGAGAACAGGGGAATGGCCAGTTTGCATTTTGAAACAGCTGTCTTGTATTAAATTGATATCTTTTGGATATCTGTAAGGTATTGTAACTATTTACACTATTTACATTGTTCGGACTGTTGTCCTCATTTTTATTCTCATATTCACGGCCTTTCGACCGTTATACGCTACGACCTTCTTCAGGATCTGTCTGAGAAGAAGTATTGTAACTATATACACTATTTACGCTGTTTGGACAGTTTTCTTCATCTTTATTATCATATTCGCAACGTTTCGACCGTTATACGCCCCGGTCTTCTTCCGGATCTATCTATATTTCTGAGAGGAGGTATTGTAACTATTTACACTATTTACATTGTTTGAACTGCTGTACTCATCTTTATTGTCATATTCATGACGTTTCGGCCGTTGTACGATCCGGCTTTCTTCAGGATCTGTCTATATTTCTGAGAGGATGAATTTTAGCTATTTACACTATTTACATTATTCGTATTGTTTTTCTAACCTTTATTGTCGTTATTTCGGCCGTTGTCCTCTCCGCCCTTTTTCAGATGATATACGTTGGAATTTCGAACCGAACCCTTTATTTAGACCACTGGGTTAGAGTGTTCTAGTTCCACGTGCCATGCCTTTTCTCGGTATCTCAGTTACAGTTATTTTCCTTTGATAACTCAACTCTCCAAGTTTTTGCTCACTTCTGCTGTGGTCAGGTATTGAATTCGCAACTCTTTGTGTCAAGTCAATGGATTACTTCAACCAACGCTTTTTATCCACTGGCTCATGTGTCTGTTGGATAATATTCGATATACAATTTGTCGCTTCGCCGTGATTTAGTGGTTAACAAGCTATCCTCATAAGCGATAATGTAGCTAGTACCTATTCTACAATTGTAGCCTTGTGCCGTACTAAGTTAAGCATCGTAAGAACCAAAATCGAAAATCACGTTTGTGTTATTAAAATAAGATGACGTAATGTATCAGTCTTTTTTTTACAACTGCAGAGACAAAACAAGGATTTGCTACAAAGTCCGTTAAGGAGAATTTTATTTGTCTCGAATATAAAATCTTGCAGAAATGAATAGAAATCACATAACCATAATAACTTCGTGATGACATTCGAAGTAAATGATGGAGGAAAGACAGAACTCAGATTGTCAAGATCTTATCTAACGAAGCACATGTCCGCCAATTCGGAAAATAAATCTTGTTAAACAGGAAGAATGTCGAAAATTTAAAATATCAGCATCGAATCCTAACAGATTAACAAAGTTTGGATGGCATAAATAGTCATTAAAAACAGTCGAAAACCTGATGTATTTTTAAGCAAAATTACTTTTCTTTTATGTTTTTTATCTTATTTTCTTGCCCCAAAAATTAAAACTTCGAGGTCGTTTAAATAAAATAAATTTTAAATATATTTATAGAATTCTGTGACTTCCGTCCGTCCGTCTGTCTCACCCTCGAAAATTGACCGATCAGAATCAAATTTTGGGGAGAAGTGCAAACAGGTAAGGCGGGTACAAAGTACAGTTGATTTTACTAGGGTGAGTAGCTTAGTACAATAAAATTTCATTATTTTGTTGGGGAAAGTTTTATTATTTAACATGCAAAAATACTCCAACAATTTTAAAAACAATTTCATGAGCAATACTAAATACTGTGAGGATTTCATCACGTGTTAGAGTGTTACAAAAAATCGAATTTTATCTAAAACAAGTTTATGATCATTGCAACAGTTGTATTGTTGATAGTATTTAGGGAGTTCTGAAAGGTTATCAGCCCAACCAAGAAGCTCTTCTAATAAACCACATACTAGACAATACTGAGTATTGCAAACATTTTTTTTTGACAAATCTTTTCTCCAAAAGTTTTTCATATACGTATCAAAGACTTTAGCTGTAATAAATTATTAATGTTACATCAGTTAAAATTACTACTGTTTAACACATATAAGTCAAGCGTAATTATGTAAATAAAGTTCTTAATATTGGAAAATAGAGCAAGAATAAAAGTCGGAAAATATCGATATCGGAAGGTAAGTCATTTGAACTTTTTATCTATCTATCTATCTATCTATCTATCTATCTATCTATGTCAGTCTGTTCATATCTATCTCAGTCTCTTCATATCTATGTCAGTTTGTTCATGTCTATGTCAGTCTGTTCATATCTATCTATCTATCTATCTGTGTGTGTGTGTGTGTGTAACGCATACTCTGATGCTCCTTTAAGTCATGAAAATGCTAGTCACCATGTAGTGCTGATTTATAGGAACACTCTATTTGTATCTACACGAATTCTATTCTCTGATAGTGACCACCCCTTCCCCATAACTATAACAAATGATATACAAGCGATGTGCAACATAAAAGTTTGCAGAACGTGACTAGGAAAATTTATTTAAATTAAGACCTAGTTTCTACCGTCTCCTTCGAAGCTTCAGAATTAATGGCTTTATTTCTAATTCAATAGTTTTATGACTTCAAAGGTAATTTTTTTTTTTAGTGTGCAGGCAGTTAGACGTAATATTCTCTGTTTGATAAAGCGGTGCTATCAGTAAATTTCAGTGGATACACGAGATAACGTTTGTAGTAGTAGTAGTAGTAATTGGTATGAACACCACCAAGACTCGGTTACGGAGACAGGACCTGTAACAATTTTATGTGTCTACACAATACTCACAGACAGAACAATCAAAGCTAATTGCCCAGACATTGTTATTAGAGACCGCGAACAAAAAATTGCCTCCTTATTGATATAGCAGTCCCTGCAATGTATCTTTAAAGATCTTCAAAAAGCTATCAAAATACAAGGACCTTGAAATCTAAATCTAAAAAAATGTGGCACATGGGAACATCAACAATCCCTGTTGTAGTTGGAGCCCTTGGATTGGTTGGAATAGATTCCAGTAGACTCATTGAAGGGATTTCTGAAAGTCCATGCCTTAAAAAAATACAAAAACATTGTTCCTACGAGTAAAGCCCACACCTTACGAAGGGCTTTATCAATGTAAAATATTTTTTTTTGATTGATCAGTGGAAAAATCTCATGATGCCATTTCTGACCGTAAGTCTCTGGACGGGACCCAGAAAGAAATGCGTACACCCCAGAAATCGAAAGAAATAATAATAATAATAATAATAATAATAATAATAATAATAATAATAAAAGAACAAAAGAAGCAGATGTGGACCAACAACCAGTTTCTATCACTGTCACACAATTAAGGCTGGAACTAACCCAAAATGCAATATCTACGGAAAATATGATGAAACTGTCGACCAGGATGTCCGGAACTAGTAAAAAATGAATATACCCACAGAGACAACAAGGTAGCAACATATGTGCATTGGAAGATATGCAAGATGTACAAAATCGAAACCACTGAGAGATGCTAGGAGCAACAACCAGACACAGTTACCCAAAATAAGAAGTAACTATCCCCTGGGACATGCCAATTCAAACTGACAGGGAAATAAAAGACAAACGGGCCTGATATTATCATAAAAACAAGAAATTCAGTGAGTGTATGCTTATTGACATAGCAGCACCATCTGAGAGAAACAACTCCATGAAAATTATCGAGAAATTCTCCAAATACAAGGATGTGGAGGATGAAGACTGAGGCTCTACCAATTTTACTAACAGTGTCCCAGGTAACATCAACATACAAGTTGCCCAGAAGATCGCCCTACTTCGAACATCCCATATACTAGGAAAAGTGATTTCAATTGAAGGACAATTCTCCTGTAGGGCCTAAGGATCATAGTTTGAACACGGCTCTACAGGACACACACACACACACACACACACACACACACACACACACACACACACACACACACACACACACACACATATATATATATATATATATATATAAGCTCTTCTAAGTCACTGGCGTGTTTATTCTAAAATAAATATGTAAAAATTCAACTTCCTTTCTGCCAGGAGCTGATAGCTCAGGGGTATAAATCTCCCACTGATGCTAAATCGGTTGGGATTCGATCCTGGCTTGAGGCAATCGGATGTCGAGCCACACTGATGAACTGTGTTGCATCGAAACAGTATGTCTACGGATGTCACATATATACGTCCCCGAAAAAAAAAATTCGGACGAGCACTCTAGAGGGAAAGCGGGAAATTTTAAATAGTGATTGCTACTGCTGATACTGAATCACTGACGAGTTTATTCTAAAATAAATACGACGTAAAAATTCACCTTCCCCTCTGCCGGGAAATCTCTAACTGGTGCCAAATTGGTTGGGTTTCGATCCTGGCTTGAGGCAATGGGATGTCTAGTCATACTGATGAGCTCTGATACAGCGAAACATTCTGTCTGTGGATATCTCTCTCTCACACACACACACACACACACACACACACAAACACACATATATATGTAAGTTTCTGTTTTTAATTAAAAATGTATATATCCGTACTTTAAATAATTTTTTGTAATACCTTTGTTTCTATACGCAATACAGCTTGTGGCAATGGCTTATATAAAAAAATATGATATCGATTTGACACTGTACCGATATTATAAATGAATTCCCAAATCAAAATCGATAACAAATCAATATTTTTCAGTTCTGTCAATTGTCGCGGCCTAAAGAATGCTTATTTACAAAAATGATTCCCCCCACCCAACAAAAATTCTATTTTTATGAACGGACCACTCTATTTAAGTAGTGCTTATTTACCTCCAACTGAATATTCTCTCTCTCTCTCTCTCTCTCTCTCTCTCTCAGATAATTTCTGTTTGCATGTAGATTCATGTAAATTTTAACATAGGCAGCTTTCGTTTAAACATGTTATATTAATTTATTCTTCTCTAACCCGATGCATCCTATTTGCATAAAACATGAAGAAGCCATAGAAAATATAATCCACAGACAGTAATACATTTAAAAGACATTTGCTGCAGACAGCAATAAATTTGAAAATTTCAAAATTGTCATTACTAATAACACGTCTCCAAGAAAAAGTATCTCATAACAGTTCTCTTGTACTTTAGGTTTTTCTGTAAGTCACTACCACCAATTATAATAATAGTAATAATAATGAACATATAATGGTTATACCACGACCATTGTGACAAGTAGATTGACTTGTCTTCTCTATGTGCAAATTACAAGATGTAAACATATAACTCAAAACTAAAATGCCTCTTTAATTATCGTCAAATTTTGGTCAACAACAGAACAGTACTCTGCTACTTAACCTGTCAATAAAACAAAAAACAAAAAAAAAACGATTACATATCTAAGGGGCCCTTTACATTAAATGAAAGCAAGCCTCTCTCAGTAAAATTTGTTTCACTCTAGACGCATCTGTGTTAAAATGGTTTTAAACTGTAGTCATTTTTATCAGGCGCTCCTATTTTACAGTCCTAAAAGAATGAACCTACATAGATTTTCAAACTTTGGAGAGTGAACTATATAAGCAATACAACTTGCGGTCTTTCAACTTTTTCCATTCTTTTCTACAATGGTCGAATTTACTCCGAATATACAAGGTTACTCGCTTCTTTGCAAATATGTCTTGTAATAACTTTTGTCATTTTCTAATTTGTACCGATTATCATTTTTTTTTACAGATAAACGGTGACGAACACGAAGCTAAGTAAATGAAAAGGCGCTGGTGTAATCGTTGCCTTAATTCATTGCAGACATGAATTGACTGCTCCGAATCGCATGGCATGTATCAAAGGTCCTCTTGCACAATTCTTCCGATAGAGTATTTTGACATTTTCAGCTCTAGCAATAGCGTTAATTGACTTTCCGGTTTTTTTTATCGACAACCTTCTGTACCTTTTGTACAAATTTTTTTTTTTTTTTTTTGATGGTATTAAAACATTTAGCAAGTCTTTTATGCTTTGGGTACTCCTATGGAATCCCTGACAGGAACTTCTAACTCTTTGCGAACAATGATAACAAACGACCATGCATCTTCCAGAAAGGGGGCAATCTCTAAATCATTAAACTCGATAAAATCTAAAGAAGGGTCCGTTATGTTATCGGTCCTGACCTGGCATCTCGACTTTAGTCGCTTTTTGACCGCCGCGATGTGGTTTCTCTCTGTCTTTTCTATAAATATTTTCATGGCAGTTGTTTTTTTTCTGCTTGGTATATTCCGACTGCATTAAAGCGTACTACTAGATTGGCAACTGATTGTCATTGTTTTACTGTTGAACTGACTAGATGCAACCGTATGTTCTATTCTAATAGCTTACTTTCTCGCCTGTCGAATCCCTTTCCGATTTATTGCTTCCCTTTCAACTACAATCTTCAAGCATTTAAATGCAACATCAATCGACATCTTATCTCTTCCTAGAACCTGTTCTTTTACTCTCCTGTCTCCTCACTAACGTCTTCTCATTTTATCTCCCTCTCAGTAACCTCGGAGCTCTTAGTGTCTTTCTTTAAAAAAATCTACTAAATCATTACAACAAGTGTCCTGCTGGGCTAAATTAACAGAACAGGCATCGTCCTATCATGTTCCATTCTCATCACTGTTTTGCCTAGAGACACGCATATCCGTAGCTCTGCTGCAAATAAACGGTTACAAAAGTTCCATGTTGAAAATGACGACGCCATCTTTGCGCTGATTTATGCTGTAGATGTAGCTTTCTCTTACAATGCATTTAGCGCCTTTATTTCAAGGCCGACCAGAACTTGGTCTACGCGCGTATTTGTGTGATTATTCTTGCTAATACTATGCCTCTACGGACGCATGACCTCTAACATGCGGAGAAATGTTCCGAAATGACCATCCAGACCCCGAAGACCCACAGTCCGACATCACTAGAATTATTCTAAATGAACAAAAGAATGGATCCGTGACATGACACTTGCTTACATTCAACTTTTTTCCATTGCTGCAAGCGACTCCATTTGAAGCTGAGACACAGACTGGCTTCCGGAAAAATCACGTCGAAACACCGGTTTTAGCGCGATCATCGAAGTTAAGCAACGTCGAGATTGGTCAGTAACTGGATGGGTGACCGCTTGGGAATACCAAGTGCTGTAATCTTGGATGTACAGTTGATGTAATAGATAATGGCTCGGAACAGAAAATCGAAGTGCCGAGTTCAAATTCCAGTTGGGATTGCTATATTCACTTACGAGCAAATACACTTAATACACTTAAAGGTATGAATCTATTTCTTCTCTCCCCCAGTTATGGGTTAATTAGTAGGTCTGGTATGAGTAAATCATTGTTATCACTGAAAGCTTATTACAATCTAAAATAATACGTTCGGGCTTGTAATAACTTGCAAAAGATTGATAAGCCGGCTTAGATGGTTCACTTGTATAAGCCTTACTGTGTCACAAGATGACCAAAGAGTTTAAGAATTTCATCTGAATGTCTAATATCCGCCTCGAGCATGCGCATAGTGTATCCAGGTTAAAAATGGCGTTGTTACTTCATGATGTTGCAATTTTATTTTCTGTCACAGTAATTAAAAAGAAAAACATGAGTCAATTTCTATATTTTTATCTAAAACCCTAACCCCTCCATATACACAGTGGTGAATCATCTTCATTCATTTCGTATTCCATTGTTAAGGAAGAAGCTTCATTTGGAAAGTTTTTCTCAAGAGTCACTACTTTATGGTACAGATGCGCAAGAGTATGTTCCCACAAAGACTATAATCTTAACGTCTTTAAGTCTAGGGCCAACCATTATCTATCCTACATCCTCATATTCTACTAGTTATCAAACAAGCCAATGCAGTAACCCTCTAATTTGGGTGACTCTTGAGCCTTGTATTCGATGAATAAAAGCAAATATAATATCTGGAATTATAATTCAGTGTCATGAACGTTCACAATCTGACTCTAACTGAAGGTTGCTGCATGAGTAAACATCTAAAGTTCAAACACGGCAGGTTCTCTGGTATGAGATTTACTACGTCCCAAGATGACCAAATAGTTTAAGATATTTATCAGAACATCTTCTCCACCCACCACCAGTATTCGCTGTTAGCATAGAACCTACGGTTACATCTGACAATTTCAACCGTAATTGTTACCAATCTAGTATTACGCTTAACTTCATAAAGCCCAGGTACCAAAGAGGAAAGCTCATCAGAACAATTGCCATGAAAATATTCATAGAAAAGGCACAGGGAAGCAACATTACGACAAAGCTGAGATGCCAGGTGAGGACCAATAACTTTGCAGATTCTTATTTGTATTTTATTAAGAATTATACATAGCAGAAGCACCAGTCTAGCTGTAAACGCGATATTCAATGCATGGATGGATGGCAGACTTCTGTTAAAACTTTTTTTCGCTCTAATTATCACAGATGTAGTTACATAGCAAATACTAAAATATATATGCAGGAAAGCTGCAAATGCCAAAATTAATATTTTACATTACAGGCATGAACATTTATCACAAATATTAATAATATTAATAGTTCAAAAAATTAATCATTGAATATTTAGCCATATTCTTCAAGAAAACCTGAGAAACCTTTAGTGATATGTACAATAGATACAAATGGTACGTTTTGCATGCCCTCACAGAAAAAATTGCAATAGCCTACAATCTTGGTACAAGAATTTGAAGGCGGTTCACAGGGCTATGAATGAATAAGAATCACTGTAACATATCTGCTTCAAAAGCCGCATTTAAATTATGGAGTAACTCAGCCAACAACCCCATTGAGATAAGCCAATGGGGATTAGAAATGTACATTTCATTTGTAGGATCACCAAAAGTTAGAGTAATCAATTCAATCAGTGACAGCAATGAAGGAATATCAGTTTGGGACACAAAATGAAGGCATGTGGTTCCTTCTACTTTATCAACAGATAAGTAAAAACATGCTCTCATTTAGAGTCTTTTCAGTCAGACTTTTCTCTCTGATTTTCAATGAATTACAATGACTTTTTTTTAATCATTTCACCCCAACCAAGGCAATAAAGCGACTAAGACACAAAGTGCTTGGGGTGAAATGATTTTAAAATAATAAAAAGATATCACAAGTCAGATTTATTAAACAATTTATTAATTCACTGTTATTATTGGATAAACCTACCAGCATAAATTCATGTACACTTAACTACAAGAGCGAATGTCCATATTACTACAAAATAGCAATTATAAAGAATCTAATACATCGTGCAGAAACTAATTCGTCTACAAAACAGATTTTTTATAGTGAACTAAAGAATATAAAACAAACACTTATTAATAATAGCTTTCCAAACTATATAGTTGGTGAACAAATAAAATGCTTTCTTAGAAGTCTTAATACTAAGCAAATATTAGGTTGGTGCAAAAATAATGACGTAATAATGTCGTTTCTTGACGTGTTTTTAACGTCAAAAAACAACATTATCACGTCATTATTTTTGCACCAACCTAATAGAACATAATATTGCTTCAACTAATCCCAAACATATTAATCTCATATCGTAGTCAAATGCATACTAATTATAAACAAGATGAAAATATTCCAAAAAATATTAGTAAATATTAATATATCTACATGAGATCCTAGCAAAAAAATTAGGTTAAACATATACTACACTAAATCTAGTATATCCAACTTAATTTACAAATTCAAATGCCCTTTGGGAGATTGTATCTCCAACGGATTAAATAATATTTATGTTGGTCACACCACAAACTCACTTTCACGACACTTGACTCCTCATTTGAATGATAACTCTAACATTTTTAGGCATTTAGAACAAGGTGCCTGGCCGCGTACACAATTCCAGAAAAATCCTTGTTGAAAACACAACTATACTTAAACATGAAAACAATAAACAAATGCTAAAAATTGTCGAAGCTATATACATAAAACAGATGAAACCTAACCTGAACAAAATAAACTACGAAATCTCCACAAACATTCTTAAATGCCTATAATTAATAATAGAAGCCATTTGTTTATACCAACGGCTTCCCATACTTAATACTTCTCGTTTTCACTCTCTCGTGGTCATGTGTGACGTCACGAGCTGCGACGCGATTTTCGCTTCTGCGTCTCGTATACACGAGTTAGTCGTTGCTTTGAATTTTTTCATGTAACAAAAACATTATTGTTCCGTGTATTGGTCGATATATTGAAAAGTAATTGTCATCTTTGAGAATGGCTTATGTAAGCCGAAAGCTTAGATTGGATTTAAACGTGTATCAATATGGTGATTTCCTTTCGTCCCTCAATGATAATGTTATTAAGCTTATCAGACAATATGAAAGGAACTTACTTAAAATAAATAGACAAAACTTGTCTATATTATTTAATGAAACATGCATCAATATATATATATATATATATATATATATATATATATATATATATATATATATGAACAGGGCTATGATACATACATAGTTTTTTAAATTTTTTATGTAATTATATATATATATATATATATATATATATATATATATATATATATATATACTCACTCTGTTCATATCTATATATTCTTAGTTTATTCACATCTATCTATCCATCTCACCATCTCTGTCTCTCTGTCTCGTAATCACTATTAGACTCATCCACCTCTTTTCGAATTCTCTGCACTGTTCTCAGATTGACACTCAAACACTCTGAAATGTTTGTATTGGAGCTTCCGGTGCGAATGCCAAGCAGTACAGTATGCCGTTTCCAATTTCTGATTGAATTACGTCATGGTGCACTTTTCCTCACAGACGCTGACCAACTCACCCTATTATAATGGGCAGTAGACAAAATCAAAAGCGACATTAAAAATATTAAATGATGATAATTTACCCTTCGCTCCCTATATATATATATATATATATATATATATATATATATATATATATATATATATGTATCCTTGGTCTGTTTATATCTATCTATCTATCTAATCAAGGCAATAATGTCGCTACACGAAGCACTTGGGGGTGAAATGATTTTCAATGAATAAAATTATACTACAGGTCAGATTTATTAAACAATTTATTATTTCACTCTTATTATTGGATATATAGTTACATATCTATCTACCTGTATATATATATATATATATATATATATATATATATATATATATATATATATATATATATATATATAGTCTGTTCATATCTGTCTAAAAAGTAGGAAGGAAGCAGATGCTAAAATTAATATTTTACATTCAATGTGTGAACAGTTATGTTATCACAAATATTAATAATGTTTTATTTCCTTTTAGTGTACAATCACAACCTCATAGCTGAACGCACACATTCGTACATACACATATGCATGTGCTTACTGGTACGCATGCATGACTGCGCAAATACATCCATGTAGTCATTTTTAGTCACATGTAAACAGGCGTATTCGGTTACTTCCAAGCGTGATTAAGCACGAGATGGCCTGAATTATAAGTCGGACTGTCTGAGTGACCAGAAGCCGACAACGGTGGGGAATGAAAAATGGGTGGAGGCCTGTGTTTGTTGGACATTTCTTGCTGAATCTTTAGTTTTCTTTTTCTTTCTTTATTACCATTTTATTTTGCATTCCCCCCCCCGCCAATTCTATTATCTCTTTTCATTCTTGCCTTCCATCATTTTACACTTCCTTCCTTCTTTCGCCTTATGGTCATCTAGTACGATCATCAAAGTTAAGCAACGTCGAGTTTGGTCAATACCTAGATGGGTGACTGCTTGGGAATACCAGGTGTTGTAAGCTTGGGTGATATAAAGAATTTTATCTCCCTCTCAGTAACCACGGGGGTCTTAGTGTCTTTCTTTAAAAAAAATCTACTAAATCATTACAGCAAGTGTCCTGCTTGGCTAAATTAACAGAACAGGCATCGTCCTATCATGTTCCATTCTCATCACTGTTTTGCCTAGAGACACGCATATCCGTAGCTCTGCTGCAAATAAACGGTTACAAAAGTTCCATGTTGAAAATGTCGACGCCACCTCTGCGCTGATTTATGCTGTAGATGTCGTGCTATCTTCAGCTGCTTTCTCTTACAATGCATTTAGCGCCTTTATTTCAAGGCCGACCAGAACTTGGTCTACGCACGTATTTGTGTTATTATTCTTGCTAATACTATGCCTCTACGGAAATATGACTTCTAACATGCGCAGAAATCCTCCAAAATGACCATCCAGACTCCGAAGACCCACAGTACGACATCAATGGTTCTAGATGAACAAAAGAATGGATCAGTGAACCTTTTCACATTACAGCATACGTCTCCATTTGAAGCTTAGACATAAAACACCGGTTCTAGCACGATCAGCAAAATAGAGCTTGGTCATTATCTGGATGGGTGACCACTTGGGAATACCAGGTTCTGTAAGTTTGGAAGGGATAATTGATAACAGCTCGAAATAGGAAATCGGTGAGTCGAGTTCCAATTCCAATCGGGTTTGTTATATTCACTTACGGGCAAATATTCTTGGGAATGGCACGAGTCCACCTCTTATCCCCAGCTATGCGTTAATTAGTAGGTCTTGTAGCAGTAACGCATTTTTACCTTCAAAAAATTCTTATAATCTATGAATATCTTCTGGCTTTAAATAACCTACAAAAAGTTGATAAGCCGCAAAAATCCATCTTTGTTTCTCATCTTTTTTGTTTTCTTTCCTTATTTCGTTGTGTTATATAGGAATAAAGCTTCGCTGCCGACACTTGAGTTTGAACATTTATCGCCAGTGAGCAAACACAGGCGATCCCATTATTGAATTAAGTAAACCACATGACCATAGAGGAAACGCATATATGGGAGGTAGCGTGTGTCTAATTGATCTCCATTCTAGTCTATCCTCTATTACTATTCATTATACTATTTCTCTATTCGAATCACTATACGGATTACTGTTCGTGCGAGTATTATCGAGTAAGTACTATTAGTGCGATTGTTATTCGAAGGCGTCTGACACTAGCATTGTTCAACGGCATTACTATAGTTGTATGTGCGATTACAAAGTCTCTACTACAATGAGCATTACACAAGTGACAACGAGTATTCGTTGACATAACAAAACTTTGTTCTTTCTTTTCTATTATTTTTTACTCTTTCTTTCTTTCTTTTATATAATCATTTTTGCCTTTCTTTCGTTTTCCATTGTTATTTTCTCTTTTTCTCTCCTCCTTTCTTTTTTTCTTTATTTTTAATATCAGTTTTATTCATTCATTCTTTCTTTCCTTTTTTCTTTCTTTCTCGTCGTTATTTTTTGTCTTGCTTCTCACGATCTTTCTTTTTCTTTATTTTCGTTGTCATTTTAAACCATTTCTTTCTTTCTTTCTTTCTTTCTTTCTTTCTTTCTTATTGTTATCTTTTTTTATTCTTCTTTCTTTCTTTCTTTCTTTCTTTCTTATTGTTATCTTTTTTTATTCTTCTTTCTTTCTTTCTTTCTTATTGTCATCTTTTTTTATTCTTCTTTCTTTCTTTCTTTCTTATTGTTATCTTTTTTTATTCTTCTTTATTTTTTCATCGTCACTTATTCTTTTCCCCTTCCTTATGTTTGGCTCTTTTGTTTCTTTCATATTATCTTACTTGGAAGAGGTGTCTGTGAAATGTTGAACCATTTTTTAAGGTTATCCTGATTTTACATGAACCACAGATCTTTTGTATTTTCCACGATAATCCCTTCACATAGAGTAGGCAGACTGAAGCTGTTTTCTGGGTGCTGTTATCCTCTTGTATCCTCCTATCCCAGTTTTGTTGAAGCTGCTGCTATGTACCCAGAGTAGTTGATATGTTGTAGATTACTGGTTATACTAACCATTCCTCGTTCGTATGTTTCTAGGTCGCTACTTATGACTTTTTCCCGATGTTGTAAGCAGCGGACGATCCCTTTCTTTACACTGTATGGATTGTGGGTGGTGAAGTTGAGGTATTGTCCAGTGAATGTTGACTCGTGGTATATGGGTGTCTCAAACCCCTGCTCTGTTCGATATATTAGCACATCCAGGAAAGCGAGTTTGTTGTCGTTTCCTTGCTCTATTGTGAACTCTATCGATGATCTTATTGAGTTCACATGGTCCAGTAGTAGCTGGACGTCTTGCTAGTGTGGCCAGAGTATGAAGGTGTCATCAAAATATCTCAGCCATAGGGTTGGCTTTTGTGGTGTTGATTCTAATGCCATTTCCTCAAAATATTCCATATATAGGTTTGCTATTGCTGGTGATAATGGTGAGCCCATTGCTAAGCCATCATCCTGTCGATATATGTCGGATCCCATTCCGAAGTATGTTGTTTGCGTACAGAAAGCCAGCATCTCTATCGGGTTATGTATTGGTATACTGGTTCGTTCTCCTAGGGAGGATCCGAGTTCAGTCTGTCTCTGACTACCGAGAGTGCCTCCTCCGTGGGTACCTCGGTGAACAAACTCACCACGTCCAGACTCAACATATGGTCGGATTGGATGGGAGCATCTTTGATTGCTTCCACGAAGTGGGCGGAGTTCTGTACATCTGATGGTGACTTTCCGATTAATGAGTTGATTTTATCTACTGGGAAACGACTTAGAGGGTGACACACAGAGCCTAGGCAGCTAACAATCAGCCTGAGTGGAATACCGTTTTTGAGAATTTTTTTTTTTGGGGGGGACTGTATATGTGAAGTAGCTTGGTGTAACCCTGTGACAACTGTCTGTATGTCTTAGATGCGAAGTGATCCTTGTTCTTGATTAGGATCTGTGACATTTTGCGTTCTGTTTTCGTTGTAGGATATTTCTTTACTGCAGCTAACATTCTCAATGAGGTCTTCCAGTTTTTCTATATATTCTGATTAGTTCCATTGCTTTTGTCAGCTGGTAGTATGATGATGTTTTCATCCCTCTGTAGAGTTCTGATTGCCAACCTCTCTAGTTTCGTGATGTTTGATTTGGGTGGCTTAGCTTTCTCCACTATCTGTCTAAATTTCCATCTTAGTTCATCCGCCTGAGCCTGTGGAAAGTTCAAGGCTATTTCCTCGATTCGAGCAATGATGTCCAAGTATAGTATCAGCCTGATGGTTGTGGCAAAGTTAACTGAAGAAGTCCGGGGCGTTCAACGACCGAAACGTTGTGAATATGGCAATGAAAATGAAGATAACAGTCCGAATAATGTACATATTGCATGTGAGGAAATTGTCCAACATATACTACCATATAGGATGAAATGAATTATTTTGCCATTTGTATATATACCACGCAAAACGACATGTCCAGTGACATTTTTCAAGAATGAAAGCTACTGTCTCGTAACAACAGCATCTGATATGGTCAGAGGCATATAAACAGGTAGGCCACTTTAAGTAGTTCAAGATTTGCTAAAAGCCTAACATAAGTCCCCATGTATAATATGCATTTTTTTCTAAAAAATAATAAGAAAAATCAGGAGTGCGCATTACGCACAGCTACAAAAAATCTTTAAAAAATTGCCGTTTCAGAGGTTGATTTCAGTTGCGAAATGACTACTCAACACAAACATACAACAATTTGACACTAACACTCGGCGATTGCAACCCCATAAGGATGTCAAATACAATCATATGTACCTGACAATACTTACAAATGTAAAATAAAACAAGAATTATCATAAAACTAAATTAGAATAATATGTTTAAAACCTTTTTTTTTAAATAAGTGTAGGAAACGCTGGCCGTAATGAAAATGGTGAGGTACAATTTATAAGGTTTGATTACCAAACAAGGGGCGTATTATGCATGAGTAGAAGTATTTTTCCACACTTTCAGCACAATTTTATGTGTGCGTATTATGGATGAAGGCGTATTATACATCGGGAATTACAGCAATTATTATGACTAGAAGACTAAGTCAGAGCAGTTAACAAGACTTGTGGCGAGATGCTTAGTATTGGCTGTAGGGATTATCTATTGCAGTGGTCAGAGGAGGGAAAAATCATCAATTCCGGACAAGCTATTGTGTTGTTAAGAATAATCAATGAGAGAATGGAATAAAGACTTTCTCAGAAAGTATGAACCACAATGAGGGCTGTCATAGGACATACTGAAGATAGCTTAATCAAGGTGAAAAAATATTTTACAAGGATTTTTGTTGCGCAGTCAGAGTAACCATAACATGCAGAGTTTATTAGCGAAAGACTTTTCAATAGGCTTCCGAGCGTCAGATTAAATTAAAGAAACTATTAAACCGCGAAATAGGGTTTTTGTCAAAATATTTTTGCAAACAAATCAGCTTCTTCAAATTTCATCGATTGGTTTGCTAAATTGAACGAAACGTAGAGTTTGTAAATCTTGACAAAAAATGTTAGCGATAACTTAAACAATACTAAATACTGTGAGGATTTCAACACGCCGACGCGTGCTGGAAAATAATCTAGTTGAGAAAAATACGTCCTAATTAGGTACACAATTTTCTACTAGAATAAAAAAAATTACGTAAAGTTATCAATCCTAAGCAGAAACAATCTATTAATACTGAAATTCCGCAAAACATGCACAAAGAACATATAGCCAAAAAAGGGTGACCTTAAAAATGCCAAAACATAAGTGCCACCAGAGATAAAAGAAATAGTTCTCCCTGATTATCTCAATATGTTGGCCAGTATGGTGACACTTAAAGTGAAGGAATAATTTCTTTCTTCTTCTTTATGCGCCGTGTTCCCATAGAACGTAGGCGATCATGGCCTTCCACAACTTCACAACTACCAATCGTCCGCAACTCTTAATAAACTTTCTCTTTCTGTTATTTCTCCTAAGCCCTGTTCCGCCATCCATTTACTCAAGCTAAGTATGTTATGCGTTGTCTTCCTCTGTCCCTCTTGCTTTCAATCTGTCCTGTGAGTGTCAGATTTTCCAAGCCCTTATTCCTCAATATTTGCCCCAGAAACCTCAGTTGTCACTTTCTAAAGGTTCCTTTTTGTTTCCATTTTCTCCAAAACTTCGTTTTTACCTACATGTTTGGTCCATGGTATCATTAGCAACATTCTGTAGAAACACATGTCTATTGTTTCAAGTTTCTTCTTCATCTTTGAGGAGATCTTCCAGCACTCACTGCCATACAGGAGGACATATATCACATAGCAGTTTAGTAATCTTTCTCATGTTTCTAGCGAAATTTTCCTATTTCTTAGTACTCTGCTTAGCTTTTGGAAGGCTTGTTTGGCTATCCCAATACAGCTTCGGATGTCGGTGTCGCTCTTTGTGTCGCCCTTGTTTGAATTTGGTATCTCTGATTTTTAATTCGCACTTTGGGTTCATTGTTTCACTAACAATCATTCTGTCTTCTAGTAGTTGATGTTTCATCCATACTTCTCGCTTTTCTTCGTTACATTCTGTAGGAGTTTTTTTTTTTTTGTAGTTTTCTTCCTGTGTCTTCCATTAACACTGTATCATATGAAATTCTTTATGTCGTTAAGATTGTAGCTGCCAATAATGAATCCTGTTAGGCTTTCAAGTTCTCTCAGAATCGCCTCGCTGTATAGAATTAATAAACCCAGTGAAACGACACTTCTTTAAAAAGTGAAAAAGAAGACCTAACTGAAAATATTTGTGGGTAACGTTTCACACAGTCCTTACGTAAATACGTGTAAAAAAATTAAAGAAGGCTGTCTATAAAAAAAATACTTCTTTCTTTTTCTTTTACGTTTTAGAAAAGAAAATGATCTGACAGGATTAATCTAATGTGAATAATAATATTATATATATATATATATATATATATATATATATATATATATATATATATATATATATATATATATATATATATATGTATATATATATATGTATATATACCAATAAACTAGCTGCTGATTCAGTTTTCGGACTTATATATTATATTTGCAACATAAATTTAAACCCTCGATTAGCGGTCGACTTGAGTGAAAAATATTACTGCTCTATATTGCTGTTTCAGCTGATTTATCGAAGATGAGAAATGCAAATTTCGTGTTTACGTGATCAAATTACCAAGTCTTCTCTTATTCTATGATCAGTTCACCACAAATTTAATCTTTTTTTTTTATAAAAAAAAAAAAAGTTCAGATTTACAATTTGGTTTTGTTTTGGTAGACAGAAAAGAGAAAGCGAAGGTAATGTGCCAGTTACTTTTAGTAGGAGACGAATAAATAGACATATAAGTCCGTAGCCAATCACGTATTGATTAACGGAAATTCAATGCTAATCTTCCATGCATATAATTAGTATTCACCTCTGAATTAAGTGCCTTGACAAAGAATGAGAATATTCTTTCTGTACAAGAAAATAAATAGTATTTTTGCTATTAAGCGACAGGTTTATTAATACATATATATATATATATATATATATATATATATATATATATATATAACAATGAATCATTCATACAAAAAGTAAATTAGTAAAGTTAATGATATAAAATGGCGAAAACTCTTGTTAACGGATGAAAAAATAACAGATTTCTAAAAAAACATGTCGATTCGCATTTAATCTTTCATCTCTGATAATACCTGGATTTACTAAAAACAAAATAATTTACATGCCTGAGGATGACTGTATGTACAGTTGAAAGTACTAGCAGATTAAAAAAAGACCTTATACACCTTGTAATTATTACAAACAAGGATCATAACATTCATCGAGTGGTTCGTAGGTTAATGCAACTTTAAATTTTTGTTTGCGAAGTGTTTTCGTGATTTTATATCATTAACTTTACTAATCTACTTTTTGTATGAATGATTCATTGTAATATAAATTGAACTGCACCACATATTTGATATATATATATATATATATATATATATATATATATATATATATATATATATAAAATTATTTCTACAAAAATTATAACATAAATATGTTATAAAAGCACTACAAAAATAGCCATTTTGTTTCAACACTTCTGGTGTCTTATCAAGCATTAATAATTATAACCAAGGTTCATACTCAACTTTTTGGAATTCTCATATACTTGTATTTTGATTGGTCATTGCAGCTTATTTAACAGCGTTTCCCCCTACCGTTCGGTCAATTTGAATCTTTTAAAACGCTTTATTCTACATTCAACACCATCACTTGATAAGACATTTGATTTTATAAAATATTTATGTTATAATTTTCGAATTATATCTGATCTACTTTGTATTGAGTACTCTTTTAAGAATAGTATTTTCTGTTTATTGGAATTTATTCCGTATACACCAATCTTATATATATATATATAAATGAGAAATGAGCCAGAAATTTGAAAACAGAAAGAAAGCTCTACTGGTTGGCATCCGTGCCGCAAGCTCCAATACTAACATTTCCGAGTGTTTGGGTGTCAATCTGAGGACAGTGCAGAGGATTTGAAAAGATTTGGATGATGTATCCAGTCAACATCATGGTGTTTGAAGTGGTCGCTAATGATGACGAAGTTATGACCCCATTAATCCTCGCACAGGACCTCAGACTCAACACAGAGGCCAACATCGTTCCTTTGAGGTGGTAGTTAATAGGGTGGCAGCTGGAAGACCCTATGTCTGTCAAGTGGACTCTGCACAATACCGCACAAGCAAGAGAACCCAGTAATAGCTGTCAGACAATTTCTGCGGCTACATCAGCCCTTACCTCTGGCCACATAACTAGTCAGACTGCAATCCCCTTGTTTATTATGTGTGGGGCGCAATTAAACGAAAGGCCAACAAAACTCCTTGTAAGAGGAAGGATGAACTGAAGGCAATGATCATGAGAACATTCACCAACTTAAACAGGAAGACCGTTTAGAAGAGTTACAGGAGATTCCGGAGCCAATGGCGAATTTATTGAATAAATAAATTTACTCTTAGTATTTTAAATGAGCAATGGTGAGAGGAAAAAGATCATTCAGACCTTCAGTAATGGCACCAATATTCATCCTCTGGCTTCCATCTTAAAAGTCCATTCAAGAACCATCAAGAGAACGATGAATAAGTTTAAAATAGATAGAGCAGTAAAGAGGAAAACTGGATAACGAGGTCACAACAGCAAGATAATTAACATTTCAACTTAGAGCTAAAGAGGTCAATTAGAAAAGATCCAACTCAATTCATAAGATGTTTGCCACGTGAGAGAGGAGTTTCACCTATGACAGTCAAAAGAGTAGTGAAAAAAGACTTGAAAATGAAATCGTACGTAAAAAGTGTGAAACGACTTATTACTCCAGGGCATAAAGTTAGAAGTTTAGAGAGGGCTAAGATCATCTTGAATAAGTGTGAAAATGATCATGGATTAATATATAAATATTCTGTTAAGCTTGGAGTGTAATTATGCATTCTTATTGTTCAAAGTTGTGTCCAATATTGTTATAAAACCTCGCAGAATTCCAGTAAGATATCTTTAATCATTTCTAAGATACAACGCTTCAGAACGGGCAATTTTGCTGTTACAACCAGTATATATATATATATATATATATATATATATATATATATATATATATATATATAAAGAAATATAGTCTTAAGGTGTTCTATATTTATGGAATAAAGTGCTCAATATCAGAGATAGAGCGTGTGTAAATATAAAAGTGAACATAGAAGTCAACACTTAGAGGCGACAGTCTGTTTCATGCTATATGCAATCGTCAGGCCATATATATATATATATATATATAAATATAGTCTTAAGGTGTGCTATATTTATGGAATAAAGTGCTCAATATCAGAGATAGAGCGTGAGTAAATATAAAAGGGAACATAGAAGTCAACACTTAGAGGCGACAGTCTGTTTCATGCTATATGCAATCGTCAGGCCACTAAGTGTTGACTTCTATGTTCCCTTTTATATTTATATATATATATATATATTAAAAACTGTTACATTAGAACATGCAAGTTACTACTACAAAATTTGTATATTTTGTTTCTACTTTTAAAACATGTCTCATCAAGTAGTTAACAATGATGGTAATAAACGATTTTATTTAAAATTACAATATATGAAACATCACTTCTTTTTTACATTTTTGAAAAATTTTCCATAAAAAGGTGAAAAATCTTTTTTTAAATTAAATTCTTGAAAAGAGATAAATTATTAAATGAAAGTAATGACATTACAGTAAATCGTAAGCAAGTTTAAGGAATTAACCTTACAATCTTGCTAAACTTTATAGCTCAATAATACCTCCTCTTATGTTATATTATCTTTATATAAACATTTTAATGTTATCCTTAGTGGTTTATTCTAGTTTTAAGGTATTAAATTGCTTAGTATTCGTAAAATACTTGTAGTGTAGTTAGCCATCAATTGTTATTTTTTACTCGTGGTGTTGTAAATATATTTTTTTTAAATTTAAAATAAATATATAAAAATCATATAAATGTTTAAAACTTATTTTGTTTTCTAATTTATAATGTAAGGTTGCTATAGTTAAATATAGTTTTTGTTTCTTAAACTGGGTTTTATTTATATACTCTGCGATTTCATAAAAAATGCCATAAAAGCTGAGGCGCGACAATGTAGCTGCAATATCCTAGTATCTTGCAGCGTTTTATTTCCGTTTAAATTTGAATTCTCTTTCTCAGCGTGGATTCATTGGTTTAAACTCGTATCAATATCTCAATTCTTTTTTTCTTCTCTTTTTTCTTCTTTTGCATATGTATAATTTGCATATACTCCTCTTTTTCGTTTTCGTTTTCGTTTTTTTCTTTCCATTCTTTTATTAATAGGTCTTTCCATTCTTATGCCTTTCTTTTCTTTCTTTTTTTACTTCTTATTTTTTTTACTTTTTTTTTTTTTTTAAATAAATTTCTTCGCCTTTTATGGAAAATTTTCCAAAAATGTAAAAAGAAGTGATGTTTCATAAATTGTAATTTTAATAAAAATCGTTTATTACCATCATTGTTAAATACCTGGTGAGATGTTTTAAACGTCGAATCAAAATATGCAATTTTGTAGTAGTGACTTGCATGTTCTAATGCAACAGTTTTTAATAAATATTTATTGCTCTACTCTTGTATTGAGCCCTTTTTTAAATTGATGATATGAACATTTGAATTTCATATCTTTTCGTTCTTTTGCATTTGGATTATATATATATATATATATATATATATATATATATATATATATATATAATTCCATCGCGACACAGAAATTAATGTTTTGAAACTGGTCAGCAGTATTTAAGTTTAATATAAATACTGAACCTTAACCACGGGGTGGCAGTTTCATCCTCAACCCTTGTTTTGGAACCTAGATTCCAAAACAGCGCTTGAGGATGAAACTGCCACCCCGTGGTTAAGGTTTAATATTGGAATTAAACTTAAATACTGCTGACCAGTTTCGAAACATAGTAATTTCTGTGTCACGATGGAATCATATTTTTTTTTTTAAATAATTATAATCTAGGCTCCACTTGTGTATCGAGTACTGCTTTTTAAAAATAAAAACAAAAATACTAAAGAACTTCGGATTAACAATCTAACAATTCTTTCCTATTATGTCAATATATACGCACACGCACACACACACAAACACACGCACACACAAACACACGCACGCACACACACACAAACACACGCACATACATATGTGTGTGTGTGTGTTTACAGTTCAAAATTTTGAAGCCACCCCCAGAATTAGCATGCGATGAATTTGACAGAATAGTGGAATCTAAAAGAAAATGAAAAAGAGCGCTTAGAGTCATTGAAAAAAGAATGCAATCAATTATCAAACTTATACTTTGAGAAACTTTTGCAATCAATGCCAAAAATTTGTGCTGGAGTTAAGACTAAAGGAGGATATTTTGACGAGAGCAAAATTTAATCATGAAATCATTTTTTTCAGAATAAAAAACCATGACATACTTTTTTTGTTCATTATTTATAACGATTTTCTATTATTTAAAGTATAAAACAACTACTTTTGAGAACAATTTAAAAAAATTACCAGGGCTATCCTCAAGCTTTTAAACTGTAGTGCGTGTATATATATATATATATATATATATATATATATATATATATATGTGTGTGTGTGTGTGTGTGTGTGTGTGTGTGTGTGTGTGTGTGTGTGTGTGTAAGCAAATATATGGATATAGATGCGACAGTATGAAGAAAAATATACGGAAAAAACAAACAAAAATCCTAAAATGCAATTATGCTGTTTTAACGTTAATATAATGTCAACGTCGAATGTTTCGGTCTAGTCGAGCATCTTCAGGACATATTCATAAAACATAATTAACATTAGACTATATTTAATTCAACCTGAAAAAACGATGGACATAAGAGTAAGACTAATCAAAACAAACAACTGAAATTTTTCAAGATCGGCGTTCCGTTTCAATATGATCACGTCGGCGTCACGTGGGCCATGTTGTGAAAATGTATTCCTAAAATAGAATATTTTGAATGAAAAATGAAAAGAATTTTATTTTAATCTAAAATTTATACGTACGTTTGTCGAGCATTAATCTTGCTAGAAAAGGGGAAATATTAAAGAAGCCAGGTCTAGTATTCACCGTGCGTGAAATAAATATTATGTCTGCCTCATAAATCCGTCTAAGATTTTTATTATGAATATATTTTAAATATATTAAAACAGCATAATTGCATATTAGGATTTTTGTTTGTTTTTTCCGTATATTTTTCTTCATATATATATATATATATATATATATATATATATTAGGTTGGTGCAAAAATAATGACGTAATAATGTCGTTTTTTGACGTTAAAAAATACGTCAAAAAACGACATTATTACGTCATTATTTCTGCACCAACCTAATATATATATATATATATATATATATATATATATATATATATATATATATATATATATAATATTTTTATTAAATGAGTTTATAATAAAAACATTTTGAAATCGCTACACAAAAGCTTTCATGTTTCAATACTATGATTGTAATTCTTCAGGCGATAGTAAGTAACTGGTTATTTTATTCCATCTGTTCTTTCTCTCATTTGTATATATATATATATATATATATATATATATATATATGACCATTGAGTTCAACACCGAGCAGCGACAGTCTGTTAATGCTTGAACGCAAACTTCAGGCCATGAAGTTTGCTTTCATGCATAAGACAGACTGTCGCTGTTCGGTGTTGAACTCAGTGTCCCCTGTTATATTCATATCCGCTGTATCCCTGATATTGGGCACTTTTAGCCATAATATAGAATACCTTGAAACTATCAATATAATGCCATATTGTGTATTTTCGTCTTTTGCGGCGATAATTGAGTCAATGGCAACGTACGACAGTCTCTATTGGGTTTCTTGGTACCTGACCATTTGGCGGAGATATCTTTATATCTTCCACAAAGACAAACTACTTCAGTCGGGATTTGAACTCGGTTCGACAATTCGCACGCTGTTAACTATTAGCCAAATTCATTACATCTTAGTGTGTATGTCGACATACTAATCTACATGCAAACCCACACATACAGGCACATGGTTTTGTATTATGTTCTCTGTGTGTGTGCGCGCGCGCGCGCGCGAGCGTGCATGTGGAGAGAGAAAGAGAGAATGAGTTGCTAAGGTTATTGCATTTATACAGTTTAGCAAGTAGTTGCAGTGTTTAGGGTTTAATCACAGATACACACGTGATTTTTGCATGCTGATTTTCAAGGTAAGCATGTTTTTCCCCTCTTCGAAGATTGATGCAACACAATCTTCATACACTCTCTCTCCCCATCCCCATCTTTTGGTATTGTGACGTACTAGGTTAGCTTAGTAAACATCTATGCGCAGGCCAGAGAGAGAGAGAGAGAAAGTGTGTGTGTCTGTGTCTGTGTGTGTGTGTGTGTGAGAGAGAGAAAGAGAGAGAAAGAGAGAAATAAAGAGCGTATTGTGCATATGCGTATGTACATGTTCATAGATATTTATATATACCTTTACATTAACATATGTATCTGTACGGAGCACACACACACACACGCGCGCACACACACTCACCTGAATACTGTCTCGGTTGAAAGGTAGATTTTTTTTGCAAAAGGATGCTAAATATTTTTACCTCGAAATTTAAACAGTTATTCTCATAATTTCACTTATTATCTCAGTTTCTAAATGAATTTAACGTTCTACAAGCTGCAAGAACTTACCTTCCAAGCACACACACAGTTTTATATATATATATATATATATATATATATATATATATATATTCACTTATTTTCATAATTTCACCTCCTTCTAATCTTTTGTCTGTTCATCGAGGAAATTTTCGATGTGTTGAAACCCAGAAGAGTCTTCAGGTATATTTTGCTAATTACATAAATACACAGCTGAATATAAGTGTTGTGTGTGTGTTGGTGTGGGGGGGGGGTAGCAAGTGGATGAAGAAGAAATGAGTACGTCATCAAATAAACGAATGCCTTAATAGAGGGGAGTGGCTTTGGGGAGGAGCAGGTGTATCTTTGTTATGATGTGCACGCACGTGACAAGGGATAGAGAGAAAAAGTGAGAGAGAAAAAAGCGAGAGAGATGTGGAGGGAAAAAAAAAGATAAATAAGAAGAAAGAGAGATGAAAGGATAAAACGAAAGTAAAAATGAGCAAGGGATAGAACGAAAGGAAGATAGACAGAGAAGGGAAGCAATAGAGAAAGAAAGAAAGAAAGAAAGAAAGAAAGAAAGAAAGAAAGAAAGAAAGAAAGAAAACAACAAAAAAAAGAAACGATAAAAAATAGAAGTGGGAAGAGGTAAAGAGAAAAAACAGAAACAAAGAAAGAGAGAAAGAAAGAGAGAAAGAAAGAGAGAGTAAATATGTTAACAACTTGGACGAGAAAGGACAAGGAAGAATAAAAAGATTATTTTTATTCTTGAAAAAAAAAGAGAATGAGGAAGAAGGAGCGAATATGTATGCGTATATGTGTACGTGTGTGTGTGCGTACGTGTGTGTTTGTGTGTGTTTCCACGTGCGTGAAAAAAAAAAGAGTGGAAGCAAAGTTAAGGGTGAAAGAGAATATTAATTGCTAAGTAAGTAACTGAAACATAAGAATTAGTGCGAATGATTATGAATGAAATGAATATGGAAATATTGTATGAATGAATGAAAAAGGGATAGAATGAACTGAACAGATGGATGAATAGACAAAATGTTCCCGCGAATAAACCCAAGAAAAAAGGAGAAAGGGAGACGGGAGTCAATGTGGGGGACGGATGAACTAAAGTGCTACGAAAGTTACAAATGACTACGAAAAAAAAAACTTGCGCCTCAACCAAGACAACAGTAAAGAAATGAATGATGAAAACGTTTGAGAAAACTAAAATGAAACTGAGAATGAGAGGAAGGAGTTACCGTAATTCCCTATGTATAATACTCCTTCATCTATGATACGCACGCCTAAAATTGTGCTGAAAGTGTGAGAAAAGAGAAAATGCTTCTACTCACGCATAATACGCACATCTTCTTTGGTAATCAAACCCAATAAATTGTACCTCTCCAATTTCATTACGACCAGAGTTTCCTACTCTTATTTTTTAAAAAATAGTTTTAAACATAGAATAATATTATTCTAATTTAGTCTTATGATAATTCTTATTTTATTTTACATTTGTAAGTATTTTTAGGTAGATATGATTGTATTTGACATTCTTATGGGGTCGCAATCGCCGAATGTTAGCGCCAAATTGTTGTATGTTTGTGGTGAGTAGTGATTTTGAAACTGAAATCGACCTATGAAACGGCAATTTTAATAAAAAATTTGTAGCTGTGCAGAATACACACCCCTAATTTTGTTTATTATTTTTTAGAAAAAATACGTATTATACATAGGGAATTACGGTAATTAGTGAGAATGTACACAGAGCCTAGATAGATACACTTACAGAGTGAGTTAAATAGATAGATAGACAGACAGAGAGCGAGAGTGTCAAAATAAATCTATTTATTTTGCTTGACGTATTCTTGTGATAAGCATAAAAGTCGGACGAAGTTCCAAAAGTGGAGACAGCTGCCTCCGCTGTGTCTTTAAAATGCTTAAAAACAAAGAAACATAGAATATACGATGCTTACGGACAAATTGGTGTTTGAGTGAACTGATAAACGAAGATGCGAAAAGGAATAGGAGGAGAACAAAGAGGGGGAGGAGAGGCAATAAGGAAGAGTGAGACGAGAAACCGAGAAAGAAGAGGGAAGAACACTGACAAAGGAAAAAGGAGGAAAAGGACGAGGAAAAAAGAAAAACATTGTGGAAATGCAGTTAGAAGAAGAAGAAGAAGAAGAAGAAGAAGGCGAAAACGATTAAAAAAGAGAAAGTTCGTGCAAAAGAAGGAAAAAGGTAAAAAGAAAACGACAAAGAAAAAGAAAAGTACTTTAATAATAGTAGAAAAAGAGAAACGGAATAAATAGTAGTTGTAATATTCGTAGTGGTAGTCGTAAAAGTAAAGAAAGAGAATAGAAAGAAGTAGTAGTAGTAGAAAGAAAGAAAGAAAGAAAGAAAGAAAGAAGGAAATGAGATAAAGTGAAATATAAGGAATGTAGATTCCAGGCAAGAAAAACGATAAAAACGAAAGAAAATTGAAAAAGGAAAAGAAAAAAAAAGCAAGAACGAAAAAAGAAAGAAAGAAAAAAGAAGACAGAAAGAAAGAGAAAACAAAAAATAATAGTAAAAGTAGAAAAAGAAAAGTTATCTGTTGCTTTTCTTTAGTCTATTTTTTTAATACTTTCGCGACAAGTGAGAGCAAAAAGGTATATGGGTGAGAAGAAGAAGAAGAAGAAGAAGAAGAAGAAGAAGAAGAAGAAAGAAAGAAAGAAAATACAGTAAAAGTAGAAAAGTTCTCTGTTCCTTTTCTTTATTCTTTCTCTCTTTCATATTTTTACGAACGGTGAAAAAAGAAAAGTTAACATGGTCATAGATAATAATGTAGAAAAAGAAACGTAAGAAAAAGGGAGGAGGAGAAGGAGGAGATTTCTAGCGAAGAAGCCTTGTCGTTGCAGTGGCAACAACAACAACAACAACCACAGCAATAGCAGCAGAATAAGTTGCAATGATAGGATTCAGTATATTGCCACACTTGATATTGATTGTGTGTGCAAAAAAGATGTTCTACCAGTCACACACACAATTTACTAAACGCATACACAAGCATAAAATCCTAGACTTATATGGACAGCTACAGTTGGTAACCGGTGCATTAATAGCAAAATCCGAAATCTTGCAGACAGAGAAAAAGTACAGACTGCCCAGATACTAATGGTTAGACATAAAAAATAAAACAATTCTTATATACGCAGAAAATCACAAATCCCGGGCTCTCGTCTATGTGTGCGTATATTAACATATTGCAATGCGTACACACACAAACAAAATCGTACATATTTGCATGATGCCTCTATAGTACATGTAGAGTGCAGCTGCAACCCACATGATTAAGAATACTCTCACCTCTCTTTCTCTGACTTTCGCTTCATATATATATATATATATATATATATATATATATATATATATATATAACTGTGTGTGTGTTTGGAAGGTAAGTTCTTGCAGCTTGTAGAACGTTAAATTCATTTAGAAACTGAAATAACTTTCTATCTATCTATATATATATATATATATATATATATGTGTGTGTGTGTGTGTGTGTGTGTGTGTGCTTGTGTGTGTGTGTGTTTTTGTGTAAGAATTTTAGATACAGTATATCTGTAAAATGACTATGAATAAAGACCAAAGGATCAGTTTTACTTTACTATATATATATATATATATATATATATATATATATATATATATATATATATATATATATATATATATATATATATATATTACACACGTGTGCAGACGAACACACACAAACACACGCACACAAACACACCACACACACGTAGATCAATTTGTCTAACGATCATGTAGAAATTATAAACCTTAATAGATTTCCTACACTACCAAATTACACCCTGCCACACGGCGTAAAATATCTGCGCAAATATGTAGACAGGGACAATAAATGAAACTTGCATCAATATTGGCACCCTTTCTCGGACTTACTGCACGTCTATCGTCATATGGACGCCGGCAATGTAGATAGACGTATTGGGCAACTAGCCTAAAGTTACTTAGCTGATTAGGGGCGTCTCGACACCGGATAGTGATTGACGAACTTTTCTCGTTGAATATTACTACCGTGTCGTGAGTTCGATCCTCACTGGGCACAATATTCGTAAAGCAAGAATAAGAGTATTTAAATCAATCCTAATTAGATTCCATACAGAATTTTACCTTTCTTTCAAAGGGGAAAAAAGGTATAAAAAAGAAAGAACCAAGAACATGTACGTTAGCCTAAAATAATCGTCCAGCATACGAGTCCAAGGCCCAAAGAAAAAACCCCGATGCGAGTACCCAAAACAACTAAATAAAGTGCTCAATACAATGAATAGAGCAGACCTAGTTAAACCTAGAGGACCAGACAAACTTACAAAGGTTTCACGCTTAGTTGAAACCTTGGTAGGTTTGTCTGGCTCTCTATGTTTAACTATCTATCTATCTATCTATCTATCTATCTATCTATCTTATATATATATATATATATATATATATATATATATATATATATATATATATATATATATATATATATATATATATATATGAAAATTTCCAAGTAACGACAAACTCGTATATAGGAGACACGGAAGCGAAAATCGCGTGGTAGCTCATGACGTCACGCATGACCACGCGAGAGTGAAAAACGAGAAATATTAAGTATGGGAAGCTGTATAAACCAATGGCTTCTGTTATGAATTATAGGCATTTAAGGATATTTGTGGAGATTTCATAGTTTATTTTGTTCAGGTTAGGTTTCAACTGTTTTATGCATAAATTGAAAATTTTTTTTTTTATTGTTTTCATGTTTAAGTCTAGTTATGTTGTCAACAAGGATTTTCCAGAATTGAGTACGCGGGCAGGCAGGTTGTTTTAAATGTCTATATTATTTAATGAAATATGCATTAATGAAAAATTGCTGCCTAAATATACACAATATACATATATATATATATATATATATATGTATGTGTGTGTGTGTGTGCGTATGTGTGTGTGTATATATGTGTGTATATAAATATATATATATATATATATATATATATATATATATATATATATATATATATATATATATATATATATATAAAGCTTCATCAGAGAATGAGGGGGAAAAGAAGCTGATGAAGTTTTAATAAAAGCGAAACATTTTAGATTGATAAACGTTTCCTATTTTTTCTTTATCCGCTCCATATTTGATCTATATATTATCACGTCTCTCTCTCACACACATACACACATGCAAACAGAAACATATATATATATATATATATACCCGTTGGTATAGTTGGTATGACGCTTGCGTTGTATTGAAACGGTCCGCCTTCGAATCTCAGCAGTGAGTGCGCACTACTGATGAGTCCCAAAATAGGACAAAACGGCAGTCTAGTGCTTTTTGCCTTCTCTTGAGGATTCTTCTAGATTCAGTGTATTACTATAATGATTTGTCTAAATCTCCAAAATTCTATTACTTATATATATATATATATATATATATATATATATATGTATGTATGTATGTGTGTGTGTGTGTGTGTGTGTGTGTGTAGCGCGTTCCGTCCTTTAGGACTTCATCTAACTAAAGTGATGTTTACGTTGATGTAATTACACATGCGCATGAAGGGGCAGTGAAATTTTTATTTTTTAAATATCTGTTTTGGTTACACCGTCTCGCCGACTTCATTTCGTTTCTTTTTATTTTGTTTTTAGCAGTATTGATATTAAATATCCCACATTTTTATTTGAAAATAATTTATGAAAAATATTTTTATTAATACAATAAAATAATTTGAATTTAAATAAAAGATTATTTGAACACAAAATGGATATTTTGCAAAACAACACACTGTAAATTAGTTGCTCGCCGTGATAAGTGTGACCATAATACATTAATAAAAAAGAAAGCAATTTACTCAGACGAAAATGTATAGAAAGTATATCCAGTATAATTCTGTCTAGTATAATTAGTACTGAGTTCAGAAGGGCATAACTTATACTACCGCTGCTTTACAAGTCAAATGCACGTAAAAGCCTGCTTAACCAATGAAAATCAGACACAAAATAAAATATAAGAATTTCTTTTTCTCCGTAGTGGAAGGATGCACAAGCCAAAGAAGCCCAAAGAAAACAACTCCAATATCTTGGAGTAGTTTTCTTTGGCTTGTGCATCCTTCAACTTGTCTGAGGATTGAGGAATTGGAGAGCCGAGTTCAAATTCCAGTCGAATCCGTTACATTGGCTAATACTCTTGGGAAAGGTGTGGTCTTCTTCTTCTCCCTCCAGCTATGGGTAAATAGCAGGACAGACTGGGTTCTTTAGCCTTGGATGGCAGCTGGACTAGGAGAAGGACAACTCTGAATTCAAGATCTGCGGAGGGTTGTTTGGGGACCTTGTAGCATGTAGTACACCAAGGCTCCATATTCGGCCCTTCAAAAAGTGTGGATGGTCCTACACGAAACCTTCACCACTATAATGAAATCTCATGTGCTGTTGTCGGGCTGTCGGTTTCCTAGGAACTGATCTGCTTGACCCTCATACTTCGGGAGAGTCGAGTATATATATATATATATATATATATATATATATATATATATATATATATATATATATATATATATATATAAAAATATAAAAAGAATCCCACATTTATTAAAAGAGAAAGTAATTTAGACGGAAAATTCTTGACGGTGACGCTGTCGTATCTTAACAAAATATAATTCTGTACCCGATTTTTTTATTGAAATAATTTCTTCTTTTCCAAGTCAACATGGATGACTATCAAAATGTTAAATAATTAAAAGAAAAATGTTCAATTCATAACCTCATGTTATTTAAAATATATAAGACATAAATTAATCCCAAATTGAAATATAAACTTAAATATTAAATACATTAAAAAAATTCAATAACATCATTTACTTCCTTTCGTTTATTAGACATTAAATTACATCACTTAGCATCTTCCATAACTTGCCTAATTTTTTCAGTTAGCCTGATGAATAATTAAAAATTTTAAATTAAAAAATTTTGAAAGACTAACATTTTCATTTTTCTTTATAAATATTTATTGCAAAATAAAACCCATACAGTTGTCCTGATAAACTCAATCAGAAGATGAAACGCATTGGCTAAGATAAGTTTTCTTTTTGTTTTTATTCATATAATTTAATGACAAATCAACCCTCGCTCCATTATTTTATGTCGAATAAACGTCGCATAAATCTCAATGGATTAATAAAAAGGTAGTCATACGTTCACAGATGTAGGTGTTAATTAAATCAAAAGGTAGACATAATCCCGTAACTGAAAACATCTCGCTATCAAAGAAGCTCTTTTTATAAAACATCTGGCACCCAGTATTAATCTCACTTTATGTAACAACGGAAATAATGTGCTGAAGGTTCTTTTTTTGAAAAAAATAAAATAACCCCAACTCGATTTCCAACCACGTTCCTTTCGCGGACCTCGGAATAAACGGCACTACTCTATAGGAAAGTACATCTTAAGACAACCATGAAATGAAATTAAGAAGAAACGCCTTGAAAATAGTCGACAGCGTTTGAGTCAATTGATACTACGGACAATTTTTACACTCCTTTATCACCACCAAACGGAAAAAATTTAAGAATATAAATTACACACACACATACATAAATAATAATAATAATAATAATAATAATAATAATAATAATAATAATAATAATAATAATAATAATTTTTTTTTTTATTTTTTTTTTATTTTATTTTATTTTTTTATTTTTTTTTATTTTTATTTATTTTTTTATTTTTTTATTTTTTTTTTTTTTGTCAGTAAAAAGATGCCATTTCTAACCTTAGATCCCTGGGTGGGACCCGGAAAGAAATGTATAAACGCCAGAAAGCAAAGAAAATAAAAGAGATAATAATAATAATAATAATAATAATAATAACAAGTGTGACATTACTGTAATTATTTAACAGTATAGTTCATGCCATATTCTCGGAAAATCTACCACTAAAAAAGAATTCTCTTATTGCTATATTTGTACAAAAACGCACAACCTTAAAATTTAAATTCAAACTCAGCGTTGCGACCGCACGTCCCAAAACAATAACACATTTCTCATAGCATTTTTTCGGATTACATCTCTATTTTTGTAAAAACAAGAACAAAATCTACTTCCATACCTGATGATGTCTGTAGGAACAGACGAAAGCTTGTAAAAAATTAAAAAGACCTTATGCAACTGGAATTTAAAACGGGGATCATATCATTCATATACAGGTTCGGGGTTGATGTATCTTATTTATATTGTTTGCGACGATGTATTCTGGCCATTTAAATCATTAACCTCTATATTTGTTTTTTGTGTGAATGATTCATGAATTTATAAATTATAATTGCACCTTTTAATTGAAATATATATATATATATATATATATATATATACAGGGTGTCCATAAAGTTCGTGTGCGCTTTAAAAAATTATAACTTTATTTGTATTTGCGATAGAAATAATCTGTAAAATATGTTATAAAGTTTAATGTATCTAGTTTTCAGTATAGATAAATTAACTAATGTGATTTCAAGCATTACTGTAAATCAGTTGACAAATGTTTTCCGTGAACTGCAAAATCGTATTAACCTTTGTATTGCTAATGGTGGAAAACACGTGGAAACTTAAATAAAATTTCAATAAAACCTTAAAAAATATAGATTTACTTCTTTCTAATCATTTTTACAAATTGTTTCTATCGCAAACACAAATAAAGTTATAAATTTTTTAAAGTGCACACGAATTTTATGGACATCCTGTATATATTAGGGTTTTATGACTTTTTTTTTTTTTATTAGAATAAGTGATTTCCTCTATGATATTTCGATTAATTTTTGTTCAACACTAATGAAAAACAGTTTAATTCTGTTTTGTTTTTCAAATGCCACGCCCAACACGAATTTTCTAGAGTCATATATAAGTATAGTATATAAGCATATAAGTATATAATTATAGTATATAAGTTTATAAGTATGTAAATATAGTATATAAGTATAATATATAAGTATATAAGTATGTAAGTAAAAAACGACTACACAACTAGAGCATTTTATGATGGATTGAATGTAATCAGCAATGAATTAGGATGAGATCTGATGAAATGTTTATCTTTGTTGAAAGGTTATCATCTTTGTTAATTTCTGTATTTGTATTTGAACACTTACAGGTTTACATCCAATTGATCTCCGGAGGAAATTCATCTATTACAGGTGGGAACCTGTTAGTTTTTGTCGAAGAAAATTTAGAGCATTTGCTATCTTAGAAATAGGGTGCCAATTGTATGGCCCCAGTAATCATTACACAGTCAAATTGTATTCAATCCGGTCCATGTGTCACGTTTGTCACAACCACCCTAATTCTTGACACAACAGTCAAGCGGGGTTAATTTCTGTAAACGGCGGGGGGGGGGCATCGGAAAAACATCCAATGCACTGCATATATATAAGTATAGTATATATGTATAGTAATACTATGACTTTCTGAGGCCTTCTAAAACAATATGGAGACTTCTAGAAATGATGGAACCTTCTAAAAATTGGTTTTGTTTATTTGTAAGTTTGTACGTTATGCCATTGTTATAAAATTTTAAATGCGTTAAAAATACATAAGTACTATCCAATTACATCATTAGCAAATTGAAGGTTTTTAGAAATATTTTGATTTTTTGCCTTTATTGCGTAGTTCAGTGCTACTCAAAGTGGTGGTCTGCGGACCGGCGCCGGTACTTGAACCAGCAGCAGCCAGTGTACAAGCCATGCTAAGGAATCATTTGAAAAATTAGTAGATGCCAGTCAAACGGTACACCGCCAGAGACAGGGTCATCAGAATTTGTACTTTAGTACCAAACTTGGTACTTTTTATTTACAAATGAAGGTTTTGGTACAACTTTTACTGAAACTCAAAATATTTGGTGCGATCTGAAATAAATTATTTAATTTGGTATTTTCGAAATAGATTATTTAGATAGAATATAATTATAATAAGGTGGATTTAGGTGGATGGAAAATAAAAAAAATAGTTAATTTTTACTACATTCATTATATATATCATATAAATTATTACTACCACGAAATATTGCAGGTACGTGACACATTGATAAAGAAAAAATGCCAGTCCGCCATATCAGATAGTTTGAGAAGCACTGGCGTAGATGATAAAATTGAATTTTCTGTTTCGGGTGGCGGGGGTGATCTTTTTCAACGAGTGAAACAAATTAATGTCTTTTTCATTACTTTTGAACAAAATTTCATCGATTTATACTACAGGAATATAGCGTTAGAAAAATTCATAAACCCAATATATACTACCCATACGGATTACCAAGTTTTTCGTAACTTAAATATATATATATATATATATATATATATATATATATATATATATATATATATATATATATATATATATATGTATATGTGTGTGTATATATATATATATATATATGTATATATGTATATGTGTGTATATCTCTCTATATATATATATGTATATGTGTGTGTATATATATATATATATATATGTATATATGTATATGTGTGTATATCTCTCTATATATATATATGTATGTGTGTATATATATATATATATATATATATATATATATATATATATATATATATATATATATATATATATGTATGTATATATATACACTTTATACAACGACATGACAAATGTTCTCAGAAAAATTAGCGACACGTGCCCTTGCTATATTTGGAAGCCAGCTTCTTGTCACCTGAGCGCCATAACAAGCCACGTATTCTTGTGGGAAAATGGCGAGGATAAAGGTTGAAAATAGTCTGCAACAAGGGATATACAGTGTCACACTTGTACGGAATCATTTCAGTTTGCTTAAGAATTCCAAAAATATCACATCTCACACGATTACAGAGCCACCAATAATTTGCACAAATCCCTGTTATTCGGCTGGATGCATAACCTCATGCAGTCTCCTCCACAAACGAACTCGACCGTCAGCGCAAAAGAGCTGGGAACGTGACTTACTTTACCAGACATCATAGTGCTAGGTCAGTGAATTACACTTCGGTATCAGTAGTGACACCCGTGTTGTTCAACGACTACACAACTAAATAGAATGCAATGCATTTTATGATGGATTGAATGTAATCAGCAATGAATTAGGATGAGATCTGATGAAATGTTTATCTTCGTTGAAAGGTTATCATCTTTGTTAATTTCTGTATTTGTATTTGAACACTTACAGGTTTACATCCAATTGATCTCCGGAGGAAATTCATCTATTACAGGTGGGAACCTGTTAGTTTTTGTCGAAGAAAATTTAGAGCATTTGCTATCTTAGAAATAGGGTGCCAATTGTATGGCCCAGTAATCATTA